>JARYHS010008075.1:108732959-109338317 GCA_031002005.1 Vandiemenella viatica | reverse complement strand
TCACCACAGATGTGGCATACCGTGGCACTGGTAAATTTTGCCTCATCATCAGCCGACATTACAAGAGGTGTGACCGCCTTGTAAATTTCATCAACGTCATGGGCCAGGTTCACGAGTTGTTCCACCAGCCACGTCTCAGGGTTTTCCCCTGAGAATGAGTCGAATCGGTTCAGCTGAGTGTCGTATGCGCAAACGACCTGGTATGCCGCAGCAAAAGGGATGTGTTCCTGGACTGATGTGGAGTGAGAGGCGTTGGGGTCGGGTCAGCACGTATCAAAGGGTTTCAACAAACATTCAAAGTCCGCGTAAACGACGAATGGTACACGCTGTTGGTGTACAAAATCCTTAAACTTTAAGGTTTTGTTTTCGTCGCCGGGTAGGTCAACTCTTACAGCGCCAACCCTTGCGCAATCGACCTCATGGCGTTCCAAGAGATCTTTGCTCCAGAAATGCTGCAGACATCTATCACAAATGTGTGCCTCATGTTGATGGCTCGATATAGATGACCTAACTAACCGCACCAAGTTCTTGATCCAGCAGTAGTGAAATTTATCTTCACCCTCTGTAATCAACAACATGTTTATATGGAATCCGCGTTTGACTGCAGCATGGTGGAGGGGGCCTACAACTCTATGTTTTCTACCTACTGGTTCCAAGAAGTAGACATTGATCGAATATTCAGGGTTTTGCCTCTCAAATTTAGAAATGTCTGACAATTTTACAGGGAAGTCTATGTCTGCAAAATCTAAACGGTACTTGTAACGTACTTTAATATACTTGCTAACTTCTTGCGCGTTGTTGTGCACCTGTTCGTGAAAAGCCAGGATCGTCCAAAGAAAACAACATCCATCACAGTTTTTAACATTGACAATTGCTTTCTTTGCTTGGATATCGGATGGCAGTGCTATAAATGAAGAGCCCCGAAACAGTGGTTCGTATTTAGCTACATGGATGTCGAGGGAGTTAATTTGATCGAGGCAATTGCCACTATCCCGGTCTTGGAATTCACTAAATCTCTTCTTGATATCTTGAAACACATAGACTTCATACCTCTCTTCCAGGGAAGCGCTTAATGTGAGTTCGCGCATCTTGGGCATAAAACAAATACGGCTGACGTTAGTGACATTGTTCTTCTGAATTTGGAAAAGGCAATCCAACCCCACTTGGCATTTTATAGCCGGTGTTGAAGGATTGCGAATAATCGCGGAAATTTGGTCATTAAAAATTTTGAAACATGCTCTAATAAAATTACCAGGATCTTTAAAATTTTCAGTATTTACAACTGTGATGTGAAGTAACCTATTCCCGTAAGCACTTGTCCTGATAGTTGGCTTTAAGCGCGTAGCATCCGGCTTACCTGTTTTCTCCCAACCTCATTAACGCCGGACCCGGTCGCTTGAGTGTTGGGCAGCCACTGGGAGGATGGTTCGTCTGTCGCCCAGAGAGCTTCAATCTGCGACAAAGTAGCAAGCAGCTCATCCTCCAATGGTTTTGCCCATGCGCTGGTGCTTCGCTGCGGCACGTCTGCGATGGTAGGAATGCCCCACAACGCTTCCAGGCCCGGCGGCGATATATCTGCAACAAAAAAAAAAAATAGTAATATTTCATGGTTACAGAAATTTTTTTAGTATCAAATAAGAATATATCTATAGTACTTACCCCTTGCAAAATCATTGCCAGAAAAATTACTTTCAGCCAGATACTCACTAGCATTCACAGGCTCTACAACAGAAAAAAATTAAAATTTTAGTTGGTTACAGAAAAAAATTTAGTAACAAATAAGAATATGTCTATAGTACTTACCCCTTGCAAAATCATTGCCCGAAAAATTACTTTCAGCCAGATACTCACTAGCACTCACAGGCTCTGCAACAAAAAAAAAATAAAATTTTAGTTGGTTACAGAAAAAAAAATTAGTAACAAATAAGAATATATCTATAGTACTTACCCCTTGCAAAATCATTGCCAGAAAAATTACATTCAGCCAGATACTCACTAGCATTCACAGGCTCTGCAACAAAAAAATATTAAAATTTTAGTTGATTACAGAAAAAAAATTTAGTAACAAATAAGAATATATCTATAGTACTTACCCCTTGCAAAATCATTGCCAGAAAAATTACATTCAGCCAGATACTCATTAGCATTCACAGGCTCTACAACAGAACAAATTAATTTTTTGAGTATCAATCACACGCACGAGAAATAAAAAATTAATACATACCTCCAGCAATAGTGTAACGCAACACCAGATCAGGAGTTGAGACAACTCGTGGTTCTACAATAGAAAATAAATTATAGTATGAAACATGGGAATATATACTGCAAAAATATATTAATTTCATTCAAGAAACTTACCACTCACTAAATAGTGACGATATCGCAGGTAGATCTGAAACAGAGAAAAAGAAAAATTAGTCCTAATAATAATTTAAACTAATACTACTAACAATAAGGAAATTAGCTGACTGTTTGCGAGGTATTCTTCTACATCAGCAGCAGATAGAACTGGGAGCTCTGTAAAAGA
Organism: Vandiemenella viatica; assembly: GCA_031002005.1. Classification (NCBI taxonomy): domain Eukaryota; kingdom Metazoa; phylum Arthropoda; class Insecta; order Orthoptera; family Morabidae; genus Vandiemenella; species Vandiemenella viatica. Next base: position 109,335,790 of record JARYHS010008075.1, on the reverse strand, counting down.
AAATTCATCTTTAGTATCACTGATATACACACAAAAGCACACACATATAATAATTATTATTATAACTTATTACCTTCATAAGACTGAGACATTGTGTCGGACTACAATCGAACACTGCGAGAAACACACACTGCGAGGTTCACAACGGTCACTGCTAGAAGCGCACACTGCGAGGTTCGCAACGGTACAGAGGAAGAGCAAGACACGTGCGCTATTTTATACCGTCGCATGGAGCATTTCACACCAGAGCTGGGAATAACTCCGCGCTTACACAAGAGATACCGCTTGCACAACTGGTAGCTGACGCGAAGAGTACACATTTCGCAACGCTTAATGGATAAGCAAACATAGATAACAGTCGAGTGGGAATTTTGAAACAGTGTACACATTTCGCAGAACGCGCTGGAAATACTTGCATCCGAACGCCATCTACTAGTCGATCAAAGAACTAACGGTGGCTGCCATCTAGCAGCGGATCGAAGAACTAACGGTCCAGCGCAAGCCCGCCCGGTGCTGCTCCCTAGCGGCCGGCCAAAGAACTAACGGCCCGCCATCTTGTGACGTCATACGACCTTGGCCGCCATTGGTCCATTAGAATTTCCCGCCATCCAACTGTGACGTCACGCGGACGAGTGGAGTCTCTTTACGGTTGTCCAAAGAGCTTATCAGGCTTGCTTCCCCCTTCTCCTCCTACTAGGAACAAATTATTTATTTGTTATTAGTAATTTATTGAGCACCTTGTTAGTGACACAAGCTTTCGACATGTGATGTATGGTAGCAAGATAACTACACTGGTCAGTTCTATCATTAGCGTGGTGCCACAATCTGATGATGAATTCTTATGTAACTTAACGAAACTAATTGAAAGTGAAGAACAATTTTTTCTGATAACTCACGCGATTTGACTCATCGATTCCCATCAGAATTCATCATCAGATTGTGGCACAGCAGTATCAGTGACAGAATCCACTTGCACTGATGCTGCTGGCGAATTTAAATATGTCTAGACCTATTTTTCTTTATTTTGTAATCTTTCCCATCAAAGATTTTGATAGGATTAAAATGACTGAAACGGAATGTGGATATATAACCTATTTGAACATAAACCAGCCCTTTTTTGCGACAGTACGGAGAAAAAAAGTTCTATTTCGGCATACAAAATTCCTATCAAAAGTTATTTAGAAGTTTGTTTTTCTTAAATTCTAATGTTTTTAGGTTATATCGATTAGGGTATTTATAAATGTGACCACCTAAGACTTCACTTTAACTAATGAAAAGGTTAAAAACGAAGAAATTCTTTCATCCCATATAGATTCCCTGTGTTTCTTGGCCTGACCAATAAGGCGCCCTCCCCACCCCACAGCTCTCCTCTCGCCTTCACTTCATTGTATGGACAAGGTCCCTTACGTGGTCTCCTCTCTTTTCTTTGCTTGGTGTTTCCACCCATAAATGAAAGTACGCTTTTTGCATTAATTGTTGTATTTGATTCGAAATGCATTGTCTAAATTCCATGTGTCTGCTGTACTGTTGTATTTGTGACGTGTGGACGTGATCGACTTTAAAGAACTAATTTCTGTTTTATTTAATTTAATTTAATTTAATTGCAATGGAGCACAGGCTCCGGTGGCAATATTTAAGTCGTCTGTATGTAAGTATTATTATTGTTGAAAATACGTGATATTTGTGTTGTTGTATCTTTACTGAACATGTTCCCGTTATTACTTTTTTAAGCCGTTGCGATTTTAGTAGTTTCTGGTAAATACTAGAACCTGACTTTTATTCATTTCTCTTTCTACTTCATTTAAAATATGGCATCAACTATTAAAGATGTTAGATCAAAGAAGCCAAAAGCTGTAGATGAATTGAGAAGTTCTCAGGATAAGTGGACAATTGCCTATTTTTGTAGAATTTAAAACAAATCTCATATGCTTAATATGCAAAGAATCTGTTTCTGTATTTAAAGACTATAACATGAAACGGCATTACGACACTAAACACGCTAATAAGTTTGATTAGTGCCAAGGACAATTTCGATTAGACCAGGTAAACGGCTTAAAAAGAAAACTTTCTGCACAGCAACAGAAATTCACTAGCACTGCTGCAGAGTCAACATGTCACGTAAAAGCGAGTTATGCAGTAGCTTCGATATTAGCCATGAAATAGAAGCCGTATTCAGATGGTGAAGGAATGTATGGAGAGCATCTTTGAAATTATGTGTTCAGAAAATAATTAAGAATTTTCAAAAACAAGCCTCTCTCGTCAAGCTATTACCAGACGTGTGGAAGACATTGGGAGACATATTGAAGATAATTTGAAAAGCAGAGCGCCTGATTTCGTATATTATTTTCTAGCATTGGATGAAAGCACAGATGTAACAGATACTGCGCAAGTAGAGATTTTCGTAAGAGGTGTTGATGCCCACTTAAACAAAACAGAAGAATTAGCGGCTCTATATCCACTTAAGAATACAACTTCACGCGATTTGTTAGTCAGTTACAAAAAAATTAAGTCGTTTTTCGTTAAAACTTTACAACTTATCTGTCGTAACGACGGAATGAACTCCAGCAATGGTCGGAAAACATGATAATTAAACAGATTGAAAATGAAGCCTGCAAACTTGATAATACCTCATTATTAAATTTTCATTGCATTATTTATCAAAAAAAATTATGTGCCAAGTATTTAAAAATGGATAAAGTCATTTGCGTGGTTTTCAAAATAGTGAACTTCATTAGATCGAAGGGGTTGAACCACAGTCAGTTCCAAGAATTCCTCAAGCATCTGGATTCTGACTATAATTACCTTACTTTTTATACTGAAGTAAAATGGCTGTTCCTTGCAAAAATGTTAAAAAGAGTGATTTGAAGGAAAGATACAAGCATTCTATGCAAGCAAGTTGAAAAGTATCCCAGAGTTTGAAGACGTGGATTGGGTTTGTGACTTCGCGTTTCTAGTCGGCGTAACTAGCCATTTAAATAACCTGAACATTTGTTTACAAGGCAAAGACCAATTGGTTAATAATATGTTTGATGTTGTTGCCGCATTTGAAATGAAACTTGAGCTTCGGGAACAACAGTTGAAAAATAAAAATTTCACTCATTTTTTCACGCTATTATTACAAGCAGACGTGACACAGGCCATGGCGATTAAATACAGTTAATTAATATCAAACTTGAACCTTGAGTTTAAAAACCGATTTCAAGAAACATCATGTTCTTTTATCTGCATTTTCAACGCCATTCTCCGTGGATATAAATTCATTGCCAGAAAATTTGCGAATGGAATATTGTGAATTGCAGTGTGACGCACAGCTTAAGGAGAAATGCCATTAGGTTGGTTTGGAAGAATTCTACAGAAAATATCTGGACAAGAAGAAATATCCTGAATTTTACAAACATGCTTTGCGGATGAATTCGCTATTTAGAAACACTTTATGTGTGTGAACAGCTTTTCAGCCGGATGAACAGTATCAAGTCACAACACAGAACACTAATCACTGATCTTCAGTTGGAGAACTTTATGCGTGTATCCACAACTTCTTTCGACATCAACATTGATGCCCTCAGTTCTGCCAAACAAGGTCAAAAGTCGCATTAAGGTAATTGTATATTTAATACTTCATCACACATGTATATTTCATTTTGAGTGTTTTTATTCCTTGATAAAAATATTAAAGTATTTTTCCAAGAAAGTGATGCATGCTGCCCGGTAGAGAATTGTAGTTCTAAAATATGGCCCGGCTGCTGAAAATGTTGGCCACCTATGATCTAAACGCAGAATCGTTTTAGCCGGCAGTAAAGCGCCAGGATATCTGCGACGTAATTTACTGTGACATCTTTTAAAGTACTTTTTTTCACATAGGCTACGTATCATACAGGAATATTCTTTGTTCCAAACTATAACGTACCATAATTCAACTCGCGCTCACAAACGATACTGAATAGTAAGAGACTGAAGTTACAAAATAATTAAATATAAAACATTTTAATGTACCATGTTTTTATAACGGACTAAAAAGTATAAAATAATTTATCTAACCCTTATGGAGTATAAAACAACATACAGATTTCTAACTTCTTCTAAATTGTCCTGAAAATTTATACTCGGAAATTTTAGATAGTTATTAAAATACTTGTAAGATTGATGACGAAAAACATTGAGCGCATGCAAAAGATAATTGACGCATTAATAGCTCTACTAACAATTTTATTGCACCGCAAATAATGTGTATTGATAAGTAAGTTCTTTCATTGATGGCTACTCTCTACACTTTTTATTGTTATGTATTCCATACACCCAATGTTTTTCGTCACCAATCTTACAAGTATTTTTATAGCTATCAAAAATTTCCAAGTATAAATTTTCAGGACAATTTAGAAGAAGTTAGAAATCTGTATGTGGTTTTATCCTTCATAAGGATTAGAGAAATTATTTGATACTTTTTAGTCTGTTACAAAAAACATGGTACATTAAAAAGGTTTTTATTTAATTATTTTTTTTCTGCATTTTAGGTTTATGTAAGTGAAAATTTTTAAATGATTTTAAATATTTTGATGACATAATCACAGAGGCATGCTACAAATTTCAGTTTTTTTAAATGGAAAACATTTAATTGAGTTATTTCCAACCCGGGGAAATAAGGAACAAAACAAAAAAAGGATTTCATAGTTTGATCTTGAATGCGAACAAAAACCCAATAGAAAAAAAACACTTTTATTTCTGCCAGCATTTGTCAGCCAGCATTCCCAATTTTTCTTTCCTAAAAACATTATTCAGACTACTGCAAACATTAAAAAAAAATAGCCTAATTGGTTTCTGGAAAATGTACCTTCAGTTGTTACCGAATTTTCCTATTTTCCGGGCAACTTTTCCATTTTTCTTTCTCTGAAAATCTTATTCAGACTACTAAAAACATTTTTAAAAAATAGCTAAATTGATCTATAGAAAAAAGGACTTTCAGTTTTTTCCGAATTTTCCAGACAACTTTTCCTATTTTTCTTTTCTTTTAAAACCTTTTTTTTTGCTGTCATCAGTCTTTAGACTGGTTTGATGCAATCCTCCATCCCTTCCTATCCTGTGCTAACCTCTTCATTTCTACATACCCCTTACAACCCACGTCCTCAATTATCTGCTTAATATATTCTAATCTCTGTCTACCTCTACAGTTCTTACCTTCAACTGTTCCCTCCACTAACAAATTAACCAATCCAGCATGTCTCAAAATATGACCTACCAGCCTGTCTCTTCTTCCTGTAAGCTTCTTCCATAAACTTCTTTTCTCACCCATCATTTCCAAAACTCGTTCATTTCTTACTTTGTCTGTCCACCTAATTTTCAGCATTCTTCTGTAGCACCACATTTCAAATGCTTCAAGTTTCTTTCTTTCCGGTATTCCTAAAGTCCATGTTTCGCTACCCTAAAGTGCTGTGCTCCACACATAGAGTTTTAAAAAGTTCTTTCTAATTCCTAGATCAATATTTGAAACTAATAGGTTTCTCTTTTTCATGAAGGCTCTTTTTGCTAGTGCTATTCTGCTTTTAACATCATTCCTACTTCGGCCATCGGTTGTAATTTTGCTTCCCAAGTAACAGAACTCACTCACTTCTCCTATTCCATCAGATCCTATTTTTATATTTAATCTGCTAGTATTGGTATCATTTCTGCTACATTTCATCACTTTTGTTTTACTTTGATTTATATTCAGTCCAAAATCTTCCTTCAGTATTTTGTTCATGCCATTCAATAACTTCTCAATATCCTCAGCCCTCTCTGCTAACAAGACAATGTCGTCAGCAAATCGTAGCATACTGATTTTTTCTCCATGAAAACTTATGCCACATGGAAATTTTTCTTTGACTTTCTTCATTGCTTCTTCTACATACAAATTGAATATTAACGGGGATAGACTACAACCTTGTCTCACACCCTTTTTAACTGATGCATGTCTCTCGTGATTCTCTACTTTTATTACCGCCACTTGATTCTTATATAGTTTATAGAGTATTCTTCTATCTCGATACTTTAGACCTGACTTCTTTAAAATTTTGAACATCTTGTCCCACCTAACATTATCAAAAGCTTTTTCTAAATCAACAAATGCCATAAAAGTATCTTTGTTTTTCTTGATCCGCCCTTCAAGTATTAATCTTAACGACAGAATTGCTTCCCTTGTACCGCGATGTTTCCTAAATCCAAACTGATCTTAAAACGTTATTCGGACTATTATGAGCATTTAAAAAAATAGCCAAATTGGTACACAGAAAAAAATAATTTAAGTTATCTCTGAATTTTTCAATTTTCCGTTCAACTTTTCCAATTTTTTATTAACTAATAGCCTTATTCGAACTATTACGAACATTTAAAAAAATTAGCTACATCAGTACACAGAAAAAAAGACTTTCAGTATGCTCCGAATTTTTCCAATTTTTCCGAGCAACTTTTCCAATTTTTCGTTAACTAAACACCTTATTTCGGACTATTGAAAAAATTAGGCAAATCTGTCAATAGAAAAGAGTACTTTTCGTTTTTCCCCAATTTTCAAATTATCCGAACAACTTTTTCCATTTTTCCCCATTTTCATAAATTGTCATCCAGTTTTGAGCTATGGTCAAAATTTCAAGTCTCTAGCTCATATAGAAGTTGGTTTAAAATCATCTACAAAATTCCACCCGGACAGACAAAGCCCAAAGTGAGTTAATAAAATTAAAATGTATTATGTATGTTGACAAAACATTCAAAAACTAAGAGTTGAGCTGCAAGCAGTGTTGTATAAGTTGGCATCTCGTTTCTGTTAATAATGTTCTATATTAACATTTAGTAACCAACTAAAATAATCTGATGGCTCCACTGAATATTATTGTTTTGTCAGAGAATGATTAACTAGTATTACAACAATTACCTGACCAACCAGCTACGAGACAAGGCGAGAAGTGGATGATCTTCAGTTGGAGCACCAACTAATTGACTACAGGTACACCATCAAGGCACTAACTACTTCTTACAAGCAAACAGTAATCGGTTTATACGTAAACTAAGAAGGATCATAAATATCACCAATTGTCTATGAATCGCGTAAGTCTTTTACAGTGTGCCTCCTGTATCAATTTTTCAGCGGAAGAATGACAGATGAAGATGAGGCTCTTGGGGAGAAATTAAATTCATACTCAGATTTCAGAGGTGAGAGTAGAATGATCATTATTGGTGGGGATTTAAATTTTCCAGGTGTAAACTGGGAAGGAAATAAGATTAATAACACACGGGAACAAAGATTTGCCATTACCTTAATAACGGAACGAGGATTTACACAAGTGGTAGAAGAAAATATTAGGGGACAAAAGATTTTGGATATATTCCTACTAAAGCCAGATGATAACCTTGTGGGGTGTGAAGTAGTGGAAGGAATAAGTCATCATGAAGCAGTTCTGATGGATATTAGAGGATTCAGTGGACCAGCAGCCAAAATTGAAGGGGGAAATAGGTACAATTATAAAAAGGTACAGATTTCACATTTGAAGAGATATTTCAGAGAACAATTCAGCAAATGGAAGGAAGGCACAAGTAGAGTCAAGGTGGGAAGAGTTCAAAGAGACAATAAGAAAGGGTGAAGAAAAATTTATTCCAAAGCAAAAAATAAAGAGAAGTAGAGAACCTGCCTACTATAATAGGTAAGTGAGGAGGTTAAAGAGGTTGGTACGAAGAGAACATAACAGAGTTAAGAGACAGCAGGGTAGTAGGGAATATTTAAAACAAGTAAACATGGACTTAATAACAGCAAAGAAAGTGGCTAAAGAAGGTTTTATGAACAGTATTGTCAGTGCAGGGGGACCATTGACTGATGCATCTAGAAATTTCTATTGCTAAATCAGGAAACTGAGGAGAAGGAAGGGTGTAGAGACGCTTATAGATAAGGATGGAAAAGAAGTTACTGACGATTTGAAAAAGGCAGAGATTTTTAGTAACTGATTCAGTGAAAGCATTAGAAACAATGAATCAGAAACTGGAAGGTCTAATTCGGAGCTTAACAATACGATTAGAAATGAAGATACTAAAAAATTTGAAATTCATCCTGAGGAAATCATGAAGGAAATAAGAAAACTGAAAAAACATAAAGGGGCTGGTGTAGATAATATTACTACAGATGCCTTAAAGATAGCCGAATGTGACATTGTACATTATCTTGAAATATTATTTAAATTGAGTCTGGATACTTGCTGCTTACCACAGGACTGGAATAGTGCAATAGTAGTACCGGTACATAAAGGAGGGGTGAGAAATAGAGTCGAAAATTACAGACCAATCAGTTTGACTTCAGTGGTAGGTAAATTAATGGAAAGATTGGTATGCAACCACATCAGAAATGTACGTGAGGAACGTAAGTGGTTTTCAAGTAGGCAACATGGGTTCAGGCAAGGATATTCATGCGAATCTCAGTTGGTTGGATATATGCAAGATATTTCAGATGAAATGGACAAGGGAGGCCAAATTGATAGTGTAGCACTAGATCTATCAAAGGCGTTTGACAGAGTGAGCCATAAAATGGTAGTAAATGAGGTAAAAACTATTGGAGTGAATGAGAAAGTGATTTGCTGGGTAGAAGAATTTTTAAAATGTAGAAAACAGAAAGTTAGGGCAGGAAATTCAGTATCAAAAGAAGTGGAAGTAAAAATTGGAGTGCCGCAGGGTAGCGTTTTGGGTCATTGCTATTCACTATTCTAATGAATAATTGAGTTGATTATTTACCATCTGAAATTAAATTGTTTGCAGATGACATAATGCTATATAAAAGGATCAAAACGATTAAGGACTGTAAACAGTTGCAGGGTGATCTAGACAGGATATGTATTTGGGTTGGTAAACATGGGATGAAGGTAAATGCAAAGAAGAGTCAGCTTATTAGATGCACAAGTAAAAAAAACAAAAGGTTAATTATGAATATAAGGTGGGGAAAGAATTGCTTGCTAAAGACTTGAAATGTAAATATCTTGGCATTAGATTATTTTGATAAGCTTAACTGGGCAGGACACATTGGACAGGGTTTCATAATTCTTCACTTGTTGGAGAGAGTGATGAGGGGATGCACGAGGGAAGTAAAGGATTTGGGTTACAAATCTTTGGTCAGACCATTGCTCGAATATGGTAGTGTAGTATGGGACCCACATTTTACGTATCAAATGCAGGAATTGGAGAGGGTGCAAAAAAGGCTGCTAGATTTTTTTCTGGAAATTATCGCAGAATGCAATCAGTGACAGATATGATAAGGAGCTGGAATGGTTTTCATTGCAAGACAGGAGGAGGATCATGGGAGTGTACAGGGCGTATACTGGCGACCAGGAATGGAAAGATATTGGAGTAGGTATGAAAAGTAGTGCATGGTAGGGAAAAGATGACCATGACCACAAGCTGGCACTCGATTTCAGGCAAAAGGATGTGGGAAGATTTTCTTTTTTAGATAAGTGTGTCAGGGATTGGAATGAGTTACCAAGGGAAATGATGAATAACTTACCGAAAACGTTTAAAGAATTTAAAGTTAAAGTTTGTAGAGGGCTAATGTAGGTGGGTGCAGGATAGGGGGAAGTTGGGTGTGTAGGGAAATTGCCACAGGAGCGTGTACTCCATTGCAATTAAATTAAATTAAATTAGATTTCTCCAACATTTACCTAAATACAATACTCAGGACGAAAAATAAGCATACGAGGAAATGGTCATATCTCGCTGGCTGCAAAGCTAGTGTTTCACTTAAAAAATCAATCTTGCTTGTATTATTAATGCATATCTACAGTTAGATTTTGTAGATATTAGTCGAAAAACACGGTGGCTTGTTACAACTCCGTCATTAGGATCTAACCCAATCGCCAGGTACTGGACGATGTCAAGTTTTTAAGTTACGATAAGATAATGGAAGAATTTAAGTGCAATATGCGAAATGTGGAACGTAGGAGACGAGCAAGCAATCTAAAATAATGTCGTAGTTGATGATTCAAACATATAAACGACAGGAATAGAAGCAATAGAAAACAAATGGAAGCGATTTTTGGACTCTTCGAGGTTTGGACTCTTCGAGGTTTGTAAATGCAAACAGTGTTTGTCGCCATTATTAGTCGGAAAATCTCGATCCTGACAGTTCCATTGACGTCTTACCTAGGGTTAATGGAGTCAGAACCATGGTAGCGTTCTTTTAAACTTCGTATGAACCCACTCAGTTTCGTCAAAAAGGAAGAAACTAAAAAAAAAATCTCAGCCAAACTGACAGTCAGATATGTTACCACTGAGACATTCTGCCGATCCTGGTGTCCAGATGCAGCTACAAAGGATTTAGATTTATTGAGGTTTACTCCCAAAAACGGAACTAAGAAATTGAACATGAGACTAGTAATTTTTTTTGTGGTTTTCTGCCTCGTCGAGGTCGAAGTTATGAGAGGAGGGAAAGGACTGTTGGCAGGGAACGGGAAGGAACTTGGTCACGGAGTTTGAAAGGAATTATTCGTATGGAGTGATTTGTGGAAACAATGGAAAACTGAAATTTGGATGGCTGGCGAGGATTCGAATCTGCATCTCTCCGAATGGGAACATCCCGCTCAGTACAAGTAAAATTTAATCAACACTGAAGGAAAATTTTAAACCTTGATTGGGAAAGTCACAAAAAGGCGTGTGAAAAGAAATGTTTCTTAGTGTAACACTTAGATTTATTTACGATAAATTTGTATTGCAAATTAATTTACATGAAGGCTTTATTAAGGTGTCTACAAACGACCCAATTTCGGTTCCAATCTGCTGGGGCAATCAGGCAGAAGCCCTGCAGATTTCCACGTAAGTAGGCAAATTAGGTCTGCTACTACCGATATCGGGAGATTGTCAGAGCCCCATAAACATTATACAGGTTGTCCCCGCAGACTGGAAACATATTAAGATGTGCATAGCGCGATTGTAACAATTGAGACAATTTCGGTGCAGTCGGCTTGGAGCAGGGAGCGAACGTGTTTCATGCGATTAATCGTGTGAGTAGTTAAAAATGTCTAAAAGCCACGATACTAGCGAAGCGAAGAAAAGTGAAACATTGTTGTCAATGGAGGTGTTTATATTGGAGAAGCGCGTAGAGCAGCGCGTATTAGCAGAGCAGCGATGAGAGCGACGCTAATCGCTGCATACATTTTCTTCGCTATTATCGTGGATGGCAATCGACCGGTCCCTGTTTTAAGACAATAGATACAAAAATAGATTCGTTCTAGACAAATTTCAGAATGAAATGGCCACTAAAAATAATAAAACACATAATTATAAATGTTTTCAATTAGAACGATTTTCGTAATTTAAACTCATTTCAATGAGTGCACATTATAAACTTAAGATAAAAAAAGAGACAAAATATTAATACAGCCAAAGAGAAACGGTACTTACATAATTCATAAAAAAATATTTTTCTCTTACAAGGAATTTAAATTATTCATATCAAATTAAATGCATAGTATGTAAATATTCGTACTAATTTATTTCGAATTGTAACAAAAGTATATTTTAAATGGATGCGGGTATTTTCAGCAGCTTGGTTTGGCCTTCCAATATTTCTTGCTGTCAAATTCTTGTGATTTTGGGTGCAAGTTTCTTTAAGGTGATATTAAATATCTTCTCTGTCAATAATAAAGTTTTGTAGCAAATAAATTGCCTTAATAATAAAGTTAGTTACGTCTGCAGAAGTTTCTATTTTTTTTATCCATCCCCTTTTTCGTTTCAGCCATCTATGGACTACGACTACGCAACTTCACTTCCTCTTCTGAGTTTCCTTCCTCCGTCGCCAGTACTCTTCCATTCTCTGGCTCATTCTTCCTCTGAAAATGACCTCATTTACTTGATTGGTTTTTCTTCAGTCAGATCCTTTACCTCCGCAATTTTTCCTCTGAATAATTCCCTGTCTTGGATGTCTTCCATGCTGACCCCACACCTTTCCAGATCCTGACGGACCTCCTTCACCCATGGAACTTGAGTCTTCATGTTCTCTTGAAAGTTGAAAATTGAAAGCTGAAGTTTTTATTATTGTGGCTAAAATTGTCGATTTAGCTTAAATTACGCCAAAGGCACATTCGACGGTTCTTCATGCTCTTGATAACCTAACATTGAAGTATCCTCTGCCTATATCTAAGTATCTCCCATAAGGCTCTAATAGATTGTTTACAAGTGGATAAGCTTCGTCAGTCCGAGATTGTGCACATATCCCGAAGTCGATAAAAACCCGAGGTTTACTGATTTCAGAATTTGGTAGAGGGATTTGGAATATTCACTCTTCCATCTGTTAAGGAGACATACTATTCCACCGTCACTCTGTTTACCATAACCTCCAGCTTCAATGGTTATAAATTTATAATTATCATTGGCCATCCCTTGAAGAGCAAAAGAAAAAAAAAAATCTTGTAATTGTGGAATATCAAACCAGTGTGCAGGACAAGTAACTCTCACGTGTTTTACGACGATACCGCCCATGCAATTCGGAAAATCATTGTATCAATCATCAACTTTTTTTTTATTACTGAAATCCTGTTCCTCTGTAGTTATCATATGGAGGGGTTGAAGTATTTTCCATAATTATTTCTCTTACAGTTTTCTAGACTGTTGCAATGCAATTCCCATACGGAATAAGCTAGATTTCTACATGTTCAGCCGGTTGACAATTACCTGCAATATAAAACACTAATCTACGCTATTATCGAAGCTCCAATGTAAACACTACATGAAGAAAGAAATTGAGCGCCACTATTGTCGCCGCATTTATCGTCCTTAACCGCGGCTCCAACATAAACATGAAAATGGGTCCTTCCGTACATTTTTATATTCACCATATAAAAAGAATAATGAAGGGCATAAATCTGGGAAAATATAGCCATGCAGTATCCACGGGACCACACAAAATCAGGTAGTCGACAGGGAGTCGCGACAGCCAGGCTGCGAGGGTACAATGGACAGCCTCCCCTTGTATTGCTGTAACAGGTTCACCCAGGCAGAAGACCACCAGCTTAGGGAATTTCTCTCGCCTCAGCTGAACGGACAGCCGTTGACCTATAAGCCACCAGACGTTACTGAAGGTCAAAATGTTCCGAACTTGTCCGACTAACTTCGAGATTGTGCACATATCCCGAAGTCGATATGGCCAGTGGTTTGAGCTACAGAAGGTGAAGCCTGTAACAGGAACCAATCAACAACGAATAATTCTCTACTAATTTCTAATCCCTGTGAATTTCTCTCTAAGTTAAAATTGCGCTCTGGAAAGAGGCGTGGCTACCACGAGCGACGGAGAGGAACGTTTACGGCGGACACGAGAGAAGTACTGCAAGTACAAACCTCAGAATGAGAGGTTGTACCTAGCATCTGACACCCGAGGTTGGAGCTGCTGGAGCCAAATCTTCCAAGGTTGGAGATTGTTCTGCCTTGACACTGAATACTCCGAGGATTCGAAACAAGCGTACTGTGGCAGTGAGGTCGCTTGGCAATCAGTCAGTACGTTGCCTGAAGAACGTACTGCCTATCCGCTGTAGCTAATAAGCTTTAGCATTTGCGTCGTCGAGGGACGCCTATCGCCATCACGGTAATAATTCTACGAACAGTACAGTATGGTATTTACATGCAGTCATTGGGCACAGGAAACTATGAGTGATTGACATTTATTGAGCTAGTTAAGACAGATTTCAGGAACTTTCCTATAACCACTCTGGTGGATAATTTAAATTATCCTGGCTCCCGGCAATTTCAATCTAATATAGTTCATGTTAGTATTGTATTTGATTTTTTAAATTAATTCCCGATTGTTATAAAGGGAACTTTTCGTTCAAACTAAATGTGTAGCTTTTGTTGTCGAAAAGGAATTGATTATGTTGAATTTGTTTCATGATCACTTAATAATGTGGAGGTGCTTAAATTTTGTTGTTTGTTTTTTAATTTTGGCAATTGTAAGGCGAGGCCTTGCTTTATTCCCTTTTATGATTGAATGGGGTAGTGTTAAAAATAAATAAGCTTCAGCCTGTACGCCAGTACGAGTACCAAATAAATTAGCAGCATAGGGTTAAGAGGAGTAAGAAAGTTTTCACCCTTTCCTCCCTCCCAACCAAGCACCCACTAAAACACACTTAGTATTTATATTGCTACTGTTGATGGTTGTGAGCAGCTTGTTCATTGATGTTGATACGAGGGTGAGTCAAATGAAAACCTTACATCTGTAATAAAAAATCGAAATTTCGAGCCGTTATCCTGTAAGTTGGTAAGCGTGCAGAATGGCCTGTAGGTGGCAGCATAGTGCAGATGCACAAATACCGTCGCAGTATCAGTATAAAGATGGCTGCCCCACTTGAGACTTGCACCAGGGAAGAAGTGTTCTGTTATTCGGTTTTTGAGTATTGAAGGTGTGAAACCTATTGAAATTCATCGAAGAATGAAGGTTCAGTACGGTGATGCATGTTTGTCACAGCAGCAAGTCTACGAATGGAGTAGGAAGTTCGCAAATAGTGTGACTTCAGTGGAAGATGCTCCTCGTCCAGGTCAGGCATAACGAGTTGTGACTCCACAGAACATTGCAGCAGTTGAAGCCATAGTGATGGAAAACCACCGAGTGACACTGAATGACATTGCAGATTTGCAGCATGTTTAAAGATTAGTCATGGTTCAGCACACCACATTGTGCATGATGTGCTCCAGTTTCACAAAGTGTCTGCAAGATGGGTGCCGCAGCAGCTGACTCCTGAAATGAGAGAATTACGTGTTGATGCTTGTGAAGAACTTCTTCGGCGCTTTGAACGAGAAGGTGATGGCTTCCTTGCAAGAATCGTTACTGGGGACGAAACATGGGTTCACTTCCACCAACCGGAAAAGAAGAGAGCGAGCAAGGAATGGCGCCATTCCTCATCACCAAAACCAAAGAAGTTTCGAACAGAACCATCAGCAGGGAAGGTTATGCTGATTCTCTTTTGGGACGAAAAAGGCGTCATTTTGGAGCATTACAGGCCTAGAGGGACCACTGTCACCAGTGAATCATACACAGATCTCCTAAAAAATCATCTTCGGCCTGCTATCAAATCAAGGCGACGTAGATTGCTGTCATCAGATGTCCTTTTGCAACGTGACAATGCAAGGCCCCACAGCCATCCTGATCTGGGTTTTCCATGGTTTTCCCAGATCACTCCACGCGAATGCGGGGATGGTTCCTCACAATAGCCCATGGGCGCCTCCTGCCATATCCCTTATAACCCTTCCAAACCATAACCCCTTTCGATAGGTGCAATGCACCCTCCGCCACACACTTTTAGTGAATCGCGGAGTAATAATAATAATAATAATAATAATAATTACCCGTACAACAGTTGCAACAATTACAGACCTGCATTTTGAGTGTCTTCCTCATCCACCACACTCACCAAACCTTGCCCCAAGTGATTTCCATATGTTTGGACCACTCAAAGAAGCAATGGGAGGAAAGAAGTTCCGTTCTGATGAAGAGGTACGCCACGCGTTGCATGAGTGGTTGCGCGGACTGCCAAAAGATTTTTTTTTCTAATGGAATTTATTCACTTTGTAAGCGCTGGAGGACTTGCATTGTGCGTGGGGAAGATTATACTGAAAAGTGGTACAGCTTTGTACCACTTCTGCACAATAAATAATATTTAAAAAATATTTAAGGTTTTCATTTGACTCACCCTCGTACATAATATAAATACCTACAAAGGCAAGATATCTGTCATTCTTTTCTGAAAAGCTTTACTACCTTCTTAGTTAAAATATTACGTGAAAATATGTCGGGTATTATTTCCTTCCTGATTTTCCTTTTTTTGTGGTTTGCGCTAGTGGTACTAAGCCTTCCGTTATTCGACGGCAGTTTACTTGATAAAATGTCGTAGCTTCAGTATTTTCATGATTAACAGATATGCAGGTTATGTGTTGTATAGATTTCTTTCGTAAATAATTGTGCAACGCACAACATGCAAGAACAATGGAGTCAACATTTTCTGTTTAATCCTAAAGGTTGACGGAAAATCCTGAATCTTAGCAAAAGAATTCTCTACGACTTTTCTGGCGGGAGACAGTCTATAATTGAAAGTACTTTTTTCGTGGGAAATATTTTTAAGCGGAAATGGTTCATTATGTGCCCATTAATAGAAAAATCACCGCTAACAAATTCAAATGGCGCAGGTGAGTATGAACCCGGAAAATTTGAATATAGGGGTAAATGTAATTCTTTATACATTATTTTCCTGGAAAATCTTTTAAATTTAAGTGCTCCTCCATCTGACAGACTACCATTGGTACATGTGCTGACGTACATAAATTCATAATTAACGTTCACCACTGCTAGTAGCACAACACTGAAAAACGTTGTAGTTGTAAAACTGTGAACCACTTCCAGGAGGCTTTTCAATAGCAATGTGTTTGCCGTCAATAGCTCCTACGAAATGGTTGAAGTTCCAATTTTCTTCAATCTGTTTTGTAATATTTGACCACTCAACTTACTCGTAGGTAACTGGAAAAGAATAGATACTTACATTAATTATTTTTAATTTCACATAGACTTGAAAATCAAGAACAAACAGCTCAAACTCAAGATGGAATCCCGCTGAAAAGAAAAAAAAATAAGGAAAAAAAAAACAAGAATGAATATTGCTTTCTAACAAGAACAGCTCATAGATTCTGCCAAACCACTATTAAATTCAAAGAAAGAAGAATGGGAGATCATGAAAAATCAAACACCATTCAATTGAAAGACCAGTTGGCAGTTGTTAATAAACTTATAACAGGTGCTATTTTTTTATGCTAAAGCTGGAAGGTTAACTACGGAATCTTGTATCAATTTAGGACCCCCTGATCACAGATACCAAGTATAGCCATCTACAGAGCCATTTCAGTATCCTCCTAAATCATGTGCACTTCGTCCGATTCGCAGCCCTTGCAATACTCGTTTCAAAACTATCATCCAACATCACTACTGCGTGTGTCCCCCATCCCCTTCCGCGGCAATATCCATCACAATCTCGATTTCCAGTTGAAAGAATTGCTCCATCTTCATTAATCACTGGTGATATGAGCAATGAAACAGCTGTTATTGCACAAGGTAATAATTTCCAAATTAAAGATTTTTTAATGATCAGACATAGAAAATAAATATTAATTTCAGAATTTCATTACCGTATAATTTTCGATTTGTTGTACTTCTGCCATTTTTTATTTAAGAAATAAAATTCAACGTCTCTTCAGCCACAGAGTTTCATTATTATGTATTCATTTCTGTATTACGTTAAGCTGTAAATAATAACTGTCAAATAAAAGTTTACTTATACTTTCACGCATTAGGTTGTTTTTTCTTTTTTGGGTATATATGGTTCCACTAAGTACAGTATCTACTGTCAGAAAATTTATAAAATCTTTCAGTTCTATGCTTCTCAAATTTTCATTTGAGATAACTTTTTTCTTAATAGAAGACATTTCTTCAACCAATATCTTCTCCTTTTTCTCTTAGTACAAACTGTAGCACAGGCTGTCGTTAAAATCATGCCTACTTTTTGTTGCTTTGACAGAAAAGGAGCCATTGTTAAGCTCTTGCGACTAGCAGTCACGCGATCACAAACTGAAATGTGATGACGGAAGTCTCATGTGTTTGCGCTTCTGATTGCCCCCCCCCCCCCCCTCCCTGCGGATTGTGGCCGAAATTGGGGTCGTTTGTAGCCGCTTTTATAGGATGAGCAATAAAGGAAGGGATAAAAACGGTTTGAAATGTGGTTTTATGGCACTTTGTTTTCAGAGATAGTCTTCGATGTATAAGCAAAGGTAAGAGCTCAAAGGGACCTTTAGGAAGCTAACTTGGTACTGAGTGGAGTGATGAATGAGCATGACGAGAGCGTTCCGACTCGACGCACAGATCGGACCGGTTTGCGACGGGAGTGGGGGGAGGCGACGGCGTGCATGGTGGGGGACGGCGACTTTTCGCCAGTCGCGTGCGCTGCTCGCTGCGGGCTGGCGGTGAAACACAACAGGCAAGTGTCGTCGCGCTAGCTGTCCTGTCCGTCAACTCCGGCGCCAACCACTCGTTTAGTTTTGCTTAAGACAGTCTCCACTCTACATACAGTTGTAGACACGTCGTAATACTCTTATTGTCTTCTGTTGTCATGGGTGGTTAACGTAACAGGTGTTTGTTTTGTCGGTCGTAGACCGATACGGGCTGTCTAACGCAGGAGAGAAATTATTCCACATGCTGTGCTCTAGGGCAACCTTTTGTTCTCGAACTTGGGACAGAATATTACAAATTTAATTCGAAATTGATTAAAGACAACATAAAAAATAAGTAATAATTGTTAATATAGAATGGATAGCGTACTTAAACAATATAAGGCTATAAGCAAGTATAAGCTATAAACCTACGAGTCAAACGTTCTAAAAGCCGTGAATATTTCAAGGAGCAGGAAAAAATGTGATCTTACCAGGATACGAGTGCATTAATACAATAGTCTATTCACTAAAGAGAGAGGAATTCCTTTAAATACTAAGTTAATGACCATTTTCTGTGACTGTCTTGTTGTAGGTGAATAGACCACTGTACTTGACGATAACATTTGTTGGCTGGTAACATGAGAGTGGTGATGTTAACAATATATGGTTTCAGGTGTTGATTTTTATTTTATTTTCTTCCTGTAGGTGGGTGCATAATATAGCATCCAGCCTATGTTATTAGTTTGGTTGATAAATACCAAGAGTCTGGTCGATTTTTAATTCACTTATATTATTTCATTTTCATAACTGTTTCCGTAAAAATTCAAAAAATGCATTCGGGTTTGTTAAAATGGTACAATACGATATGTCCCAAATGTTAATATTATACAGGTTCATATAAATTAGTGGACTATGGCATTATTGTTACTAGTCCTCTAGTTGAAAACCTTTAGAAACGCTGCTCAGCGGTAAAGTAAGAATGTTTGAATTCACTGCACATAACTGTCCGACATGAAAAAAGTCTATCTCAATCGTGTTGTCATCGCGTAAAAACTAGCCCACGCATTAAGTTATCTGAAAAAAAAAGTTATGTTGGTGTTAAATATGCAGTTGATTAGCTCAGAAATGCAGCTTTCTGAAGCGATTATTGGTTCGGTTGCAGCGGTTACTTAGCTGTGAAATTACTTCCTAATACGACATGCTATTCCTGTGCGATGAATACAAGGAAAACTGGAGAAATTAGTCTCACAATTCCTGTTGTTAGTCTCTTTTCAAACGCGTATTTTTATTTCTTTTTTTATAATTTTAATTCCGTTCAAACTTCCTTGTTGAAAGGAAAAAATTAAGTTATAACACAATAATTATTTTTTATTTATTTCATTCTATGGAACACCGTTATCTTCTGATATATCATATACTTGTCACTCTCAGCAGACTTAAATGAATCCATCACCTGATTCCTACTTCTAAGCCCCTCTTCATGATAAGCCGTATGTCACTGACGCATCTGCTTGGTCAGCGTCTGTTATTTCTCATAACATTATTGTTTTTACGGATGTGTAAAGACTTTCACATTGGTCCGTACTTCGATAATTTGTAACTATTAGCAACCTGTTGCTTTAATGCCTTAACGTAGCCTGTTAACGGATGGACGCTATGGTATCTGCGAAGGTGCTGTTTGACAAACGCGCCTATTTAACACTCCTCGGACGTTCTTGATGAATTCTTGAAAGGTTGCGGCTACATTTAGCAGACTTTTCATGCTGCTAGAAGCATATAATCCGTAGCTCCATTATAAGGGATTTATTTATTAACTAGCTGCCCCAACAGACTTCTTTCTGTCAAAAGTTATTAGCCTGTCATAGTCCAATAGAAAAAATAAATAATTAAAACGTTTTTCAAAGTTATCACTTTATTTATTGATTTAATGTCTCAATAATAAACAACGATTACTTACAAAATTAAGTTTTCTATTTCGTACACTGCAAGACGTTAGTAATAGTGTGATGATATTTTTATTATAATGCTTTATGGAACACGATATTTTTTGTTTGATTACCTGGCGCGTAAACAAATAAAGCTGACTGTTTTCCCACTCAGAAGCAGGCAACATACAACTGTCCATGGAGAAGCATGGTTGGGTGGAGTGGGACTTTCTCCACCAGCGAAATACTGGTACTGACCTTTTGAAATTTGGATTAACTACTTCCTCATAATGTCCTCTTCACGTTGTACACTCTCCTTTTCCGGAAAAGTCGCCACGAATTAAATTAAAAATGCCTAAATATGACACTGCAGCACTGCTATTAGTTACCGCCGACGCTGCGAAATCAATGATAATGTCTTGAAATGTTGGTTTAATTCTTTGTTGTAATA
Organism: Vandiemenella viatica; assembly: GCA_031002005.1. Taxonomy (NCBI): domain Eukaryota; kingdom Metazoa; phylum Arthropoda; class Insecta; order Orthoptera; family Morabidae; genus Vandiemenella; species Vandiemenella viatica. Next base: position 109,315,465 of record JARYHS010008075.1, on the reverse strand, counting down.
TTTTCTTGCCGTTTTAGCTTCACTCCGTTCCAAAAAGTCGCATAAAATTAACAGATACAAAATTTTTATACGAAATGCAGTACTATAAGGCTCACCATATTGGAATCGATATAACCAGTCAAAGATAATCGATTGTTTCCGTTGTAAACAAATGCACAGTTTGTCTCTGGTTTGCGACATGGCCTGCCGCAGAACGAATTACCCGTAAAATTTTTACTCTTGGTCCAGGCCGAATTTCAACCTAACCATGATCACTATGACAAAACGAACCTATTTAGGTTTATATGATCCCTGTACCGATAATTTTTGTGTCATTTTTACAGTGCTGCTAACATTTCGCGGTTGCGGAGCATCCCATATTTCGGCATTTTTAATTTAATTCGTGGCGTCTTTTCCAGAAAAGGAGAGTGCTAAACGTGAGAGGACACTATAAGGAAGCAGTTAATCCAAAGTTCAACAGGTCAGTAACAGTATTTCACTGGTGGAGAAAGTCCCACCCCACCCGCATGGTTTTTCAAGATTAACGCCGCAAACACTCAACGACTGACCCTGGGATTTTATTATTATTATTATTATTACTCCGCGATTCACTAAAAGTGTGTGGCGGAGGGTGCATTGCACCTATCGAAAGGGGTTATGGTTTGGAAGGGTTATAAGGGATATGGCAGGAGGCGCCCATGGGCTATTGTGAGGAACCATCCCCGCATTCGCGTGGAGTGAGCACTGGAAATTGCAGTCGTTTAAATTCAAATGGTACGTCAGTTGGTACCATTGGGATGCAAGGTATCAACACATCTTCTCCCTCGTATTTTCCCTTTAGAATGGTTGCTTCGATCACATTATTCAGTAATTTTTCACTGCTAGCCGTGTGCAATTACAAAGACAAGGTTGGTTGATATTTCGCAACATTATGACCACCGATCCTACTTTTAATTGAAGATTATGAAGCGGCAATCCTGGAAAATCCAGTGAGATCAAAAATTCTGCTGCATAGTTGACGACATCTTGGTTAGTTGCGCAGTCAACTGATTTGTATGTACTTGATTCACCTGCAATTTCATTTTGAATTTTATTTCATTTTCATCCGTGTTTTTGGTAGCTAATATATCATTCGCTCAACAACAAATTATCTCTGTAATTCTGAGTGACATTTGGGAACACATCTTGTATGAACTCTGTTTTTGATTCAATAAACTGACGAAAATTGACAAGAAATGTAATGCAGCCAGTCAAAACGTCTACAGGGATTTTGTCTTTACCAATTTCAATGAGTTGTTTCAAAAAATTTCTCCAGATCGATCATTGTGCTGTTCCAAAGATAATCATCAAGCGCCTTTGTTTTGTTTTGATTGCCTGGTTTGTGTGAGGAAAAAAAGTGTTGTTTATACTTCCTAACAATTTTTACGTTTTTTTTCTCTCCATAAGAACCTTTCCAGTACAATGGCTCCGGTGGCTCTAATTTCACTTTGCCATTTGCGCAACACAATCCATTTGCTTCATTTTTGTATTTCAAGGCCTTTCAATGCGGTCAAACTGAATTCATAGATCCAGAAGCAACGCATTGGTAGGAACTGTAGTCAACTGAAACATCGTAACTGAAAGCCGCTCGCGAAAAACTGAGAGCAGCTTGAAAACGACGCATTGCACGTGATTGCAATATCCTAATCCTTTCAATTTCATTTCGCTCTTCACGTTGCTGTGCAGTCCTATTAGATTGAAAATTAGCTTGGGTTGTAGCGTTTCGAGTTCTTCGGCCCAAATTGCTGCGTACGCGTCTTATAGGCGGCATGGGTCTAAACGTAAACACACTGAACAAATAAAGACACAATTGGTTTTCGAGAGAAGCGAAAATTTTAAAGCAACCAAGAAAATGCCACGCACGGAGGAAGTAATGATTACACGTACGTCAGTGATATTATTTTAGCTGATCACACGCAGGCATAGATTAATATCCATAGAGCCTAATCAACTTGAAGTCATACAAAAGATAATTCTAACGCGCCTTTGTTTTGTTTTGATTGAGGGAAAATAAAAGTGTTGTTTTTACTATTTTACTTCCAATTTTTACGTTTTTTCTCTCCATAAGACCTTCCTTGTGCCTTAACGAAAATATAAAAAAAAGAATTAGCCGAATTGGTAGAGCCGTTCTCGAGTTTTGGGCTTAGTAAGACATTTGGCGATTCATATTTACTATATAGATTTAGAGAATTTCCATTGTCTTGCAAACACGTCAACGACAAGAGATCAAGCAGCACGGTTCGAAACAATACTCGCCCACACACCCGCCAATGTGGCAGCGCTTTAAGGCGCCACACACTGGATCCGAGAAGTACAATAGGGCCCGTTGTCGACCTCCTCGATTGAGGTTTTTAGGCAGTTTTCCGCAATCTGAGCAAATGATGGGACGGTCCACAAACCCCGCCTCATAAACTACACATTACACTAACAAAAATTTCCTTACACGGACAAATTTTCCACCTTTTTTTTTGGTACTTGCCTACTTTTTCCATCTACGAATGATTTTTAAATTATTCATCATTTCCCTTGGTAACTTATTCCAATCTCTGACCCTTTACCTACGAAAGAAAATTTTCCCACACCCTTTCGCCTGAATCGAGTGCCAGCTTTTCATGGCTATTTTTATCTTTCCATGCACCTAAGTCAAGTCTTTCACCAATATTTCCCCACGTCTCATCACCGATATACGACTCGTACACTTAAAAATTCTCTTCTCCCTCCTCCTGTCTTCCAATGAATCCCATTTCAGCTCCTTTATCATATCATTTACTGATAGCATTCTGCAGTAATTCCAGAAACAAATCTAGCAGCCCTTCTTTGTAACCTCTGCAACTCCAGTGTTTGACACCCAATATGTGGTTCCAGTGTTACACCACATTGTGGCAATGATCTGACTGAAGTTTTTTTAACCCAGTTCCATCAGATGTTTGGTTCATCCTCTCGTCACCACTCCATAATAAATGATTTTGGAACATTTTCCAATCGGCTATCAAATTCAGATAAGCATAAACCTCTGAAAAGCGCCAGGAAACCGCGAAAATGGAAGAAATACAAAAATTACTTCTGGCCCTAAACATATGCGTTGCATCAGTTAAAAAGGGTGTGAAACAAGGTTGTAGTCTATTACCGTTAATATTCAACTTGTATGTAGAAACAATAAAGCAAATAAATAAAAAAATGTTGATGTGGCATAAGTTTTCAGGAGAAAAAAATCAGTATGCTACGATTTTCTGATGACATTGTCTTGTTAGCAGAACAGGTTGAGGATATTGAGAAGTTACTGAATAGCGTGAACAAAATACTGAAGGAAGATTTTGGAATGAATATAAATCAAAGCAAGATAAAAGTGGTGAAATGTGCAGAAATGTTACCAGTCACAGTAGATTAAATATAAAAATATGATCGGATGTAATACGAGAAGTTGCTGAATTCTGCTACTTGGGAAGCAGAATTACAACCAATGGCCAAAGCAGGAATGATGTCAAATGCAGAATAGCATTAGTAAAAAATAAGCCTTTATGAAAAAGAGAAATCTTTTAGTTTCAAATATTGAAATATCCTTACCTATTTTTTTTCATTTTTATTTTTCTGTTTTTGCAGTTAAATAAGTTTTTATGCAATGTTATTGATTACTTAATTTGAATTTCAAATTTTAAATCCTAATATGAGTATATTAACTACCCTACAACTTACTTAAAATACTTTATAACTATAATAGTTACAATATTCTTTCAATATAATTAATTTTTAAGTTATTTTATTAACAGTGTTACAAATTTTATTTCGGATATTACCAATGTTCTAGTAAAAATTCCGCTTTCATTAAGTGTGCTCGATGCCAAAAAAATTGTTTTAAATGTTTTTATGATAATTATCATCCCAGCTAACGTTTGTAATAAAAAAAAATGTGTGTTAAATAAAATCAATAATCAAAAAACACGATGGAAGTTTGTTTACTTATGAATAAATATTATTATTATTATTATTATAACCATTCGTAACAGTGTATTTTAAACAATAAAATATTGCAACTATTATAGTTTTATAGTATTTTAAGTTAAAGGATAGTTGATATAAAAATTTAAAATAAACTAGACGACCCGTGCGAAAATTTCGCGAATAAAATGCGATGAATAGTGAGGTTGAATATAATGTCACAAAGTTCAGTCATTACTCGTCATACTCCTACTTCATTTATCGATTTTGGTAAGAAATCCAGGGACATAAATGGCTCGAAACACAAAAAACGCAGTTTAGAAATATTGACATTTTTGCGCTTTATGGGTCGAATTACGAAAAATTCCTTTCTTAGAATATAATGTTACCACGGCGGAAACCTTAGTCTTTAATACGATATGTCATTTATCTATATCGATTAGATATCAAGGGAAATATAAGGCTAGTGACACAAAAATACGTTGTAGAACAATTTATACTTTTTCCCTTTAATAGTTGAATTCCAAAAACATTCTTTCTTAAAATATGATTTCACAAAGCTGATGCATTACTCCTTATATTCCTACTTCATTTATCGATTTTGATTAGATATCCAGGGAGATAAATGACTCGAGATAAAAAAAAGGAATTTAGAAAAATTGACATTTTTGCCTTTTAAGGGTCGAATTACGAAAAATTCCTTTATTAAAATCTAATGTTACCACGGCGGAGACGTTATTCTTTAATATGATACCTCATTTATCTATATCGGTTAGATATCAAGGGAGATAAATCGCTCGTGACACAAAAATCGGTTATAGAAAAATTTATACTTTTTTTCCTTTAACGGTTGAATTCCAAAAACATTTTTTCTTAAAATATGATGTCACAAAGCTAAGACATTACTCCTCGTAATCCTACCTCATTTATCGATTTTGGTTAGATATCCAGGGAGATAAATGGCTCGAGATACAAAAAACGCATTTTAGAAAAAGTGACATTTTTGCCCTATAAGGGTCGAATTACGAAAATTTCCTTTCTTAAAATATAATGTTACCATGGCGGAGACCTTATTCTTTAATATGATACCTCATTTATCTATATCGGTTAGATATTAAGGGAGATACATCGCTCGTGACACAAAAACGCATTGCAAAAATATTGATACTTTTGCCCTTTAAGGGTCGAATTCCGAAAACTTTCTGGCTTAATATATGACGTCACTAAAGCGGAGATCTTAATCTTTAAAACGATACTTCATAAAACGGTTTCAGATAGGTATCCAGGGAGATAACTGACTCGTAACACAGAAAACAGCATTTTAGAAAAATTTACATTTTTGCCCTTTAAGGGTCGAATTCCGAAAACTTTCTTTCTTAAAATACGATTTAACCAAAGTGGAGACCATAAGCTTTAAAATGACACCCCATTCATTGATTTCGGTTAAGTATGAAGGAAGATATAGGCTTGTGACAAAAAAAATACCTTATAGAAATAATATATATGATTAAAAAAATAGACAAAATCGAGATTCGAACCGAGATCGCCCAGGCATGACACTGGCTCGTTACTGACTGGGCTGTTCCACTGCTAGCCTGACCGGAATTTCACTAGTTTATAAGCTGGGCTTGAATTTTTGAAGGCTGTTTACTCCGAATCTTTTGAGCGTTGCGTCTTACGATTGCAGGAGGTAAACATCCTAAAGGGGCACAATTATTACGCAAAGTCTCATCCCAAAATAAAATCTCAAGGTCGTGCCCTCCCCTTGTCAGAGAGAACTATTGAGCACAGCATTTTATGGTAGCGAAGGATGGACTTTATATATTAGGAATACCAGAAAGAAAGAAATTTGAAGCATTTGAAATGTGGTGCTACAGAAGAATGCTGAAAATTATGTTGACAGACAAAGTACGAAATGAACGAGCTTTGGAAATGATGATTGAGGAAAGAAGTTTGTGGAAGAAGCTTACAGAAAGAAGAGACAGGCTGGTAGGTCATATATTGAGACATGCTCGATTGGTTAATTTGTTAGTGGAGGGAACAGTCGAAGGTAAGAATTGTAGAGGAAGACAGAGATTAGAATATATGAAGCAGATAATTGAGGTGGGTTGTAAGGAATATGTAGACATGAAGATGTTAGCAGAAGATAGGAAGAGATTGAGGGTTGCATCAAACCAGTCGAAAGACTGGTGACAGCAAAAACAAAAAATGCATTGCATTATACACCTATTCCAATATTTTTCTTTGCTCAGGTGATTGAGTCTGCTGCTGTTACTAGTAGACAAGCAGACACATTTTTAAGACGATTTCTTGACGAGAAGCGCGTAGATACTGCGGTAATAATAAATGACACGCATCGATTTTTCTTATCAGCATCAACACGTTCACTGATAGCTGTAATGGCTTCGGCAATATATCTTCCCCGTCGTCAAACGTAACGTGCTAACAAGGATTCCGGTGCTTGCATGCGTCTCGATTCACTGGATGCGGGAACTGCTACGATTTTGTTGAATCTGATGTGCTGTCGATAACTTCAAACAGTGACAATGCCCAATCAAATGTTCATTGCATTTGGATACATTTTTTGACTACGCTGCAGATTTTTTTCCTGACACACAGTCCTTCCATGTCCACCTAGTGTGTGGTCTTCGGCCCAAAATCAACTAAATCGTCTGCAAATAACCAGTTTCCGTATCCGTCTGACAAAAATACACGGAGTGGGAGTGTCACAGATTAGCATATTGAACGACATGAATGATTGTGTTAATGTTTTCCTATCAGAAGTTCGGTTGTTTGAAGATGATATAATGCTATATATTAGGAGCATAAAGGTAGAACAATGTGAACAGCTGCAGGCTGATCTGGATATCATATCTAGCTGGGTTGTCAAACAGGGGATAAAGATAAATGCAAAGACGAGTCGGCAATCAGGTACACAGATAAAAAAAACTAAGGGGTGATTATGATTATAAGGTGCGGAAAGAATTGCTTGTTTAAGACGTGAAATGTAAATATCTTGGCGTAACATTTGATAACAAACTCAACTGGGCAGGACACATTGGACAGGAAAAGATTTCAAAATCGTTTACTTGTTGGAGAGAGTGATAGGTGATGTACCAGAAAAGTAAGGGAATAGTGTTACAAAACTTTGGTCAGACCATTGCTCGAATATGAGAGTGTATGGGACCCACATTTTCGGTATCAAATATAGGAGTTAGGGGAGGGGTTGCAAAGAATGGCTGCTAAATTTGTCTCTGGAAATTATCCCAGAAAACAATCAGTAACTGATAAGAGAAAGGAGCTGGAATGGGAATCATTGGAAGATAGGAGGAGGGTGAAGAGTCACGGCAGTGTACAAGGTGTATATTGCTGGTGAGGCGTGGAAAGATATTGGTGGAAGAATTGGGAGAGGTACGTGGTAGGCATTCAATTCCAGGCATAAGAGTGGCAGAAGCTTTTCTTTCGTAGATAAGGGGGTCAGTGATTGGAATAAATTACCAAGAGAAATGGTGAATAATTTACCAAAAACACTAAATGAATAATTAGTGAAGGCAAAATTAAGTGGGAAAAGGAAAGGCGAGAAATAGGTATGTAGGAAAATTGGGACCGGAACAAGCGCTCCATTGCAAATTAATTAGTAACTGTATTATGGATTGTTAGCCGATTTCTCATTAATATATTTACAGTTCTTATGGTAACTGATGATTACTGCTTCCCCCATGCAGTATCAGTGAATGGTAGGCTGGAATTTTAAAAACTTACAGGCAGATTGGTTAGACATCAGTGGTAGGTAAATTGATGGAAAGCCTGATGTACAATCACATAAAAAATAGTAGTGAGGAAATAAACTTGTTTGCAAATTGGCAGCATGGCTTTAGACAAGGAAATTCAGGCTACATACTAGATATTTCTGATAAAATTGACAAGAAACGCAAAGTTGATACCACAGAACTAGATCTTCCCAATGCATTTTTCAGCGAGAGCCATAAAATGCTAAATACTATTAAAGTGGATGATAAATTGACTTAATTAAAGGAATTATCAAAAGATAGAAAACAGAGTTGGGTACGAAATGTAATATCAAAGTGGAAATGGCAGCGCCACAGGATGGTGTAATGGGACCATTGCTATTCATTATTCTAAAGAATGACTGTGATAATGTTCCATATTCAGAAATTAGTTTGAAAATGACATGATCGAAACGGGAGAATACGAACAGCTGTAGGGTGATCTTGACGTGATATATAACTTTGTAGGCAAACAAGGTATAAAGATAAATACCAAGAGCCTTATTATTAGGTACTCAGATAAAGAAAACTATGATAAGGGTGTGGAAGACGCTGTTTGTTAAATACCTGAAGTGTAGATATAGTGTCATATCAATTAAGTAAGTTTAAACTTAATTGGGAAGGTTACTTTGTGTAGGGGGTAGGAAGAGATTTCAAAATCCTTCGTTTACTGGTGAGGGTGATTTGCGGGGGGGGGGGGGGAGTAGTAAGTGCATTTGGTTAGACCATTGAGTATTGATATCAAATTCATGAGTTGGACGGGGTTCAATGGAGGGCTGCTAGATTTGTTTGTGGAAATTACCGCATAGCCCTTTCTGTAACTGATCTGATTATGATGTAGCTTGAATGGAATTCATTGGAAGACAGGAGGAGGGTAAAGAGTGTGGTAGGAGTGTACAATTCATATATTGGCGTTGAGGCGTTGAAAGATTTTTTTACTTATTTCGACGACTAAGGTCATTAGAGGCAGGATGGGATTGGGGACAAGTGACGGGATGGAATTCGGCCATGGCATTTTTGAAGGAAGCATCCCGGCATTTCCCTGGAGTGATTTGGGGAAACCATGGAAAACCCAAATCTGGATGCCCGGATGGGGATTCAAACCTGCGTCCTCCCAAATGCGAGGCCAGAACGTTAACCGTTCACTCACCATGCTCGATATGAAAGATATTGGTTGAAGAGTTAAAAGAGATGCATGACCATCGCCACAAGATGGCACTTTGTCAGACGTAACAAATTTGGAAAATGTTCATTTGTAGGTAAGGGAGGCGGGTATTGGAATATATTAAAAAAGGATGTGATGAACAATTTACCAAAAACACAAAAAAAATTTAAAATAAAGATCGTAAAGTGCAGAAGTTGGTGGGTGGGAAATTCACTGAGACAATTGAAGATTGAAACCTTGGAACAGGAAAATAGGTGTGTAAGGAATTAAATAATTTGTTCACGGAATTTGTGCCGAGCCAGAAAAAAAAAAAAAATCAAACATACCGAGATTATGGCCGTGTAGATATTATGGCCGTGTAGATATTATGGCCGTGTAGATATTATGGCCGTGTAGATATTATGGCCGTGTAGATATTATGGCCGTGTAGATATTATCGCCGTGTAGATATTATCGCCGTGTAGATATTATCGCCGTGTAGATATTACTGTCGACTCAGAATTTATTATAAACTAAGAGTAGAGCCGATGATCACAGTATTCAGGTTTTCAATTTTTAATTTAATTTGATAGCAATGGAGCACAGGCTCCAGTGGCAATTTCTCTACACACCCATCTTTTCCCTATCCTGCACCCACCTACATTTGCCCTCTACAAATTTAATCTTTTAATTCTTTCAACGTTATCGGTAAATTATTCATCATTTCTCTTGGTAACTCATTCCAATTCCTGATAACCTTAGCTAAAAAAGAGAATCTTCCCACACCCTTGTGCCTGAAATCGAGTGCCAGCTTGTGGTCATGGTCATCTTTTCCCTTCCATGCACTACTTTTCATACCTATTGCAACATCTTCCCATGCCTCATCGCCAGTATATGTCCTGTACACTCCCATGACCCTCCTCATCCTCCTCCTGTCTTGCAATGAATCCCATTCCAGCTCCTTTATCATATCTGTCACTGATTGCATTCTGCGATAATTTCCAGAAACAAATCTAGCAGCCCTTTTTTGCACCCTCTCCAATTCCTGCATTTGATACGTAAAATGTGGGTCCCATACTACACTAACATATTCGAGCAATGGTCTGACCAAAGATTTGTAACCAAAATCCTTTACTTCTCTCGTTCATCCCCTCATCACTCTCTCCAACAAGTGCATAATTTTGAAACCTTTTCATTCCACCTGTCAAACGTGTCCTGCTCAGTTAAGCTTGTTATCAAAAGTAATGCCAAGATATTTACATTTCAAGTCTTTAGCAAGCAATTCTTTCCCCACCTTATATTCATAATTAACCTTTTGTTTTTTATTTGTGTATCTAACAAACTGACTCTTCTTTGCATTATTCTTCATCCCATGTTTACCAACCCAACTAGATATCCTGTCCAGATCACCCTGCAACTGTTTACAATCCTCTATCGGTTTTGATTCTTTTATACAGTATTATGTCATCTGCAAACAATTTAATTTCAGATAGTAAACAATCAACACAATTATTCATTAGAATAATGAGTAGCAATCGTCCCAATACGCTACCCTGCGGCACACCCATTTTTACTTCCACTTCTTTTGATACTACATTTCCTACCCTAACTTTCTGTTTTCTACCTTTTAAAAATTCTTCTACCCAGCAAATCACTTTCTCAACCACTCCAATAGTTTTTACCTTATTTACTACCATTTTATGACTCACTCTGTCAAACGCCTTTGACAGATCTAGTGCTACACTATCAATTTGGCCTCCCTTGTCCATTTCATCTGAAATATCTTGCATATATCCCACCAACTGAGATTCGAATGAATATCCTTGCCTAAACCCATGTTGCCAGCTTGAAAACCACTTACGTTCCTCACATATATTTCTGAACTGGTTGCATATCGATCTTTACATTAATTTACCTACCACTGATGTCAAACTGATTAGCCTGTAATTCTCAACTACTATTGCACTTTTCCAGTTCTGTGGTAAGCAGCAAGTATCTAGACTCAATTTAAATAATATTTCAAGTTAAGGTACAATGTCACATCCGGCTGTCTTTAAGATATCTGTAGAAATATTATCTTCACCAGCCCCTTTGTTTTTTCAGCTTTCCTACTTCCTTCTTGATTTCATCAGGATGAATTTCAAATCTTTTACTATCTTCATTTATAATTGTGGTGTTAAGCTCGTTCTCCGAATTAAACTCTCCCATTTCTGATTCATTGTCCATAATGCTTTCACTGAACCAGTTACTTAAAAACTGCTTTTTTTTTTAAATCATCAGTAACTACTTCTCCATCCTTATCTATAAGTGTCTCTACACCCTCCCTTCCCCTCAGTTTCCTGATATAGCCATAGAAATTTCTAGATGCATTAGTCAATGGTCCCCCTGCACTGACAATACTCTTCATAAAACCATCTTTAGCCACATTCATTGCTGTTATTAAGTCCTTGGTTAGTTTTAAATATTCCCTACTACCCAGCTGTATCTTAACTCTGTTATGTTCTTTTCTTACCAGCCTCTTTAACCTCGTCACTTCCCTATTATAGTAAATAGGTTCTCTACTTCTCTTTATTTTCTGTATTGGAATAAATTTTTCTTCCCCCTTTCTTATTATCTCCTTGAACTCTTTCCAACTTGACTCTACTGCACTTGTGCCTTCCTTCCATTTGCTGAATTGTGCTCTGAAATATCTCTTCAAATTTGAAACCTGTGCCTTTTAATAATTGTACTTATTTTCCCCTTCAATTTTGGCTGCTGGTTTACTGAATCCTTTAATATCCATCAGAACTGCTTCATGATCACTTATTCCTTCAGTTACTTGATACCCCACAAGGTTTTCATCGGGATTTAGTAGGAATATATCCAAAATATTTTGTCCTCTAGTGTTTTGCTCAACCACTTGTGTAAATCTCCTTCCCTTATTAAGATATTTGCAAATCTTTGTTCCATTGTGTTATTTATCTTATTTCCTTCCCAGTTTACACCTGGTAATTTTAAATCCCCACCAATGATGATCATTCTATTCTCACCTCTGAAATTTGAGTATGAATTTAATTTCTTCCCAAGAGCCTCATTTTCTTCTGTCATTCTTCCACTGCGGTAAACATCCAACATTCTGTTTTTTTTTTCTTTTTTATTAGCCCAGAAATTTACCCCAAGGAACTCATGGTCTTGATCTATGAACGCCAGTGAACTGTGGTAGTTTTTGCTAACCAGTATGAAAACTCCTCCACCAATTGCTGCTTTATCTCTGCGGTACACTCTGTAACCATCCGAAAAAACCTCACTGACTAGTACTTCTTTTAACCAACTCTCTACCCCAATTATTACTTGTGGTTCGTGTATCTCTTTTATGTTTGCAAACTCGATTACTTTGTTCATTATACTTCTACAGTTTACCATTAACACCCTTATTTCAATTAACAACCCTGAAATATTGAAGAAATTGATGTTTTTGAGTGCTTAAATTTCTTCTCTCCTCTGTGATTTGAGGAACGTAGAATCCAGGTTACCGCAGTGCTTCATCACTGCAGCATTCCAGTTCGCTGATCAAGGCCACCCAACCGCAGTTCCTTGACCAAGGTGCAGACATTAGGTCCGCACTTATCACAGGGACAAATGGACGTGTTGTGATTATTCTTAGGGTTATGTCGAAAGCTGGTGAGCAACTCGCTTAACGGATGTGGGGAACGGAACCGAACCGGTGCAACGAAATTTTGTTTCTTTCCCCTGGCTGAGGGTCAGGTGCGGGCTGCTGTAGAGCGGATGCTCTTTTCAGCCTTTGGGTGTTAACATTATTTTTTTCCCAGACATTTATTCTTTTGTATTATTTTACATTTCCTTATGGTCTATTCTAAATTACTTATCTATATATACCGATAAACGTTTAAACTGATGCTTATTGCTGTTGGTTTGTGGAAATTGGGTGTTTTGTGTGTGTTGTTTTTGTTTGATATCAAGCAGATTTCGTGCTCTCAGTTGTTTGGTGTGTTTATTCGGTTGTTGCAATAGTTATTGTAGTCCGCCCGTAGCGGTGTTGCGGGCGGGAGCTGTTCGTCTTGCGTCAGTTCGTTTTCTGGTTCGTCTCTGGGAAAGTTCGCTTCAAATTTGGTAAGCATTATTTCGGTTTCGTTGTTGTCCTTGTTTTTTTTGTGATATCTTTCATGCCTCTCTGTTTTTCATTAGTATATACCCATATTTGAATTGCCAGTCTAGTCTGTAGTGGAGTTCACATAGTGTTCCGTAGTGCAGATTAAGTATGCTTCTTAGCACTCGTCTTTCTGTCGCGTATAGTTTTTTGGCTGTAGGTTTAGTTTTTCCTGCAAGGGGCACTGCTGCACATTCTATTAGAGGTTGTTTCTATGTCTTGTAAGCGTGGTTAGCCGGTAGGTTGTTGCACCCTTAAAAATGTTCTTGTAATGGTCAGATTAGTTTTTGTCTTTTCCTTATTTTGTTGAGCGTCTCTCTGATGTGCATCTGCCAGTTAAGGTATTTGTCGATGTGGAAACCAAGGTACTTCGCGCAGTCTGTTAGTCGCAATTAATGTCGCCAGATTGTTATTTGTATGTTGTCTTGTATTTGTTTGCGTTTCTTGCCGGAACAGTACTGCCTGGGTTTTCGACCGGTTGGGTCCATCTCTGCAGTCTGCTTAGGAATTGCGTCACGCGTCTGTTTGCAGTTTTTGTTCAGGGGCAGAGCACCAGTAAGCTGCATCGCCTGAGTACTTTTTATGCTCTTCACACGGTCTGTCAACGATCTGTCATCTGATGTGTATGATATGACTGGAATGAAACAAGTGTGGTAACGCTTTCTGTAGTGGGTGGGGTCCCCATCAAACCGTATGCTTAAAGATAATTGCGTTTTGTGATAATGGCCTTTTTGTGTGTGCTCATACTAGGAACCGACATTGCATTTAATACGTAGAAGTTAGGATAGGCAAACTTGGATGAATGAAATTCTCCCGACACCAGCGGCATCCAATGAGAGCTATATTCATTAATTCTGGACTCTACCATTCAACTTCACGTGACACAACAAAAATGTATCATAAGAACGAAAACTGCAGATTACGAAGAACAAAATACCAAGAACGCATTTCACTAGAATTTGGTGCTATGGTTTCAGGTTGCTAAGGTCTGTCATATTAGCGACTCCCCAATAATACTTGCAATAGGAATAGCTTTAAATCGGTGAAATAATTCTTGATAATCAAGTAAATTTGTGTTCCAGTTAACATTTGCTTCTGTAGATCAATTGTTAAGTAAAACATGTCGAATCTCCATTAATTCCAGTAGCTTTTGCATTTGTTTCTACTTCAAAGTAAGTTTTTAATTCGAAAATATTTCATCGCGCAGTACATTATAATTTCAGAGATTCAGGTTACATAGCTTAGTAAAAAGTAGTAATACTCGGAAGCGCAGTAAGCGATATGGGTGATAAGACCAGCAACGTATATATTTTTAAATCATCCACTGGCGAAACGATTGTCATCTCTAAGTAAATATGTTTATAAAAATAACACGGGGGGGGGAGGGGGCACTTGAAAAATAAATCTATATGCTAAGACATCGAAAAACCTCTTAGAATAATGGAAAGTGGGAGGAAGACGCAGATTAAAAAACCAGATTCATGGAGTACAAATGACTTTGGAGTAAGGTTGCAAGTCACACTGCTAACCTGAGAAGATTAAAGAACATGGTATCACAAGAGAGCAAATTATACGGTGGTTCCTCCATTAAAGCCGTTGCCTTTTTATCGCCAAATAAACACTCGGCAGTGGATTGCAATTGCTCGCCATTAACAGTAAAAAAGATAGCAAAAAAGGATCGAGCGGCGGTTCGATTAAGGATTTTAGCTTTGCGAGGAATGGAAATCTATACAGAAATACATTTCCATCTTTTGTATATGCATGTCGCTTCTAAACAATTGTTTTACCGAAATAAAATTTGTATTGTATACGATGGATTATATCCGTTCTGTTGAGTGAAGATGTTTTATTTATTGTGAAATTTCACATTTAACAGCTAAATGTCTGTTATGATTATTAGAGCCTATCATTCAATAGGGCACATTAAATCGTGTTTTCTGGTGGAATTTTAAGATTTAATTTATAATTTACAAATTAACTGTGAAATTTTCATGATAGTATCTTCCCCGAAAAAAACTTTTATTTTTATGATCTTTTTATTATATACCCTTGCCATGGAAAATTTAATTTATATAATTGCGATGGCGTGGATCCAGTGGCAATTTCCCTACATGTCCATTTTCCCCCCATTCCTTTTCCCACCCTCTACTAATCTCAACAGTAAATTCTTTCAGCGTTTTTGGTATCTTATTCATAATTTCACTTGGCAATCCCTTACCATACCTAGGAAAGAAAATGTTCGCACACCTTTATGCCAAAAACGAGCTTGTGGTCACCGTCATCTTTTTCCCTTCCATGTACCTCTCTTAATTCTTCCAGTATCTTTCAATGCCTCATCACTATTAGATGCCTTGTACACTCCCATGACTCTCTTCGCCCTCCTCCTGTCTTCCAACCAGTCCCAGTCTAAGTCCTGTATCATATCAGTTACAGAGACAAATTTAGCAGCACTTCTTCGCACCCACTCACTCCTGTTTTTGATACCCTTATTGGTGACATCTTTCGCACATCCGTTTTATTTCACGAGTACAAGGAAGATAAATTCGTTTATTTTTATGTAAAATAAACTGAAAATTGTTACAAACTAAATGCGTGTTTTATTACTGACCAGAGGACGGCAAGTAAAATTTAATGTTTTTTTTTTTTTTTTTTTTTCCTCTAATTTTTTGCACTCCTCACAAAGGATTTCATTTTACACGAGTTAGTTTCTCAAAAGTTCTCTAGGTGAATGCCGGGATTACTCCTTCAAAAGGCCATGGTCGATTTCCTTCCCGTTTCTACCCACATTCCTTTCCCGCCTCAAAAGTTCTCAACGCAAAACATAAAAAAGAAGTTACTGTTGTAAGGATTTTATTGAGTCTAACAGGGTTTGTCGTACTGTTTATCCAATTATATCGACTTTCTGCTAACGTGTGTACTGTAGCCGGCAGACAAAACAGATACAGTTGGACATACGGATACGCCGTGTGCGATACTTTAGGTAACATGTTACTGATTTATTATTTGATGTCCGAGCCGGAAGTGGTTTTTAAGATAGTGTTATCAGTTTATGAACTGACGTTATTTGGAGACCGCGCTGTAGGTTGTATCGCAATCGCAACATAGCTGACATGGTTTCAGGCATTTGCCGATGGCCCAAAATATCGGCTGTACCGTGTACGATTTGAGGAATTTCATATTGAGGCATTATTGGTATGATCATTGTTGGTACAAGCAGTAATTACCGTTTTAGTTACTTCCTTATTCATTCACGATATAGCTGATTTGTGCTGTTAACCAATCGTTACAGCTTGCAGTTGGTGTCTCACCTCCAAACTGAAATTACCGTTCATCGAGATTCCACAGAACATCGAAGTTTTGTACGAGAAGTACGTGGTTTAATTTTTTTCTTTATCCATTGTTTCTAATTCTGTAAGAATGGCTTTTTGTAGCAAATGACGGGTAGCTCTTAAGCGATATTAAGGTAGAATGTTTCCGATACATGCTTGAGTCTCTTCATAGCCCAAAGCTGGCATTGACAGACGTTAACCCTACGTTCATTGAAAGAGAGCAAAAATCGTATCGTTCATTCTATAACAGTGTTTCCCAAAATGGAGTACGCGAACCCGTAGGGGTTCGCCAGTTGATCGTAGGGTGTTCGCGACAATATTTACGTAATGGTCGACTGGCTATTCATGCGTATAACACCCACAATGGTGAGAAAAAAGGTTGCAGTTTTTTCTCAAGGGGGTTCGCCATTTATAGGGGTACATGGAGCTAAAAAGTTTGAGAAACACTGTTCTAGAGTATCTCGAAAATTATTCGTTCAGCGGAAGGCAAGATATTGTGCCTTCTAAAATATGCAGGTTCAACTATGCAGAAAGTTTCCCCTAGTTATTAACATAGCGGGTTATCGAAGCATTTATCAGCGTTGAGCAACGTTGATAATGGTTGAATAGTTTGTTGATAAGAACCTCTAACTTTGGTAAATTTACGATACATTTGGGTTAGCTGGCTACAAGGAACATCACTAACCTTGTTCATACTACTTGTCTTTGCGATGGCAGCGTAGCTTGTCTTCAGCAGCTCGGAAGGCCATTCGGAAGACGAAACAATTAGTTGAAAGTTTGCTGTTCGTGTATTGACCAATTAACGTGTTCTGCTGTCACGGATTCTGAGATGTCCTTTTTCCTAAGTTTTTCTTATGTTCACTTCATCCGGTTCTGTCTTAACACCAACATTCATTGGACAGCCGTTATTTTTCTAGTTCCCCCAAGGTCTTCATAACTACCATAGCGCTGATAAAAGAAATAGATTTTAATAAATTTCAGCAGATCAAAGGAGTAGGGGTGAACAAGTTATGAAATGAGTATGTGAGAAAAGTGATCTGCACAGAATAAAATAGACATTCTACTGGAGTGGGTACAAGGGGAAAGTGGTGCAAGAATGAATTTCACATAAAGTGCAGGCAGTGTGAAAATGCAAGAAGAGGCCTCGAGGGTAACCGGGAGAGGGGATCGAAGGGATTGCGACAGAATGTGGATTGGACAGTTATGGAAGAACAGAAATGGTGGAGGAACATTGTTCCGCACAAATAGTCAGATGTTGGAAATTCTGGAACCTTAGGAGAAAGATTACGTTCATAATTTTTATTATCGTTGTAAGCTCTGTGGGTAACGAGGCACAGACTTGAAAATACCATGTAAGTCGCTGTTTCTTTGCAACTTTTTTTTCAGCATTTGAACCGTGGTGAGGCTAATGTCACTTATATCTTGTCCAGGAAGTATGCAGGATAAAAGGCTGCGTAACTACACGTTTCCGGACATGCATCCTAACTGCTGGCAAGTGTCATCCATTCGAATGCTTTTCTGCTGTCATCAGTCTTTCAACTGGTTTAATGCAATCCTCCATCCCTTCCTATCTTCTGCTAACCTCTTCATCTTTACATACCCCTTACAACCCATGTCTTCAATTATCTGCCTCATATATCCTAATTTGTCTTCCTCTACAGTTATTAACTTCGACTCTTCCTTCCGCTAACAAATTAACCAATTCAGCATGTCCTAAAATTATCTACCAGCCTGTTTCTTCTTTCTGTAAACTTCTTCACAAACTTCTTTCCTCAACTATCATTTCCAAAACTCGTTCATTTCGTACTTTGTCCGTCCACTTAATTTTCAGCATTCTTCTGTAGCACCACATTTCAAATGCTTCAATTTTCTTTCTTTCTGGTATTCCAAAAGTCCATGCTTTGATACCACAAAATGCTGTGCTCTTCCCGAGTCCTAGATCAATGTTTGAAACTAAAAATTCTCTTTTTCATGAAGGCTCCTTTTGCTAGTGCCATTCTGCTTTTAACATCATTCCTGCTTCGGCCATCAGTTGTAATTTGGTTTCCCAAGTAGCAGAATTCACTTCTGTTATTGCATCCGATCCTATTTTTATATTTAATCAACTGTGATTTGTATCATTTCTGATAAATTTCATCACTTTTGTCTTGCTTTGATTTATATTCATTCCAAAATCTTCCTTCAGTATTTTTTTCAAGTCATTCAGTAACTTCTCAATATCCTCAGCCTGTTCTGCTAACAAGACAATATCAACAAATCGTAGCATACTGATTTTTTCTCCTTTAACACTTATGCCACATGAGAAGTTTTCTTTTATTTTGTTTATTGCTTCCTCTAGATACAAGTTGAATATTAACGATAATAGACTACAACTTTGTCTCATAACCTTTTTAACCGATGCACGTGTCTCATCATTCCTTACTTTTATCATAGCCCCTTGATTCTTATATAGTTTATAATGTATTATTTTATCTCGGTATTTTAGACATTTTGTCCCATCTTGAACATCTTGTCCCATCTAACATTATCGAAAGTTTTTTCTAAATCAACAAACGCCATAAAACTTTCTTTGTTTTTCTTGATCCGTTCGTCAAGTATTAACTAGCTGGTATCTGCCTGTATCCCTAGGATGTTTCCAGGTGCATCTCCTTGCATGGTTCTTAAACAGTGTGTTTGCCGCCACTAGCTTACATCGTTCACAAAATTCTAACAACCTGCTTCCTCGCTCATTTCTTTCTCCAAGAACTCTTTTCCTTCTCCCACTATCACGTTCCAATCATCCATGATTATTAGATTTTCCTCCCCTTTCATATATTGGATTAATTCTTCATTTTGGTCGTATATTTTTCTATTTCTTCGTCATCTTCCTGTGACGTTAGCATATACACATATACTAACGTGGTTGGGGTAGGCTTAGTTTCTAACCTCATTAAAATAATCCTGTCACTAAACTGTTCATAATTACTCACCCGTTTCCCTACTGTAATTCATTACAAAATCAACACTAATAAATCCACTGACAGCTTTTGTGTTAATTATTCTATGTTATCCAGACCAGAAATCCTGTGCATGCTTCCCCTTAATCTCACTAATCCCGTCGACATCTAACTTGAGTAATTCCATCTCCCTTTTTAAATTTTCTAACCTACCTGCCCTATTCAGACTTCTAACATTCCACGCTCCGACTCGTAGAATGTTTCTATCCATTCTGATTACTTCTCCCTGAGCGGTCCCCACCCGGAGATCCGATTGGGGGACTATTTTACCTCCGGAATGTTTTACCCAGGAAGAAGTAATCATAATATATGTAATTTGAGAGGATTACATGTCCTCGGGATACTCTTAGGGTCTTTAATGCAGTGGTTTCCCGTTGCTTTCTGCATGCCCATGCCGTTGATCATTTCTGATTTATCCGCCTTTAGGGGCCGTTACCAAACTCAAGGGCAAGAGGGTGCCCGGGACCGCTCCTTGCTCTTCCTGGCAAGCAATGGGTGACTCGTTATACCGGGAATCATACAGTCGCCAGAGCCTCGTCCGTGCAAACTGGCTGCACCACGTGAAGGAGCCGTTGACAGTCTCTCCCAAACCCTTACACCACAGTTTACCTAATTCAGCTTATGGCTACGTGTTCGAACTGCATGGTGCAGTGCCGCTGGCGAAACTTCCTCCCCGCACTGCTGGATCCCGCCGATGTGCTTTCTTTCACTCGGCTTTTTTTCCGCAATCGGTAGTGCCTACTACTACCCGCTTTTTCAATGTTTTTTTTTTCCTAGAACTCTACTTGCGTTTCGCTGGTTGTTTCCATTTTCTCGACGAGTAATTTAACATTTTCTCTTTCAAAGAGTCACATTTTTTTTCTAAATTTTCTTTTATCTAACTTTAAACTTCTTAAATTGTCCGCTGTAGCTTATTTGTTACGAAATTTTATAATTTTGCACCGATTCACGCGGGAAACGAACGGCGTTCGCTTTCTAAGGACATTAGGCGTACACTAAATCGCCATTTCGTTATCCGACAACAGACGTGCGTTCCTTGTGTCGGGCCTGTGGCGAGACGACGGCTATTATACATGAACCTTTCAAAATTTATCTAGCGAATGCTTTTCACCCCGTTGTCCTCTGTTTTGCAGTCTTGAGTACTAGCTGATTCAAAATGGATCATTTTGATTCCACTCGTAATTCTGGTATGCCTCCCAGTACCAAACATGTAAGACATATTCACTTTTAAAAGTATTAATTTTACCTGAGAAACTGTTGAAAGTGTTCATACAAGTCGAGAAATCTTTACAGAATGCATTAGAAGTTCCAAGAAGAAAAAAAGATGAGAAATGACTGGACCTTTCCGAAATTGTGTATAAAGTTTTTTTTGAGAAGCAACGATTCAGGAATTCTTTCCACGAGGAGAAACAATTAAAATAGTGGAAACGGTAATAGGAGAATTCTAATCTACAAGTGAGAATGAAGTTTTTAATGGACAGGCTACGCTCGTAAGAAAGACTGATAAATAGCTTAATAGCGATTTCGGATTTGAACTTTTCGTAAATCACTATTTTCGTGTTTTACGAATTTTATCATATACAGGATTCTGTAACCTGAGACTTTCTTAACTGCTGACCGAAATATAAGAACTTGCAAATCTTCAGTTTAAATATTAATTGACCATCAAATATCAATACCCATTGAAATATATACTGTGTTTAAATACCAAAGTAAGCAGCAAATAATCCTACAAAATTTTTAGATGTCTCCCATTGAAAGGACTTTTGTGACTAGTTGTAGCGAAATTAACTACGCTTGAATAGAAGCAATGTTAGCAGAAATGTATCAAAAAATTGTTCAATGAAAACTAATAAACGAAAAAATAGAGCTGCACTGCATATTTACTTGCATCCGAAAATTGTCTCATCTGGAATCGTACTAGGCTGTAACAAGAGATGGCGTCTAAAACAGTACTATGACTCATTAAATACAAACAAAACGGCTGACATAGACTCTGGGTACTTGAGTCAACAGCTCGCGCGTGATTCCAGCTTCTACAGATTTTTGAGTACATATCACGATGTAGTGAACTGAAGATCTTTTTTTCCACTGTGAAAAGCATAATTATTAAGTTCATGGTACATGAAGGTTTTAAATGAGAATAAATTTTGTGCAGATAGCATGCACAATACGGCAATGATACTCTTTCAAAGCCTAAAGTATGCAAGTGGCATCGGTTATCCTGGACAGTAGTTTGCGGACAGCGTAATTTACAGACAGCATAGTTTCTAACCTACAAAATGTCTCAGAACGAATATCTCGCAGCAGACATCTTTGCACACTCAAACCGAGCGTTGTATCTGAGCGATGACGCTCTGGTCTCGCGTTCGGAAGCAAGCGTGGTCAAATTTTTATCCGACCATACAGATTTCAGTTTGCCTTGGATTTTCGAAATTACTCCAAGCGAATACCGGGATGGTTCCTTAAAAAAATCTATGGCCAAATTTCTGCCCGTTTCGTGCCTCCAATCCGATCCCGCTTCCAATGACCCCGACGTTGCGTAAAGCCATAAGCAAAAAAGAAAATCGAGGTCAAGACCTTATCTACTCACGAACAACAGTTTGTAATATTAGTGCAGCAACCGGAGAAATTTATGAAAGTGTTCATTCCCTATGGCTCTTCTAACACGAGTTGAATAATGGGTGCACCACTGAACTCCTGAAACCGAGAGGTGCCGTTAATAAGAGCAAACAACTCCAGTAAAGGCGAAATCCTGTGCGGCTATCAAGATCGTTTCTTTGGATACTAAAAGTGTTGTGGCGTCGATGTTGTGCTGCAACAGCAAGCTGTCAACGCTAAATGCTACTGTGAGCGCTTGGACAATGGTACACACTTTGACAATAAATTTGGCCGCCACTGAAAACTTCTATCACTCTTATTTTGCAAAATATGACATCAATGTAATCCCAGGAAACAGTAACGCAATACTGGCAAGCCAGCATTGCGTTACTGTTGCTTAGGATGACATTGATGTCAGATTGTGCAAAATAAGAGTGATAGAAGTTTTCAGCGGTGGCCAAATTTATTGTCAAAGTGTGTACATTGTCAAGCTTCTGTATGATATAGCTCGACCTCAAACTGTTATTGCTAAAGCTACGCGAACGAAATTGGGGGAAAAAACTACACGGGACAGCATCGCGCCATTCTAATTATTCAGTTTTGCTAGAATGTTATCAAATAAATTCCCAACGGATTCGTGTGCAGTTGGTTAGGTATGCATCCAACAGATTTTTATTAAGAAGGAATTTAAAATTTCCATTGCAGTGGAAAAACTGTTTAGAGAATAGGAGAGCTATGTAGATAAACGGTGTTGTATTTATTTTGCTATATATTATTCAATTAAATTTTCAAAAAATTATCGTACATATTTAAGTCCTACCTGTATCTTCCATACTCGACAGTTTTCACAATCAATTAGTCCTTCAAAAATGTTTTTCTGTGGATAAAATATTAAATTGTGTTTTATTTAAGTCAAATATGAAACATGGCCATAGTATCGTAGTGGCAATGGATACAACATAGTGTATAAGGTGAACTTTTAAACCGAGTTGGAGGATGAATAGTGTACGTAGGTAGTTAATCTCAAACTTCAGTGTTTCTATGTTACTCGTAAGCATTTATCTTTGACTCTTGAAATTGTGTTTCTTATCCGATTTCTTTCAATCTGTTTTTTTTATTTTCGTGCTAAGGAAAGAATTTTTCACTTATAATAAAATCAACTTTTGGAGACTACTTCATATCCCTTTTAAACTTCTTTTGCTACTAAAAAAAACACAATTGTATTTTAATCTACCGAAACGTATCCAAAAGTATTGAACTCAGGTGTGGACGTGATGAATCGATTCGTAGGGGTAGCTAGTATTAAATTTTCATAGATAGTAGATACCCATAATTTTTGTTTTGACGGATGAGCAACAGGATTTTTTTTCTTCTTTCGATTTTTCTGTCGGTATTTTCTATTTTAATGTGGGAATTTTGAAGAAGAAAATACTGGTTGGGAGTTAATATCCTCAAGTTTATTGCCATTATTAATTGAAAGAATTTTGATATTGTTTCGCCTGATTATTTCCTTCAAGAGCGGGCGAAATTCTCTTTTAATCTTCAACTTTGGAGATTTGACCGTTCAGCAGATAAGAAGTCAGTCTTCCATTTTAGTCAATTATAAATTATCACCCATTTTTTAACATCGGAATAGAAAAGGGGGGGGGGAATCTTCCTTGTTAATGTTATCACCAGATTTTTAAACATCATCTACACATTATTCGTCAGAACTGCTCTGTACATGGCAGAAGACTGTTTATGGCGCACTATGGAGAAGGCTTAACAGCGATGAAAGGGAATTTGAGTAGCTCAATTAGCTGCAATGGGATTCCTGATTCTTGATTACTCAAATGACCTGTGTATGTTGTATACTGATGATGCAATTATTGACATTGAAATACTCTGCTAGTAGTCGCTCCCTTCTATTTGGAGTTTTGCTGAGATCAGGAGTGGGCAGATGCAAAGTGAATTTAGCAAGATGGGGCTATACTGAGATCAGTGATATCAAGTGCGACTGCGGTGAAGACCAGACTGTCCAGCACATGCTCCAGTGTCAACTGTGTCCAGCATCCTGTTCGGCAGCTGAACTGTATGAGGCCTCAGAAAATGCACTGCAAGTGGCCAAGTTCTGGTCGATTATAATTTGATGATTGTGATTGTGTAACTGTATGTTTCAGATACGAAATAAATAAAATTTGGAGTTCTTTATAGTGGCGAGATAGCTTGCGTCTGCTGGAAATTGTATCTTACTGCTGAGAAGTCGTGCTTGTGTCCAAAAAGTTGGATTTGTTTGTTTTCATTACACATTTGTTGGAAGTTTTCACAGTAGTGTGCCGATTGTGTATATGCTCACAGTACTGTAACAGCCTTTGAGACGATTGACCAAGTAATATCTGCTGCCACCTGTAGTGTTAACTGGAAATTAAAAGCGCAGCATATAAGAATTTGGCGATATCATATTGTTCTTCCGTGTGGGATCATCAACCCGCGGAGTTGAGATACAATATTTCCATTCCATTCGATTGCCAGTGTGGTTCCCCGATGAGAGCAGTGGGTGTCGTCATGCATTACCTTAGCTACGAATCACCTTCCACCTGCTGTCATTGCTTTGAAAAGCCTAGATGCCGAAAGTGTAGAACATTTATGAAATATATTAGCATAGAAGTAACAGTCTTCCCGTAATCTCAAATTTCTAACAATATCAAGTTTAAATTCCCGACAATGTCGGTTCTGACCTATTCGAAAAAAATGAAATGGGTAACGTTTTTTACTTTAAGAAGCGAGCTGATTGGGAAATATATTTATAGCTTCTGTGAATTTCTTTTGGTATAGGAAATGATAGTGACAAGTGCAATCAAAGGGCTTTAACCCTTTTTCTCTTCTGACTTTATTTAGACTACAGCTACGCACTTTTTCAAGAAATGCGGTCTGTGGAGATATGCTGCTTATGAAGATGTATAAATCACGGAGGTGACAAAAATAATAAAATTCTGACTACAAAAACACCTTAAGAGGCGAAAAGCAAGAAAGAAATTTTTGAGAATTTCTTCTAAAAGTAAAGTGATTTGAAATTTGCGTTCAGGTAATCCCAGAATTCTTCACCGTACTGCGTTTGATCGACCTGGTCACTATGACGCAAGCTAACATCCGCACTAACAAATTTATAAACTAATTTTACTTATTCGGAAGCAACCACTATCGTCGTCTGCGAAATTTTCCACAAAAAGGACTTTGTAAGAGTTGCTTTTTGTGTGTCACGCTATGTTAGATTCACTCAGGCCCCGTTATCGTCGAGAATTGTGCAAATATTGATAAAGCAGGCGTGGCTTACTGCTAGGTATCTGAAGATATTGGTTGTCAATATAGATATACTGCACGTATCCTCTAATAATTCTGTTTAATAGATATATAACTCTACTATTTCGTAAGCTTTTTCATATAAGAAATATAAACGCATTATGTACTACAGTACCTCAAGACTGCAAAAATTTACTCTCGAAAAAAGTCCCGAACTGTAGATACATATTAGGAAATACGTTTCAGTATCCAGTACCTTTTTACATTCACCCATTTTATTACTAAGAAAATTTTCTGACTGTGAACTCCACATATACACAAGTTTGACCCTATGAAACATTCGGAATAAAATGAAGTAACTCAAAGGTCAAAACATCTGAGGTCATTTTTCAATTTAACTTACCGTTGATTAAACTTCTAAATTCATTATTAGGGTGTGATAAGCTGATAAACTCCTTGCAAACTTTTGGGGATTATTATTAACTATTTTAAATTGCCAATGAAACTTTATCCTTTTGTCTGAATCGCTCACATACGTCATTCAATTTGGGGAGCGTGCACAAACCACGTAGCTCCATTTTGGCCTACTGTGAATCCCCCCTCCCCCCCACGTAGCCCTACGTGGCTTTTGCCTATACCCCCCCCCCCCCCACGTAGCACGTAGCTTTTTTTCCCTTTTGATTCCAGAAGATATTTTTTACAGTTTTCTCTTGTCAGACGATTGTAAATTATGTAAGGAGATAATTAACTGACGGAAATAAATATTCGCATGCTGTTGTATGTTCTGTTCCTCATTTTAACTGTCAAAAATGTTATGAAAGGAAAGCTACGTGGCCTGGCTCGGAACCCCCCCTCCCCCCACGTAGCCCAGCGTAGCCTTCCAGCCAACCCCTCCCCCCCCTGGACCGAGCCACGTGGTTTGTGCACGCTCCCTTGACAGTGTAGGGACTTTTGAGGGCAGCGAGCGTATGGAATTAGTAATCCAAAGATAAATTGTTATAACTGGTGCGAATGTATTTGGGATGCGCCAGCGTCGATCGAAACCGTCTGAGTTGCACTATAGAGAAAGATGAAACAGGTTTTTGGCAAGTAAATGCTTTTTTTCTCACCGATAGTATCCTAATTTCTCATGCAGTATTAACTCAAAGAGAAAAGAACTAATGGAAGTGTATGCAGGATGTATTTCTAGCACAGATAATTTCAGGCACCTGTTTTTTCTTGTCATAAAGTTAGAAACGAAGTTTCATTAATACCTTCAATAATTTATATGATTGAAGTATTTCGTATAAATTGAATGTAATTCATTCCATTGGTTCTCAGAATTCCATGTAGTTTTAAAAGCGTTAATTGTTAGCATTTCAAGCTTCTTTGAACTGTCAAATACTTTCGGAAAATGAATCCAGCATAGGTCGTTTTAATTAAATAGTGATCTACTTTCATATGCCTTTAATTGGGGTGGTAGTAATTTTCGCCCAGTGCGCGTGACTGACTGGCTGTCCCTCTGCCGCGTCTCTAAGGAATAAGGCGCGTTGGGGCGTGGTCCGTAATGGCGACGAGCACGCTATACCTTAGCCGAGGATTGACGGGCGACGATTCTTGCTTTTTGTAAGCGTTCCTTCTACCTGTGCCTGTAGGTATGGCGGTGAAGGATTTTGTATGGTTATGTTCAATGTGTCGGATGAGATGGAACAGCTGGTGCTGTTTGTATTCCCCTTTCCCCTTTTACCCTTCAGTCCGAAAGATTAGAGAGTTATCAAGTGCTCTACTAAACCATCAGAAACATAAGTTAGAAATCGATGGACAAATGATACATAGTCACTTGATGGGTCTCCAACTTTGTCCTGAAAGACGAACGACAGAAGATCTAGTACGTATTTTCCAATTTATGCCATTTTTTATATATAACATATTTTTTTAAAAAAATGCTCTAAAACAGCATAGATGATCAAGGAGTGCATGTTATGGAGGAAACTCCCAACTGGATAGTCGGCTGGAAACAATGAAGCAGTAAAGCAATGAGTGGTGTGGTCTACGTTGATAGGACGTCGATCTAGTAAGGCAGGTATGTCCTGTTTATCTCAATAAGACAGGTTCTCTACTTTGCCATGATTCTAATGGATAAGATAAATCCGTTAGGGAGAAGACCAGAGAACGTCCAAACCCAGCACTGTGGCTGTTTGTTTCTCCGAAGGACCGCTTGTAACTCGACCAAGGTGCAATCCTAACATTATTTATTCCAGTTTAAGTTTTACTTTAAATGTACTAGAGTTTGGGTGAGTGTCGATGGAGCTTGCATCTGCCGAAACGATAGTTAAGCTCTTGGATGCCTCTAAGCACTGTTGAGGCACGGGCTTCTTTTTTTCGACAGGTTGTAAGCATTTTTTGACACTTATTCATATTTAACAAATAGTAGCAAATTACTACCAACCATCCCAGCTGATGTAACAAGATGCTATAGAGCTCCTATTTTAATCACTAAGGTTTTAAACTGTCTAGTTGTTTTTAAATTATGCTAAATGGCATAAATATTTAAAGTGCGCAACAGAATTCAGTTTTGAGCTCCTGCGAAAGATGACGTAACGTGGAGATATATCTCAGTTTTTAAATGAGAATGTAAAGGCACGTCCACACAAAAAGGAACACAGAAGAAATTCTTGTTTATGTTGCTTGTTACTGCAACTTGTTCCTCATTGTTTATGTCAACAGAAACAAAAGTTCCTTGAAGCTACCGTTTCCAAAAGTAGCGGTAAAGATGAAAAGAAATATAGGAACATCGGTAAACATGGTCGTGTTTGAAAAGTATTAGTTTGTTGTAGACAGCTTATTCCTTATTGCTGTTCCCTCAGTTTTTTATCAACTTCTACAAAAAAAATTGGAATTCGATAAAAAATTAATTTTAAGAAAGAAAATTAATTTAAACTACAAAATAGTTCATGAGTTTGAATAAGTTATTAACCATTCCAATTGAATTAACCTGTTTTTGATCTTGGAGAACTGTTGTAGTAGTATCACAATTTGGATACTGACTGTTTCGAGATTTGAAATGGATAAATGAAAATACAGTACATGAATCTCCAGTACCTATAACTACTTATAACTGTTAGTCAGCGGTAAATGTTCCATTGGAGATATTGCGACCCTGTAGTTTATATCTTGTTTTTGAATAAACTGTTCAGTTTTGGAAAATAACCATTAGAAATCAGTGATACTCATTAGAATAAAATTTCTGATGTGTCCATCCTTATCCTTTAATTGTTTTTTTTAAAAAAGAGAGAGAGAGCGATCTGATAGATACGTGGTTAAGGCGCATGATTTTAAAAGTTCGGGGTACAGTCCCACATTCAAATCCCGGTAAGGCGAGTAATTTTTAAGTGTTGTGTTTGACGATATGAGCTACGACAGGACGTTCCACGTTAAACTGTAGGTCCCAGAGGAATTTGACACAATGTCTTAGTAGACCCAACCAACCTTTGGGTTGCGGACTAAGATAGCTCAGTTTTTTTTTATTTATTTTTTTAATCCATGAAGCGGTCGACTACGTGTTGATTTCTCTGCAAAAGACTGTCTCATACAGCATTTTTTTTTTTTTTTTTTTACCCAAAATAATATAAATTGCAGCAGCTGCTGACAATACATCACACAACACCGCATAAAAAAAATTATTATGAGAAAAGTTTTTTCATTTCGTACAGAAAAACCATTTTGCTTTTAGTTTAGAATTTTTTTTACTTATGGCTTAACGCCTCGTCGACGGCGAGGTTATTAGAAGCGGGGAAGGACTGGGGGAATTACCTTTTGAAGGAACCATCCCGGCATTCTCCTGGAGTGATTTGGGGAAACTATGGAAAACCCAAATCTGGATATAAGGACAGAGATTATAACCCGCGTCCTCCTGAATGCGAGGCCAGAGCGTTACCGCTCACCCACCACGCATGGTTTGGTTTAGACATATCACAAATCTAAACACAAGTCAATGTTTTTTAAATTAAGTTTTCTGGTGTGGACGAAATGTTTCTGAAAGTTGCGATTTGTTTCTGTTTCTAGAAACAGACCGCAACAGTTATCAACAAGTAGTTCCTTTGTGTTCCTTCGGTTTGGAGGCACCAAAAGGTTTGATTCTGTGGAAATACCGTCAAAATAGATAAAGCAGTCTTCAGTTTATACCATCTAAGGGAAAGAAATTAATATCCTCTGCCAGGATCAGTTGACACAGCGTCTTAAGATGTAAGTCAGATTTTAAGTCAGACCCCAAACTTTCAAAATGTGAAAATACCATCAAAATCTCTTCAGTATTTTCAGCGTGATGCCATAGTAGACAGACAGTTATATTCGATGTGTGTACTGTATCAATGCAGCAAGCGGAGGTTAGGTTGTCGCAAGGTTGAAATGCAGCGTGAATCGTAATCACAACTGACATTTCATATCACAAAATAAGACAGGAAAAATTTAGATTTTAATCATTTAAGTTGCTTTCCCGAGTGCCACGTAAATGATGACTCACCACATGCGGATGGAATAAGTTCCGTATGTATCGAGATATATCCGGCCTGGGCCAGAATTATGACACTACACGGCTTTCAGTATTTTATTTTTAATACTTGAATAAGTTTTATGAAGTGTGAAACTTACTGGAGCATTTATCGTGATTTATCCGTCCTTGATCAGAATTAAAAATTCGTGAACTGTGCCTCACGTTATGAGTGTTGGCGGTTGTAAGTGCCTGATTAAGGTTTTTATTAATTTCAGATTTTTATTATTATATTATTATTATTCTGAATAACCCATTTGGATAAATCAGCTTTGGTTATGTTTCTTTGTATTTAATTTTCTTAGCTTCCATACTTCCTTCATTCTTGGAGAGTGTTATTCCTTTTGTTCCTGGGTCCATTTCCTTCCCTTTATGTATTTGTCTCTCCTGAATACCTGCCTTGTGAATTACTTCTCTAAAAAGTGTTCTGTTGTCTATTATATCTGCTTTCACTCCAGCATTTTTTATGTCCTTTTCAGTTTCAGTGAACCATGTGGGTTTGGATTTGTATTTGTTCAGTAGGGTGAAGATCTGTTTTGTTAGTCTATTACTATCCATTCTGTATATGTGCCCGTAAAATTTCAGTCTTCTTTTTCTCATTATAACTGTTAATTTTTCTATTTTCGAATATAGTTCTCGGTTTGGTCTTAATTTGTATTCAGCATCGCTATTAGGTTTGGGTCCCAGTATTTTTCTCAAGATTCTTCTTCCTACTTTTTCTAGTTTTTCAAGATCCCCAAATCTTGTTAGCTTAAGCGTTTCGGATTTTTTATATTTGATAGTTGCATTATTTCAATATTTTAGGTAACTGTTTAATTTGTACTGTCTGTTGTAGTTGATATACGTACTTCTGTTCAAGTAGTTCACGCATTTCCCTATTTCAATCACTTTGGTAAGTACATACCAAGTACGTACCACCTGCTTACTTTGCGATAGTGAAGGGAGACAGTGTACTGACTCACTAGTCTGCCTATGTAGGGAGTGATGTCAACCAGCCAATACACTGACATTCTTCGATGTTGTAGTGAAAGTCAACAAGTACGTGCAGAGGGAGGTAAAAATCCAAAGTACCTGTATAATAAAAACAAAATTGATAAAATTAACGAATAAATACCAAACTATGAAAACGTGCCTTCATACAGCGTTATACCTGTATACCTAAACATTTCTACTACAGCTTCACTAGTTACAACATTGTGTACGATTATGTTTTTGAAAGACAGAATCCAGAACTAACCGAATAAAACCACACAGATTCACCCTGCTTGTTAGGCAGAAAGAGAGACAGTAAGCAAATTTATTGATAATAGTATCGTCAATAATATTGATCATGTAAGACAGTGCCGTATTGACTTGTCAGTGCGAGTATTGACGGCTGTATTATCAATATTGGTATTGATCGTGTAGCGATTAGTTTGTTTTCGGGGTACGTATGAGCAAGGCAGTTAATACTTTCACGCCATTAAAGTAGTTAGAATTGGACGCTCGCGTTAGTACTGCTTATGATAGTTCCATACCACGTTACATTCTGCTTGTATATACTGACCATAACACTGTCATTAGTCGCCACTGTCGATTGGTGGCAGAGGTGTAATGAAGAATGGATCATTTTAACTCTACTTCATTAGTAACGGATTCTGTATAACCCATAACACACCGATGCAATATATCTTGTCCGTTTTGTTTCATCGAACGCGCTTCACTTTTCTGCGTGAATCTGTTTGCGTTATCAACAGATAGATCGGTGATGTTACTTCAAAGGAAGTAAGTAGTGTAGCATGTTCAGTGAAATTACAAAATTTTGTACAACTGTTCAGGATCACTGTTCACGGCGTGCATTTGTTTCTGCGTCCTGAAGTTACTGTCCGTGGACATACAGTTACGGCCCATTATCACCCACCAGCAAGTTCACTAAACCCGTACCGTGACCACGAATGTTCTCAACACGCTAATTAGGCTGTCCACGTCTGTTGATGTTTGGTTTTAACGGCACTGTCCTGTAGACTTTTGTATTTAGTTTGTCGTATTAGCTAGCGCATTCATCGCGTTGTTGCAAGGGCAATGGTTGTCCTCCTTTTTATGAAATCCTGTTTTTCTTGATGCTATTAAAAAAAATGGGCAGTAATCTTTACAATAGACAGCTTGCTAGGTGAATAAAGTATACTTCGTCGAGAGCCGTCTAGACTGTAGTATATGGTTTGGTGATTGTATTGAACAAACTGTTACTGTTTATTTTCTTAAATGTGTCTAGACTTTAAACTAGCTGAAATTAGATTTCCATCAAGAAAACTGAGTGCTAAAGGCGAAATCCATAGCTATCACTTAAGAGTACGAGTAATGGCACCTATTTACCACTGTACTATATGTTACCTAATAATTTACGATGCCCGACTTGACCTGTCTTCTTTCCCCGAATGCAATATGGCCTAAGACTATTTTTCTGCTGCTACCTTTACATGTAACGAGTTCTTTGACTTCTGATACACTATTAATCTACGCACTTTGAAATATTTTAATGGTATGTTAATTTAAATTTAATAACATTAGAGAGAGGCCAACGTCCATTCAGTGTGTACTCCGGGTGGCCTGATCCGAGATGTGGAACAGGCCATCCCGGATGCCATAGAGGGGACGGGGTGTAGCCAACTACAGATTGTGGCTCATATCGGCACCAATGATGCCTGTCGCCTTGGGTCGGAGGTTATCCTTTCTTCCTTCCGGCGGCTGGCTGAAAGGGTGAACTCTGTGGCCAGTGACCGCAAGATATCGGCAGAGCTAACCATCTGTAGCATCGTAGACAGAGTTGATTGTGGACCTCTGGTTCAGAGCCGTATTGA
This sequence comes from Vandiemenella viatica, assembly GCA_031002005.1. Taxonomy (NCBI): domain Eukaryota; kingdom Metazoa; phylum Arthropoda; class Insecta; order Orthoptera; family Morabidae; genus Vandiemenella; species Vandiemenella viatica. Next base: position 109,282,862 of record JARYHS010008075.1, on the reverse strand, counting down.
GGGGCTGAACCAGAGACTACGACGTTTCTGTGATGACATTGGCTGCAGATTTCTCGATCTTCGCCATAGGGTCGAGTCTTGTAGGGTTCCCCTTAATAGGTCAGGTGTGCACTACATACGTGAATCGGCTACACGGGTGGCAGGGGCCGTGTGGAATGCACTGGGTGGTTTTTTAGGCTGAGGGAGGAAGACCCGAAACACGAAATTCAGTTACGGGCAACCCAATCAGATACAACACCGGAATGTAGGAGCAACGTAAAAGAATCTCGTCAGTTAAAAGTTCTCGTAATTAACTGTAGAAGCGTTTGTAACAAACAACCGGAACTTGAAAGCGTTATTTGTAGTACAGAAGCGGATATCGTTATCGGTACAGAAAGTTGGTTGAAACCGGAAATTAGTTCCGCCGAAACTTTTAAAGATAGCATGAACGTTTTTCGTAAAGACAGATTACATTCTCATGGAGGTGGGGTATTTATAGCTGTGAGTAAATTTCTCCGATGTAATGAAATAGACGTCGATACGAACTGTGAAGTCATATGGATTAAACTCAACGTTGCTGGGTCAAAACTCATCATAGGTGCCTTCTACCGTCCACCTGATTCGGATATAGCTATCGTCGAGGAGTTAAGAAATAATGTAAATAGTATAGCTAGCCGTTTTAAAGATCATGCTATGATTCTAGGAGGCGACTTCAATCTGCCTTATATTGACTGGCGTAATTACGTTCACATCACAGGTAGCAGGGATAAGGCAGCTTCTGAAGTAATTCTCGATTTGTTGTCAGATAATCATCTCGAGCAGCTAGTTAATGAACCTACGCGGTGTCATAACGGTAGCGAAAACATTTTAGACTTGCTTGTTACCAACAGGCCAGAATTATTCACCGACATTTCAACGACCACAGGAATAAGCGATCACAAAGCGGTAATTGCGACTATCAAATTAATGACCGAGCGAAAAAGGAAAAAAGGGCGGATTGTATACAGATTCAGTAAGGCCTCAAAGGAGTGTTTTAGAACCTACCTGAGGAATAAATACCATAACTTCGTCAACAAAGGACACCGTTGAAGAGATGTGGCATCGTTTTATACATATAGTCAGGGAAGGAATGGAAATACATATACCAAAGCGGACAATAAAGGGAGAGGATGATCCACCGTGGTACACATGCGAAGTCAAAAGATTACTCAAAAAACAAAGGAAAATACACGCACGCTCAAGAAGGAAGGGGTGTCGCAGTGATTTAGAAACCTTAGCTGATTTAAGAGGACGTATTAAGAATGTAATGCGCGAGGCCTTTAACGATTTTCACTCCAACTCTCTCTCTAAGAGTCTCACAGAAAACCCAAAGAAATTTTGGTCATATGTACGAAAAGTTAATTGTACCAACAGCAATATTCCAGCACTAATTCGTGAAGGTTCCGAGGTTAATGAAAGCCGCGATAAAGCTAACGTACTAAATACTGTATTCACAAATTCATTTACAAATGAACATAAGGATAGTATTCCCGTTTTCCCACGCCGTGGCGAGTCGGTGATGGATTCATTACGAATAGATACTGCAGGTATCGTTAAGCAATTAGAGCTCCTGAAGTGGGGGAAAGCACCGGGCCCGGATGGAATTCCAGTAAGAGTATTTTCAGAGTATGCTGCAGAAATCGGGCCATTTCTGTCTGATATATTCAGTAAATCATTAGAAGAGCGAAAAGTACCTTCAGACTGGAAAATCGCGCAAGTAACTCCGATTTTCAAAAAAGGTGATCGAAGTGATCCTGGGAACTATCGTTCCATATCTATAACATCTGTTTGTAGTAGAGTTATGGAGCATATTATATGCTCGAACATTATGAATTTTCTAGATTATAATAATTTGCTTACAACAAATCAACATGGATTTCGGAAGAAAAGATCATGTGAAACACAGCTGGCCCTATTTACACACGACGTAATGAAAGTTATCGATACAGGTTCACAAGTAGATGCAATTTTTTTAGATTTCCAGAAAGCCTTTGACTCTGTGCCACACAACTGCCTTTTAGCGAAGCTTCGAGCGTACGGTATATCGGATCAGCTTTGTGAATGGATTTTCTAACTGGTCGGTCGCAGTATGTTGTCGTTGAAGGAGAAAGTTCTTCTAATCTAGATGTTACATCGGGTGTACCTCAAGGAAGTGTAATAGGACCACTTCTTTTCTTAATTTTTATAAACGATCTCGGAGACAAAGTGAAAAGCCTTTTTAGATTGTTTGCTGATGATGCGGTTATTTATAGGGAAGTAAGAACTTTGGCCGATTGCTTAGAAATTCAGCGCGATCTGGATGTTATTTTGGCTTGGTGCGCTGAGTGGCAACTTACTCTAAACTGTAAAAAGTGCAAGACAATGAGCATAACTAACAAAAAGAATCCGATTGTTCAGAAATACGAGTTAAACAATACAGTTATTGATATGGTCGATTCTATTAAATATTTGGGAGTAACAGTACAAAGGAACATGAAATTGGACATACACATTAATTCTTTAGTAGGTAGAGCAAATTCTAGGCTGCGATTCATAGGTAGAATCTTGAAAAATTGTAATGAACAAACAAAGGAGATAGCGTACAAATCTCTTGTGCGTCCACATTTGGATTATTGTTGTGCCATTTGGGACCCGTTTCGTAAGGGATTGATCGAAAGTTAGAGAAAGTACAGAGAAGAGCCGCTCGATTCGTGACCGCTTGCTACAGTCCTTATGAAAGCGTCACAGAACTGATTAGTAGATTAGGTTGGGAGTCTCTGGTAGATAGACGACACACGTTTCGTTTAAACTTATTGGAAAACATGCGTACTCCAACTTTCACTCATGAGTGTAGAGAAATACTTCTTCCACCAACCTATTTGAGTCGGAAGGACAGGAAAGATAAAATTAGAGAAATAAGGTGCCGGACTGATTCTTATATGAATTCTTTTTTCCCTCGTACCATTAGGGATTGGAATGCACAGCAAAGAGATTAGCTTTGGTGCTGAGCACCCTCTGCCACCCACAATTTTGTGAATTGCAGAGTATATATGTAGATGTAGATGTAGATGTAGAGGCAATTACTTTTCATTACGTAAGACTATAATTTCTGCAGCAGTCGTGTAATGCAGATTTAATTAATTTTCGGCTTTTTCCGCTGCGCCACTGTTTTCTGTTGTGTGCTGTCATCGAAGTTTCTGTTACGTTTCAACCCGTAAAAAGGAAGTTTCAATACAATGATACCCAATTTTCCCGCGATCAACAAGATGGGTGGACCAGAAATATGCATAGTTAACATTCATACTTGGGATAAAGAGGGGTTCTTATCCTTAGACCAGTCATTATCGTTGGGGACCATCTCCACTTTCGCGGGTGTGGTTTACGAACCTTCCTGCGTTTGTCTTGATTGTTATAGACGATCGTCTTCCACTGTCTCCTATACAGAAAAGTTTCTCTGTCCGTATTAAATCCCCAGTCCAGTAATCAAAGAAAAGTACACTTTTACAACATTTAATCTGCACAAATGATACTGATAATTAAAAGACCATCATGGGCACGATAACTATTACAATTATTGATACAATTAATAAAGCACATGAATGTAACCGGTGCGCAACAAGTCAAGATGTGGCAGAACGTTATTGCATTAAAGTTATTGGTTTTCATTCAAAGATATGCCACGACTTGCTGAACACAAAATGTCGGCGAGAGCAGATCTTTTGCAAGACGGCTGCTGTTTGGTCGAGGCACACGAATCGCAGTGGACGCGGTATCACCAAGTTGCATGACGCGCGTGAGGCGGCAGGATGAGTCCGACATTCTGGTTCGACCGGCCACGGAGAGGTGGTGGGTGGCTTCCAGTGCTTCAACACAACAGCCAGGAAACTCACTGCACTAACATAGGGAAATTTTGGAAATATAATAATAATAACTACAAATATTATGTCTCGGTGTTATGTTTTTTTACATACTAGATATATATGGTCTATTGTTCAGATTTGATCTCGGTAACTGATGGAAACTAACATCTGACGAATAAAAAGCTTTCACTTTATGAACGAGCAAACTGGAAATGGAATAAGAATAAAAGTTGAGTATTTTTTCGAAGCTCACTCAAGGTTTTGCAACCTTATGCTATATGAGGTGGAGTGAGATGGTTAAGAAATTAAAGGTCAAAGAAAGATCCCGGGAACAAATCTGTTTAGAAAATAGAAAACGATAATACAGAGGACACCTCATCCAATAGCTATTTACATACGTGAGAACGATTAGAAACGAGGTAAGGAAAAGGAATGGCTTTTATGGTCACGAATAAGTCTTGCCAGGCTGATCAACTGAATATTTACCAAATTCTTGAACACGAGAATGATTGCGCCTGGTTCACTTAGGTGCAACTAGGAATTACACCTGAAGACATCAGAGAACATGTTTGCCGCGCGAAACTTTGAGCACTGTAGTACAGATGGCCATTGTTGTCTTAAGAGATGCAGGCTCGGGGGCTTGTATCTGCTAAGGTTGCTTTCGAAGGTTCCATAAAACTCCCGGGAGTTGTTGTTCTTCGTCTTCCTTTATATGATTATTTCTGAAGCACGTTCCGTTTGTTGTCTTGGTTTTTATGTGACTTCCACCTCTGCCTAGCTAGCTAGCTCTTTGTGTTATGGTTGTATCGCATCTGCTGTTCCACGAAACGTGCTACCTTCGTTTAGTTGGTTATAGTGACTCCACTTTCTAGTTGAGCTCATAATAATACCTTTGCTTGCTTTCCCATTTTGAACCTATCCAGCTTTTATTATAGCTGGTCTTTGTTGGCAGGGCCGGATTAAGACAGCGCGGGGCCCGTAGCAAATGTGAAGAAAAAAAAAAGTCACCGATCTAGCCTAGGTGCGGGAACCTCCCAAGAAGCGCGAGGCCCCCTAGAAGAAGCGAGGCCCGTAGCATTTGCTACCTCCTGCTACGTGGTTAATCCGGTACTGTTTCCTGGGTTTGTCGGAAGGAGCATAACTTTCATCTTGGTCAAATAGGGTTCCGAATCTAGGCTGACGCTTCTAAGAACTTTCTCGTTTTATATCTCTTCCATACAGTGATAAAGTGCTTGATTTGGAATCCATCTAGCTTGGAGCTAAGTAGCTTCCAAGTCTTCTGTTTTCTGGGCAAGTATTTGAACTAAACGCGTTGAATGCATTGGCTCCACGTGTGGCTTCACTGAGGTTGGCTTTCTGTTGAGCCGAAAAATTTTACCTTTTTTTAATTTCTTTCTCTGCCCAACCTGCATAGAGGTTTCCAAGCAGCATGATCATTGGCTTTCCTCTAAATTTAGAGGGGATGCTTCGGTTCATTCTGGGTATTTCTTGTGCGGTACTACTTTTGTGAATCATATTTGCTATGAAATACACTTTTCATACTTAGGAAACCGTGTCTGGATAGAGTATGGCAGGTGAGATCAGTTAAAAAAAAAACAAGTACCATCCTGCAGACAATAAATCAAGTACCAAATGAAGGAAATTTTTCATAACACGTTCGCAAACTTTACCCTTAAAGATCCTGCGACTCGAATTCCTGTTCACCTTTGAATATCGTAGTCTGAATCTGTGTGTTCAGGAATTTATGATCAAATATGGTGTCGGGTGTTTAATTTTACCTATATCCAAAAGGTAGTATATTTTAAACGTTACAACGAATTTATTGCGTTTGCGGTTGATCTTCCCAGGAATCTCGAAATACCTTGTAGCATGTTTGTGACTGTTGCGTCGTTCAGAGAGACTAAGCTAGTTATCACCTAAGCTAGGCCTTTGTGTTTGTTTTTGGACTGATCTTGACACTACCAAGGTTTTAAGTCTTGTTATCCAGCACTGATTGGCTTCCACTGGTTCTAGGCTTAACAGAAAATTCTAGTTTCCCAAAAACCAGTCAGAACCACATTCATGCAGATAAAGTAAATAAAATGGAAATAATGACTCAAGAAAGCAACGGAATATCCGTCATAATTCTAGCACTGCAACCTTACCCAAACTTCCGTTGAAATTACCACATGAAACTCAACAATTCTAATGAACGCGCAACAAACATTCACTGTACAGTGACCTGGTACTAACCTCATTACTCTCGTGTCTTCATTAATCGCATATTACCGTTCTCAGTACTATTGATAGTTTTCCTTTGCCACTTAATGACAAATTACGCAACTGAACTACCTTTAACTGGTCACGTCTGTTACCGGGTAGATCATTGGTGAACACAATCCTTGACCTCTTTTTTTTTTCTGTCGTCAGTCTTTCGACTAGTTTGATGCAATCCTCCATCCCTTCCTATCCTGTGCTAACCTCTTCATTTCTACATACCCCTTACAGCCCACGTCATATGACCCAATTACATTTATATGAATCATCTCCAAGCTTTTCTGCTGCGTGTGGTCATAGTTACATCTTCGCCGGTGGCGTAACAACGATCGGTAGCTAACCATTGTGGCCTTCCCCCCTTTTGCATGTAAAATATTTTGATTACAGCTGAATTAACATGAATGAAAGTGTAAAGTGCAAGTAAATCGTACTTTTCTTTGCTTCCAGATGTCAGGTAAGTAGAAAAAACGCCAGCTGGTGCACCACACAGCAATTTTGCTCACTGAACAGGGTCTCACCTCAAACCGCAAAGAATTTTTACGACTGATTAAAATTCAGTGTGAAAAAAACTTAAAAAGAAGCCTGTTTCGTGTCCGCTCTGGTGAGGAAACATCTACAGGTTTTTTTTTTTTTTTTTTTTTTTTTTTAGGGCTGGAGAAGGGAGGTAATATGATTTGAGGTAAATATAAATGATATAATTTGCTCTGCAATTTTTCTTTCTATTTCTTTCGAGGGGTACAGCGTGACGTCCACCACCGATAACAAACCGTCAATAACTCGTTCAAATTTAGACTAAATGCTCTACAGTGATGTGTGTCTGCTACACGCTGTAGTAAATAGCCACGTTTAACATAGTCATGAACAGTCACTAGGCATATTCAGGATTTTACGCAATTACTTTACGCATGTGATTGATTCACTGGTCATATCAGCATAAACTGCTTATTAATGCAGAATTATTGTTTTGCCTCCTAGGGATTGTGGCTAAACTGAAATGCGAACCAATAGAAAATGTTTAGGCAACTTCTAGTTCACATCTGTCGAGTTCATATTTTTGTCTGCGTGAAAAATCCGATCACTGTGCGATAGCACAATAATTTTACTTCACCTTTAGCGCACATTCTTTTTCTGATACCGAAAATACGTCAAACTAAAAAGGCTACTCTTTGGACCACTCAATGTTGGTTTCACTCATCTTCCCAGTTGTCTATCGATAATAATAAGAGGTCATTGGTGGAACCACGACAGTTAAAACGCCGTGTTTAACAATGTGGTATTTTTATATTCGTAAGATTCCTCCATGTGTGTTTGCAACGATATTTTGAAACGTTCAGAAATACTTTAACTAAGCAACTACTCCACAAGTAACAATATTAGTGTTTTTTCCGTTCATATGTGCCGATATTGGTGAGAGCTGACATATTTTAACGCTTGTAAGGGAACGTCCATAAACTACGTGTTTGGTCTGGGGAGGGGGGGGGTAGAGGGAGGAGTTGACTGGAAAGCTACCGTGGGCTATGTGGAGGGGGGAGGATTCCGAGCCAGAGCACGTAGCTTCCCATTCACATTATTTGTCACAGTTAAAAATGAAGTACAGAACAGACTACAGCATGTGAATATTTATTTCCGTCATTTAATTATCTTATATGTAATTTACGAAAGTCTGGCAAGAGAAAACAGTACAAAATGTCTTCTGGAATCAAAAGGGGGAAAAAAAGTTACGTGCTACGTGGAGACGGTGGGGGAAGTTAGAGGCAAATGCCACGTCGGCCTATGTGGCGGGAAGGGGGGTTCACAGAAGGCCAAACTGGAGCTACGTAGTTATGGACGCTCCTTAACTATTGGTTGTGGCTTTTTAAGACAATGCGGTAGGTACCTTCTCCTGTTAACCCTTCTCTTTTATTCAGATATGGCACCAGCTTCATGTTCGGCTATGAAATTCGCGAGGATTGGGGTCAAATTCAATCTTGATTTCGGTTGGGCTATGTTCTCCAGACGGTATGGTTCCTACAGGACACCATGAGCGAATTCCTTTCCGTTCATTTTACCAAATCCTAATATCCTCGATAAGGCGTTAAGTCCTAACCAAACCAAAAAAAGCTATCTGCTAAGGCCGATAAGCTATTAAAGACATTTAGTATTGTCATCGGGTGTTGCAGAGCCTAAAAAATTCTTAACGCAGTGTTTGTACGGGCAGTATATTTCCTTATTGTAATATTGTATATCCATGTTTCGCGCCTCCTATTGCTATCACAATTGAAGAAAAAGTAATAAATTTTACGATGTTGAATATGTCTGGAATACTGTCTAAAATATGCGTAAAATCTGATGATTTTTCAGTGTTGTACAGCCTATCTGTCTTTGGTTTCGTGTAATTTGGTAACGGTTCCAAATTTAGCTGACGCTGGTGATATGCTTCTGTACAGAAGTTTCTGTGCCGAGAAATGAACAACGCACCCTTTTGATGTAAAATAAATGACCTGATACAGCATTATCCAGTAATTGGCAAAGTGTGGAGTGATTTTTCAGTGAGTACTCGGCGTCATCTCCTGCGTATTTGTAGGCGCTTTTTATAATAAATCGAATATTTGAGGATTTCAGTTCGATATCTTATCTTCCCAATATTATCCCCCTTTATCTTTGTGACATGTGTTGTTAGATAAGAGCTGAAGCTAAGCGTAGCCACGTCTGTAACGGGCGGGAACTGTTGATGCCATTAGCACGGCATTAACTGTTTGCCGAAACTGTATACTCTGTAGGCTTTGTCATTTGAGGAAGCTTGTTGCTTCTGCGTTATGCTTCCTGGAGACGCTAACGACAACCACGATGTTTAACGAGACTATCAAAAAGGAAATGACAGTAAACGGGATTTCATGATTACTGTAGAGTACAAAAAAAGGAGGAAATGAAATTGGAGGCGTGCAGTCTACTATGATACCTTGTGATCAAATAAATTTCTGAGGGAACTTAGCTGATTGGAAAGTGGTGAGAGGGGTAAGACGAGAAACAAGATTTCAATAAAGATTGTCGCTATTGCTGGGGTTGAAAGTCATTCTTCCAGTACCCATTCGTCTTTCCTGAACTGTTTTGTCGATATCTTATATCTTCGAGCAATTCTTGTGTGTAAATATATTTATATTTTTGCTATCTCGGTAACGGCTCTAACGATTTGGATGAAATTTCATATTTAGATACCGTTTTGATTTTTAAGTTTATTTAAATAGGCGTCTTCCTTGCAAAAACGCTATTTTACAAAAAACGAACAATTTTTGTATTTGGTATCTCTGAAACGGCTCTACCATAACATCACACAATCACCAGTGGTCTGCGCTCTATAGTTGAGCCAACAAAGTGAAATATACGGACACACATGTCTTTGGTCGAAGTACAAAAATATCCTTGATCGGTCACTTTCAACTATCATATCTCCCACACTCCCACAGCTATCGACGTTCGGCCAACGTTGTGCATGATCGGTGACTATGCTACTAACACACACACACACACACACAAACACCAGTGATGTGCGCTAGATAGCTTTGGCTGAAAAGTGATACATAGAAACACATGCATCTTTGGTGGAATTATGAAAGTGTCCCAGGTCGACTTCTTTCAACCACCATATCTCCCACACCCCCATAGCTACCGACATCTAACCACCATAGTGCACGATGGGAGACTCGATGCTACTACCACACACAAACACCAATGGTCTGTGCTATGTAGTTGTGGCAGGAAAGAGAAGTATATGGACACACAAGTCTTTGGTTAAAATATGAAAATGCCCCGCTTCGACCACTTTTAACCACATCTCCCACACCCCCGCAGCTATGGGCAGTCGGCCAACGTTGTGTATGATAGAAAACTCCAATCTACTACCACACAAAAACACCAGTGATCTGTGCTAGGTAGTGATGGTTAAAATATGAAATATAGGGAAACACACGTGTATATATATAAGATTTGTGTAATGCTGTTTACCAGAAGCACTGCAATTTAAATTTAGGATGGAACGATCGCTTTACTGCTTCAAGCGGCAAGGTGGCGCAGAGTTGGGAGTCGTCAAGCGGAGTCCACTGCTTAATCTGAAAAAAAATATCGAGCATTGGTTATTTTACAAAGCGACAAACTTTCAACCTGCGATATACCAGATATTCATTAAAGCCATGGCACTGCGGAACCCTATTGTGTGAGGTTTGACTTGTCCAAATATAAAGATGAGAGATAGGTAACTACCCACACGAGTCTTCACCGTCCTTTTCGAGGCTATTGATCAACACCTTACCATACGAATCCCATACAACACTAAAGTTTTCTAACCTAAGACATACGAGAGTTTTATAAGCTACCGACAGAGGTCAGTTATTCAGAATTCGAACTATAGATAGTAATTTTGCACTAGCTTTATCCGCGACCGAATTTATATACAGATCCCACTTGTGTTTTTAAATCTAAATATTGCAAGCAGTCAGCCTTTACGATATTAGAACAGCGTAATTTATACTTTTCGGATGCTTCTTTCACTCTGAGCATTCTCTTGCTTTTTTTTTTACGTTGTCTTTTATCGAACAGTAATAACATCAATACATCAGTAGTCGCTGAATCTTTACTCCTGTATAGTGTCACCAGCGAACAACTGTCTTCAAGATTGATTACAGAAATTAAGCAGCCATATTACACGCTCAATGTAATGTCTTACTAGACGCTTCAGCTTGTTAAAATGCGATCGTGCAGTTGGATCACGTATTCATTCACATGTCTGTTGCGTTGTTCGAAACTTAGAGGAGATTCCGTGGTGCAGTTTCTAAAACTTTCTGGAAAATCGAATATCAGTAAGTTGGCGCTCCAGTATCAATGTCTGCGATCCCGCTACGAGGAAACAAAGCTACTTTTAGTAGAACTGTTCTATTTGTACCTATGTTGGTCCGTAACAATTATAGGTCTAAGAAATTCATAATGTAGGAGCATATGACCTACTTCAGAATTGTACTGTACGAAGATGGCAGATGTGCCGCTTAGTAGTTCACCAACTATGTCCTATCTTATTATTTTTTAAAAAAAGGTGCTACAATCGCGATTTTATAGTCTGAACATATTTCATTCTCTGACATTTCTCTGTGTGAGAGTTAGGGTCAGATTTCAATTGTACGCTCTGAGAATATCACTATACTACTGGCACTCAGTGTCTTTCATCGTCAGGTGTACACCTCTTGCTAAGAATTATTTTTTGTTCGCATTAATTATCAATAAAATATTATTAATGATTGTAATTGCTGATCTGAGGAATCGGAATGTTGCTTTACATATTGACAACACCGTTGTACCTATGTTCGACATTAATACAAATTTATTACAAAATTACTCTTTATCAAACGTTATTAACAATAGTGTGGCACAATTAAACATCTTGAAATCCGACAGTGGGTTCATTTACATCAGTTCTCAGGGTTTCTATATTTCCGTTCATTAAGCTCAGCGGGTCAGTGAGATTTCTCTAGGGCGACACCGGGTTGATCGATACGATAACGAGTTGCGGTGATTACCACATCAGTGGAGTTAGCATTTGGTGGGATGTGCCGAGTCTGCTGTCCGCAGCCGTCTGAGGCAATGGTTCCATTTTCTGCTGGCCGTCGAAGACCCACGTCCAGTCCGATGACTACATGGAACACAAGACCGCACTGGCGTTTGTCACCATACATCTCTTTCTGCAAGCTGGCCACGCACTCACCACTCAGCTCGCAATCCACTTTACTCTCTCCCATAATGTCACCCTGGCTGCCACGCTTTGTTTCTTCACTGAAGGCTACACGGCCCAAGGTCGCATTTCGAAACACGATTGTTACCCTTTGTTTGCACCGTCCATCTGTGCTAGCTACAGGTTCAGCTTCTCGCAGATATTTTCAATGTGGTGTGGCAACACAATAGATTCGTCTGAGATTTTCCAATTTTACTGTAATGCTTATTTAACGCGTGTCTGAAATTACATCACAAAGATTACGTAGCTATATATATGTAAACATAATACAGGATAACATTTTTAAGATAAAACGCATTTGCAAAGAAATGTCTAGATCCTACAAGTTGTTAATTGGCACTTTGGATGCTATCAAAAAAATCGATGGTCATGAGATAGGCTCGCAGATTACACTTAGTCACTAAGTGCTGAATGGTCTGCCTATCAGCACCCCATTCGCAGGTCGGTAATAAAATTTTTTCCTATCTGTACAACAAGTCTGCACTTCTGCCGTTGTTTTAAGAGCAGACCAGATTTTATGGCCGAGTTCAAACCCTTGAAGCTTGATCGTGGCGCAGGAGCATTGATGTTCCATACTTCTCTGAATCGACCAATTAGGCTTAAACCGGTTTCACTGAGCTCTTTTGCAGTCTTGATTGGCGGTCGCGGAGTGCGAAGTCTTTCTGTAGATGACAGGGCTGTCAGCATGGATCGGCAGAGCTGGGTTACTGTTGATGTTTTTGTATTTCCGGATGAGTGCATGTTATGTGACTCAGTGCAGACAGATATGATGTTGGTAAACACCTGATTGTACTTGTCATGATTCAGTTGTTACACGTTCTCGTTGGGCAAAGTTCAATCAATACTTACGTAACTCTACTCGACATGATATGCATATTTTAATCAGTGGAATAATTTGCAGATGCGGCGGAGTGGCGTCTATGCGGGTCATGCGCGGGCTGTACGTGGCTGCGGTGTCGCTGACGGCCCTCTCTGTGTGCGGCCTCCTGCTGCTGTGGTCGCCGACGGAGCCGCGGCCCTCGCAGGCTGAGCTGACGAGTGACGTGCTGTGGGAGGACACTGCCGGGGGTTCCTACGCGTACCGCTTCTCCAGCCACTTCGGCAGCTACCCCGGCGTGCTGCTGTCGGACATCAGCCTCGACTGTCTGCCTCCCGGCACTGCCACTGTGCAACAAGGAGGCCGCCTCGGCAACCTCATCCTCGAGTACGTCTCGCTGTGGACCGCGGCTCGCATCTACGACCTCTCTGCGTTTGTTCCAGAGGAGCTCTACAACCGCCTCATCGACGTGAGTAACATTTATGAAACTACTGGCGACGTCTTATTAAAATTCTTTGAGGATATTACACTTTCGTCACATATCTGAAACAAAACTTCGAGAAACTGACAATGTCATTACTCTCGAAAAGGTCATTGCACTTTACAGTACATCAGTGTGAGAAATATCTATTTAACGTATGTACTAATGCACCTTCAGAGAGGAAATTCCTTTTTATTTTTAGCAGTGGCGGATCTAAGAATTTTTTGAACCGGGGCAAAATCTGAGATTGCCTACCCTTCGAACATTATTTCGCCGCCCTCATTGTCGCCACTCATGGTTGCCACCCAGGGCAGAAGGTACTCTTCAAAAACGAGTTTCTCTCTCCCCACACCCCGTCGTTGCGGCCAGGGGCAAGTGCCCAGGTTAGCCTCCTCTCCCCTCCCGAAATCCGGCTCTGTTGTTTAGACTAGTTCTTCAGCCTATGACCCAATAACTGTTTATTTTATACCCTGTGTTGCATCTTGGATTAGCCTAAAACAAAAAAAATAGCGGAAGATAACTTCATATCTGCTAACTAGAATCATTCGTCGTTTTGCAAATAAACTACTCTACGTTAAATAACTAGCTTCGCGTTTTCCTCTGTTTAACATTTATTGCAAAGACTGCTTGAATTATTTACAGATTCTTTTTCTTTACTCACTAAATCAAAACATTCTTCTGTTCTCACACTCGACGCGCTGTATTAAGTTACAACATCTTTTCAGTTCTCTTTACTAATATCAACTTTATCCATCCTATCGTGGTATGCAATACATAAGGATGCAATACATAAGGACGAGATACAGAAAGTAACATAACATATTAACTACTCGGTGGAAGTGAACGAAAGTGTGTAACCATGTTGCTAGTGCTCTCTCACATGTGCACCAAAAGCTGGACTTTACGTGGCTAGAGGTCAGCGAGACTAAAATTCCAAATCCCTAGTCCTGTAGCACGAGGCATTTGAATGAGCGGGACAAGACTGTGCGTGCCAATCAGCGGTGTACTGTGGTGGTGTTAGTCATTACAACTTGGCCCGGAGACAACATCTGGATGACTTCACAGGGAGAAGAATCGTCGATAAAATGAAAGGAGGACGTAGTGTGACGAGTGTAACCCAGGAGTTTAGTTTTGTTCGCAGAATATTTCACGTGCATGGGGAGCATTCTGAACCATAGGCACTGCTGCCGCAGGAGATGATGGGGTCAACCATTGTCAACCACAGCAGCAGATGATTACTACATTTTACAGCAGGCAAGAAGAGACCAACGTGAAACTACGGGTGCAACTGTCAAAATATTTAGGTCTGTAAGGCATGCAGTCTCAAGATCTACAGTGAAACGGCGGCTGCATGAGGTGGGGTCTCTTTGGCCGACGTCGATTATGTCGTGTTTTGTCGACACCCGCACATCAGCGGCACTTTTCGCGATGGTGCTAAAGATATCAGGAATCGACCAACGATGAGTGGAGTCGCGTCTTCTACTCGGATGAGAGCAGATTCAGTCTGAGTAGTGATTCTGGACGTACCATTCTCTAGAGAGAATTGGGAACACGTAATACAGCCAGAAATATTGTCTACCATGATCGTTTTGGTGGTCCAAGTGGTACAGTGTGGGGAGTCATTACGTTGCATCGGTGAACAGACTTCCAAATCTCTGAACTCGGTGCATTCACCGGTCAACGTTATTGAGATACTGTACTTCTTCCCCATTTGCAAGTTTTCAGGGCTTCATTCGGCCCTGATCTCGATTTTATTGATGAAAATGCTGGACCGTATCGAACAGCGTGGATTGAGGAGCTCTTGGAACGAGAGGAAATTCGGCGAATAGGGAAATCCTATCGGAGAGCCCTATTGCGGCACATCCACGTGCACCAACCACCATCCAGCTGATGTCAATCACGCTGGTTGAAGAATGGCATGTCCTACCACAAGAACTCGTTTCCAACTTTTCAGAACATGCATGTGTGATCACACACCCTTTTAAGGACCATGTACATCATTTTTGCAATTTTTAGGACAGCGGTTCCTACAAGATGGTCCGCGGAACCCTGGGGTTCCGTGGAAGGATCGCAGGGGTTCTGTGTTCCACCAGAGAATTAAATAAAATGTTCATAGAAAAGCGTCATAACCGGTTTTTCAGCTTAGTCTTACACCAAAAACAAGTACTGAAAGAGACTGGGTGCAGCTCCAGATCTTCGCGTGCAATTGTCAGACATTAAGCATAATTTTAGTGCTATTATAAGCAACTATGTGAAAAAATGATTAAAGTTGTATTATCTTGTACAGGAAATGTTTTATAATACTAATAATAATTATTTTTAATTTCTATTCTTCCTTTTCAAGTCAAACAAGAAAATATTCAAAGAACACGGTACAATCACTTTTGTTATTATAAAAATGAGGGATTCACCAAACAAAAACAAAAAAAATCAATTTAGTGTTCCGTGACCAAAAAAAATTGGGAACTGCTGGTCCAGGGAACCGTCACGAGTCGCAGAGACTTCAGAGAAACTCATTGTCTGTGTGTAAAAGTTATTTCTGTCCGTCTTATCGCGTTTTTCTTTCAGTTGCCTACCGTACAATACTGTAGCAATTCTTTCTATGTATGGTTCAAGTTCCATGGAGCTGTTACTTGCCAGCGAAAGTTACTTTTGCCCATAAGTTTTACACACCAGTATATTAGGATCTAGCTTACTGACTATCCAACATGATTATCTATACTGTAAAGCTTTATCTGTCGACCACAAATAGGGACATTAGCAAATTAGATCAAATACGAGTAACTATATAGAACATTACTGTAAGGAAAACACATCAATAACCTTAACTTGAACTTCAGATTGCTCTATGATCTCTATGTTTTAATAACTACTTCAGTCGATGAGTCTGAGAGCAGGAAATAAAAAATTAATGCAAGGCAATTATATGCCACAAAGTTACAATTAGTATGTTCGTTTAATTTTACATATTGCTTTTTATTTATCTTCGACAACCAGATGCAGAAATTAATGTAAGGAGAAGGGTTTTCAATATTTACGCTATTTTATCTGCATCAGTTGTAAGCACTAGGTTAAACCGTAACCTAAGAATTTTTTTGGCACACGATAAGAAACAATGAAGTTCATTAAAATAGAGTACGTAAAAACATATATAATCGCGAAATGTATCAGTCAAATAAATAAGTTATTCGTTTTCGAAATTATAGTCTTCGTAATCTAACGTAAAATGCATTTATTTATGTCAAATCCTAACCAAGTGCGCTGATAATCTAACAACAGTAACGTATTCATATAACGAAAGTTATAATTAAAAGTTATTCTTTTCTTTACAAGCTTTTCCAGAATAAATTCCTACTACCATCATAGATGATACCCTTAGTATTTGATAAACGCGTTAGCTATTAAATAAGGTTTAAGTTAACCTTTTTATCAGCTCAATTCATAAATGGCAATTCTACAACTATATTCTTGCAGCCAAATAGTGGCGAGCAGAGATATTACAGATTATTTACACAGTTTAATCAAAACGCAAACGCAAGGTCTCTGCTAATGGTAAATTCCTAATTTCATTCCGGCCTATGCTCAATTTTAATTTAATTAAAACCTTTGTTAATGTCGCTGCTTGATTAGAGTTTATTTCGGTTTATTTCCTTTTTGCATATTTTACTAAACACTTTCGTTAGGGGTATTTGTTCACGTTTATCCGTTCTTGATATTATATTTTCCGTCATTTAAAGTAAAGTAAATAAATCATGATTACTGCAGATCGCGATTCCGCCAGGAATTGCCGTGGTAAAACGCAAGACTCCTCTAGAAATACTTTCCGAAATACATTTAACAGTATTATGCCGGTCCAGGCTATAATTCAACCTAATTCATGCTTGAAAATAATATGTCTTTCGATTGACTACAACAGTATAATGATGTCATTGCTGAATGTTATTTTGGCGGAATCGCGATCTCCAGTAGACCCGATCGTTATTCATTTTTCCTTACAAGCTCTTCCTGAATAAATTCCTACTACCACCACAGGTGATGCCCGTCGTTATTCATATGAGGGTAATAGAAGCTATGACTTTCAAACGCAATATTAGTGAAGGTTGTGGTTAAGTTGACCAGAATCGCAACTGACACATTTTGATACAGCATAATTCACTCTGAAATGAGTTTTACAAACTAATTAAACTGCTTTCATAAGCGCCATCTTACTAAAGGAATTAATTAATTAATTCGGGTGGAAGTAGTTCCATATTTAACGTGCAGAATTGTGCCCGGACCAGGAATAAAACTGTTATTACATGGATTGCAAAAGTTTTTGGGAATCCTGATTTGATTTAATTTCATTGGTTCTTTACTTCCGTTGTCATTAATTCAGTAGAAGTTACTACTGTATGGCTATGTGAACTACAAATGAAATATGTAGAACATTGCATAATAAAGTCAATTAGTACTATGTAATATCAATTCTGTATAATTAACCAACTGCAAAAAAATGAACTGCCAGAATATTGCGTTCAAACCGTCATTTTTGACGGGCTCGAAGCTAGTCCTCTTGTATAAAATGCTAATCTGGAGTCTGTATACGTCGTCTATAGCTACTATAACTATTGGCTAGACAACGGTCACATGACAGCCGTCACTCGCCTATCAACAGCCACCATGCTGCATTGCTTCCTTCATGTTGCTTTTTGTTTATTTACGACAGATGCAGAAATTCATGTAAGGAGAAGGGTATTCAATATTTACGCTATTTTATTTGTATCAGTTATAAGGACTAGGTTAAACCATAACCTAATAATTTTTTTATCAGACGATAAGAAACATTGAAGTTTATTAAAAACTCGGAGAAACGTACATAATCGCGAAATGTACCAGTCAAATAAATAAGTTATCCGTTTTGAAATTATAGTCTCCAGCATCTAAAGTAAAGTGCATTTATTTATGTAAAATAATCTAACCAGAGTAACGAAAGAAAAATTTAAAAAAGAATCTTATTCGTTGTTCCTTACAGGCTTCTGCAGCATAAATTCCTACTACCATCATAGATGATACCCTTAGTATTTGATAAACGTGTTGGCTATTAAATGAGATTTAAATTTATCTTTTTATCAACTCAATTTATAAATGGCTATTCAACAACGATATTCTTGCAGCAAAATAGTGGCGAGCAGAGATATTAGATATTATTTACACAGTTTAATAAATACGCAACCGCTATGAAATTAGTTGCCATGATACGGGTATTAAGTCTGATTTTCGTAACATTTTATTCTTAAAAAAAATGTGGAATAACATTTCGGCTGAAAAAATGTGGAACTACGAGTACTTTTCAGTAACATGTCGCTAATAAAAGTAAACTTTAATTTCTCATTGTCTCTGCTATAAAACCTAACTGCGTTGCCAAATAAAACGTAATATTCTGTTTTGGATGTAACTGCATAAACATACGAAGAGCAGCGAAAAAAAAATTAATGACAGGCAATCATACATTACAAAGTTACAATTGATTCATTCGTTTAAATTTACATGTTGCTAGACAACTAGATGCAGAATATCATGCAAGGAGAAAAGTATTCCATGTTTGCGTTATATTATCTATATCAGTTATAAAAATTAGGTTAAAACGTAACCTAGGATTTTTTTTTTGGCAGAAGATAAACAATGAAGTTTATTGAAAACTCTGAGAAACTTTATGCAAATGTAAGAATCGCGGAATATATCATTCAAATAAATGACAACCGTTTTTTATATTATACTTTCCGTCATTTTAGGTAAAATAAAGCAAATTAAATAAATCGGGATTACTGGAGATCCACCAGGAATTGCCGTGATAAAACGCAAGACTCCACTAGAAATACTTTCCGAAGTAGATTTAACTGTATTATGCTGGCCCAGTCTGTATTACAACCTAATTTCTGCTTGAAAATATTGGTACAGGCTGTATTACAACGGAATTACTGTTTGAAAATAATATGTCTTGCGACTGAGTACAGCAGTATTATGACATCATTACTGAATGTTATTTTGGCGGAATTGCGATTTCCAGTACACCCAATCGTTATTCATTTTTCCTTATAAGTTTTTCCTGAATAAATTCCTACTACCAACATAGGTGATGCCCGTGGTTATTCATATGAGGGTAATAGAAGCTCTGATTTTCGAACGAAATATTGGTGGAGGTTGTGGCTAAGTTGACCGGAAAGTAAATCTAAATGGACAATATTTTACATTACCGTTATCGAAATTTTTACATTAATTAGTTATTTTTGGATTCGGTGCCAGCTAAAGCAAGAAAAACAAAAAGATAAAAAAATAATGGAATAACAATAGTACATAAAAATCATGTTACTACTTACCTCCAATTAATGCTAGAAACATGTTTCAACAAAACTGATACATGCAGATGATACGCTGATATTATACTAACTGTAAAGAGTTTACTGCATTATGCAGCCTACCAACTGACACTGTAGCGCCAGAGATATGCCTGGATGACCAACAAGGCCTAGTCACAGGTTAAAATACTGTTAATTTGTTTCCCTAAGCTGTCTTCCGCAATTACACTTGCGCAATAATTTTTGTAATTTTTGTTCGCACTCCCAGTTTCACCTCGAACACCAAATAAAGTTCAGTAATTCGATCTTCGTGATGTGAAAGCTGGAATCGGCTCCAAAAATAACTAATTAATGTAAAAATTTAAATAACGGTAGCATAAAATATTGCACATTTAGATTGTCTTTCTTCTAAAAAGGTATAAAGTTATTTTAAAATTTTTGGTGTGCTTTTTTTTAATTCGGTTTTTATGGGTTTTTTTAAACAATTATTTTATTCCAGCTCTTCATTCCTGAAAGATGTGCATTCCTTGACACCCTGCTCATCAGAACAATGTTTTAATAGCACCATAAATCTGCCTTAAACAATAATTCTGTGGCAAAATTTTTCCAGCACAAGGCGTTTAAGAGGGATGCTTGTAACGTCAATAAACAATTGTATGTTGTTGAATCACAGCGTAGGCCTACCTAATAAGCACTCTAAACATTTTCTTGCTGACATTATGAGCTTAATTTTGTAATCTTTCAGAATGGTTCCACAGTGCTTTATTAACCAAACATAATTATTGAAGAATGCAATGTGCTAGATTAGGAAGAGCAATGTCTAAAGAGGTAAAACTGAAGACAGAAGTGTCGCAGAAAAGTGTACTGGAATTATTGATGTTCATTATTTTAAAATGTCAGCATCTTGGTTATTTGCAGATGAAATGTTGTATAATAGAGTTAAAATGAGAAAGGATTGTCCAAAACTGGAGAACTTAAGAGCATATCTCAAAAAAAAAATTAATGATCGAGTTGGCGTATTTCATCATAAATTGAAAGTGAATGTTTTGCATAATTATATTGCGGAGGAACTACTCGTGAATACCTTGGTGGCGTCCATTCATTACGTGAGGGAGAAATAAGGGTGTGGGGAAGCTCCGGTGAAATCTCTCCAGATTTTACCAAGGGGGAGCAGGGTGGGTCCGACAGAAATCTCACATCTTCTTATTCCATGAAGAAGAGGAGAGCTAAAAAAAGACAACAAACGACGTCGATCCCAACGTTAGGGGGAGTCTAACTGCATTTGAGAACAGGGAACAGGAGAGCTAAAAAAAACCACTGAAAATTACGAGGTCGTCAGCACGAGGGAGAGGGGGGGGGGGTCCGACCAGATCTCACCACTGGATCCAAATTTCCGGAAAAACACCTCAGGTAAATAATGGACGCCCCTTTGTCATATGTTATAATAAATCCAACTGAGCATTACACAACATGCAGGTGATAAGAAATTTCAAGGTCCTCCATCTACCGGGAAATGCGATGAGAATATAAGAGTATAACATGAAAGTGAAGGAAATGGTTAGATTCCTGCTTGATTATGTGTATCACATGTAGGAGTTACATTTATGTAAACGAGGTAATTTAGGTTTGTTTTTGAAAACTACTGTAGAATAAACGGCGAACAGTGTAGTGAAGATGTTGGGTTTACAATCATTGGGTAATAAATGCCCAGGAAGATACTTCTGGAAATGAATGTCATATTTATGAAGAAGTCTGGATGGATATTGGAAAAGTGTTTAAGAGCAGTATGTGGATCGGAAGAGTTGACCATGACCATAAGGTAGTTGTTTCCAGGCATTGGGAGGTGCGAAATTTTAATTTGTGAGTTAGAGTGATCAATTATTGAGGGATATGCTAAAAATTGCTGCAAGCAGTGAAATAATTCGAAGTAAAATTTGTGTAATGCAAATGTAAGAATGTAAGGAAATAGCCACAGGGGCAGATACTCCTTGTGAGATAATTAATAATAACCAGAAATTTTCGAAAAATTCTTTTGGATACCGTGGAAATGTGTGTAAGTAATGTCCACTATAACTTTTAAAACAACCAGTATGTTTAGTGAATACTGGCCTTGTGCCACAAGATGTCGACAGAAAGTTGAGAGAACAATCAGTCTTACCTATCAAGTTTGGTAATGTGTATGTGTAATGTACTGTGTTTATTATAGCTAAGTTGAGAGGACTAAATGTTTGATAACTGTGATGGTACTTCTGTTATTAAATTGAAGTTAGACATTTATTAAGCGTTTCCTGAAGTTTCTCTACCGCGACGATCTGCATACATTTGCTTTAGAGTAATTGCAACAAAGGAACTGTTATCGATATCACCGCCAAATTTGTTCAGATGCGTTTATAAAATTATACCAAATGATTGCTATAAGTGTTTCGTTGGAATTGTGAATGTATTCGTGGGTCTTGCATGAGAGGAACTAAGAAATGGTTTATTCACTACCACCTTAGACACACTACGGAATGCGGATTACGTGAGAGGTAGCGAAGATCTGAGACTTGAAAGGCAGCCAAGTAAATATAGCGTGGTACGACCTTGGTCGCGGAACACGAAATGTTACGTCAATGAACTACGAGATAAATTCCGTTGCCATAGTGTCTCTAGTAAGACCTCTCCTTCTCTGTGAGCAGGTGTTCGAGAGGCTGGACCTGCCGCCGAGGTTTGAGTTCTTGTCGAAGACGAGCTGTCCGCCGTACATGGTGGAGCGTGCCCAGTACTCGCTGGTGAAGATGAAGCAGGAGGAGCAGTCGCTGTCCCAGATAGTGGACCACGCCAAACAGAGGCGCATGCCGCTCGTCCTTGAGTGAGTACCGTGTCGTCATTTGGAAAGCAGGCTCCCGCCTCATAGGCGCTTGGATTCCCATCTCTGAGATTGAGTGAAGCACCAAGGTTGTCTGACGCGCGGGCGCCCATACGAAATATAGCTGAAGTTTTCTCATACCTGTTGCGGCCGTTAGGGTCTTGACAGCGTAACGGGCATTAGTGAAGGTTTTACTGTATTAAGTTGATGAAATCCTTGTGTATATCGTGGTGTACCACAATATATTAGGTGGCGTAGCATATTCTCCACCAGCGAAAAACTGTTACTGGCCTGTTGAAATTTGGATTAACTGCTTCCTTATAATGTCCTCTTCACGTTGCACACTCTCCTTTTTCGGAAAAGTCGCCACGAATTAAATTAAAAATCCCGAAATATGGGACGCTCCGCAAAAGGAGAGTGTACAACGTGAAGAGGACATTATAAGGAAGCAGTTAATCCAAATTTCAAAAGGTCAGTACCAGTATTTCACTGGTGGAGAATGTCCTAACCCACACATGTATTATTTTAAAATAATTCAGTCTGCTTCGATTTATTATCCTAAATTTTAAGTTGGGCTTCATGGGAATAAATTTCAGCAAGATCTCTTAATTGTAAAATATCACTAACTAAATAGCAAAAAACTGATTTCTTGAATAAATCTCTTAATTGTGACAGATTTAAAAAGAGAATTTCTTTCATTGGCAGTATGAACAAACTGAACCCTTTTAGCTTACCATACGTTGGCATCAAATGCTTAATTTAAGGAACTTAAAATTTTTGATTTGGATGATATGACAGAACTGTATGTTTCAGGCTTTGCGTCATCCTGGTGGAAACAATTGTTCCGCTGGTCGATGAAGTGAGGAAAAACTTCCGGTACCGCGAGGAATACAGGAACCACGCTCAGGAGAAGCTTAACAGCATAAAGACCACGGTGCTGGCAGCAGATCCCAGCATCCAGGTAACCACTATACTCGCTTCGTGTTTCGCAACTACCTGCTTCCTAAATCCCACTTATGATGGCGATCAGAGAACGTTATTTAATGCATGTTTAACACTTTAAGCTCAAAACCAGAAAATGAAGGAATACAAACGGGAAAGAAAAAACCAACAGAGGAGAACAGAGAGAAAGAGAAGGTAGAAAAAAAAAGGGAGGGAACGGGTAATAAAACAACACATCTGAAATAACTAGTGAAACAAATATTATTGGCATCCAGAATTAAACTTAGAACTCTTTATCATTATATGATCTAAATTTTTGAGATATCTGTTTGTATGTAAACATGCAGAGACAGATGATGCAAAGAGCAGCCATTCTCGGCAGCTTCTATAATATTGTTAAATATATTTGAACGGAAATATTCATGTCAGAAAAAGAAATAACGGTTTGGGGGGGGGGGGCATGCTGACACCTGCTGCTGATCTGTTGTCCTTGCTTATTTGTCCCGTTATTAAGCTTGCTCCTTGATAGCTCTGTTTGGTAGAAAGCCGTTTTATCTGGGCCTCCTGAGCTTTCTCCGTCAGTGACTGGCACTTGTCTGCCCTTCACCGACTAGTTTCCGGTAACAGAGGTAAGAATTAAATACACCTACCATCACCAAAACCTCACAATCGAGTAAAAAATCTAGTAACACTAATATCCGATACTGAAAATTATTTATGAAATGATGGAAATGGTCTTCGTACTCTTAGACAAATTTCACGATACTTTTAGAACTAATACAGGAAAATACGTGGTCTTACTAACCGAAATCTCTGGAGCTCTTAATACGGTAAAGGTAATGGATGATAAACAGCGATCGCGTGTTTCTCTGACAGTCAGTTAATCGAATATCTCAAGATATCGATGAGCAGAAATGGTGCTTTCATTTTATTGTTTAATCCACCAACCATATAGACGTTAGTAAAATAAAAATTCACAATAATTTACCAAGGTGCTGTAAAGCGTACCTGATTAACTGTTTCATGATCACGTTTTATAGAATGAGTTCCCAACATTCGTGGTGGATGGATGTATTTGAACTTCAAATCGATAAGAGGTTTCTCGTTATATGTATTATACTTATTGTATTCAAATGGCCATACGTTTTCTTTCACACTATAGAAACCCCAAACATTTTTATTCTGTACCTAACTTCTAACTCTCTACTGGCAAATTAGACATTTTGTGGAATCTTTTATTTCGTATTTATTTTTGATTCTGGCTTTACGTCTCGTAGACGTCGAAGTTAGTAGAGATGGGGAAGAACTGCGGAGAAGGAATAGGAGAGTATGTACAAATGGCTTTTGAAGTAACCATTCCAGCATTCGCCTGAAGTGATTTGAGGAAACCATGGAAACTAAAGTCTGGATGGCAGGACGGGGATTTGAACCCGCGTGCTCCCGAATGCCACGCCAGAGTCTTGCCGCTTTTTTTGCTGTCGTCAGTCTTTAGACTGGTTTGATGCAATCCTCCATCCCTTCCTATCCTGTGCTAACCTTTTCGTTTCTACATAGCCCTTACAACCCACGTCCTCATATATCTGCTTCATATATTCTAATCTATGTCTACCTCTACAGTTCTAACCTTCGACTGTTCCCTCCACTAACAAATTAACCAATCCAGCATGTCTCAAAATATGACCTACTCTTCTTCCTGTAAGCTTCTTCGATAAACTTCTTTTCTCACCCATCATTTCTAAAACTCGTTCATTTCTTACTTTATCTGTCCACCTAATTTTTAGCATTCTTCTGTAGCACCACATTTCAAATGCTTCAAGTTTCTTTCTTTCCGGTATTCCTAAAGTACATGTTTCGCTACCGTAAAGTGCTGTGCTCCACACATAGAGTTTTAAAAAGTTCTTTCTAATTCCTAGATCAATATTTGAAACTAAAAGATTTCTCTTTTTCATGAAGACTCTTTTAGCTAGTGCTATTCTGCTTTTAACATCATTCCTGCTTCGGCCATCGGTTGTAATTTTGCTTCCCAAGTAACAGAACTCACTCACTTCTCCTATAGCATCCGATCCTATTTTTATATTTAATCTGCTACTATTGGTATCATTTCTGCTACATTTCATCACTTTTGTTTTACTTTGATTTATATTCAGTCCAAAATCTTCCTTCAGTATTTTGTTCATGCCATTCAATAACTTCTCAATATCCTCAGCCCTCTCTGCTAACAAGACAGTGTCATCAGCAAATCGTAGCATACTGATTTTTTCTCCCTGAAAACTTATGCCGCATGGAAATTTTTCTTTGACTTTCTTCATTGCTTCTTCTACCTACAAGTTGAATATTAATGGGGATAGACTACAACCTTGTCTCACACCCTTTTTAACCGATGCATGTCTCTCGTGATTCTCTACTTTTATTACAGCCACTTGATTCTTATATAGTTTATAGAGTATTCTTCTATCTCGATACTGATTTCTTTAAAATTTTGAACATCTTGTCCCACCTAACATTATCAAAAGCTTTTTCTAAATCAACAAATGCCATAAAAGTATCTTTGTTTTTCTTGATCCGCCCTTCAAGTATTAATCTTAAAGACAGAATTACTTCCCTTGTACCGCGATTTTTCCTAAAACGAAACTGATCTTCACCTACTATCTCTTCTACTACCCTTTCCATCCTTCTGTATATTATTCTGGTTAGTAATTTTGAAGCATGTGATGTTAGACTAATGGTGCGATAATTCTCACATTTGTCGGCTTGTGCTTTCTTTAGAAGTGTGAAGATGATATTTTTGTTAAAATAACTCACCGTTTATTTTTCTTACTACATAGATCCCTGCAGATGAAAGACCTCTGGAATATGCAACATGTCGTTACTATATTTACATACAATATAAATAATACAGTGAAAAACAATCTTACAAGAATCAAATTTAAGCATTAAAACTTACACCTTAATTTTGTTGAATCATGTTGGATACGATAATTCTTTTGTACAAATTCTTGGATGGAGAAAGAGGTAACAATAAGTTAATCTTTCTGTTTTGTTTAAAACCATCTTTACTGTATGTTTTATACATCTAAGAAATTTGCTAATAAAATGTGTTACAGAATAATTAACTCCACATTGTACTAATTTAATTACGTTTGAGTTTTGTGCAGACGTTTTTTAAAAAAACTTAGATGTTCGTAGGAACTTTGTAGATTTCGGTTGTCTATATTTCTGAGCGATACTAGTGTTCCCTGTGTAGACAAGGAGTTGATCTGCAGCTGTTCCTACAATTTTTATCGTAATCACAACATCAAATTTCATGTTATGACCTTGCATACATTAATAAATGTAGTATATGAACATAAAAATGTTTCAGATGAAAAAATTAATATTTACGGAAAATCAAATGGTTTCTATTAGAGTAACAAAGCGTCTATGGCCTGGAAGACCAGGGTTCCATCACGGATGAAATCCAGGGTTTTAATAGAAGCTGAACGTCGGATACGGGGTTCCAGGTCAACTATGGAGGAAACTCCAAGGAGACTGTGGAGTCAGCTGCAGCATGGGGCTTACCTCTGCCTCCTCCCTTAGAGCCGCAGGTCGTGGATGGTTATGTAGCACTACCTTCGGTATAGCAGAGAGTGGTCCGCTTGGTCTGATCGCGACCTTTGTTTTTCCTTCTTATAGTTTCAGCTATTGAATGACTATGTAACACTTTTTTCAACTTTAGGCATAAAAGCCATTAGTAATAAAATAAATTTCTTTTATAACTATTTTTTTACTAATAGCCTACTATCTTCAGCCAAGTGATCTGTTATGTCTTCTACGCTCAAAGATCGAAAAACGCTCTTTGACGAAAAAAACTACCACAACGTGTTCTGGTTTCTTGAAAACGGACCCAACAACTTGTGGCTTATCAATATCCAACTCTGTGTTCACGACTAATCGGTCCAGGGTGCATTTAATATATATGATTTTTCTTACCCACGGTTTTACAAGGCCACAAAAAAAAAAATGTTTGGAGAATGTGACCTGGACCAGACGCGAATTTCGCGCGGTGGCCTTTTTGAGTTAGCCACAACGCGTTCTGGCTGTTTTTTGTAACTGCCATTACGCAAAAAACGTGTTATGACTGTTTTAAACAAACCAAAACTTTTTTTTTTTCCTCGCTCAATGAGCGTTTTTGTTCTTAGAGCATAACATGAAAAATGTTTCTGCTTACATACTGATTTAGAGAGATCGTAATAATCCTTCAGTTATTGGTGGTCTGTCACGTTGGTGGTATGTTCAAAGCTTGTTGCGAGCTGTGCAGAACTAGTTCTTGTCGATCGGCCTACAAAAACCGCTGCGAGGCCAGAAGTAGCGCCCCAGGGCCTGCAAGTAGCCAGACCGCGGTCATGCAACGCCTTCCAGGAGTTCAGTACGGTCTACAAGCAATGCTAACCGTTATTCCTAACTTGGATCACTTGGTTTTAATTTTGCAAACGAGATTAAATCAGGTTTTCTATTGCGGATGGACGATTTGATATCTTTATCTGCTGTCAACGCGTAATGAAGAATGTCACAAGTGCAGTGAGAAATCCAATTAATGATGATAATTTGCAGTCAATAAAATAAGCATCATCTGATGACGAGTATAAACTGTTCAGAAAGCTTGGATAAGTCAGTGTTTTTCTAACGGCACTGCAATTAAATAACAGTTTAGAGTGGTGTCACTGACCTAGTGACAGAGTTTCTTACGGCTTGCTCAATCCACCTCTGTCGCAACAGTCTCAACTAATCTGGTTCTCCTACAAATAACGAGGAATTACTATGTAACGTTGAATCCATACTACAGGGAGAGTCAGAGGTGAATATCGCCATCGATTTCGAATAATGTGATAGTATTACTACGTATACCGGTAAAAATTTCGACTGCTAGAAATAACTTAAATGGATACTAATTTAGGATGGAGATAAATGAAGGAGTAAGATGTGCACATGGGTTTTTAAGAGTATTACAAGTCTGGTATGGAGTAGGGATGATCCGCAAAAGAGCATAGAGACAATCTATAAAACGTACTTTGTGCCAATTTTAACATATGGTTCGGGAACATGGGTGATGGATAGGAACAATGGAAGAGTATAATCTGTGGAAATAAAATTTCAGAAAAGTAGGAGTAACAAGAAGGGGCAGAATAAGGAATGAGAGAATCAGGGAGATCATAAAGGAAGAACCGCTACAACAGAGAATTGAAAAATCTAGGTTACAGTGGCAAAGAGAATGGGGGAGAAGTTACCAAGGAAGATGCTGGACATGGAGCTGAAAGGGAAGAGGCCTAGAGAAAGACCGAGGGACAGATGGGTTAAATGTGTTAAGGAATGTGTGGATGAAACAGGGCATTGGCGACAGTGGAAGAAGAGAGATGGTGATTAGACAGGAAGCGCTGACGAGGCTTTTGTTCACAGCAGACCCGGCCAGCGGCTAGAAGCTGCCCTAGCTGATGACTGATTTAGGAACACTTTAATCCTCGCCGGAAGATGAAGTCGACAAGTCGACACGTCGCATCAAATTAACGCGCTGCTCCATTGGGAAGCCCAAGAATTTTTATAAGTCTTAATTTTTGTTGGTTGAGTTAACATATAGATAAAAGTACCCCAATTTACTCCAAACACCGAAGGTATTCATTGTTTGAAACGCCATCAAATTTTGACCATACATTTTTGCATGAACCGCTTTTATCCAAACAAACGGACAGACAATTTTTTTAAAAAAATATGGTTGAGTCAGTTTTGGTAGCCTATTAATAGTGCCCCAAATTCATTTTTTCCCCAAAATTGTCTTAAATCTTCTTACTTTTTGACCACTTGTAGATATGCTTGCCAATGATATTGCTGAAGTCTTTGTGAAAGGTTCTCAATTATTAGATGCGATACATCTTTCCTAGTCACTTGAACTGTGGAATTTCTTTCTGGTTCGCTAGCGATGTTGAAAATATGTTAAAAATAGTTTATTATTAATCGTTACTCGTCAATTAGTACACATTATTTTCTAAAGCTAATAAAAAAGGTAAATTTCAAGTAAACCCTTGAGTTTCCTGTGATTTTGATGACTTGAGAAAAATAAGATGGATGATTTTAAACTTTGTTAATTTGATTGCCAACGAAGATTTAACGACGACGAATCACCGAATATTGGAGTTAAATTTGTCGAATGGAAGCGAATATTTAATGAACGATTTAGTTTGGAAGAGCCGCAATTTTTTTGTCATGCAGGATAAAAAAAATAGTAGTGTAAAATGTGTAACTGTTTCAGAATAATACTAACATCAGCTTAAGATAAGACTTCGTACATCAGAGTAGTTTACTTAGCATTATTTGTTTCATAAATGGAGCCATTAAAGTCAACACGTTTCGTCAGTCTTGTGCTTATCAAGCTCCACGAGTAAACTGAAGTTGGTAAACGTCTTATCTAGATGGAAATATCCCGCAAACTTCTTTTTTTTATTTTATTTTTTTAAAAAAGTCGGTATATCACGAGAGAAATGCGTTCTGCACGAAGCCACTGATGAGAACATTAGCCGATTCTAATTTCATGCACCATTAATCAGAGCTAAAATTACAGTTCTAATATCTGTCCAAAAATAAAAATAGGATCAGATGTTTCACGAAGTAAGTTTACTACTGATGGACAAGCAGGAATGATGTTACAAAGAGAATAGCTTTAGTGAAAAGAGCCTTCTTGAATAAGACTTTTCAGATTTACACTTTGTGGTAGTGAAGCTTGAACCTTAGGAATGCCAGAAAGAAGGGAAATTGAAGCACTTCAAATACGGTTCTGTTTGAAGGGTGGTGGTAACTAAATGGACAAATAAAATATGAAATGTGTTTTGGAAATGGTGGGGAAGGAAAGAAGTTTGTGAAAGAGTCTCACAGAAAGAAGAAGCAAGATGTTTGATCTGATTTTAAGGCACGAAAGATTAATTTGGTGATTGAGGGATCAGATAAAGGAAAAATCTAAAGAAGTGAAAGAATGAATGAAATATTGTATGTGAAACAGATAATTCGGATGTAGGTTATAAGGATTAGATGAAGCATGCAAGTCAAGGCAGGAAGAGATGGTGGAATGTATCAAACCATCAAACTGATGAGATCGAAAAACATAAAATTTCTCCAGAGTGATTGAGGCAGATGATAATTACGTCCTACACTAGCTCAATCGAGGAACAGGAAACAGGGTAGGAAGGAATCTCGTTGGCTGAATGTAATTTAAGGTGACCGCTGTTCAGTGAGTCGTCGGGAATCAGATTTTTGAAAAATACATTGCTACAGCTGCGCAGTGAGAATTAGCATTTGAATTTGCTGAAGTCTGCAAAATGCCATTCATCCGTCAGTGTGGACAAAATCACAACCGGAGGGATTCGGAAATCGTGGGACATCCTTACGCTGGTGACATATGTTCTGGAGACCAGTCACTTCACTTTGAAGAATCGTTTCTTGCTGTATCAAATGCCTCAACAAACTGCCATGACGGTGATCAGATCCCAGCATTTTTTCTTGAACGTGCCATACAGCATTACGATGAAGCCGCTGATTGCTTATGAGAATCTGACGAAGTACTAAGGTTACTTATTAGCTTGCAAATGTGCCAGTCAACTTATTACTACCGAGCCTCTGACGTAAGACGGAAGATACTATCGTACCTATCTCATGATGGAGATCTTTTATGGTACTGCAGTTACCATTATGGCTGTAGCGAGGGTCATCTTCAGTGTTCCACCGCTGCGGAAACAGAGGTACAGCAGAAGCGGAGGTAGTGGTAGGGGAAAAATTATTTAAAATTTAATATATTATTAAAAAATAAAATCAATGCAAGTATATTTTTTATCAATACTTTTTACATTTTGCGTAAGCATTGTCTATTTCAAAATACTACCAGATTGTTTTTTTTTTATATAGAGGAAAGGAGACAATTATGGAATAGGGGTACAAATATGGAATAGGTCGGTTTCCCCTCTCCTATGCGCTGCACCCTAGCGGAAACTAGGTGAAATGTTTCGTTTTGATCCGCCATTACGTCAGTCTTGTCTGTGCGCCCATAGGCTTCACACCGCTTTTAGGACGAGTACTTTTTCATTTTTTGGACGGAG
The DNA here is from genome assembly GCA_031002005.1 of Vandiemenella viatica. NCBI lineage: Eukaryota > Metazoa > Arthropoda > Insecta > Orthoptera > Morabidae > Vandiemenella > Vandiemenella viatica. The sequence goes on along the minus strand of JARYHS010008075.1, from coordinate 109,251,457 downwards.
AAAACGTTGGTAACTCATACTTGCCCAATTATTTTTATATTTAACCTATATCTCTTGGTTTTTGTTAATAATGTTGGCTAATACTTAATAGAGCACACTTTGTAGAATATTTTAGCATAAATGTGATTCACGTTTTATTTGATGGAACCATTGTTATAAGTTATAACCTTCCAAAGTGCATGTCCAGAGGGCGACAATTATGAATACTTGGGGGGGGGCGATAATTATGGAATACTATTCCATATTTGTATACCATTTTCTAAAATGCTATTTTTATTTTTAGGGATGGAGAGAGACAAACATGGAATACCATTTTCATTTTGCAAAAAAAAAAAAATATATAACAAGTAGTGTTTCTTTTTAATGTTTTATTTCTAAATTATTCCAATTACTGTTTTCTAACAAAATATAAAATATTTTCTATTAATGTTAAAGAGAAACAAACTCCAAATTTAAATAAATAAAAAAAGGTGATAAGTCATAAATTCTAAAAAAGGGTGACAAATATGGAATACTAAAAAAAATTAATAGAAACTGTCAAAAACTAAAAAAATAACAACAAAACAAATCATTTTAATATAAGAAGTTATATTCTTCTTCTTCCATCGTTGTGCCCAACTCAGGAGCGCGAGTGAACTTGTCTAGCAGATGTGTTTTTCCTCTGTTCCCAAAACTACTTCTTCCTTTCACTGTGCTCTTTCCTTCGTTCTTCCATACAAGTGTTTCTCCTTCTAATATACTGGCTGTTGGAAAACTAGTGGTTGTTAACCATGCTACTAAATTGGCATCTGTCCTGTATGATGTCGTCTGTTATTCCTATTTCCCGGAGATCCTTTTCAATTTCAATTAGCCAGTTTTTAATTTTTATTGAATTGGCCAGGTTTAGAATTCTTTTTGTTAGTCTGTTATTACTCATTCTGATAATATGGCCGTAGAATTTAATTCGTCTTTTCCTGAATGTTTTTGAATTTTTTTTTCGATTGCTGATATAGTTCGTTTGATTTTCTTTTCATCCAAATGCCTCCGGTACAAACTGGGCCAAAGATTTTTCTTAAAATTTTCCTTTCTTGCTTTTCAATATCTTTAATGAATGATCTGCCTCCAATAATCAGTTTCCGATGTGTATAATGCCTCCGGTTTGATTACAGTGTTAAGACAGGGAATTTTATTAGTCATAAAAAAAAAAATAGTGTACCAGGAATTTATGAAAACTGTGGAAGTGATAGGGAGCAGATTATTATTTCTGAAGTTTATTACGATTCATATGGAATAAGTAACTTCAAAATCCACGTCTCCAAACAAGATAACAATGAATGACTTGTGCATATTAAGAGTAATAATGTACTGAACAGTAGAGAGAAAATGTAAATAAAAAATGAAGCTTTTCTTTCTAGAATGACTTATTCTATTGTAGAAGAGCGAATTAAAGTTTCAAACATATTAACACGTAGGCTATTTTTAAGATAGTAAAAAGTTTTTGACATTGCAAAATAGACCTGTACCAAACTATACGTATTCGTTACTAAGTAACGAATACATCTTCTGACTCGAAGTACCGAAAGGTTACTCACAAATTACAAATTCTGGTCCAATAAAATAGAATGGCCACTTCAGTTGAAATGTTGAGCTACAGCTGACAGATTACATTCTATGATTTTGATTTTGAACATACTGCTTGCAGCAACGGTAAATAGTTGAACAGATGTACAGTACAGCCAACCAGTTGCATCGATAATTCTAATAGTCTTTACCGGTTTCGACCAACATAAGCTGGTCTTCTTCAGAAGCACCTACTATCATGCTATTGGGCGGAGATGAACATGTACTTGTACCAAGCACACTGCGTCAACTAGATTACATTCTATTTTATTTGACCAGACCAGCGTAGTGGCCGTAGAGAACGGGTGGTGGCCCAGGAGAGTGAGAAAGGTACTAGAAATACAAAAGACACCTAACAACATGAAAGCTCAGTGGCTTACAACTTGACCATATAGGCACAGTAACGACCGTGACGTCATAGCGGACGGTTAGTAGGCGCGCGCTCCCACTACTATATATAGGTGAGAGCTGCAACGAACGAAACAGATGGCCGAAACGTTAGGTTTTAACAAATCGACGCGGCTCCATCCAGAGAACCAAGATAATACTTACGACTACCGCGGAAGCCTGCGCAATTATTTGAAGTAAAATCGTTGGTAATGTGGTGTGTGTTGTGACTTACCCCTCAATTATTTTTTAAATCTGAGGGTTTTCTGAAATTAGAGTAACTGTAATGCGAATTTTTTTTTAAAAACCTTCCTCATGAGAAACTATAATATATTTCCTTGTTTCTGATAAGGAAGAAGCAAATTTTCACATTGCTCCCACAATGTTTGAGACGATTCCTGTAAATGCTTCTACTCATATAACAAAAAAAGCGCCTCTTATATTTTACCGTGCTATAACATATCGTGTTATAAGTCGGAGATACACTTTGGAACCTCTGTTGTTAAACTAATTGGAGAGTGCAAAATAATTTCTTTACTACTTATTGGTAAAAGTGAACATTACCTGCTGGTGAACGGTAACGAGCAGGCCTTGAATTTTAGAGGGCAAGCAATCACGCAGCAAATGAAGTTGCCAATTCTGCCTGCAAAAGGGTTTATCGGTTCAGGACGGTGTCAGAATCTTTTTCTGGAATTTGGAAGGAATCTAAGCTGTGTAAATCGGGTTAGATGGTTCAGATTCCGCCGCACTATCCTTTATTAGACAATTCATATTCTCTTAAAGGATATTACAAGATTGGTCGAGTGAGGATGGAAACACCATGTTTTATTTCCGTTAAGTCTATGCATATGTAAACAACAATAAAATAATAATTTGCTACTGCACAGTTCTACTTCAAACAGGGACCAGCAAAAGTATCATTTGCCACACGCAGTACTCTCTTTCACGAAGAACATGTAGCGAAATTGTATAAAATACCCATGATCCACAAATATCAAACGTTTGATGCAGCATCCAAGGAAAAACCTGAGTGCCAATAAATTCTTACGAACTAAGATCTTTTCGGCGTATGGTTGCAACGAAATCTTCGCTGGTGTACCGTCGGATTGTGTTTAATTTAATTTAATTGCAATGGAGCACAGGCTCCGGTGGCAATTTCCCTACACACCCATCTTCCCCCTATCCTGCACCTACCTACATTTGCCCTCTACAAATTTTATCTTTAAATTCTTTCAAAGTTTTCGGTAAATTATTCATCATTTCTCTTGGTAACTCATTCCAATCCCTGACACCCTTACCTAAAAAAGAGAATCTTCCTACACCCTTGTGCCTGAAATCGAGTGCCATCTTGTGGTCATGGTCATCTTTTCCCTTCCATGCACTACTTTTCATACCTATTGCAATATCTTTCCATGCCTCATCGCCAGTATATGCCCTGTACACTCCCATAAACCTCATCATTCTCCTCCTGTCTTGCAATGAATCCCATTCCAGCTCCTTTATCATATCCGTCACTGGTTGCATTCTTCAATAATTTCCAGAAACAAATCTAGCAGCCCTTTTTTGCACCCTCTCCAACTCCTGTATTTGATACGTAAAATGAGGGTCCCATACTACACTACCATATTCGAGCAATGGTCTGACCAAAGTTTTGTAACCAAATTCCATAACTTCTCTCATACATCCCCTCATCATTCTCTCCAACAAGTGCAGAACTTTGAAACCTTTTCCTACCACCTGTCCTATGTGTCCTGCCCAGTTAAGCTTGTTATCAAAAGTAATTCCAAGATATTTACATTTCAAGTCTTCAGCAAGCAATTCTTTCCCCACCTTATATTCATAATTAACCTTTTGTTTTTTATTTGTGTATCTAATAAGCTGACTCTTCTTTGCATTTAACTTCATTCCATGTTTACCAACCCAATTTGATATCCTGTCCAGATCACCCTGCAACTGTTTACAATCCTCTATCGTTTTGATTCTTTTATACAGAATTATGTCATCTGCAAACAATTTAATTTCAGATAGTAAACAATCAACACAATTATTCATTAGAATAATGAATAGCAATGGTCCCAATACGCTACCCTGTGGCACACCCATGTTTACTTCAACTTCTTTTGATACTACGTTTCCTACCCTAACTTTCTGTTTTCTACCTTTTAAAAATTCTTCTACCCAGCAAATGACTTTCTCGTCCACTCCAATGGTTTTTACCTTATTTACTACCATTGTATGGCTTACTCTGTCAAACGCCTTAGACAGATCTAGTGCTACACTATCAATTTGGCCTCCCTTGTCCACTTCATCTGAATTATCTTGAATATCTTGCATATATCCCACCAACAATATCCTTGCCTGAAACCATGTTGCCTGCTTGAAAACCACTTACGTTCCTCACATATATTTCTGATGTGGTTGCATATCAATCTTTCCATTAATTTACCTACCTCTGATGTCAAACTGATTGGCCTGTAATTCTCAACTCTATTTCTCACCCCTCCCTTATGTACCGGTACTACCATTGCACTTTTCCAGTCCTGTGGTAAGCAGCAAGTGTCTAGACTTAATTTAAATAATATTTCAAGATAAGGTACAATGTCACATCCGGCTATCTTTAAGATATCTGTAGTAATATTATCTTCACCAGCCCCTTTATTTTTATTCAGCTTTCTTATTTCCTTCATGATTTCCTCAGATGCATCAGTCAATGGTCCTCCTGCACTGACAATACTCTTCATAAACCCATCTTTAGCCATTTTCTTTGCTGTTATTAAGTCCTTGTTTAGTTGTTTTAAATATTCCCTACTACCCTGCTGTCTCTTTACTCTGTTATGTTCTTTTCTTACCAACCTCTTTAACCTCCTCACACTTCCCTATTATAGTACATGTGTTCTCTACTTCTCTTTATTTTCTGCTTTGGAATAAATTTTTCTTCCCCCTTTCTTATCATCTCCTTGAACTCTTCCCACCTTGACTCTACTGTACCTGAGCCTTCCTTCTATTTACTGAATTGTTCTCTGAAATATCTCTTCAAATTTGAAACCTGTGCCTTTTTAAAATTGTACCTATTTCCCCCTTCAATTTTGGCTGCTGGTTTACTGAATCCTCTAATATCAATCAGAACTGCTTTATGATCACTTATTCCTTCAGTTACTTGATATCTCAAAAGGTTTTCATCGGGCTTAATTAGAAATATATCCAAAATATTTTGTCCCCTAGTGTTTTGCTCAACCGCTTGTGTAAATCCTCCTTCCCTTATTAAGCTATTTGTAAATCTTTGTTCCCTTGTGTTATTTATCTTATTCCCTTCCCAGTTTACACTTGGTAAATTTAAATCCCCGCCGATGATGATTTACCACTCAATCTGGAGATACTCCAATGAAGATTTCATTGCAACAGTAGAATCTATATAACACTTCATTCATATCTTAAATATTTTATCTGTGTAACACTAAGTTTTAAAATATTTGCACTTAAGTTTTAGAATGAAGATGGAACATTTGATATTCTTTACTGTTGTCCCGTGCAGCAGGTGGTGTTCGTGGGGGTTCACGTGCGCCGTACAGACTACGCCGCTCAGCTGCGGCTGCTCTACGGCGTGCCTAGTCTCGCCGACCAACACTACTTCGGCAGAGCTCTGCTCTTCCTCAAGTCAAAGGTACGCAAACAAAATTCACTTCCAAATCTTCTGTTGAGTCTTTATCGGATGACCACCAGTGGATAATTATTTTCTTAGAACAAGCGCAAATCTTCTAATGGTTAATTCAAGTTTTGCAAGCAAACTAGAATGATAAAATAATAATAATTATTATTATTAACAGATTTATTATTATTAATAAATTTTTATTTAACTGTAATGGTTATTCCAGTAACTCAATATGTACTAAAAGGAGACTGTAAACAGTTCCTAAAAAATTTCGAATTAAACTGGAAACATTTTCAAATTAATCCAGGGTAATCATAAATTGTACCGCGAGTGGTATGGGAAAGGATAATGCCGGTCGTTTGATACTTCCTGAATTTTTTTTTACAGTGAAGACTGATGTCTAATTGATGAGTAAACTTACACAGTGACGGAGTAAACTTACTGTTGATAGAGGAATACGACCACAAATATTTTTTGCGTAAATCTGTTTTTCTAAGTTAGCCGTGGGCATTGCCATGTACTGTAAAGATGTTTTCTCATCACCCTTTGAGGTTGTGCCTTGTAACGTAATGTGAATAAAGTTCACCTTGAAAAAATATTTTTCTTATGATAGCTACTGATTTTTTTGATGTGCGTGACATGTTCTGAATTTATGTGTTCCGATCGTTACCTGAATACGCTGATAATTTCTCCAGTGAATTATAATTACTAATCTTTTTTGCTTAGGGTTTTGCGCCTCATCGATCTCGATGTTATGAAAGATGAGAAAGGATTCGGCCAAGGACTTGCGGTTGGAGTGATTTTGGGAAATCGTGAAAACCGAATCCTGGATGGGTTGATACGGACTTTAACCCACGTCCTTCTCAATGACAGGCCCAAGCGGTATCGCGCACCCAACAACAGCTTCCGTAGCTTTACAAACATTCCATCAAAATTCCAGAAACATGCAGTTATATCTTGACTTCAATGTTATCTCTCTTGCTTTCCGATTATGATATTCTAAGTGGGCGAGTAAATTTTCAGTCGATCTTCGTATTTTGAACAAGTTTAAAACATTTGTATAAGTGACATAGAAAAATGATTAGGACAACCAGAACACGTTTGTGTTCACCTATGATATAGTTATTTACCTGTATTAAAGTGAAAGTCATTCCGGACAGTGAAGGAGAAAATGCGTAAATAGTGTTAAAAATATGTTTTGTTGTTCACAAACTTTTTTTTTGAAATGTATTACCAGATTGATCGGTGGCGTTAATGTTTACAACGTAATGTAAATATTTTAGAAATGGTTATAGCAAAATTTTATTGTAGCCCGAAACAAAGCACAGTATCTGGACTTAAATACGAAACTGATACAGATTTTGAACCGACAGTGTCTTTAATATTTTATTGTTGACTAATTCTTTCTCACTCTGATCCGAAGTTGAACCATGATCAATATGTAATATCCGCTGGGTGAATGTTTATAATTTGATTACTTGCTATGGCTGTACACTGAAATGTTCACCAATCATTCAATTGGCACCTTACTAATCCATACAGATAAACCGCTTCTATGAAGCTAATTGGAATGCTTGTAACATAACTTTATAATCACGTTGATCCAACAGCACAAAACTCCACAATATTATTCTAAAACAAAAATCCCCCTCCCGGTTAGATGAATCATGATATTTTTCTAAATGAAGACATTCTTCATGCCACAATTCTCCACCATTTCTGCTTAAAATATACTGTGTAGCCGGAAGTCACCGAATGATCACTACGCGTGCTCTTAAGGCACTAAATATGTAATTAATAAGTTACCGCTTCTTGGAATTACTTCATTGCTTTGGATATTTTTTTCTACCGTCCTTTCGTTTGAAACTAACGGCCAGAGCCTAAACGAGGAGTAGGCCTAACTGTTGCAGAACATTGCATGTCCATCTGTTAATGTCTGGTAGTTACCATTCGCAAGTCATCTAGTAGGAGCCGCACTTGTCAATTCGAATTTCAGAGCCTGTTCTGCGACAAGTCATTCCTTAAAATTTTCTTTCATTGCACGAGTCTAGTGGTAGCTCTGTTTGCGTCAAACTAAAATACATCGGACGCTGGAGGGATCAGTTTGCTTCCTGGTTGCACCACGATCACGGAAACCAATCGCTGTATCCTCCAGAAATTTGTTCTGTTATATTTTTATTCTAACTATTAGCTTTTGCAGCACGATTCAGAGATCATCAATCTCGATATCATGTAGACATCCCAGGCGGAATGTGTGGCATGTTGAAGCAGTCAAATCGAGTTGTTACTTGAATTTATTGGGTTAATTGGTATCGTGGGCATGCGGGAGATAATTTTGAGTTCGGTGTTTTGAGTTTCCAACGAAAATTACATTGACAACAGTGGACGGTTGTATTTTAACAGGTGAGAAATCTCTGACATACCATTTATACCCCCATTCCACACACGAACACATACTAGTTTCTCTGGTGACGCAGTATGCTGCTTTAGCCTCGCATTCGGGAGGATGTGGAATCTAATCCGCCTCCGGTCATCAAGATTTGGGTTTCCATGGTTTCCCCAAATCGCTCCAGCGAATGCCGGAATGATTCCTTTAAAAAGGCCGTGGTCGTATCATTCCCGTTCCCTTCTCGCCACTAATGACCTCGACGTCGACGAGACGTAAAGCAATAAGCAAAAAAAGATGTAATTTGATTGCTACCTGTTAGTGCCTTCACTTGAGAACTAGCATTAGTCCCGTATTTTGATGGGACATTGGGTGTACAGTTCCAGGACATTCTGCGACTTTCGGCTGAGTAGTCTGACGAAAAATGGCAAGAGTAGAGAGAAGGTTGGGATATCCATACCGAGCCTGGAGGCTGAGCGCTAACGCTTGGGGGTGGCATTCGGTATGACGTGAATTTCGATTTTCCATGCTTTTCTGAAATTACTCCAGGCGAATTCCGATATAGTTCATTCAAAAGCCCATGGCCCGAAACCCTTCTTTCCTTTCCCCTAGCCCTTTCCCCCCACCAATGACCTCAATGTCGACGAGACGTACAGCCACAATAAAAATAATCCCATTTTGCGTCTTCACAATGAGCCATCAAATGTAGTACTCTGTATCTCGGTGACCAGGAGCTTATGAATTCTCAAAACTACTTCAAAACAACAACTGTAAATACTAACATCTTCGTCTGTAACTTGAAGCATATAATTTACAAGCTGAGATATCCACTTCATCACCGCTGAAATGTCTGCCTTCTCCATGTCTATTTAATCGATGTTTATCTTACGGTCCGTTAAAACATTCACCGTTTCATTAAAAAAAACTCAGATTTATTGCATCTGTCCCAAAGAGAATAAATATTACCACCATTTTTATTGCGAAAATTAAAAATGGATAACATTAATAAAGCGTCCAGTAAAAAGACGTGCATTTTAATGGGGTGGGGCTTATGCTTAATATTTCCAGGGTGGCATCTATGAATGAAATATCACTATCTTGAACTAAATAAATATTGCTAAAACAACCTTGGATAATTGCTGGAATAACTATAGGCAGGTGACATCAGTTATTGGAGCAAGTCTTGTTGACGCAAAAATCAGTCTACTCAATACCCATCACCAAATTTATGTTAACGATAATTAAGCAAACTCATGGGTTCTTCAGATCCATAACACTTACTGAGTAGTTACTTTTGATCGCTATTCCGAAATTTGAAAGTGAAGACACGAATATTTTCATGACTATCGTCGCTTGGTGTTTTCTATTTCGAGAAGATTAGAGCCGGGAAGTCATTGTATGCATGAAACGAGAAGGAATTAAAAAATGTCTTTTTGGAGATAATATCTCGGCATTCGTATGTAGTTATTCCAAGAATCAATAGGAAACCAAAATCTGGGTAACTATCCCAGCGATCGAACCGGCCCTATCTGCTCCCTGAATGCCAGGCCCTGGGATTAAATGCTCACCCGCTGTTTGGTCCTTGCTCAAATGACTTTCTCAACAATTTCACACGGAGTCCCTATTTCTACCGCACCGTTTGCTGATATTGCGTAGCTGTTTATACTTTTTAACTAATGCTTGCTCTACGTAGTGTTAATAGTTTTTCTCGGGTGATCTGCTACTGTATATCGCTGATGCTTTGAATAATCCGTTCTTCAAATTTCCTTGTTTTGCTTATGTTCAAGCAACAAATACTTTGTTTGTGGCATTTTCATTGAATTATGATCTTTAATGGAAGGCGAGAATAAATTTTTAACTCAATTAGATATCTTCATATTACATAGTCGGGCCGACTAAAGTAAGGAAAAACATAGTTAAATAATCTCATTAGCTGATCGCCGTGTCGTCAAGTATATCAGGAAATATCAGGATAATATTCATAACAGATCCACCATTTACCAAGTGAAACTACTTCAAGCGCACTAGCGACTTAGAAAAATCGTCTCGAAAGTTAGTGACTCATCGCGTTCAAAGACTGACATTACCAAGCGATCTGAGATGTAAAACGGTGTTACTTCGCGGTTGTTACACACATCGTGTGGCTGCCTATCGTGAAATTTCAATAAAGATTTCTATGTTGAAGGATTTCGTAACCATACAAAAGCAGTTAGGCAAAGTGTCTGAAAACACGTTTTGGATATTAAAGATTCTGTCACAGTAATCTCTTGATGTTATCAGAAATTTGGACAGATAGATATAACTTCGATTGCATTGCACAAATTCAAAGGCAGTGACGCACTAGCAGCAGGACTCAGTTTATCAGCACGCTAATGATCCATCCAGTGTCATTGCTTCAAATAAAGATACTGTTTAAAAGTGTAAGAGAAATGCTACAGTCTCGTCAGCTGCAAAAGGCACATGTACAGCTTGGTGTCATGGAAGAGAAATAATCTTAGCAGTGGTATGAATTTCTACAATACAATCATACTTTTATGCCAATGCATGGAGATTTTAATGTAAACTTTGCATCGGTTGAGAGGTAATAATGAATTGAATATCTTTATGATAAATTTCAATTGAGTATAAATAAGGATCTAAAACGTATAACGAGATATGGAACTATTTTCATGGCATCTAGAGAAAATACTCTTGATCTCGCTTTCATCATTCAGTTGCCACAAATCTATAACATCCACATTAGAAATATCGGATACGAGAGCTGAAAACAATAAAAATACTAATGTGGAAGCTTGGCCAATGTACACACTTTGACAATAAATTTGGCCGCCGCTGAAAAATTCCATCACTCTTATTTTGCACAATCTGACATCACCATCACTCTTATTTTGCGCAATCTGACATCAATGAAATCCTAAGAAACAGTAACGGAAAACTGGCTTGCCAGTATGGCGTTACTGTTTTCTGGGATGACATTGATGTCAGATCGTGAAAAATAAGAGTGATAGAATTTTTCAGCGGCGGCCAAATTTATTGTCAAAGTGTGTACATCGAAGTAAGAATTATAGGCTGTATAATAACACGTAAATAAGCCTATTGCAAATTTCCTACATGCATGTAAAATTATTCATAAAACTTTAAAGCAATCGAATTTTTTAAGAGATTGATATTTCGTATTTTGCAAAAAGATTTTTTGGAGTATGTTGAGAACATACACGGCCCTTTTTTGATCTTTTATTTTTGTCATCTTTCTCTGCTGGTTTTATGTAATACGTTCTCTTTCTATCCGGAGTTAATCTCTTCATCTCATTACAATCTACGCCCAGACTTAATTGCCTCAAGAATTCTAATCTGTATCTTCCAGTTCTTTCCTTCAGCTTGTAACATGCACTCACGCTATTCGTGTTTGTATAGTTAAAAGTTCGTTGAAGCAATTGAGCAGCTACACTTCCTAACACGATTTTTCTTAAACTTTCTTCCACCACTAATTACTCTTTTAATTACAGGTTCGTTTTGCCGTGCGGTCGCCAGTCTTTCGGCTATGCTAATTGGTTAATTAAAGTCACAGAAGGAAAACACATATGCGAACTAGTTTTCGTAAATTTATTCCTCTGAGACTACACAGTCCACAAGCATGCCACCAGACAATAATACTAATGTTTCTTCGTCACCGAAGATAGCAGATTCAAGTACAGTCAAAACAACTAAATAAGCAGTGAGCACAATTCTCGAAACTAATTAACAAACAATCGCCATAGTCCGATTCTGCAGTAGTTTACTAAACACAGTCTATATTGAATCAGGTCACTCGGAAGAACCTTCATAGTCCAACATATACTTTAGCACACATCCCACAGTGTTCTTTAGTACGGAACACACGCCAAGCGGCCGTACGATGTATTCACGGGATAAACACACTGCCGTAAACCTTCCGCTCCCGCCGGCTGTTCCGTACGTTACCCCTGACAATCCCTGACTCCCTCGCTCGGCGCTCGCCCACCGCCAAAGACCTTACATACCTCTCAGATTACACTATCCACTCCAAATATAACCGTAACGTTCATGGTTACGTTACACCCCCACCGTTACAATGTGGCAAAAGTCGGCATTGACAAAGCACCGACTTTTGTCATCACAAACCACACTTGTTCACATATACATAGAAACATGTTACAAAAAATACAAGATTAAATGTTTACCAAACAAAAGGGAAGTCTGGGTGGCTGCTTGCTTATCCTTAAACTAACATAATTACATACACATTCAGAATAACACACACAGTCTGAAACAGCATGAAACAAATCATCAAACCTTTCCATGTCCATATGTCCTTGCTTAGATCCTTGACATATAACCAAGAAATTACAAATTGAGTTACAATATATTTTGACAACACAATATATTTTGACAACAATTTTTCCTCTCCTTTTTTTTTCCGATGTATGACACATGCACTGAATCGTGCCTTGTTTACTTCGCCAGTGCACTGACCGTGTGCCCTGCTCAGGCAGGTGCCTCATTCACTGACTGTTGTACACCAACACTGATCACTCCACTCGCGGAAAGACGCAAACTGACATTACGCTGCGCCACACTTAAATCATCTTAACACTTTAATGAAAGGGAAAACCGCACTTCTAAGTACATTGTCCAGCCTCGGGGCTAAAATTACTGGGAAACACAAACCAGCAAGAATGCCTTCCGCAACTGTGTATTAATACTACGTGGGTCACCAATCTGTACCCAACTACCAAAAGTCCTTACCCCCCTAACTTATTGACACAGCCTCTTACACATTCTAATTGTGACTGCGATTGATTGTTACAAGAAACTACTGAAAACTTACTTAAATCATGGCAACACTTAAAGCTTGGAGGTGCGGTAGATGCGACAGTGCTGTGAGGTGGGCCCCTCTATCCGGTGCCTGACACCCCACCAACACTCCCCTCCTCACCAAAATATTTGTAAGGTTTCAGAGAAATGACATTGAAAGTCCCGGCAACTTCTCTCCCATCGGCATACTCTAATTTGTAAGCATTATCCCTCAAACAGGCTTTGACCCTATAGGGACCATCGTACAAAACTTTAAATTTACGTATTTCCTTCTTTACTCGTGACGACTTAAAATGTGTTTGCACCAAAATAAACAGTGTGCGGGTCGCTAATCTGCGCACAACCGCAAAAGACATTTGATACAACAACTATACAATACCATAGAAGAAATAATTGTGATGACCAAACAACCCGAAAACCTAAACCTACCATAACGCTAAGGCATTTATGCATGGATGTTTCCATCATGCGTAGTGAGGCAACTGAAGACTGTACCTCACCCTCTCTACCTAATGTACCTACTTCTTTTTCTTTACAATATTCCTTCCTTCACCAAACAGCATTAAACCCCGTTTCTTCTTACGCTTCTTCCAACTCTCTTCTCTTCCTCCTCCTTTCTTCTTATTTACATTCTTTGCTTCATCATATAACCGTAACTTCTTCCTGTGCCTCTTCCAACTTTCTTCTCTCAGCAAATACCATTCTTCTGGCTTCACATAGTATCCTCTATTCTGCCTAGTCTCTTTCTTCCCATTAATTACCTTCTGTTTTGTGTCTTTACATAATGGATAGTTCTCATTTACCATCATACAATGTATTACTTCGAGATTCCCTTCCGGCAAAGTTTCAGGCTTCACTGTTTCTGTCTCCTGAAGTGTTTCTTTCACCACAAGGACTGCTTCTCGCTGTCTTCCATCTTCTTCTACTGACCTTATTTCTTCTTTTACTACAGTATCTTTCTTAACAATTTTGTCGTCAGTCACACAAGCCTTCTCCTGCTCATCTGGCTCACAAACATCATTTTTATTCACAGTTTCTCTTCCATTTGATCTATAAGTTAGTTCTGAAATTATCTTTGCCTTTTCTTGTCCGAACCACCTTATCTCCTTCCAACTTGACCACTCTTCTGACGAGTCATCACTCTCCTCCTCATGAACGCGCGCTTTAGCGATGAACAGTTTAGCACAATCTCCGACATTCGTCCAGATCACTCTTTCCTCTCCTTGATCGTTTGTAATTGGTTCATTAGAAATCTTATCTTCATCTCCCCCCTTCGTATTGTCTTCTGGTTCTTCTTTTGATAGCCTCGTATCGTCTCCTGTCCCCGCTGAGGCTGAAGCAGTGACAGGCACTAGTTTACCTGTGGTGCACTCTCCACCACGGCCACCTGCACCTGATTTACTGACTCTCCTCGGGGCCAATCGTCTCCAGTTGGTCCTTGATATCCACCTCTAAATCCTCCTCCCCCTGTTCCACGACCACGTCCAAATCCTCCTCTCTGCCCGCGGTTATTGTAGCCGCCTCGATTCCTGTTATCAAAATGATTGTAGCTCTCCTGCTGCTGATGTGAACTACTTCTATCGCCTTCCGATTGCGATTTCTCCGCGTAATGTGTGGGTGTCCTCACCCCATATTCTTTTGCTCTTATACTTTTCTCTTGTTCGTCCAGCCGACCCAACATCTTTACCGCCTCGTCAATGGTACATATATTGTGACTGACAAATACAAGCTGTGTCGACTCGGGCAAACGCGCACTAATCATCCGCACATATTCCCCTTCACTAAATGGTGAACTTAAATGTTTACAAGAATTAACACACTTCAAGAAAAAATTTTGCTGAGTGCCCCCACCCGGCGAGTATGGTTTTCCCATCATTAAATTCCGCCGAACAGCAATTGCCGGTCGATGGACCAGAAATGTTCCAAAAAAGCTGACTTAAACTCCTCAAACGTCTCGCAATTATCTGCAGCCCGTTCTCCACACATTCGGGCATTCCCCTTGATATGTTTACTGAACATTTCTATCTTCTTTCTTTCTACGGCCCTACAGAACGGCCCAAAATTTTCAAACTTCTTCACAAAATCAACAGGGTGTATCCCCCCATTATCACAAAAGTCCCCCAGTCCACTTTCTCTTCTACCATGCACGCAGTGAGCGCATTCACATTTGGCAAGATTTGACATTTGACAACCTCTTCTCGCACAACTTGTGGAACCCGTAACTTTAGACTTTTTTCAATTTGCTTCTCTTGTAACTGTAACTTTTCATCCACCCACACTGCAGTAGACGCCTTAACCTTTTCCACCTGACACGACAATTTCTCTACGCCGACTGTTAAATGGTCAACTTCTTCTTTTACTACCGTGTATTTTTCGGTAAGGGTTTCTCCTAAAGTCTCCACCTTCATTCTTCTTCCTCCACTTGTTTCCACATATCTTCTCAGCAACATTTATTTTAGCCGTGTATTTATCTTTATCCTCTACTTTGATGTGAACCCTAAGAAAGTCTAGGCTACTTAAGAATCTTTCCACACCCTTAAACTGTGGACAGTCAAATGCAAAGTCCATCTTTCCCAACTTCTAATCCATCTGAGAACACTGAAAAACCATAAAATCCAGGCTACAGTTCATGTAAAACAAACAGTTTCCTAACTACAAAGCATTGAACCAGAACACAGGTTAGCAGGAACTGCACATGAATAAAACAACGTTGGGTGAAAACGCAAGTTTGCTGGATCTGAAAGAAAATATTGCACGAAGAAATCTTTCCAAGTCGAATTGAATATTGCATGATCCACTCCGTATAAGCTCGATGTAAAATAATGCCCATATCTTCACAAAATGGTAACATAAACTTTAACACTCACAGCCATGGAGAAAATAAAATATAATATCAGAAACCTCCCAGACAAAACCTACAGGAAATTGTATGGAAGACATTTATTAATTCTACTCAACGTATGCCTTCTTTGGAAAATCAACAAAAAAATTTACAAATTAATTCGTTAACAGAAACTGACATAACTTGCCCCAAATCAGAATAACATTAAGCTTGCATGCATAAAATTTGCAATCCGCATAGTCAGTAGCTCATTTGAAGATTCATTAATGCAAAAGAAATAATTACTACCGCGGAAATGTGATTCCAATCGAAACGGTATATTTTTATTTTTTATTTTAATGTCAGTTTGTGTCTTTCTTTAATTAAAAAAAATTGTTCGCACTTCCCTTTCGAAGAATCTCAGTTGCTGACCGCGCTGCCGTCGACCGCAATGACGCCGCGCCGCTTCTGCGTGCCCGCGTTGTTCCGCTGTCGCGTCTCTCCGCTGTACCGCGTTGCCCCGGTGTCGAGTTGTTGCTCTGGCGAGGCTTCCCGTCAGACTGCGTTGTTCGGTTCCGATCGTGAAAGCTCGGGTCCTCTCGTTTATTACATTGTTGTGCACTCGCCGCCTCGAAGTAGCCGTACCATCGCCGATTGTTGTCTTCCCGCTCTACTCACTGCTTATTCTTTCCAGCACTTTTTTTTTTTTTTTTTTTTTTTTTTTATTAATCACTGTCCGTCCTTAACAATTTTAACTGCAACTTGTCCTGTCACGTTGAGCCATGTAACGTGTACTCACGCTATTCGTGTTTGTATAGTTAAAAGTTCGTTGAAGCAATTGAGCAGCTACACTTCCTAACACGATTTTTCTTAAACTTTCTTCCACCACTAATTACTCTTTTAATTACAGGTTCGTTTTGCCGTGCGGTCGCCAGTCTTTCGGCTATGCTAATTGGTTAATTAAAGTCACAGAAGGAAAACACATATGCGAACTAGTTTTCGTAAATTTATTCCTCTGAGACTACACAGTCCACAAGCATGCCACCAGACAATAATACTAATGTTTCTTCGTCACCGAAGATAGCAGATTCAAGTACAGTCAAAACAACTAAATAAGCAGTGAGCACAATTCTCGAAACTAATTAACAAACAATCGCCATAGTCCGATTCTGCAGTAGTTTACTAAACACAGTCTATATTGAATCAGGTCACTCGGAAGAACCTTCATAGTCCAACATATACTTTAGCACACATCCCACAGTGTTCTTTAGTACGGAACACACGCCAAGCGGCCGTACGATGTATTCACGGGATAAACACACTGCCGTAAACCTTCCGCTCCCGCCGGCTGTTCCGTACGTTACCCCTGACAATCCCTGACTCCCTCGACTCACCGCGCTCGGCGCTCGCCCACCGCCAAAGACCTTACATACCTCTCAGATTACACTATCCACTCCAAATATAACCGTAACGTTCATGGTTACAAGCTGTACCAGCCACTAATAAATTAACCAATCCCTCGTTTCTTAAAATGAGACCTACAGTCCAGTTTTCTTCATTCTATGAAACAATTAAAAATTCTTTCATCAACAATCATTTCCTAACCATGTTATCTGAAGCATTTGAAACGTGATACAAAAATAGGATCTGATGCAATAGGAGAAGTGAGTGAGTTCTGTTACTTGGGAAGCAAAATTACAACCGATGGCCGAAGCAGGAATGATGTTAAAAGCAGAATAGCACTAGCAAAAAGAGCATTCATGAAAAAGAGAAACCTTTTAGTTTCAAATATTGATCTAGGAATTAGAAAGAACTTCTTAAAACTCTATGTGTGGAGCACAGCACTTTACGGTAGCGAAACATGGACTTTAGGAATACCGGAAAGAAAGAAACTTGAAGCATTTGAAATGTGGTGCTACAGAAGAATGCTGAAAATTAGGTGGACAGACAAAGTAAGAAATGAACTAGTTTTAGAAATGATGGGTGAGAAAAGAAGTTTATGGAAGAAGCTTACAGGAAGAAGAGACAGGCTGGTAGGTCATATTTTGAGACATGCTGGATTGGTTAATTTGTTAGTGGAGGGAACAGTTGAAGGTAAGAACTGCAGAGGTAGACAGAGATTAGAATATATGAAGCAGATAATTGAGGACGTGGATTGTAAGGGGTATGTAGAAATGAAGAGGTTAGCACAGGATAGGAAGGGATGGAGGATTGCATCAAACCAGTCTAAAGACTGACAACAGCAAAAAAAAAAAAAAAAAAAAAAAAAAAAAAAAAAAAAAAAAAAAAAAAAAAAAACCTTAAGGGACCTTCCAATACCCCTTTATAGATCACATTTCAAATTCTTAAGTTTATTTTTTTTTTTTAAATTCAATTTAATTGCCTTGTAGCGCACACTCCTACGACAATTTACCTACACAATAATTTTCTCCCTTTCTTGTAGCCGCCTACTTTAGCGCTCTGCGAATTTTAACTATCTTTCAGCGTTTTTTTGTAAATTGTTAATCGCTTCCTTTGATAACTTATTCCAATCCCTGACTACCTTACCCACAAAAGGAAATTTTCCCATACTCTTATGCTCTTATGCTTGAAATCGAGTGTCGGATTGTCATGGTCATGTTTCAAATTCCATGCATCATTGTTAATTCTTCCGTCAGTATCTTTCCAAGTCTGATTATCAGTACTAGGTATACCAATTGTAATCACCCAATTCTGTCTTCACCTTACTCATCTTTATTGATGAATCCCATAACCATCTTTGCTTCTTTCTGGTATTACCAAAGTACAAACCTAACTTCCTAAGTGCTAATGTTCTAAACACAGAGTTTCGTAAAGTTGTTTCTCGGACCTAGCTCAATTTTGAAACCGCTTTCTTTTTTAAAAAGGCTCTCTTCGTTTTTGATATGATCCTTGCTTCGTCTATCATTGTAATTATTTTATCCTAAATAAAACTCCCTTGCTCCATATACCACATTTGACCTTATTTTTATATTTACATATAATTTCTGCTAAATGTCTTGACATTTAGCTTTCTCCGAATTTAGTCCAAATTTTCTCCAAGTATCGATCTCTTCACTTCATTCGCTAATGGGAAACATTAAAAGCAAATGGCAACAAATGATTGTATGTCCTTGAACCGTTATATTATCTAATTTTCCTCAGATTGCTTCCTCTTCATGCGAGTTGGATGGACTACAAACTTACCTCACCCGTTTTAACAGATGGTTATCTCTCTTGCTTTCCTATTTCTATTATAGTCACCTGATTCTCATACAAAATGTAGGTTAAAAAATTGAGCCCATTCCTGATTTAATATTATCAAAAACTTTTCCAAAATCTGCAAGTGCCATAAAACTATCCTTCTGATCAACTTTTTCATTATTAATCTCTTGAACCTCGATTTATCATAGACCCAAACTATTCTTCTCCTGATCTCTTCAAATTCCCTTTCTGTTTATTTTACTATTCGATAATTCTGAAGAACGTAATTTCAGCATTGAGTATAGGGAAGATTTCTCAAGTTTCATGCTGGCTTTCCTCTGGAGTATGAAGATGATACCTTTGGGAAAATCCCTCGGAATCGCGAGTTTTGTAATGTCTTACTCAGTCAAACATCGATGTTACATTGACCAATCTGCGATGTGGGAACTTATTGAGGAATTGGGAACTGTTAATATTAACTAAACAAAAAAGTTGAAACATTTGTGAAAACAAACTTGCGTACAGTCCCCTGGGGTATTTTATACAAAATTGCAGCAGGAAAGGTAAAACCCCAAACTACACTGTCTACTGTACAGAAATAAGATGGAACCATGACTACGAGTTGGAAAACTACTGCAAAAGTATTACTCAAAGAACTCCTTACAGCTGAAAGTGGAATATGACGAGATGGAGCACAGAGTGCTCCGTCTGGAACTGGACCAACATAGGCAAAGTATCCCTGACACTCCAGATATTAGCATCTTGGAGAAAGTACAAGCAATAAATGCCATGTCCAGGAACAAAGCTACAGGTCCAGATGGTATTCCAGCTGAAATAGTACAAGAACTTAGTGCCAGTAGCCCCCACTTTGTGTAAGCTCTACAATAAATGCCTGCATCAGGGAAGAGTGCCGAACATCTGGAAGTAGAGTGAGATATTAATCATCAAGAAGGGAGATGATAAAAATCCAAAATTGCCTAAATTCTATTAACCCATCTGCTTGCTAAATGTGTTGGGCAAAATACAAGAAAAGGTGCTGTGAAAGAGGTTACAAGAACATTGGGAGAAGGAAGGAATGAATCGAAACTAATATGGTTTCAGAGCGGATAGATCTACAGAGGATGCAATCTACTGGACAATGAATCTGGTACAGAACTCAAATAAGAATTACGTGGTAGGGATTCTTGTCGATATATCTGAGGCATTTGGTAATCTATGGTGGCCTGGACTTTTTGCATGCCTTAAGGAACTTAATTGTCCAGAGAACCTGTATAGCATCTTTAAAGATTAGTGTAAGAACAGATATGTCAAACTTGGGTATCCATTGGAGTATCCATTGATAAAAATCTAACAAGGGTTGCCCACAGGGATCCATTTGTGGTCCGATATTTTGGAACATTGGGCTTGAAACGGGAGGGGCAAGGCCTAAAACCAGAGCGCAAAGGTTCTGCGTGAGCTCAGTCGATGGTGCAGACAAGTCAAACTAAGATTAGCGCCTCAAAAAACGTGTTATATGTTACTGAAAGGCAGATTACAGAGCAATCCAACCATTAAAATAGACGGAGTTATGATAAGAAGAAGTCCTCAGTCGATACCTTGATGTGAAATTAGACAAAAGTCTAAATTTTATGGCCTAAATGGAGGAAACTTGTGGGAGAGCCACCTCACTCATTAATAAACTAATCAGTATGGGGCAAAGCCGTTTCCACCTTTCACAGTTTGTTATTCGAATATACCACAATACAATATTAACGTCAATTATAGGGTATGCAGCCAACGTCTAGGCAACACACCTCAGAAAAGTAAAACCCAGCAAACTTTTGATGAGGACGCAGCGAAGTATTCTACTCAGGCTGAATGGTGCTTACAAAACAACAGCAAGTGATATCCTTACCGTGGCAGTTGGGGTGTGGCCACGTGACTTGGAAGTTCGCAAGCGCGTAGCATTATACTTGCTCAGGAAAGGAAATCTGGAACAGGTAGAGAAATCACGGGAGCACCAGCAAAAACAGCTACAGAGGTAAACAAATTGTTATTGGACAAATGACAACAAAGGTGGAGTGTTAGCACAACAGGAAGAAGGATGTGTGATATGTTTCCAAGTGTCTGCGAAAGGTTCAAAATGTCGTATCTTCTCCCATCGTCTGGGCTGGTACATTACATAACGGGTCATGGACCTTACAACAGTGAACTGCAAAGAAGAGGAATAGTGGACAACGGTAACTGTTACTGCGGAAATTAGGGCACTCCGGAACATGTTGTATGGGAATGTGTTTCGACAGCAGAACAAAGAGCACCATACCAGCAAATATTACAGGGTAGGCGCAATTTTGGCATTTTGCGTGACCGGGAAATATGGCATTTTCTTGACTCAGTTTGCAATCTGGCCTCACAAGCAGCCAAAGAAAGGTTCTTGGCACTTAGAAACAGTCTAAACTGACAAACAGTTTCAACCGACAGCGACCAACGACCGAGCAGTGATCATCCTGAAGAAAGAAATTCCCGATGGTTAGGAGGAGGACACCTCTACTTCCAGAAGTCATCTCCTGAGGGAGGTAAGTTACTCCGAAGTGGCTGTGCCGGGAGTAAGTGCGTAAAAGTGTCATAAATGTCCAATGTGAGAAACAGTGATATAACAGTGTAGTAAGTAATGTGTGCATATGAATGATTCTATGTTTAATTGTATATAGCAGTATCTGTGTGAACATATGTTACTCAAATTACTAATTTATATATATATATATATATATATATATACATCCATAAAAAACACTAATACTCATCAAATACATTCTTACACATTGTTAATTTAATTATGTAACTAACTTTCGTGAAACTTGATAAGTTTGTTTCACAAAATAGTCTTACATCCTGAACAATATTCAGCTATTATTTTCAAACTATAATTTTATTTTGTGTAGGCCTACTACTTGTAATATATCGGAAACATGGGCCCAGAGTAGAATCTAGGTGCTGGGATCTTATGTATCAGGATACAAAAATAAAAAATGTTTTGCTTGTTTCCTTCTGAGTTTTTAGCAGTTCAGCGGGAATAGGCTTATGTCCACTAAGAATAAATCGGACGCATAGCAGTTTTTAATGATTAATCATGCTAAGAAGATAACAAAAGACAAAACTGTTTATTATAAATGATAAAGTTTATTATTAGTTTTAGAAAATAAATTCCACAAAATCAGGCATTCAGTGACTTAACAGCGAACGCCAGTGAGAAAGCATTACGTCACGCCACACGAAACGCTAAAGTTGTTGACATTTACATGGAACAGAACAGGTTACTTGGTAAATTTAATCGTTTGTAGCAACTTTTGTAACGATAATACAGTTGTTCTCAGTTATAAGCTGAAAGTCAAGTGTAATTCGCTAGGGAACCACGATTTAGCAAAACAAACAGTAACAACGCTCCCAAAACTTACGCCATAACGTTTGGCAGATTTTTCGCGTCAAACATTGACTTTTGCTCATCGGAATTCCGTAATGTTAAAACTTCGATGTTATTATACACAAGTGTCAAATATACATTATAAACCTAAATAAAATTGTTTCAGTTTCGTAAAAAATAACCTATTGCTTAGACATACGTTTTGTAAATTGAAACTGGTTTTGAGGTTACATTTGCGAAGTATAAGCAAGAGCTAAATAGCTAATGTATGTTTCTTTTTGCGTTCATATAGACCTTTTCTAGAAAACTATATCCTCAAAAACTGGTGTGGCATATTTTAAAGCTGTGGCCCTGCCAATTTCCAATCTGCTCTAAGCTTCATATCAGCCTAACATCACCTTTGAATTAAGATATCTCGAGAAAGAGAAATATATATATATATATATATATATATATATAAAAATCTTTATTTTCGATTTGTTTCATCGAGCTGCATAGAAATCTATCAACAGATTGTGGCACCACGATAATGACAGTGCTGCCAGAGTGTGTTTATTATATTAAATGTAACGCTTAAGAAACATTTTAAATATTAAAACCAAAAAAAAACCTGAGCTCATACCTTATGTTATTAATACTTGAAAAGTAGTGGTTCTGCAAAATACATCAGTTTTTCTTTAGATTTAAAAATATATTGTGCACAAACACTTACATCTAATTGATCTTAACAAAAATAGATTGTTGTATCTGCAGGAAAACCATGAGCATCCTCCCTTCTTGCAAGTTTTAACCGCTTTTACCGCTTTTTCCGTATTTGTTCATTGTTTGGAACATATATAAATAACTTCTTTGGCGTTTTTATTGTTGTGTTTTTACACTGGGGCACTATACAGTACTTATAAAACAAGGAATTCATTTTTAATTTAAGAAAACTGACGCCTTCCATATACATACACGACTGATTTGTTTTGTTTCGGGTGGCATGACGTCGTTCAAGACGCCATGACAGTCTTAGGCGTTTTCGAGGTAAATTTAAATTCGTTTTTAAAAAATGCGAAATATTTATTGTAAATGTTCTATTTTTTGAAAAATAATACTTTTTTTGATTAAAATAGATAATAAGGTAAAGTATTAACCTATTTTTCAAATTTGGTCAACTAGCCAATTTCAATGCTTACTGACTTATTTGAGTTCTGATTTTTTGAAGCTATGTGTAATTATTTCCTTAAAGCAGCATTTCGTGCCCCTTTCACTATTTCCAGCAGACTGTTGTTCAAATCTACCCAAAATTACTTGAGCCCATTTTACCGATATTAATAGCAGTACGAAAAAGTTCATTCAGTGAAAACTCTTAGACTTCATCTCCGTGAAAGAATAATGGCGTCCTAAGGCGGTTGGATTATACTTAGTTGACCGATTGAGTACCGTATTTATGTATCGGAAATTCTTTATGATTTGTACTATGTGGTTGCAGGTCGTAGGCGAGCTGGTGCCGGTAGTTGCGTCTGACGACCCGCAGTGGGTGGAGGACGTGCTGCTGCCACATCTGAGAAACCTCGGCTTCGTCCACAGTTACATGGCTGGCGACGGCCGGCTGGAAGCACCTGAGAACGACCTCGTGGTGCTTTCCTCCTGCAATCACTCGGTGCTTGCCTATGGAACCTACGGCATCTGGTCGGCCATCATGTCTGGCGGGCGCGTTGTCGTCTACAACCTGAACCACGGAGACGCAATGTCTCCCGCCATGCAATTCGCCAAGCACCTTCCAGGATGGGTCGCGCTTCAGTGATCACCATACTGTGTTCTCAACGCCTAAAATCTAACATATCATTACCAGAAGTAAACGATGATTCTAGATGGACAAGTGGACAGAATTTGACGAACTAACAACCATCACGGTACCATAAGTGAATGGTAGAGTGCAACGAGACAGTTTTGCCATGAAGCATTACAAACTATACAATAAAACGGGTGTTTGCTTTCCTGGAAGGTTTTAATGTACACACAGTTTCTAAAGTGTTTAGTTGCCGTAAAAAATAGCAATTTTCACAGTGAACATGTGTGAGACTCTTTCAGACGACGTTGCAATTAAAGAATCGTGCAGATATTTTTGCTGTAGTGGGTTTGCCTAAATGATGAATACAAAGTGTTACCAGTGCAAAAGAAACGCAACAATAGGCATCATCACGTATGTTCTGATGTCATTAGGTAATAATACACTTGAAATATGCATATTATTTGACTTCAGCAGAGTAAAAAATTATGATCTGAAAGGTTAGGAATTCATTAACTTATCAAAGAATGGAAAATGGGATGCTGCAGCTACTGACACGTAATATGGTTTAATGATTTTTAATCTGTTTATAGCATTACATTTGTACTGACTGTTGGGCCAAGCAAGATCGAACCACGTGCGTTTCAATTCCAAAGTGTTTGACATACTCGGTTGGTGTCAGTTTGTAAACTATTCCGTACTCTAAGCTTTTATGTTTAGGCACTGCATAGTTACCATTTCTCACAACATTTTGTTGTCCTAGAATCGAAATCGGATATGCTCTAATATCCGGTTACTATCACTATTTACAAAATAAGAATCATGTTTCAGTTTACACAAGTATTATTAAAATATTTTTGTACAGTCTTATAAAAAGTTATCCAGTTCGAGCTAAGGTTTTAATATAAGCTTAGCATAAACAGTAGTTAATTAGAATAAGTTTCAGTATATCATGATTTTCAAGTTTCACATGATGTGAAGTAGATTATGAGTTAGTGCAACGAAAACTGTTTAGTTTGGTAATTCAGTTCTTACATTACTAAATGTGACTGACGCATTTCACTGTTTGAATTGATAATAGTTTTCACCGCATATTCACTGCAGTATTAAAGAGCACATGGTATTTATTACTATCCTGAATTTGTTAGACTGTTCATAGATTAAATAGCAGACATCTGCTAGAGCTGAAGTTTATCATGCTCAGGCGGGAAACTAAATTAGTCACTAATCTGTGTGCGGTGGATATTGTGCTTGAAATATTCAGGAGTCGTCTGTTTGAATGCCGCATAGCCCGGCTGATATAAGCGACCAAGTGTCAATGGTCTTGAAACAAAATAATTCTGTTCATTGAGCTTTAATATTTTTATATGAAGTATCAATTTTTATTAAGTTTAATGCGCTAGCACATTCCTTGAAATGACCTGAAAATAGATTGGCTGAAAAATTATACACAAAAATAAGCCATACATCCCCTATTTTAAAAGATGAGTTCCGTATGCCATACTAATTCTATGCCACAAACAGCGAAGTAAACTCCGGTATGCAATCAACCACAATATTAATAAGCTCAGCGCTATCGTTACTGCAGTATGGCTGTCTGGCTTACAAAGTTGTTAAGTCCAAAATTTAATAAATCAAGGCTGAGTATTTGCATTGAGAGATATCAAAGTAATATTCGGGAGTTTCTAATCTGTTATAATGCAATTGCTGAATATACTGTAGAGTTACAAGATATAAAACAAAGATTTCATCAGGGAAGAGATTGGAGCATGCAATGTATTGGATTGGAACCGTGATAGTATTTGTGAGTTTTAAAATATTGGGAAATAAATAGCCAGGTTGAAATAGAGAAGAGGCACCCAAGGGAATTTTTCCCAAATTTAAATCCGTGGATTTAGTGTTTTCCTTTGTCTTGTGGAGTAGCTATTTGGACTGTTTGTTGTTTGGTGAATAGTTTCTAGATGGAACAGCTACTGCAGTTGACCTATCGAAGATGAGGCCAACTGTTTAAAAAATTGCCTAGTTTATGAAATGGTATGTTAATTTTAGCATCAAAACTGTTTTAAACATACATCTCGCTCGAACAAGCGGGTAATTTTGTACGCTTAGTAAATTAAATTGTATTTGTATCCAAAGAAAATGTTACTGTGATCTTCGCATTAAATAAATAGTTTAAGGTAAAAATTATTTTTTCGCCATCCCTTTAACGACGAATTATCTCACTAAAGAATTGTTTTATTTGTATTTCTGTACCCGTGAAATAACAACTGCTTTGCATACAACATGGATCACAATATTAACGTGTTATTTAAGAGTGACATTTCTTCCTTGAAATACAACAAATGTAATGTAATGGAATGTTTTATGCGTGACGTACATAAGGTTATTTTGCTTCCAACCATGGAGGAAATCCATGCTTCCAACTACGTTTTTAAGAAACAATAAATGAATCAACAATAACTTTGCATGTTTTAAAAAGGAAAGAAAAAGGTCATATTACTGCAATGTTGTAACACTAAGAAGAATGAGTCGTAGGTTTGATTATAACTTGTAGCCACCTCGGCAGTTCAAAAAGGTAATCATAAATATCAAATTATTTTTATTTTGCTCCATCTGAGTACGTTCTGTCAAGACAGTCAAGATATTCGCTAGTTTAAGTTGTAGATTAAGATGTGTGCAAAGGCAAAACTTGACTTGACAAGTAAAATCAGTCTGTTCGTCTTGAATATTTCAGGAAAACCAAAGTGTAATAGTGTAATAGAGAGACAATGTCTGAGAAGTAAAGAATTAAAAAGAAACAGCAGTGATCTAGAAAATTCATATGGTAAATGATTGCACTGGTTTCAGTATCGGAACGAAAATCTAAAGAAAATCTGTTTTTGGTTATTAAAAACTGTGATAAAGTGGCAGCCATTACCATGATTCAGACTTGTTCTGTATAACTTGCTCAACTGTCCGATAAGACGCTTAAAAAGTTAATGGAACGTCATGATACAATGCAGGTAAGTGAATAAGCCCGTTTACACGCACAGTTTTTCCGACGGTTTTGGAGCGTACGCTCCAGGCGCGCGCATCAATCCTTTGTGTAAATGCTCGGTGATCAGAGAGGCCTGGCGCGCGCTCCGAATGCGCACATCTGGCGCGCAGGTCTATCGAGGCCTTGTGTTTATACGTGCATTGTCGGTCTGCAGTCTTGATGCGTCAGTACAAGTTCGTTGTTGGTTCGAATTTCTGGGTGACTTTATTTAACTTTACCCTCCTTTAACAAATAAAAATCTAAATTTTGAAAAATGTGGTCAAGCGATAATTTGGAAGGATTTATAGAACTTTATAAGTATTTTCTATGTTTGTGGAAGGTTAAATCAAATCACTACAAAAATAAAAATTAAAAAAATCCTAAATATGCTTAGTAGAATTTAGCAGGGAAAATGTATGTGAAAGTGAAAACAAAGATTTCGTCACTGAAAAGATTCAAGAAACTCGGCGGCAATTCGAAAAGAACCGAGAAAAATATATGCAAGCAATTTCAAATCTTGGAGGGATATTCCAGTTGCCAAAAAACGAAGAGTAGGAGGCTAACATTATTCTGCAGTTACGCTCTTCCTCATGACTGTCTTGTTTTGATATTTGTGGAGATAATAACTTTAACTTCACCTTTTTTAGGTAAGGGTGTCAGGTATTGGAATAAACTACAAAGGGAAATGAACAATTTACCAAAAACGTTGAAAGAATTTAAAGTTAAAATTTGTAGAGGGAAAATGTAGGTGGGTGCAGGAAAGGGGGAAGATAGTTGGGCAGGGAAATCGCCACAGGAGCGTGCGCTCCATTGCCATTTAATTAAATATTATTATTATTAAAATGTAGTTATATATTGAACTGTCGTTTTGTAGACAATTTTTTAAATCATCTGGGTCATTTATTTTCCCGTTGCTCTCACTAAAGAGGCATGTGTCGATATAGATCTCTAGTTTCGTGCCATCTTTCCGCCCATATACACTTTATTTAATTCTTTCTGTACCAAAAAAAAAAAAATGTAAAGTAGCTCATATTGCTCAGTTTATTTCATTTCTTTTGGAGGATATTTTAAACACACTTATAAACAAAAGCACAACTAACAAAGACAACGACGACCTGAAAACCGAGTGTTGCAAGCTGGAGCGTCTACAAAACATTCCAACCCGGCGGAATGTCCACGCGCCACGCGATAACGGTAATTTTTGGCGCGTACGCTCCAACCCGCAGTCCTGGCGCGCGCGACTTGAGTGTTGACCATTTTTCGTCGCACGCTCCAGGAGCGACGCTCCAACCTCACGCTCCGGCGAGGCAGTCCGGAGCTCTGTTCCAAACCGCCAGGCGCGTAAGTGTAAACGGGCCTATTGTCATTTATCCACTTGCAGCATTTCTTTTAAAAGCTCTGCACGACCAACCAACACGCGAAACTACTGTAGATTGCATCATCAGCCTAGGTGTTATGTAGCTTCGATTTACAATTCTTTATGTAGTCACAAAGGCCGATTTCTTATAGTACAATTTCACCGAGACATAAAACTGAATATAAGTCTAGCTTTAGTTTTACGGTACACTTTCATTTTGAACTGTCCCATATTTGATTCGAACCCACAGAAGTCGGATATAAGAAAACAAATAAAATGAATGTTACAAACCACTGAAAACATGAAGCAATATACATCTAAGTCACTAAACTTTGATCCGTCAATGCAGGTTACCGTTAGACCTGACCAAATCTCATTCAAATTCGGTGTTTTTGTATATAGTTTCCTAGTCTCCGTGAAAATTTTGTTTCTGAAGCTATAATAAATATGTATAATCGTTTCAGTTGTATTTTTTTTCTCCCTATGAACTGTACCCTCCACAAATAGCAGTCCCACTTCTATACACTTATAGCAAATAATAATCTTCCGATCTCAACAACGTTGTAGGCAGTGTCAAATGACAATGGCGGAGGCTTGCAGAGGCACCACGAATCTGCAACAGTGGGGGTCTATTCCGGTAGGGGCAAAGAGTTCTGCTTCCTCTCAAGTGGGAGCAGTGTGGGGTGGCCCGAGATTTCCTTCTCAACACCCAGGCCAGATGCAATGTTTCAAGGAGTTTCTGGATGGGAACGGCATCAACCATTAACTAAGCTAATGGTTTCTGGCCTACCTAGCGAGTGACGCACCAGCGGAGGTGGAGCTCAACATCTGCGGGGTTGCCACTCTGAAAGTCCACTGCTGTTTCAGCCAGCAGGATGAATGCCGCGGGAGAAGTGCGTAGTGGATTCTGTGGTAAGACTCGCCACCGAGTAGTGGACGCATCCAGCAGTAGTTTTCGACCAAACAGGGTAGCTAGCCGACACTTTCATACGCGGGCCGTAATGTCCAACAACTTCAGCGAGCACCAATATTGCGCGTTGTTTTAATTGTCCCTTTCATCGCACTAGCCTTCCTGCGATTGGCTATAATAATGACTTCCTTGAATGGTTCGCTAGATTACTCGTGGGAGCAGCATCGTCTCGTGACCACCTATGATAGGGAACTACCATGCCAGGGCCTGTGCGTGCTGCAGATACCAACGCAGATGAGCGATAGTGACGCATTGGAACATGGGAATACCAGCGGTGATAAGTGTTCAAATCGGAACACCTGTGGCCATTCAGGTTTTAGGCTTAAAGGGTGGGATGCAGCAGCGACTAGGTGCACTGCCTACATCTGGCCAGATACTGGCGAAGAATTCAGTCCAGACACAGAACTTCCCATTGTGTATCTTCTTTGTAAAATTTCCAAAAGAAATTTACCACTGGCATCCATGGCTACTCTAAAACAATGGAAAAGGGGATTTTCAAAGAATTCCATGTACTATACACATCGTTGTCAAGATCTTGAAGAATACTTGGTTAATTTCCTTCGAGCGCTAAGCGACCCAGCAAAATCTGCCAAAGGCAGTCTTGTTCTTTCTGTAGATGAAGGCTGGACTGAAGATGAAATTCCTTTCCTTTTTATCTTTGCTAGGAATTTCAACCAGAGAGACTACTTCAAGGAGCTGAACTCATTGCTCTTGCCAACATCATCTGAGAACAATGAGGGCCTAGTGCTTAATACGTCAACTCTGAGCTAACTGGTCTGATAATGTCTAATATGCTGAACAAGAAATCCCTCACACAGCCAATGCCAAAGTTCAAGACCACCATACAAGTTTCGAGATGGAAAGCCCAGCTGACCACCAGGTCCACTTTCGTTCATCTTTTACTCTGGCTATTACGGCTCTTTGTCGGAGGCTCTGTATACCATCACCAAGCTCCCAGTCCTAACATGGCCCAAACAAGATAGGCTCCTCATGGCATGCTCAGGCTCGCCATTCCTTGAAACCATTATTCAACTTCTCAAGGTTCAAGACATCGGCTGTGCGATTAAAGGACCTGGCGGAATGCTACACTTTGTAGTCAATGGATTCCCTGAAGCAAAGTTGACTGAAAAAGTGGCCAGGGGTTCTATTGAGTAGGAAATGTCAGTGTGGGCTGTGAATCCTATACTGCGAGGAGGCTCTGTAAACTGCTCGACTCTAATCACATTGATCGCAGACTCACAAGCCACAAAAGTTCTGCAAATCACCACTCAGCAAAGTGGTAATGTTCAAGCTCTTACATAAAAAATCAAAGAATTCATATTCATTTTGAGCAGAGTTAATCATATTTATCAATTCCTCTTGTATATTATTGCTTTAAGTCACACAAAATTTATATTCATATTCAAAGTCTGAATGTGGGAGAGTGATGTTCACTGATGGGGGATGTAGGGAAGAAAATAAAGATGAACACAATAGAGCAGAGATATTAAAATACCTTAATGATGGTGTAGATAAGTGATAAATAAAAACACAAGGAGAAAAATAAAGGCAGTATTTCAAAAGAAATATCAAAGTTTTGATTAACAGGATGCTGTAGATCAATGACCAAATATGAGGTTGGTTATAGCTGTAGTTATAAAGAGACAGAAGATTACTGATATTTCTGGGAAATGTTCAGTATTTATTTATTTATTTACTCCAATGGCAAATCCATTTTATATTGAAAAATTATACGATAAAGTAATCTCAATGATCATTATTTAGAACTAAATAATTACAGTGAAAAAAAGAAATGGCAGAAAGAAACAGTTATAGAATAAGATGGCAGAAACAACAAAATAATTACATGAGAGGACTTTTTTTTTTTTTTTAAATAATTTACTGTAGGCATTCTTGTAAAGTTTGCAATTACAGCTGCATGTCCATGTTTTATCTAGGCTATTTTTTTACTACCCGCATTGATATAACTTAGTCACTACATTGCTCATAGCAGCTGATGAATTTTTTTTTTTTTCAGATTAATTACAAACCTCACATTTGCAAACACATCGATTTTTTTCTGCCATCAGTCTCTCAACCGGTTTGATGCAATCCTCCATCCCTTCCTACCATGCGCTAGCCTTTTCATCTCAATATACCACTTACAAGCCACATCCTCAATTATCTGCTTCATATATTTCAATCTCTTTCTTCCTCTGCGGTTCTTACCTTCAACTATTCCCTCCACTAACAAATTAACCAATTCAGCATGTCTCAAATAATTACCTACCATCCTGTCTCTTCTTTCAGTAATACTCCTTCACAAACCTTTTTTCCTCGCCCATCATTTCCAAAAATTGGTCGTTTCGTACTTTACCCATCCACTTAATTTTTAGCATCCTTCTATAGCACCACATTTCAAATGCTTCAATTTTCTTTGTCTGGTATTCCTAAAATCCATGATTCGCTGCCATAAAGTGCAGTGTTCCACACATAGTTTTAAAAATTTCTTTCAGAGTCCTAGATCAATATTTGAAACTAAAAGATTTCTCTCTTTCATGAAGGCTCTTTTCGCTACTGATATTCTGCTTCTAACAACATTCCTGCTTCAGCCATCAGTTGTAATTTTACTTCCTAAATAGCAAAATTCACTAACTTCTGCTATCGCATCTGACCCCATTTTACCATGTTTTTATTAACTCACTTTGGGCTTTGTCTGTACAGGTGAAATTTTGTAACTGGTTTTAAACTAACTTCTTGATGAGCTACAGACTTGAAATTCTCGTCACCAATCTGGCAGTATTTTAATAGTTATCAAAAATTTCCAAGTATAAATTTTTAGGACCATTTAGAAGAAATTAGAAATCTGTATGTGGTTTTATCCTTCTGCTATAAAAACATGCTACATTAAAAAGTTTTAATTTTATTATTATTTTCTGCATTTTAGGGTTATGTGAGTGAAAATTTGGAATTTTTAAATACTTTGATGACATTCACAGAGGCATGGATGGAGAAGAAGTTACTGAGGATTTGAAAAAGGCTGAGATTTTAAGTAACTGGTTTAGTGAGAGCATTAGGGACAATGAATTGGAAATAAGAGGGTCTAATTTGGAGAACGAGCTTTACAATAGAATTAGAAATGAAGATACTAAAAAATTTGAAATTCATCCTGAGGAAATCAGGAAGGAAATAAGAAAGCTCAAAACACATAAGGCGGGTGGTGTAGATAATATTGCTACAGATAGCTGGATGTGACATTGTACCTTATCTTGAAATATTATTTAAATTGAGTCTGGATACTTGCTGCTTACCACAGGACTGGAATAGTGCGATAGTAGTACCGGTACATAAAGGAGGGGTGAGGGATGCACAAGAGAAGTAAAGGAATTGGGTTACACAACTATGGTCAGACCATTGCTCGAATATGGTAGTGTAGTATGGGACCCACATTTTGCGGATCAAATACAAGAGTTGGAGAGGGTGCAAGAAAGGGCTGCTAGATTTGTTTCTGGAAATTATCGCAGAATGCAATCAGTGAGAGATATGATAAAGGAGCTGGAATGGGATTCATTGCAAGACAGGAGGAGGATCATGGGAGTGTACAGGGCATATAGTGGCAACCAGGTATGGAAAGATATTGAAGTAGGTATGAAAAGTAATGCATGGAAGGGGAAAGATTACCATGACCACAAGCTGGCACTCGATTTCAGGCACAAAGGTGTGGGAAGATTTTATTTTAGGTAAGGGTTTCAGGGATTAGAATGAGTTACCAAAAACGTTAAAAGAATTTAAAGTTAAAATTTATAGAGGGCAAATGAAGGTGGGTGCAGGATAGGTGGAAGTTTGGTGTGTAGGTAAATTGCCACCCAAGCGTGTGCTTCATTGCAATTAAATTAAATGACCTTGACCTGTTCTGCTAATAAGACATTGTCATCAGCATAGCATATTGATTTTTACTCCTTGAACATTTATGTCACATTCAAATCTTTCTTTCACTTCCTTTATTGCATTTTCTATCGCATTCGGGAGGACGGCGGTTCGAATCCCCGTCCGGGCAACCAGATTTGGGTTTTCCATGGTTTCCCCAAATCACTCCATGTGAATGCCGGGATGCTTCCTTCAAAAAGGCCATGGCCGAATTCCTTCCCATTACTTGCCCCCCTCCTTTCCCGTCTCTAAAGACCACGTTGTTAAAAAGGGACGTTAAACTGTAACAAACAAAAAAAAAAAAAAAAAAAAAAAAAAAAAAAAAAAAAAAAAAAAATGCATTTTCTACATTCAAGTTGAATTTTAATGGGGATAGACTACAACCTTGTATCACACCATTTTTAACTGATGTATGTCTCTCATGATTCTCTACTGTTATTGTAGCTACTTGATTCTTATAAAGATTATAAACCATACTTTTACCTCGATATTTTAGACCTGACATCTTTAATTTAAAATTTTGAACATCTTGTCCCACCTAACATTGTCAAAAGCTTTTTCTAAATCAACAATCGCCATAAAAGTATCTTTGTTTTTCTTGATCTGCCCTTCAAATTTTAATCTTAACGCCAGAATTTCTTCTCTTGTTCCATGGTTTTTTCTAAATCCAAACTGATCTTCACCTCCTATCCCTTCTACTACACTTTCAATTTTGTTGTTGTTGTTGCTTTAGGGTGCATCGACATCGGGGTCATTAATGCCCTACATTCAATTATTCTGGTCAATAATTTTGAGGCATGTGATGGTAGACTTACAGTTTTATAATTCTCACATATGACAGCTTGTGCTTTCTTTAGCTATGTGAAGATGACACTTTAATCAAAATCAGTGGGAGTCTCTCCTGTTTCATAACTTTTTGATACGAGTTTAAATAATCTTTGTGTTCCTTTTCCTCCTAGTGATTTCAGAATTTCTGCAGGAATCTCAATTCCAACTACCTTATTTGATTTTAAATCATTCAAAGCTCTATCAAATTATGTCCTCAAAACAGGATCACCTAAGTCACCAGTGTCGGCATCAACTTCATTTTCTAATGCACTGTTATTCAAATCATCTCCATCATACAGTTTTTCTGTGTATTCCCTTCCATTGGTTAGCTTTATCTCCTGAACTTAGAAGAGGTTTCCCACTGGCAGCTTTAATGTTTACACCTATTTTCTTCATTTCTCCAGAATTGTTTGATCTTCCTATACGCATCTACTTTGCCTACAAGCATTTCCTTTTCTGTCTCACACTTTTCTTGCAGCAATCTTTCTTTTGCTTCTTTGCATTTTCTGTTAATTTGATTTCTAAATTGTATGTATTGCTCTCTTCCTGCTTCACCCTGAGCATTTATGTGCCTTCTCCTCTGATCCATCAAGTTCAAAATTTCTTCTGTGATGTAAGGTTTTTGTGCAGCTTGTTCACTAAAGCCGAATTTGTCTTTACCAGATTTCCTTATTTCGGTCTTTAAAGCATTCAATTCTTCGTCAGTTGAGCCCTTTCCAGAGTACTTAGCCCCATGTCTACCATTTCTGGAAACTTTTCTCTTATGTTAGATTGTTTCAGTTTATTCACTTCCAATCTATTCTGCTTGTATTGCTTCTTTATTCTCTTGAATTTCAGCCTGCACTTCATAACAATCAGATTATGGTCAACGTCTCTGTCTGCCCCTGGGTATGTTGTAGAACTTGATTCCTGTATCTCTGTTTGAGAATGATATAATCCAGCTGATATCTGCCTTTATCCCATGGACGTTTCCAGGTGTAAATCCTTCTAGCATGATTCTTAAATAGCGTGTTCACCATGACTAGTTTATATCTTTCACAAAATTCTAACAATCTGCTTACTCCCTCATTTCTTTCTCCTAAACCAAAACTTTAAACTGTATTATCCTCTTTTCCTTCTCTCAGTACCGCATTTCAATCACCCATGATTATTAGATTTTCCTCCCCCTTCACATATTGGATGAATTCTTCAATTTCAGTGTATATTTTATCGATTTCTTCATCATCTTCATGTGACATTGGCATGTACACTTGTAATAACATGGTTGGGGCAGGCTTAGTTTCTAAACTCATCAAAATAATCCTGTCACTAAACTGTTCACAATAACTCACCTGTTTCCCTACTCTCTTATTCACTATAAATCCTACACCAGTGACTGCATTGGCAGCTTGTGTGCTAATTATCCTGTATTCCCTAGAGAAGAAATCCTGTGAATCCTTCTATTTAATCCCACTGATACCAACAACATCTAACTTAAGGTGTTCCATCTCCTTTTTAAGTTTTCTAACCTGCCTGCCCTATTAAGACTTCTAAGATTCCATGCTCCAACTCGTAGAATGTGTATATCCATTCTGATGACTCTTCCCTGTGGAGTCCCCACCCGGAGATCCGATTGGGGGACTATTTTACCCAGGAAGAAGTCATCATACTATATGTATTGAGAGGATTACATAGCCTCAGGATACCCTTAGGACCTTTAATGCAGTGGTTTCCCATTGCCTTCTGCATCCCCATGCTATTGATAATTTCTGATTCATCCACCTTTAGGGGCCATTTCCAACCCCAAGCGCAAGAGGGTGCTCTGAAAGCACTCCCTGTTTTTCCGCCCTCCTTTTGGAGGCCGCTGGCAAGCTTATACTGGGAATCTTTCAGTCACCAGAGCCTCGTCCATGCAAACGGAGTGCAACAAGTGAAGGAGAGGTTTACATTTGGTTGGCAGAGGCTAATACAGTCTCTCCCAGGTAACTACTAGACACTCAAAAACAAATAATAACATACAGCTAAAAAAAAAAAAAAAAACAATTGTCAACAAATAATAGGGGGCGAAAGAAGGGTACAAGGACTTCACAGAGTATAGATGCCCAATTCAAAGAGGCAAATGCTAGTGCTATAATTTCTAAGATAAAAATTCTTGAAGCAAAAGAAACTTATAACCATTCTTATTCCTAAAGTTCTTGTCTGTGAGCTGATTCTATTGTCGTGATATCCTGTAAAAAAAATCCTTAATTTTGAGTGCACGATACAACCTGATTCTGAATTTCATAATATTTATCTCTATCTGTTTTAATCAATGCCGGATCAAGGGGTGAGGAGGGGAGAGGAAAGGGAGAGCAAACAGGGGGGCTTGCCCCTGGCAGGAACTTCAGAAATAATTTTTTAATGGGTGACTATCTCACAGTTTTTACTACGGTTGGGAAAATTCCCTTGATCCAACATTGGTTTTCATTTATTAGTTTTGAGAACCTTCTAATCTTTAAAGGTTTTGAAGGAAAGTTGGAAGAGACTACTGACCAAAGAGACATTACTTGTACTTCGTTATTTCTTCACGTTCTTCAGATAAGGTATGAGTAATCCCACTTCAAAGGGAACCGTCATGAGATGTCTGAAAAGGCAATGACACAGCATTGTTTCAAATAGTTACAAGCGTGGGAAAGTTGGCACATATACATATATTTTTGTATGGATAAAATTTCTGACAAAAAAAATAAAAAAACTACGATAGCTCCCCTTACCTTAATATTTGTACAAAACCCACATTTTAATCCTATTCGGTGGAACTTCGAATGCTTATACTTTAAAACAAATAGAAAAAGAAAAATACTGTGTACATAACTTTCACAAAAACGCAAATCCTATCCCCCTTTCTACCCCTTTAATTACTGTTAATGTTCTTTATATAAAGCTATTGTTTCTTTCTGATTTTTAAGGAAGTATGCACATGAATACTGCAAAACAAACAGAAAAATACTGTCTACATTTGGTTTCCAGAGTCCAAACCCCCCTCCTTCCTTTCCATCCCTTAATCTACAGTTTCTATCGGATTCTGAAGAAAATTTGTACACGTATACTCTTAAACATACAGAACAATTGTGTTTAAATTAGGTTGCAGAAGCCCAACCCCTCTTCCCTTCTACTCCCACCGCTCCTAATTTCCAATATTCTTTACAGGTACCCATAGTTTTTTTTTTTATCAGATTTCGATGTAACACTGCACATGTATACTTAAAAACAAAGAGAAACATAGTGCCTACATTCTGTTTACAAAACCCTACCTCTCACTCCCTTACCCCATTTAATTTTTGCAAATGTTCTTTACATAAAGCTACAGTTTTATTTGGTTTCGATGCAAATTTGCACATGTATACTTTAAAACAAACAGAAAAATACTGCCCACACTAGCTTTACAAAAACCAAACTACTCTTCGTCTCCACACCCCTTAATTGTTTTTTTTATACATACCTACAGTTTTATCTGATATCAACAGAAATTTACACGTGTATATTTTAAATTAATCAGAAAAGGCAGTCTACATTTGGTATACAAAAGTCCAATCCCTCTTCCCCTTTACCCTCATCCCTTTTAATTTCCAAAGTTCTTTACAAAAATCCACAGTTTTAAATCCCGCAAAAATCAATTAAGTTATTTTTATGTCATGGCATAATATTTATAAAATAAATGTCTCAACATTTACTACAGATTTCAACTTGGATCCCAAGTTTTCACATTGTGAAAACCAAACCAATTAAAAATCTATATTTTCTGTGTGATGCCAGAGAAAACGGATATATTCCAGAGACAGAGATCTTTATTAATGCCCAGATGTTACATGTTTCTGTTATTGACCAGCAGCTTTAACAGATGTTATGATAATTTTGAAACATAGCCTGGACAAAAATGTGAACTGACATTCAATAACACAACGCCCAATTCGCCCCATTCGGGAAGTTGTGGTATATAAAGACAGAATTCTTTTTTGAAAACAAGCTCGTTAATCCCTGAGCAACAGGGAGATCGCAAAATGGGAACTGCTGCAGCATATTTAAAATACAAGACAAACTATAATACCACTAAAAATTTAAAAATAAATTGTTTTAAAAAAAACAACATAAAAACTGCCCTCAAAACAAAACAAAAAATCATTAAAAATTTTAAAATAACTTTATACCTTGCTTAGGAGAAAGTAAATCTAAATGGACAATATATTATATTGCTGTCATTGAAATTTTTACTTTAATTAGTTATTTTTGGAGGTGGTGCCAGCGAAAGCAAGAAAAACAAAAAGATAAAAACAATAATGAATAACAATAATACATTTAAAATCATGTTACTGCTTACCTACAATTAAGGCTAGAAACATGTTTCAACAAAACTGAAACATATAGATGATACGCCGATATTATACTAACTGTAAAGCGTTTACTGCATGATGCAGCCTACCAACTGACACTGTAGCACCTGTGATATGCCTGGATGACTAACGAGGCCGAGACACAGATTAAAATAGTATTAGTTTGTTTCCCTAAGCTGTATCCCGCAATAACACTATCTCCTCACTACATGCTGTAAAATATTGTGAATTTTTGTTTGTACTCCCCGTTTCGCCCCGAACACCAAATTAAGTTCAGTAATTCGATGTTTGCGATGAGACTGCTGGCACCGACTCCAAAAATAATTAATTAACGTAAAAATTTCAATGACGGTAATTTTAAATACTGTCCATTTAGATTTACTATCTCCTAAACAAGATATAAAGTTATTTTAAAATTATTAGTGCTTTTTTTGTTTTGTTTTAAGGCAGTTTTTATGTTTTTTTTAAACAATTATTTTGTGTTCACAATAGCAGCTATTGTCTTAATTGTTTTTAAATATAAATACTTTTAGATACATTTTCCTGAGAAACCACTATTTTTTAAAAATAAATATTTCATAAATGAAGTTACTTTTCAACTATGCCACATGGCCTATACACAATACTGACAGCTTTGTGCATTAATAAAAGCCAGTTTTAGGGTATATAAGATGGTAGCAAAATGTTTTTCTCATTTAGAGGCTCTACAAAATGTAAATTGTTGTGAGCTGTCAACATGCTATTTGTAGCATAAATTTCCCCCCAGAATTTCATACTATGTATGTTTGCATTCAACCAGTATGATAGCTAATGGTTTGACAAATTTATAGAGGCTAAGGCATAAATCTGGAATTCAACTACAAAACTAGCAACCTTTTCACAGCAAAATTTCAGAAGCAGCCAAAAATAATTAATTCAGTCAGACATTTCAATGTTAAGAGGTATAATATTAAATAAGTTATTTTACAAATATAACTGTTAGAGGAACTAAAATATTTTTAAATTTAAGATTATTATTATTATTTGAAATCTTACGGATTTTGTGTCTGTTTCAATACCTTCTCTTTGTTCACCTGCTCTGGTGACAACTCCCCTAGTCATCTAATTACCCCTTTCTATTATTTTTTAATTATTTTGTATACATTGAGTGTTAAATTACATTCCCCCATCTACATATTTGATTTACGAATTTTAATTTCAAATTCCTTCGCAATATACCATATCCAAACTTAGTGAGCTACTAGGATTTCAGTTTATTGTGTATTTAAGAGTTTAGGAAAAAAATAGGAGAGCCAGTATCAAGATGTGAATGCTTTGGCCAAAAGCCTGAAGCCATGGCCTCTGTCTTTATAAATATTGGATTCCTTTCTAGAAAGATATTGCTGCAAGGGGATGTCCATTAATTATGTGTGGTGTGCTTTCAGAAATCTGCTCACCCCCTCCATGCTGATGACCTTGTGAGAGTATTTTCTTAGCTCTCCTGCATTGAACAGCAGTTAATCCCCCCAATGTGAGAATCAACACTGTTTGTAGATTTTTTTTAGCTCCAAGGAATTAAAAAAATGGTGTGAAATTTATATTGACACCCCTCCCCACATTTCATTTCACATAATCAAGGAGAGTTTTATTCTCAAAGGTAACAAAAGTTTCCATAAAATGCTATGACCAACTATATGTTATTCCTGAGTGGACATAAACAACTCAGCAATAAGACGCATCCAGAAATTCACCAGTCACAACTTCAGTTCAATCAGAATTGGGGGCTCAAGATCATATTCCACCAGCCTCACCTCCACATCCTGTTCTTACCTCTCCGAGATGATTGCTCTGTCCAGGTAGGAGTGTTCCAAATTTCTCCTTTATATATAGAGATAAGGTCAGTGAAGTGGGGGTAAAGTAGACTGACAATCTTTCTCTATTAACGAAATGGGTGACAGAGTAAGGATGATGTTATATAGCACTGTCAATAAATTTAACATTTTATTCAAAAGTATTTTCATACATATCATCAAAATCAATGTAATCAGTCTTACATATAATAAAATTAACAAAGATAGTAAATACAATTAATTTATGCAAGACACAGTTTTCATTTTTTTGTACGTTTAATATACGCTCTAGTCTAAATAGACAGCTCCTTACAAATTTTTTAGTTATCTGCAAACTTTACAGAATTTGTACGTTTGTCACAAAGCTTTAATTTATCCACATGTATATACAAACTGGATCAGATGAGTTTTCAAAAGTCTGTTTCATATATCAAAGAGAAATATTATTGAATTTACCTTCATAATCATTGCTTATTTAATGTGTAGGCCTAAAATGGAAGACTTGGTATTTATTTAGTACATATACTGTCTTTGAATACAACATTAAGAATATTATATTACAAAAATATCTTTTATCAGTGATTTTGTTTTAAAATATGTCCATTGTGAGCATTATATATTTAAACTATAAAATTACACAAAGTGATACACAGAATTAAGGAAATGGAAAGATAATGGTGATAACCCAACCACAGAGAAACATCCTGTCGGTAAAATGTTTTTATTGTATTCCAATATTCTCAACCGATCAGTGAAAATAATCAAGAGTAATTCACTCTTTTATTTTTCTCTTATTGTTCCATGAAAATATAATTGACAGCCTGTCAACATAGCCAAATATCCTTATATTACATTTGGTTTGATTAGATGAACAATTTTCTGATATAAATAAGAAATATTATATTCCATTGGCTAATTTTACTGTATTTTTTCATATATGAATTCAAACACCTTGGTAATACAAATGAATCAGTTAAAAGAGAATTACAATATGAAGGCCATATGGAATATTTACTATTATGAGGTGTAGCAAAAATAGTTTATGATGCTGGCATACGTAATGACTAACTTATATAAAATGAAAATAATATAATCTCCATGAATCTTGGCATATTGTTAGCTTAATGTGTAGCATTATGAGCTATCACACACCTCTAAATAGCATATGCTACTAACTGAAAGTATTGTGATAAAAAAAGTGCAAGTCAACTGTAAGATTTTGGATGGGTGACAACAGTCATCATCTACTCTTTTTTTTTTTTTTTTAAAAAAAAAACCGACAACAACAACAACACAACAGTAGTGTATATTTCTGAAATACTGTTTACATCCATCATTCTCTCATAACCTGACCATCCATCACTTTCTCATAACCTGAAACCATTGTATATCAATATATGCTTCACTGCATGACTGGCATTGTAACAGATGGTTTGCTGTGT
The DNA here is from genome assembly GCA_031002005.1 of Vandiemenella viatica. Taxonomy (NCBI): domain Eukaryota; kingdom Metazoa; phylum Arthropoda; class Insecta; order Orthoptera; family Morabidae; genus Vandiemenella; species Vandiemenella viatica. The sequence continues at coordinate 109,209,710 of JARYHS010008075.1, read as the reverse complement.
GAAACATCAGTTTCACGCCACATTTGAGTCACAGTCTTAATCTGGGTATAAAAATTGATGCCCTGGAAAAATGAGAAGTAAAAGAATGATAAACTACACACAAAGCAATAATAAAATAAACAAACATTCCAATAGTACACTAGCAAAATAATTTTAATAATGTGCTACCACTCACCTTATTTACCAACTCACCTGCATCCACTGCACTGCCTCTTACATTGGTCTCACCACACAACAACTTTCCTACAGAATGAATGGCCACAGGCAAACGGTTTATACTTCCAACCCAGACCATCCCGTGGCAATTCATGCAAACTTCCATAATTCAAACAACCTCAACACCTGTTTCACAGTCAGAGCTATTAGAGTTTTTCCAAATACCACCACCCCTTCAGAACTCCGCAGATGGGAACTAGCCTATCAACATATCCTTGACACCAGACACACCCTTGGCCTAAACCTACGTTAAACCTGTCACTTGCCATCTTTCATTTCATTTTACAGTCGGTTATTTATTTATTTATTTTTTATTTTTATTTTTTTATTTATATTTTATTTTTTTATTTTTTTAAATATATATATATATATATTAGACATTGGGATAGGAGAAAAACCACCGCTTACCAAAGATGAGGGCTCCAGCGGCGTCAAAACACGAAAAAACACACAAACACAAACATAATACAAATTTTCGAGCTTAGCTCTTCATCAGGTTGTAAGATGAGGTGGCTGCCCAGCGGAAGCTAGCAACCAACTGAGGAGACCACACGGGGTGCACATGGTCGGCTGGTCGGGGTGGAGAGGGAGGGGGGAGAAACAACATGGCGGGAGGCGGGGGTGGGGGTGGAAGGACCTAAGCCCGAAAATGATAATTAGACTGCACAGTGGAAACGCGGTTGCGGTCATAAGGTCACTGGCATAAAACAAACCAAGGAAAACACGGGGGAGGGGGGGGGGGTGGAATTTACTGAAAATGATCTATAAGTGCCCCCATAGAAAATTTATTCCACACGCAAAATTATTGAAAATATTACACACGAATAAATACTACACAAGGAAAAAATATGATAATATAAAACACACGAGAGAAAAAAATATTTTATTGCAATAGATCTAAGTGCAAAAAGAGAAAGCTCTGGTGAGCGATGGTTTTGTGGGAAATGATGGCAGGTAAGGGGCAAAGGTCGGAGGAGAGAGGAAAATTGGAGCTATCTTAAATTTAGTCCAGGTGGTTGTCTGGTCCCCAGTTGGTACTGAAAGGCCAGTTCCCACCTTCTCAGTTCTGAGATGCTGCTTTTGTCTGGGAGTCCTTTGATGGCGCGGACTGTGAAGCAGGTGTGGAAATTGTTGGTGTTATGAGTGGTGGCATGAAAAGAAACAGGGTGGTCAGGGTTCTCAGTCCAGACCGATTGTCTGTGTCCATTCATCCGGATGGCCAGTGGATTTGTGGTCAGACCTATGTAGGAGGCTGGGCAGTGGTTGCAGGTAAGTTGATAGATCAGGTGAGAAGTTACGCAGGTAGCCGATCCAGTGATATAAAAGCTTTCCCCTGTTACGGGATTGGTGAAGGTGGTCGAGGGCGGGTGCATCATGCAAAGTTTGCAACGGGGCCTGTTACACGGAAAGGATCCTTGGGGCTGTCTTGTGGGCTGAGGGGTTCCATGTTTATGGACCAAGAGTTGGTTCAAGTTGGGGGGTCTACTGAAACAGGTTCTGGGGGGCTGGGGAAGGATTTGTGGTAGGAGTGTTTTCATTTCCGGGCAGGCTCGGAGGAGATCATATCCTTGTCTTAGGATCCTGTTGATGGATTCTAAGCCAGGGAAGTAGCGGGTGACCAAAACTGGGCTTTGGTTGGTTCTTGATAGTTGTGGGGCTGCAACCACTGCCCAGCCTCCTACATAGGTCTGACCACAAATCCACTGGCCATCCGGATGAATGGACACAGACAATCGGTCTGGACTGAGAACCCTGACCACCCTGTTTCTTTTCATGCCACCACTCATAACACCAACAATTTCAACACCTGCTTCACAGTACGCGCCATCAAAGTACTCCCAGACAAAAGCAGCATCTCAGAACTGAGAAGGTGGGAACTGGCCTTTCAGTACCAACTGGGGACCAGACAACCACCTGGACTAAATTTAAGATAGCTCCAATTTTCCTCTCTCCTCCGACCTCTGCCCCTTACCTGCCATCATTTCCCACAAAACCATCGCTCACCAGAGCTTTCTCTTTTTTTGCACTTAGATCTATTGCAATAAAATATTTTTTTCTCTCGTGTGTTTTATATTATCATATTTTTTCCATGTGTAGTATTTTTTCGTGTGTAATATTTTCAATAATTTTGCGTGTGGAATAAATTTTCTATGGGGGCACTTATAGATCATTTTCAGTAAATTCCACCCCCCCCCCCTCCCCCGTGTTTTCCTTGGTTTGTTTTATGCCAGTGACCTTATGACCGCATCCGCGTTTCCACTGTGCAGTCTAATTATCATTTTCGGGCTTAGGTCCTTCCACCCCCACCCCCGCCTCCCGCCATGTTGTTTCTCCCCCCTCCCTCTCCACCCCGACCAGCCGACCGTGTGGTCTCCTCAGTTGGTTGCTAGCTTCCGTGGGGCAGCCACCTCATCCTACAACCTGATGAAGAGCTAAGCTCGAAAATTTGTATTATGTTTGTGTTTGTGTGTTTTTTCGTGTTTTGACGCCGCTGGAGCCCTCATCTTTGGTAAGCGGTGGTTTTTCTCCTATCCCAATGTCTAATATATCCGCTCTCAGCATCTTTGTTTCCAAACAATCTATATATATATATATATATATATATATATATATATATATATATATATATATAAATTCTTCTATCTCCCTTTATTTTCAATTACAACTTTTTGAATTAAGCTACACAAAGATTATATTGATTTGTTTCACCTTTATCGCTGGTCAAGCCTATTCCCCCCCCCCCCCCCCCCCCTTCACGGCAATCTACCACTACCACGCGTTTTTCGCCTGTGCTTCATTCATGTGGCGGGTTGGGATGTGACCACATCTTTCCCCCTGCCATATGTCTCGCCTCCCACATGACTAAGACTAAAGTCGAAATATTGTGCAATTCGTTTGTTTTTGTGTTTTTACGTGTCTCGCCCTCCTGCCTTCATCTGTGGTAAGTGACGGGTAACTGTTATTTTCCCTATCCTATCTTATTTTCAGTGCCTCGGGGCAGTTTCTTTGTTTCCTTTATCCTATTAAGATATTGAGAAATATGTATCAGTGTGTTTTTGACATGGCATAGCTCACCTAATGGCTTCAAATTCTAAATACTTACAATAAATCTTGTACTGATTATTTCAGTCAGCTTATTTAAATATGGAATGTGTTGTAAAAATAGTCTCTCTCAATAAGACAACAATATTTAAACTGTAAGTTGATGTGCTGTTGGATTGTAGGCACTATTCTTGCATTTTTTCTCTGTTTTATTTAGCTTTTACAGAGTTATTATACAATGATTAAACAACAAGTTTTGGCTGTTAACAATTGTTACAAGAATGGTGAGTGTTACACAGAGACTGATCGGAAGTTTTGTGTGATCCTGTTATGATAATTTGCCTGCTTAGAAAATTTTCATAGGCCGATCAAAAAATCCAGTCTCCTCAGAAAATCATCATTCTGAGTGGCAGTGTTATTGTGGATCCAACAAATTACATTTATCATCATTCTCTACAATTAGATATTAAAGTGAATTTGTGTGATCTTGTGACCAGGTAACAGAGTTTTGATTTGCCACATATTCCACCTCTGTTGTGACTGATGAGAAGCTCACTGCTGTAAAAGCATCACTAACAAAATAACCCAGCGCCCAGAACCAACAGATCATTTGCAGTGGAAGTAATTAGTTGAATGAGTTTTGGATAGGGAACATATAGATCATTTTCCAAAGAAAATCATCTTTCATGATGAGATGTTATTTCAGTTGAGTGACTCTGTTAACACACTAAATTTGCACATTTGAAGAAAAGAAAGACCACAAAAAATATGACAGCAAAATGTATCTGCGATGACTCTCTTTGAAGTGGATTCAACTTCACTTTCTTCAAGGAGAGAATACAATATAATAATGAATTTTCTGTAGCACAGTCTGAATGGAATGCATAATCAATTGTTCCAGTTGTAAGGGAACCAAATAAATACCAGTAATATTCAGTAAAAGCAGAGTAAATATTCGTTCTCTGTTACAGGCACAGCGTGCTCGCAGCGCAATGTAACACTATGCCTCCACCAGATAGTGGTCAGCATTCCTCTGCCAGTGCACCTGCACTGAAGCAGTCTGCCTCGAGAAGTCAAGCTTAGCACACCGATGTAATAGACGGTTCGTGATTTACTACGAACAATATCACTTTGTACCCTATTTCGGCAACTGAAGTCTAAATTCAAGATAGCGGGGGTGCACCTAACATATGGTGTGGGATAGGAGTTACGTTTCCATGTTTGTGAAACTGTCAGTGTAAGAAGTTACAAAATTAGTTCCGGTTTAATGCAGTTATTCAGTTTCTTTACATGCAACCTTTCTGATCTGTATCAGGCTAAAACCACTCAAGCCAACGAACTCTATGCGGCCTTCCATTTAAAATATTTAACATCTTTAACAGACTATAGTTGTTCTAACAGCTATCGTCCTCACAGTTTGGCAATACTGCATCATCAACAATCGCCTGGTGTCAGAGAGAAGTCCGTCATCCTGACAAGAAGAAACTTCAAGCAGAAGATACTATCGAGCAGGTTAGTGATCACATGTGTAATAGACAATCAAATCAATATCCACTCGGCCACCCAAAACGGAACTTTGGCATCATCTGTGGGATTCAAACCCTGCACCACACGCACAAACAGAGTTCCATCACACAGTTACAGGAGACGGAGATAGAGTTAACTATCAGAACTTACTCAAGAGAATTGTCTTAACGCATGAGAATTTACAGAGCTGAGCCCTCTCACACAAAGGTAAGCAGACCTGACACAGTAAAAGTACTTAATTTTGGTTTGATAATAAAAGGAATTAACTCACATAGGAAATTCAGTGTGTCATTAAACTAAAAAACTGATTCATCTATTTAAACCTTACTTTCTTGAGTAGACACCATTAAGCTTTTCAGTAATGAGCCAACATGTGAAAAATTGTTGATGCATATTTTGAATTTGACTGGTATTATAACATATTGTAACTCTCAAGTTGCATATGTTAGATACAAAAGGAAGTGATTGTTATATCAACCCAAAGAACATAGCAAATATGAAATAAAATAAAACTTGACAAGAATGTGAGGAAGGCTGCAGATGGCATAGTTTCATGACAGCAAAAAATGACAAGTATGGAGAAAAGATTATTATTAATAAAAAAAAATGAAGGATGTAAACAGAAGTCAAGGAACACTAGATACAGGGGGAAAAAATATTCTTCAAGTACTATTTTCGGGAGTATGAACTTAAACATGCAAGACTGTTGGTTAACTATTAGAATAACATACCCCTTTGCCGTAAAAATGACTGTCTCCCAGGAATGACCCCCTTGAGCCGGTGAAGGAGAACATAGGCAAGGGCACAGGTATCGGCACATTCACACCAACCTGTAATTAATAAGACATGTAAGCACACATTTTCTATGGAAATATATCACAAATTGCATAGTTTTTTTTTTTTTTTTTTTTGCTTGAATAATTAAAGTGTTAATAAATAACCAACAACGCAACTGTTAGTAAAAAATATAAATGTCACGCATATTTTGCCTCTTGTCGAGGTATCATCAGTGATGATTTATTTATACTGTGATAGTAGGTTTTGTAGCTATGTATTTTTGCACTTCTCATGAAGCATGTTTACCAGATGTTGTTAAAAGGAACATGCTTCATGAGAATAGCAGCTACCAATCCTGCTAACACCAATGTAAATTAATAGTTGCTGATAATATTTCAACAAGAGGCAAAATGTGTACAGAAATATAAACAACAGATGCAATAGCAGTTCAGAAATTAATATAACAATCAATTTTTTTATGAATAATTTTCACACCAATACAGTTGAATATGCTGCTTTTATTTTATTTTACTTCTTTCTCGGAAGCATCTTCAGCGGTTCCACTGAAGTTGCTTCAGAGAAAGAAGTGAAATGTGTATGGAAAATAAAAACAGCATATTCAATTGCATTGGCATGAAAATTAATTATAAAAAATTGATCCTACCACAATTGAGGAAATGGCCCACAATATCCAGATGTTAATATAACAATTCTTATCTGTTGCAATTAAATTGCACAAAAAAGCTGTAATTGAAAACTTGTAACAATGAAGATGATGTTCTGTGAAATATAAATTAGTAAATAAGTGATGAAAGGTGTGCTGTTTACTCATCAATAACAGGCAAGAGGGGAGGAAAAAAATAATGTGACTTTTTAATGGCACTATCCACTATAATTAAATAATCAAATCTGCTGTATATCTGAAAATAAGACTATGTCCCAAGTAACTAAAGTGTCAAACTGTCAAAAGGTTAAAATTTAAAATACATCACAGAAGCAATGTTGTCATTATTAATGAATATTTTGACATTTCATAAACAGTGCACAGAAATGCATAGATAAAAATTACTTTCCAAAAATATGAGCTATTACCTGACCAACATCAATTTCATTAGTGAATTTGCGGGCAGTTGCTCCATTGGTTGTGAATATAGCAGTTCCATTACCATATGGATTTTTATTAATTAGCTCCACAGCTTCATCCAGGGTATTAACAGTCAATGCAACAAGAACTGGACCAAATATTTCCTCCTTGTAGCACTTCATATCTGGCTATAAATATATAACAATAATGCACTACTATATCTCATACTGTATTAATAAAATGAAAATGTTTTGTCATAGAACACATGAGATTAAACTAAATATAAATAATGAGATTTGCTATACGTGCAAAGAAATATAGCTCACTAAATACTAAAAGGTTATTGATGCAGCGACAGTCCACAATTTGGCAGTATACATGAGAATATGAATGCAGTACACCAGATAAACTGTTCCTAAACTTCTCTTTGGGACATCCTTAGTTCAAATCAGGCTTCTGACAATTTTAAAATGTTTCTGGTTGCCTCCTCCATTCATTTATATTTCCATCCATCCAGTTTTCCCCTAAAGCCTTACCCAGGTATTTAAAACTATTCACTTTATTAAAAAAAAAAAATAGTGTCCTGGCACTGTATTTCCACTTTTTTTCTTTCTGGTCATGACCACTGACTCACTTTGTTTTGTATTAAATTTCATGCCATATTGTCTTACAATGCCTGCCCATATGTCTAATTGCTACTGAGCGTCCTCTTCCACATTGCCACAGATTGTTAGGTCATCTGCAAATGCCACCAATTACATATTCTTCCTGCAACCTTCTCCAAGATCTCATTCATGAACACAGTGAAAAATAGATGAGAGAGGACCCCTTTCTTTCCACCAGCCAATCTGTTGTTTCTCCTCCTATTTTAAAATAGTTCACATACTTCACTCTGCTTATTGTGTCTTCTGGATCAAAGGAGTCCCAAAGTCTGTCAATAACAAAGATGGAAAGGGGTGACTGAGAAAGTGATTAAAACACAAATTACACTCAAGAGCCAAAGAAACTGGCATAGGCATGTGTATCCCAACACAGATATATGTAATCATTCAGAGTACGGCAGCACCTATATAAGACAACAGGTGTCTAAGGGCAAGCATTAGATCAGTTACTGCTGCTACAATGGCAGTTTATCATAATTTAAGTGAGTTTGAACGTGGTGTTATAGTCGGCACACGAGAGATGGGACACAGCATTTCTAAAGGTAGTGATGAGGTGGGGATTTCCGCATATGGCCATTTCATGAGTGCACCGTGAATATCGGGAATCCAGTAAAACATCAAATCTCCAACATCGCTGTGACCGGAAAAAGATTCTGCTAGAGAGGGTATGGAGACAACCTCATGAATTCATGAAGCCTGCATGTCAGCAGGGGACTGTTCAAGCTGGTGGAGGCACTGTAATGGTGTGGGGCGTGTGCAACTGGAGTGACATGGGACGCCTGATATGTCTAAATATGACTCTAACAGGTGACTCGCACGTACGCATCCTGGCTGATCACCTGCAACCATTCATGTCCATTGTGCACTCTGAAGGACATGGGCAATTCCAGCAGGACAATGTGACATCCCATACATCTCTGGATGTATGGGGTGTCACAGAGTGGCTCCAGGAACACTCTTCTGAGTTTAAACACCTCCGCTGGCCACCAAACTCCCCAGACATGAATATTATTGAGCATATCTGGGATGCAAAGTGCCATTCAGAGTATCAGCCAAGTCAAACAACCTTATAATTGTTTTCGAGCTAGTGTACCGAACAGGAACTCTGTTGGCAATTAGTGGTAAAAAGCTAAATTGAAAGAGAAAAATGATAACCCAAATAGCTTACAATGTCAAATCTTTAAACAGTAATGGTGGCAGGGGTAGGGGAAATGAGATATGGCTGTATGCATCAATCTGCCAATTTTTTTCCTTTGAAAACTATTCAAATACATTTCATATCACTAGGGGAATTTTTCTGCATTTTATTTCATTAATAATTAATTAATCTATCCATATCTATAAAACAAACACAAAAACTACGGAGCAGATTTCGATGGGGTTCTCACCGTTTTAAAGCTAAGAATCTCAATTCAGTTGTTTGGCATGTCTTATGTTTCAATGGTAAATAATGCAGGAGCATTAAATGAAATTCTGAATGCATGATGGCAAATCCCAAAGATTGAAGGATTAGATTTGCATACTTCACACTAAACTCATAACTACAATACCTCTGATGAAAGCCTTTAATGAAAGCAATAAGATAACTTTACAATAATAACTATTTTGCACACTTAACCAAACTTGAAGTATTCTTCCCTTCAATTCAGGATATTCAATTTTCAAACGCCATAGATATCCATAAAAACAGATATTTTCTTTAAGCACGATCTCTGGACAATGTCTCTGGCCTTCAGCGTAGTCTTCTGTTTATAATATTATTATTTTAAATTCACTTTTGATATTTGTATAAAACGCTGAATCTGCGGAGTTAAAGTATCTAGCATTTCGAGAAAAAAGTATATCCATTCACTTCACAATTGAATCAAATGTGAGTTTATAACAAAATCTAGTGTTGTTCAGTAATGTAGTAATGCAATGTCTTAGCCAAATTAATGAAGCTTGATATACGTGAATCTTTTTGGACGAATTAAAATAGTGTACATGCAAAAAAACTTTAACCCACCCGTTTCTTGGTAGAGGGTGGGTAAAACTAGGTTTGTTTTAATTCTGAAAAAAGTTAGCACGAATGTTATTAAACTTTGTACAAATGTTTCTCATTGTGGGAATAAAAATACGGTATGGGTAAATTTACGCCACTATACCAGGCAATGCCGGGAACTCTGCTAGTTACTTATATAAATGAGACTTTGTGCATAATAATGGTATAAGAGATCACATGCTTCTTCTACATGTCAGGTTCAGAAACAGCGACGGTTGGCCTTGTAACATGCAGTGAGCAGTACAGCTAACACTGTTGGAGGAAGTTATGTATCCCTAGCTGTAATTATTAAATTTATCACTCATAAAGGCACGAAACAATCAAAATTCTATGAAGATTGAAAGCACAGTTTGGTGACTGTAGGCTGCAATGGGATCATGTATTTGCCTGGCATAGGGAATTCTTCAAAGATCATGAAGAGAGAAAAATGAGAGCCATGATTGTTGTCCATGGACAAACATAACAGTGTTGAACATTCATACAATTAGTGACTTTATTGAGGGCAACTGATGTTTGACAGTATCCAAAAATTATTGTGAGGCCAGAATAATTTATGTCAACATCCAAACTATCAACATAAAGGAGCTAGGGACCTGCTTGGTCATCTTTTTATTACTGAACAGAAGCTGGCATGTTCACATATTTGTGAGTAACTCTCAGCACAGTTTGCGGAAGAAGGGTATGCGTTTTTTAATCACATCATAATCTGTGATGAAACTTGGGTTGAGTACTATACACTTGAATCAAAATAACTGAGTGTGGAGTGGTGGAAGAAGAATTAGTCAGCCTTAGAAAAGGCCTAGACTCAGTGATCAGCTGACAAAGTGCTTTCAACTTTTTTTTTCCTTACTTGATTTTTTTTTTGTATGGACTTGACAACATCAATGCAGCATACTGCTGTAAAGTTTGGGTGAGCTTAAACTAGATTACTACAGCACAAGACATGACCACTTGATAAGACATTTCAAGCATTCTCATGGAGAAGGAACACCTCTCACTGCAGCTCTCACTTGTGCAAAACTAGAGAAAATCAACTGGAAATTACTTAATCATTCACCCAACAGCTGCCACATGATTTTCATTTCATTGGACAACTTAAAGAAGCATTTGATGACAATACTATGCAAAGCTTATTGTTCAATTGGCTACTGATGCAAGCCACTGTATCTAATGACGATGGAATCAAAAAGTTACCGATGTGAAAAGTGTATTACCAAAGTGGAAGATTATGTACTTGGTTGTTTTTTTTTTTTTTGGTAAGTACATTTAAAAAAAAAAATTAAGTACTCTTTATATCAAATCCAACTTGATAGCTTCATAACATACGAAATTATGCTTAAGGTGCAAAATAATAAAGCCCATTAAATTCTAAATTTGAGCATAGGTTGAACTGTTTGATCACATGAATTACACTAGCTGCTTCATATTAGCACTTAATATCAAGTTTTATCATTCCATAAGACTGAAAGATAGCTGTAGTATTACTGTCAATTGATAAACACTTATTAAGTAAGTGTTAATTATCACTTTCATATTGATTAAATGATGAGCTCTACTGGAAAATTGCATTATCTGTTTACAGGCTGTTGTTGAATTTTTTAACTAAGATTAATGCCAATAACACCTTCTGATGTTGCTGACATTAAAATCTCTTTATTTCTTCACAAAAGTCTCTGATACCACGCTCTCCATCAACTTCCCTACTGCCTCAGTTTAGTTTTCAACTCGGTCTTCCCGCCTTTCTGAAGCAGTATCGTTTATTCACATATACAGTCCCCTGGTATGCAAAAAGTCACCAGGTTCAACCTATATAATGTTACTAGGAATTATATGACGATGTAGATGGATACTTCTTTGCTAATATCATCCATATCAGTTTCTTCTATCATCATCATCATCTTACTTTTACTATAGTGAACTCAGGATCTGATCCCAATATTCTAGTCTCAACTTACATGTAAAAGATCGTGCTATGAAATTCGACCTATTATTCCTGTGAGTCAAACAAGTGGCTCAATATTTAGAGCTCTTTCTTACCCTCAGTAAATTCTTCTCCAAGTTTGTCCATAAATGAAAATGTTTTCTCTCCCCGTTGTTTCCATCATTCTCCTCGCAAAGCTATAGAAATAATTGGATGTGTCCTATTTATAAGAACAGGGAAATAAACCACTACTTATGACAGATGACTGTAGGACGGCACTGGCATATGAAAAATATATGATCGCACAGGAAAGGTTAAAGTTTTTGGGTGTATAGCCTTTCTCAAGACAAGAACATGGCAAGCACAAGGCAAATGTTGAGGTCCAATTGTTGAGGTGTGTGGTAGGTCAGCGTATGGAAGGGTTGTGGACTGATTAGAAGAAAGAGGAAGTAGGCAGTGGCATGTGTCATGTTATACAGAGAATATACACAAACTTTGCAAAATCAATAAATAATAAAAATATATTAGAGAAAAAATGAATAAATAAGCAAATTTTTGTATGAAAACATTTAAACAACATTAAGTAAATAAAATTGAAAAAAAAAACCTACACACACCCACAAACACATCTGGATGATATTTTATTTGGTTGGATCATCAGCAGATTAGAGCCCAGTCACAGTCAACACCAGGTGTGTCAGAAGTTGCATGCCATTCATATAATTATTCCATGGATGTGGAGGAAGATTTTAGGAGGGAGGAAACATCCAACGGTAGTACGGGTGAGGTTGATGGGATGCTACAACGCAGTGCACAGTTCATACATTGCTCTAAATGTCCAAAGACCTCTAAGTAGTACATGGCTAGAGACCTCACAGCAGCCTTTGAATCAAACATTTCCCATCAGTCAGTGTGTCATCAGCTTGAGAGATTGCTCTGGATGTTCAGAGACCGACCAGACCATTCCATTCACACCACATGGCTCATCGAATGTGGTGCCTTGATCACTGTGTCTTGGCCAAGGAAGAGTGGGGTAGATTTCTGTTCAAGGATTAGTTGCTGGACTGTGACTATCACTGTCTGAGTATCTGATGTGCCCCGATACACATTTCAGCTCTACCAATATTGTGGAAAGGGAGCAATATGGCAGCACCAGTGTTCTCATATGAGGTGGCATCACATTAGGAGCATGTGCCCCACTTCATGTGTTTCCTAAGGGTACTGAGATGGGTACTGTTTGTGGGGATGACATCCTACAACTGTATGTACAGATTTTTTTATGGTGCTTATGGACATGGGATTTATTTATGGATCATAACACCTACCCACAAAGAGCTGGTCTGGTTGACGAATACCTGCAACATGAGGCATCACATGTCTAGCCAGTGGCCAGCTCACTCCCTGGACCTAAGTGCAGTTGAGAATGCATAGGATGCTAAAGGCTGAAGGGCTGCAGCCCTAAGACAACCACCAAAGACCACTGTTCACCTCCAATGGGCAATTGTCCAGCAATGGGATACATTACTGCAAGCATTGTTGGACAGCCTATTCCACAGTATGGAGAGCTCTTGTGCATCCTATACTGCCATTCAACGACATCATACCCTGTACTGACTTTCTGTAGGCCACCGGCAGAGAGAACCGCTTGCAGTCAATGCCACCCACTGTCCAAGTCTGGTTTTCCCAGATACCTAGGATTAGTAGCACCCTCATGAGTCAAATTATTGCTGGGGACCCTTTTCCTTTTTTTTTTTTTTTTTTTTTTTTTTTAACTGCTTAACGTTTCCTATATAGAGGTGGGCGCCGCTTACCAAAATATCGGCGGCGGCGCACCTAACATTTTCAGTCGGCGGCGGTGTAGCGCCGGCGGCGTGACTATTTTATATATGATACTAAACAACCCATGCGAAAATTTCGCTAGTAAAATACGATGAATAGTGAGGTTTAATGCTTATAGTATAATGAAAAGTAAAACCGCACTTATATAGCAAATATTTTTTTTTTAGTGTAATAGGTACGCACGAAACATATTACGAAACAGTTAGGAAAATTTAAAACACACTGTATGTACGACAAACTGTCACTGACCTTAACAGAATGCAACCAACCTGAACAAAATGCACACAGCACATCAACATCTCTATGATATGTGTTGCTGTGCGACTAAAATGTTTGCATTGAAATTGTATAGCAAATATAAAAATGCTTCCGTAACAGAAAAAAAAATCCGGAAAGCTATTTATTGGATAAAAAAAGTTTATTGACATCTCTGTGATATCTGCTGTTGCAATCTAGGGACTTGGCTCTGAACTGTCTCATACGGTCGACCACTTTAAGCATCAGATTCCGAAAAATTCTTTCTTAATTTATGATTTTACCTAATTTGACACCTTAATCTTTAAAACAATATGTCATTTATCGATTTCAGTTAGATATCGAAGGAGATAAATGGCTCAAATTTTTTTTAAAAAAAGTTGTAGAAATAATATTGATACTTTTGCCCTTTAAGGGTCGAATTCCAAAAAATTACTTTCATAAAATATTGTGTGACCAAAACGGACACCTTGGTCTTTAAAATGATATCTCATTTCTCCATTTCGGTTACGACAAAAAAAAAAAAAAAAGTTTTAGAAATGGTGATATTTTTTGCCTCTTGAGGGTTGAACTTGTAGAAAGTTCGTTCTTAAAATATGATGTGACCAAAGCGGATACTTTAAAATTTTAAACGATACCTCATTTACTGATTTCGGTTAGGTATCAAGGGAGATAAATGGCTAGTGACAGGAAAATGCGTTGTAGAAATATTAATACTTATGTCCTTTAAAAGGTCGAATGTTGAAAAATTCCTTTCTTAAAAACGGTGTAACCAATCGAAGACCTCAGTCTTTAAAATGATACCTCGTTTATCAATTTTGTTTAATTATCAAGGGAGATAAATGACTCGAGACACAAAAAAAGCATTTTATAAATATTGACAATTTGACCCTTTAAGGATCAAATTACGAAAAATTGCTTTCTTAAAATATAATGTGACCACGGCGGAGATTTTAATCTTTAATATGATACCTCATTTATCTACAGTATATCGGTTAGATTTGAAGGGAGATAAATAGCTCGTGACACAAAAACGTGTTGTAGAAATATTGATATTTTTGTCCTTTAAGTGTCGAATTCAGAAAAATTCCAGTCTTAATATGTGATGTCACCAAACCGGAGATCTAAATCTTTAAAATAATACTTCATTAAACGATTTCAGACAGGTATCCAGGGAGATAAATGACTCGTAACACAAAAAACAGCATTTTAGAAGTATTGACATTTTTGCTCTTTAAGGGTCGAATTCCGAAAAATTTCTTTCTTATAATATGATGTGACCAAAGTGGAGACCATAAGCTTTAAAATGACACCTCATTCATTGATTCCGATTTAGTATGAAGAAGATAATGGCTTATGAGAAAAAAATACCTTATAGAAATAATATATATCATATAGATGTACATATCATTACTTCATCTCAAAAACAGAAAATAAGTAACGTTTCACTTATATATTCAAAATCTTGCAGGTTTTTGTACTCTTTGTAGTTATCATGTATAAAGATAATTTTATTTGGGCGAACGGAGCTTAGGCTAGACCTTTTTGTAAAAATGACTAACCTAGTCACAGAAAATACTCTTTCGCTCGGTGTGCTTGTGCAGGCACACAAAGAAAAGTCTAGGTATGGGCAGAAAACCAAGGAAAGGCTGCCTTTTTTTTTTTTTTTTTTTTTTTTTTTTTTTTTTTTTTTTTTTTTTTTTTTTGCTGTTCAAGTAACATAAAAGATTTCCATCTTTAGAATCTGATGTATCAGATGAAGCTAAATATCTTCAACTTTCTTGAGCGATCGGATAATCATTATCGACATACACACATTATTTCATCGATAGTTTCTGCAGCAACGATGTATCATTGGTGGATTTTGTAGAAGCAATAGAATCCCTACTTTAATTTGTTTCTGGCACATTAATGGCAGTGATTACTTCCTTGATATACGAGGCAATAAAGGAAGTACTGGTCTTTTGTATTGACTCCAAATATGTATCTACTTCTTTGAGACCCATAAAACGATAATCCAAAGGTGATACTGCTACGACCGCTCTTATGGCAGCAAATCGTTTGCTAACTTCTGCCACCATATTGCGATTAAGCCGAAACATAGTCAATAATTCGTCATCTAAGACAGAATTCATGATATCAATTATTTCAGAACGGAACAGAAGATTCACATTCATTACATATTTTTAAGATGACATGACCTCAACTGCTTCGCGAAACCTTATCAAAATTTTACTAAATGTTTTATGGCTAAAAGATTCTGCTCACTTTGCTTTATCTCATCTTTTCCTATCTTTCTAAACATCTTATTTATTATGTCACAGTTTGTAAAATTATTTGTCCGTATTCTTCTCCTTTACTTTTTTACGATATGGCATCTCGTCTGTCACGGAACGCCACGTATAATCTTTGTACTTTTTACTAACCTTCTTGTTAGTAAAAGGTGCCAATACTTCTCTTTTATTCCACCAAAAGAATAAAAATAACCATCAAAACATCCACTTGGCTTTTTTATTATAATTTACATTAATAATTGCATCCTTCTGTGTACAGATACAACTCGCAGTTATTTTCTAAGCGTACCTCTCTGCATACTACTACTCCTCTCTTCTCCTTGCCCAAAGATCTTCCTCCTCCTGTACTGTCCAGAGATTTTCATGTACTTTTCATCTGGTAATAACGCTGCTTGGAATTCTTTGATACAATACTTAAGACATAATAATAACCCGATATAAAACACTTCCCATTGAAATAATATAAAACAAACATTAATTATTAATTATTTAAAACTAAGAAGCTGTGTATTCTTACAAGTTGCACACGTGGGTTAAACTTCCCAGCATCCCTGTAAATCTATGCCAACGAGTTGGTCTTTCAGTTTAGATAGAAAGAGTGTACATAACACTTCCTGAAACGAATAGCGTGTGTACTTGTTACATCTAATCATTTTCTACGTAAAATAGGATCGGTCTCATCACTGAACGAAGTTGTCAAGAGAATCCAAAAACTCTTTTCCATTTTTCGGCATGTGCTGAAAAGGGGCATCTCTCTCTCTCTTTACAATCTTCTTGCATTCTTTTTACGAGCATTTCAATTTCTGGAACTCTGTTTAGGCCTCCACTGTAACGAGATTATGGAGCCCATGGCCAAGACACATATGATGTTCCATATTAGCCAACGAAACTGCTCTTCACACGTTTTCTCCAGCATCAATGACAGCTAGAATCTTCTATTCATTTAGTCTGAACTGTTTCTTTATATCTCTTATCATGTCTTCTATTTTGCCGCCAGTCTTCATTTCCTCCATACGCTTAGCACTCAGGGTTAAATACTTTGTTTCTACCGCATTTAGGCTAGCTAAGAATTAGCCTTGCTCGGAATTCACGATTTTCAGCTTATTGGCTTTTTCCATCACTAAACTTCAGAAATCTTTCCAACAAAAACTAGTTTGGCTTAGACAGTCATATAACACTATTACAGAGAGTTTTAGCTAATTCGGTAATTTTAACACCTACTTATTAACTCAATTTAACGAAAATTTTAAAAAACTCGTCGTCGTGTTAGGAAGTGTTGCTCAAGGACACGCCGCGAAGCAAAGGGCGGCGGCGGCGGCGCGCCACTGAGACACGGCGGCGTCACGCCGGCGCGGCGCCCACCTCTACTCCTATAACAACTAGGTCTTTAGAGACGGGAAAGGATGTGGGGCAAGGAATGGGAAGGAATTCAGCCATGACCTTTTGAAGGAAGCATCCCGGCATTTGCCTGGAGTGATTTGGGGAAACCATGGAAATCCCAAATCTGGATGTCCGGACGGGGATTCGAACTGCCGTCCTCCCGAATGCGAGGCCAGAATGCTAGCCGTTACACCACCACGCTCGGTGACCCTTTTCCAATCGATCTCGAATATCACTTAACTTATGGACATTAGAGTAATTAGTAACTACACAAAGTAATTTTACAATGGCAACAAATCATTCTACAGAGTAATTAATTGAAAACATGTTCTGGTTGCCGGCTACATTTTTAATAACTGCATCTGTACTAATTTTAACTGTTTCTACAGTTGCAGCAAGTGATTGTCTATGAAATGATTGTAAATTGAAATTTACCACATGAAAACAGAAATAAAACCTTTATTGATACACTAAATAATCTCGGTTAGGTGTACTGACTCCAGAAAAGAAAAAGAAAAAACATAAGAATCATCTCAATTTACAAATTTATTAATAGCTTGATAGCATTAATCGGAGTGCAATGAGTGTGATGGCTGCACACTTAAAGGCATTAAGGAAGTTTATGTTCAGTTAATTGTTGCTCAAAATGAAGAGTGCTAAATGAAACTTAAATAAGAAAAGAAACGGAAATTAACCCACCACATACCAAAGTGGACGGATGCGATGAGAGAACACTAATGCTGACAAACAACTACACAATATTTCGGCATATGCCTTGCTCACAAATAGAAAAAATGGGCCATTAGGCTCGGAACGTGTGTGCACACCGAACGTTAACTAATGACTAACCGTGTTGTGGTGGGGTGGGGTGGGGGGGGGGGGCGGATACGGAGTAGACTATCGATATCGGTATACAATGTCTGAGATAATATATTTAATATTTTGGCAGGCGATGGTAAAATGAGCAAATGTAGTAATGGTACGGTATAAACATGGCAAAAAAAAAAAAAAAGGTAGTGATGGGTTAATTGGAATTTAACGGTGGTTAAGTCCAGGTGGGTGTCTTGTATCCAGGATATTCTGGTACGCTAGTTCCCATCTCCGGAGTTCTGCTGCAGTGGTGCTGTAAGGGAAAACTCTGACTGCTCTCACAGTGAAACAGTCGTTGAGGTTGTTGGAATCATGGCTATTGGCATGTTCTGATACTGGAAGGTACAGGTTACGAGTATGGACTGTTTGTCTGTGGCCATTCATTCTAACAGAGAGTTGCTGTGTGGTGAGGCCTATGTAAGAACTGGTGCAAAAGCGGCAAGTTAGTTGGTATATAAGATGAGTGGTTGAACAGGTGGCATGTCCAATAATGGGGAAAGTTTCTCCTGTGGTGGGGTTGGAATATGTAGTGGTGGGTGGAAGCATGCTGCAGGTTTTACAGCGGGGTCGATTACAAGGATAAGAACCATATGGTGCTTTTGGAGAGTCTAACGGAGGGTATTTGTGGACTAAGATGTTCTTGAGATTGGGTGGTCTGGTAAAACATGCACGAGCGACATTGGGTAGAATTTTGGGTAGGAGAGTACACATTTCCGGAAATGAGCGAAGGAAGTCATACCCCTGTCGCAAGATATGGTTGATGGACTCGAGGCCAGGAGAGAACTGAGTGACAAAGGCAGGGCTATGGTTGGTTTTTGTAGGAGACAAGTGAGAGTGGTTACGTGGAGGGTGGTTGATCGCGCGTGAGATCTGTTTATGTACAAGATCCCTGGGGTAACAACGGGAAATAAGGGCTTGGGATAGGTTTTGTGAGTATTGATGGAGAGAATGAGCGTCAGAGCAAATGCGACTTCCACGGATGGCAAGGCAGTATGGGAGGGAACGTGTGGTATGGAATGGATGGCAGCTATCAAAGTGTAGATACTACTGTAAATTAGTGGGTTTGATGTGGACTGCGGTATGAAGGACACCGTGCCTGAGCATGATGTCAACATCGAGGAATGTGATGTGTGAGCGGGAGTAAGTCCAGGTGAAATTGATGGAATTGTTGCTATTGTTAAGGGAGTGGAGGAATTCAAGGAGGTGGTTTTCGCTGTGGGTCCAGATCATAAATATGTCATCTATGTATCTGAGGAGTGTTGTTCAGGAAACGTTCCTCCTGACGACCAAGGAATAAGTTGGCATAGGATGGGGCCATGCGGGTGCCCATGGCGGTACCGCAGATTTGGTGATATACTACAGAATTAAAGGTAAAGACATTTTTGGAGAGAACTATATGGGCCAAGGTTGAAATGAAGTATGTACTAGGCAGGCTATGTGGCTAGGTAGTATTCTAGGGCACTGAGGCCCTGGCTATGTGGAATGTTGGTATAAAGGGAAGTTACCAATTGAGACCAGGAAGGAGTCTGGAGGTAGAGGTGTGTGGATTGTGGATAGGCATTCAAGGAAATGGACTTAACCACCGTTAAATTCCAATTAACCCATCACTACCTTTTTTTTTTTTTTGCCATGTTTATACCGTACCATTACTACATTTGCTCATTTTACCATCGCCTGCCAAAATATTAAATATATTGTAAGAACGAAGACTTTCCCGGCGTATTGCATTAAATATATTATCTCAGACATTGTATACCGATATCGATAGTCTACTCCTTATCCGTCCCCCCCCCCCCTCCACCACAACACGGTTAGTCATTAGGTAACGTTCGGTGTGCACACACGTTCCGAGCCTCATGGCCCGTTTTTTCTATTTGTGAGCAAGGTATATGCCGAAATATTGTGTAGTTGTTTGTCAGCATTAGTGTTCTCTCATCGCATCCGTCCACTTTGGTATGTGGTGGGTTAATTTCCCTTTCTTTTCTTATTTATATCGCCTAGAAGCCACTTCCATTTTCCTTAGTTGCATCAAATGAAACTTAAAGTGTGGTTTAATACCCTGGATAACAGAAGGAAAAGCATGATGTTAAGAACAAGGAACAGAATCAAAACGTGTCATATTGATAGGCTGCTGTGTGATTCCAAACTATATACTTTGTATTGCTTATGATGAAGACATTAGGCACAGGCATCAAGGAATATTTCCCATGAACTGAACTAACTTTCTAGTAATAATACCATGCAATCTAAAAACGAGAAGTTTAACACTGTCTGCATTAAAGAAGCAGGTATGTGATGGCCAATGACACCATGCTACATATTCTTAAAATGGATGATTTTTGGACAGCAATATTATGGAAATCGACTGCACTGCTACAAGTTCTGACAACAATTTAAAAGTGGTTATGGAAATTTTGCTTCTGAAACCGAAGGTCACCTTCATGATATTTCTTGCGAACGTAATGAGTTATGCTTTCTCTAGGAGTATTCAGATATTAGGAGAAGAGCATATCTAAGTCATATTAATGTCCACTAGTAGCAGGTTTTGATACCAGACATAAGAAAGTTTGCTGGTAGTTTAATATTTGGTTTAGTTCCACAGGTTTAAAATTAGCATAACAAACTTAAATAGGCCAAGTTTGTAGAAGCAACACATTAGATTTAGCATCCCTCAAAATTTATGTAAATTATACTCTACTTAAGTCTAGGTCTATAAAGTCAAACAGATTAAAATAATGAGAAATATCAGCTTCATGTTAAAACTATTTATAATTCTAGGAGTTGTGGACCAGTTGAGAATGGGGGGTAAATTAAACAATGTATCATAAAATGTAAGTAGATTATAATTTATATAAAAACTTTAATATTGAAAATGAAAAACATAACCATACTTATATACATAGTCAGTCTCTGAAGATGCTTCATTAAAGATTTGAAACATGTACGGAAAGTAAATAAATGAACAAACATTCAATTGCTTGGGAAGTATTTATTAATCAATATTTATTATTCTGTTATATTTCATGGATAGTTCCTTTTCATTATATATTAATGCTCTGAAAACTAAAATATATGTTGCATAAAGATTCATTTTTAAGAAAAAAAAAGAATCTTAGGTTAAGACTAAATAGTTGCCTGGTATCAAGTTTGTACTGTAAATTAGTTACACCATCTGAAAAATGAATTCAGAGGAGCTGCTGCTATTTGAAGGTCTACAATAGCAAGACTATTGATGCAGGAACTAAAGTTGATAGTATGGTGTGAAATAGAATGAGCAACAAAATTTTTGGTTTTTATTGTTTGACTGATAGAAGATTTGTACTCCGACATTTGTAGGAAGCAAGATAGATGTTGCAAGTAACTCTTAAATGAGATGTCTTCCTTGCTTTACAGGTCTTGTTATAAATCCACTATTACACAGAATAATCTCTGGAAAATGGTGCCTAGTAAACACACAAGTGGATTTCGCTCTAGTATAATAAAAGAGAATCTTTCAAGTATTTTGTGTTGTGTGTGTAGTTCCTGGGCTCATTTAAAATGTTCAGGAATGGACAGTAAAGAGTTTAAAAAGTAGCCGCTGAGATCAAGAAAAACAAATCGACTTGGACATGTCTATCATGTAAAAGTAAGGTTAGTGTTATTGTTTCTGACGATACACACAATAGTAATGATGATGAACTAACTGCCACAAAAATAGAACTTGTTTTCAATAAAAACTTTACACCAATTTTAGCCCCAGTGGAATCAAGTCAGAACTGGAGACAACTGCTAAGCAAAATATTAATTTATAAAGCATTGTGCACAACAACGTAAAAAAGTCAGTGAAATTGAATCTAGGTTGGTGACTAGTGCGGTCCGAACATTGATGGTACAACAGCTGAGGATATTACAGCTGAAGCAAATGATAGGAAAAAATGTGATTCTCTATAATGTTCCGGAGTCCAATTAACAGGTTCGTGCTGAACACTTATATTAAAATCGTGAGCCGACATTCTTTACAATGTGCAATTACATAGGATTGGTCATCCAGTAGATGGAAAAACCCATCTACCAGGTGTGTAAATATGAAACCGGAATTTGCCAATAGATGGCTCTAGCTATCAATGCAGTTACCATCAGATTGTATCATTGTCACCATTTTATTTTTTTGGCATCTGACAGCCATTTTCAACCCACAAAAACACAAGTTTCATACGACAGTGTAGTTTTAAACAATGTTGAACATTTTGAGTTTTGAGCATCCAAACTACAATTTGCGGACATCATTGATTTTCTGTTACCATTTAAAGAAAGCTGCTGCAGAATGGCAGCAAATGTTTGTCGAAGCTCACGGTGAGCGTCTTCTCGGTAAATCACAGTGTTTTGTGTGGTTTAAAAAATTCAAAACGGTGATTTTGACATGAGAAACGATGACAGTGGAAGACTTTCAAAGAAGTTTGAGGACAGTGAGTTTCAAGCATTCTTGGATGAAGATGATGCCCAAATGCAATAACAACTCGCAGACCAATTAAATGTAACAAGGGAAGCTGTCTCCACAAGTTTAAAAGCAAGTTCCAGAAGATGGGAAAATGGGTTCCACATGAACTGACTGACAGGCAGCAAGAAAAACGAAAAACCAATTGTGAAATGCTGCTCGCCAGGTATAAAAGAAAGTCATTTCTCCATCGAATTGTGACAGGTGATGAAAAGTGGATATATTTCGAGAACCATAAGCACCAGAATACCAGAAAAGGCAACACAAAGTGATTTTGCTTCATGACAACCTACCGTCACATACAGCAAACCCGGTCAAGGAAATGATTGAAGTGCTTAGTTGGGAGATACTGATGCATGAGGCTTACTCACTAAGTTCCATCCAACTCTCTCTTTACATTGATGAAAATGTACGAAAATGGCTCAATGACTGGTTTGCGTAAAAACAGAAAAAAAATTTTGTGTGGCATTCATAAATTTCCATAGAGATGGGAAAAATGTGTATCTAACAATGGGAAATACTTCAAATAAGGTACTTTGTACCATTGTTACACAATAAAGGTGTATTTTTTATGAAAAAAATTCAGTTTCATATTTACACACCTGGTATTACTCATCAATACACCATCAGTAACTAATGCAAGGTGTTTACTTAAAGCTAAAACTTTTAGCACAGGCAATGACAAAATTCTTTTTAAATCTGACTTGAGCTGGGAGCAGCTAAACCACCTGAAAAATCTTCAAGCTGATTTAGATTATTTGAATAAGACTGATGATGCTACCAAAACTATCAAGTACGTCAATGGAATTTCAAGGATGGTTAAAGCATCTGCTTTTCATCTCCCCAAGGAGAAGCACACTTTTCAAACGGGACCTCCTAGTGTATCAGAACTAATGCTAAAGAACTTTCTGGTTTCATCTACATGCTGTCACTGTGATGTGTTTTGTATTACAGAATCATGGCTTCAGTCATTAATGTTGACAAGTGAAATAATCAGCAACAACTACAGTGTTTTTAGGAACTGTAGAGATCCGAACACTAGCAATTAAAAGCATGGTGGAGGTGTTTTCATCGCGGTTAAACATAATTTAACTGATGAACCAATTGACATCATTGATGGCAGCTTGGAGCAATTTTTTTCAAAATCAATAGATTTGGTATTCACATTATTTTGGGATGTGTATGTATACCACATTCTCCCACTGATGTTTATTTAAGTCATTTGTCTGCTATTATTTATATTAAAAATAAATATCCTACTAATAAACTATTGGTCTTTCATGACTACAATATTTATGGGAAACATATCTCACTTTTGGGACTGCGTATAAAAGGAAACTATCAAGATCCGGCTGCGGAATAACCTCATCAACAAGAGCAATGGGATACAACTAAGCTAAGCTTGGAGCCCAGCAATGAAGCAGCTCCGCAAACAGCAGAGCCAACGCCCCATGCACGATGAAGGTGGCACTCAGACTGAAGACCACTGCTCGATGTGTAGGGGCGTACCACCCCCACCACTGCTATCCAAGTGCTGCAGTGGGAGTGGGGGTATAGGTCGAAGGGGATAAATACTGCACTGGCTGGTCCGGCATGGCAATCGTGTCCCAGACTGTACTCCTCATGCCAGTCAGCAGATGCAACCTGAAGATGGCACGTTATGCTGTCGAAAATTCGTTGAACAATGATCAATTGATTCGGCCACATGCCAAAGAGATCTTCAAGTAGCAGATTCAACAGAAAAACCTATGATTACAAAATCAGTGTCACTTCCGGTATCCCACAGGGTTCGTATCTAGGTCCAATCGTGTTCTGTATCTTTATAAATGATATTGGTGATAATATCAGGTCTGAGTATCAACTGTGTGCAGATGACATGAGGATTTACAGAGTAATTAGTAGTGAACAAGTGCAGCAAGACATCTACAAGCTTGAGAAATGGTGTATGCAGGACAAGTTTACATTTAATACTAAAAAAAATGTGCAGTGATCTCTTTCTCACAATCTCTTAACCACTTCCCTTCAATTTACCTGCTTGAAGATCAAATTATCCAAACAATAAAAGACCTTGGTGTGATTATTGATGACAAATTAACCTTCTCAGGACATATCAATTATATAACACTTCGTGCCTGTTAAAGCCTAGGCTTTATTTGTAGAGCACACATGGAGTTCAGAAATAGCAAAATAGTTCTATTCTCAGCATAATCAAACCCATTCTGGAGAATAGGTCTGTTGTCGGGTCTTCATTCATTGATTTATACATCATCTGTATTGAAAAAAGTGAATGAAAATTCAGTAAATGTCTATGCTATTTCTACTGCTTTCTGAAGATGTAATTAATATCACTGTTATTTATCACAGGTATAAGCTTAGTAGCCTAATTAGTCACCGACAAGTGGCTGACCTGACTTTCTATTTCAAAGTTGTCAACCACTAGAAATCTTAGCGACTTTGGCTTTATATGCTCAAAGTCTGTGCTAAGAACTAAAAAGCTGTTCTCACTTGAAAACACAAACTAAAACTATGTCTACCATAGACCTAGAAATAGAACTGCCAGTAGTCAGCAGATTGTAAGGAACTAAACTGATAACCGGGTTTATAATATCAGCTTATCACCTTAGCTCCAACTGTGTACTAAGCAGCCACTGGATTATGAATTGCATGGACTTATCTCAGCCACCACTTGTCTTGATTTAAACCCCAAGCAAGGAAAGGTTAGGTTAACATCATGAAAGAAAGTCAATGCTATTGTTTCAAAGTTAAAGTTCACTATATTCTTGAAAATAATTACAAGTCCAGAACGATCGATGGCTATCGGAAAATTCTTTGCCAAATTTTATGATTGCAAGTCATCAAACGTGATTAGACCAGACCAAACCCGGTATTCAAATTCAAAAGTCGCATGTTAGTTATGAAAGTTCCACGGCACTACCAAAAATCTAAGATGTCTGCTTAGCACACGGGTCTACACACACCCATTTTCTGCCTGGAGCGCAACGCACTGCACCAACCTACCAACCTCTCACACTGAGTGACACTTGGCAACTGACCAAAAGATGTAGACAGAAGCACAGCCACCCGTGTATATATATATATTGGTAGGGTTTTCATGTATCTCTCCGCAAGTTCAAAGTCCGACTGTGCGAAATAGTTCTACAATCTCCACTTCTAACGTTCTGAAACTTTAACAGTAGATATTTTTTAAGGGTAAATTAACAATTTATATCCTTATAGAAATTTCTGTAGCTGTAATGGATTTGCCGTGAACAGTCATTTATGTGATATGAAGCAATTTGTTGCTAACTTTGGCTGTTTTGCAGTTAGAGGGTTCAAACAAAGTTTTTTCAGCTTCTAACACGATTAGCTTTCTTTTGATAGCAAATATGATTTGGTTATTCACCTGTAGTGAAAACTATTTCTCCGGTCCCCCAACCCCGCTAATATTATTATAATGGCTTTAAGATCAATTTTAAATGATTCTAGAGGTTCTCAAATACCTTAAAAGCTTTTAATCTCACCTCTAGTTGCTTTCTCTGCTTTATAATTAATTTTTGAAAATAGTTTACTTCCTTGTTCCATAGTAACATCACGGCTATATGCAAAATATCTCAATTTTACCTTATTTTACTTACAACGCTGCATGTTTTTCAAAAAAGTTTACCAGATATGGTTTAAAATTCAATGTTGTAATTCTCAGCATTATTTCTTTCACTGAATTTATGCAACTGGCTTGCAATAATTAAAAATTTCTCTGAGCACATGGGTGGTTTAACATATTATATTTAAACTGTGTAAAACTTTCCATAAATTTAGTCTCATTCTATTTCTGATTTCTAATATCGCTTCTAACAACTGATTAGTGCATATTTACGAGATAAATTACCATACTGGCTTTTTGAGCTTTTAATTACTTTAAACTCTTTATTATGGTGTCTTTATAACAAAATGTATTCACTTTAGGCTGTTTATTATTATGAAAAACTCTAAAGAGTAAAAAAAAATTGTTGTGTTATAGTGAAATTACATCGTGACAAAATATTGCATTTACTGTGATAGCTTATACTCTGCTACAGCTGTTTAGGTAGGTTTGGAATATGATTTTTACTATTTAAAACTTAATTTATTCTGTGTATTGACTGTTTAGTTAACTTTACTGCTTCAGTTAGTTGCATAATTGGCTGTAAGGCTGCGGTATCGGGTGCTTCACTTATGCCCATTTTACTGTAACCAAACTTCGTTCTTAGAATTTGCCAAATTCTAAGGTAGCTTACAAGATGTCAACTTTTTTGGAGGATCTCTCTCGCCCTTCTCAGCAAATGTTAAAAAACTACTAGTCATTAAGTTTATATAATCATTTTCTCATGTCTAATTTAGTGCAATAACATTTTTATTTGATTTAAGCCATTATCCTTGGCTTTACCTTAAAGTTATTTTGTAATATTTATGTACAATGCTGATTGGCATAAAAATAAATAAAAAGAATAAATGGTCATAGTCAATCAAAATCAGCACTATGCTGTTAATACTCGCTCATCCTTACAATTCCCGTTTTCTCGTTTCGACTATTTGAACTCAGATGGTGGAAACTAGTTTAGCAGCACAAACAAGGCATCAAGCAACAGTGTGGTCTCAAGCCAAGATAATTCTCCACGATCCTTCCTCGTTTACACGCCTTTCCCACCTCCTGTCTGCTATGATTCAAATATTTATGTATAAAAACCATAAATTCTTACCTTTACACCAGCCAATATTGTAGGACCAACAAAGTTACCCTTTTCAAAACCTGGAACTTGGATATCTCTACCATCCAGCAACAAATGTGCACCCTCTTCAACACCTGACTGCACAAGGTCACAAATGCGTTTCTTTGCTTGTGGAGAAATTACTGGCCCAAGGTCAGTTCCAGGAATATGCCCTAAAAATCGATAGTTTACTCTTAAAATCAGAAATAACAATAAGGCTGGCAGAAACAATATGACATATAGCAAAATTTACAATTGTTCCACTTTATTAAAACTTTTTAAGAATATTTTGTTGTTGTTCATATTTCATTTATTCATATAAATGGAAGTTTGCTACATACCAGCATTTACTTTAAGTTTCTTAGCCCTGTCCACTACATCAGGAAGCCATTTAGCTGCCTCTCCAACAAATACAGCTGTGCTAAGGGCCATGC
This sequence comes from Vandiemenella viatica, assembly GCA_031002005.1. Taxonomy (NCBI): domain Eukaryota; kingdom Metazoa; phylum Arthropoda; class Insecta; order Orthoptera; family Morabidae; genus Vandiemenella; species Vandiemenella viatica. Next base: position 109,182,149 of record JARYHS010008075.1, on the reverse strand, counting down.
AACGTTGACCAGCAGCACCAAAGGCCGCACCAACCAACTGGTTTATGGTAGACTCCTTGTTTGCATCAGGCATAATAACTCCATGGTTTTTGGCTCCCATATTACTTTGCACACGCTTACCATTGCGAGATCCCCTTTCATAAATATACTTGCCCTGTGAAGACATAAAACTGTACAGAATATTTTTCTTAGACTTTCATACAAACTTATATCATATGGTACTGTAATAAATGTTTTTTTTTTAAATTATTAAGCTGAATAGATATGAATATTTGTTTTTTTTTACACATCTGTTAGCAACAAAACAGACCAAATATTAAATGCCCACCAATGAACATACATTACAGAAAAACACAAAATGAGTAGATTTTGCATCCTTGGTTATGAACGAGGTAGTACTTTCACATGTAGTTTTGAAATATGACATAACATTTGCTACCTATTTTTCTTCTAATACATTATGAAGTGACAGAGTGAAATGAGTTGACATAGCTGTAAACAGTCATTGGAAAATCTGGAAACAAATGATGAGTGCTGAATGGAGATAAGAACTTAAAACTAGATGTCAACGAAGCAATGCAATACCAATTCAGCCATGCACATTTAAAAAGTGATATTGTTTAAATTAAAACTCTTTGCTGCAAGGACAGTGAAGGATTCTTGGTATAATTGAAAGAGAATTTAGTTTATTCAGAAATATTGTTCAGGTGTTGTCACTTATATGCTTTGAAAACTAATTACAAGTAAGAGGAAAGTATTGCAAGACATCATCTTATGATGTCATGTCCAATCCCGGACATACACATCTACCATGGGAGATGTTCCCCTCTGCGGAAACTTTCTTGGGAAGATGAATTGGGGTGGTTTCCCACTATCTTCCCCAGTGAGTGTTTGTATGTGTTATTGTGGTTGTTGATGACTGTGATAGTTTGTGAGTTCAGTATAGAATGTTGTTTGTGTTGTATGAAATGAGAAATAAAGATTTTTTTACTTATGACCTTACACCTTGTCGATGTCAAGGTCATTAGAGATTGGATGGGACTAGGGACAAGGAACCGGAAGGAATTTTGCCACAGCCTTCTGAATGAGCATTTCAGCATTTGCCTGGATTAATTCGGGGAAACCATGAAAAACCCAAATCTGGATACCCGGACGAGGAACTGAACTGGCGTCGTCCTGAATGCTAGGCCAAAGCATTAATTGCTCACCCACCATGCTCAGTGAGAGATGAAGAAGGGAAAGGGTGAAACCCTGTGCCACCTGGCTAAACGTCCCCATCTGATGTACAAATCACCATCTACAGTGTCAGCGCAACACCATCACAGTGTTGCAGCCAACCGAGCCAATGGAGTGGGCCTATCCGCTATATAGAGTAGTTTAAAAGTGAAAATCTAATTCAGTGAGCCTATGGAATCACAGATTACAACAACTTCCGAATAAGAATAGCATTTCTTGAAGCAATCCAGTGTTGGTATAACACTTTGAATATCAGGACCTGCAGATGTTACAAATAGCTATTGTTTTGTTAAAACATAAATTACTACAATTAGCATATGTGAAATTACATATTACATGGAAATTTGAAAATTGCACAAGTTTTCAGTGAGAAATGGTTACACCCTTACTACCTACAGAAGGCACAAGTATTGGATGATGGATATTTGCCAAGATGAAAAAGATTTACCCAGCAAATGATGCAAATTTTGAAAAGTAATGTTTTATGAATAAGGCATTATTCACCTAGGAAGGTTTCTTCAAATGCTATTACAGCATTAATTTTACTGTTGTAATACAGTATAATTACATCCAAGTAATGTTTTCTTGGGAAGCTATATATAAATTGAGATAATGTGTTATGTTGTAAAAAAAATGGAATAGTTCAAATGGGTGGTGACATCATGATGCATGCTGCACTCATTCAGTTGGGCCTTAAGTGTGGAAAGGAATATCAGGACAGTCTGATAAAATTTGTGCATGTGTGTTACTAGACCAGTAGATTTTTCATGCTTTGTATCATAACCGTATGGAAACCAAAGAGAACAGGATAATTCTCTGTAAACATTCCACATCATGATTTGTATCCATTTGCTTCTCCACAACACCAGAATTATGAATTCCTTTATTCTGACACCTAAAGCAGACTCATCGAACAAGAAACTTTCTGCCTCTGAAATTAACATAGGCAAATGGCATACAAAGACTACTTTGGGACTGGGATAAGATAGAGGGATATAAAAGAATGAAGATTATGGGTGCATATGTGCTGGATAGTGAAAAAATTTCACTCTGAAATTTGTATTCTATTTTCCCCATATATTTATGAGGTGGAAATTGGGGAACATCCCAGAAACCTCTAAGGCCATTATAAAAAAAAATTAAGTATCATATACAGGATGAAAATACATATGCAACAGCATGGTTTGAACTCATATCGGTAGTGTTTATTTAAACCCAGTATTGAACCACAAAGATGCCCCCAGATATATGGCTGGCGTATTTTGTGCCTTCACTGCTCAAGTCTACAACACCGATGGCAAGCTTTTATTTGGTTTATGAGGGTTGTTTGAAAACTCCATGCAAAAAATAAAAACTACTTACGTGTTTGGGGTAAATCTTTTTTATTTTTCGACATAGTCTCCTTTAAAATTATACACTTCGTCCAACGATGTTCTAGTTTGTTTATCCCTTCCAAATAATAGGATTTGTCCAAATCTGCAAAATATCCATTAGTTTGTGCAATCACCTCCTTGTTTGAATAAAATCTTTGTCCTGCCAGCCATTTCGTCAAATTGGGGAACAAATAGTAGTCCAAGGGAGCCAAGTCTGGAGAATAGGGGGGATGTGAAACGAGTTGGAATCCTATTTCCATTAATTTTGCAACCACAACTGCTAAGGCGTGTGCTGGTGCGTTGTCGTGATGGAAAAGGACTTTCTTGTGGGCCAATTGTGGGTGTTTTTCTTGCAGCTCGGTTTTCAAACGGTCCAATAATGATGAATGATGTGCACCTGTAATAGTTTTACCCTTTTCCAGATAGTCGATGAGGATTATCCCTTGCGAATCCCAAAAGACAGTCGCCATAACCTTTCCGGCCGAAGGAACGGTCTTCACCTTTTTTGGTGCAGATTTTTCATTGGTAACCCATTGTTTAGATTGTTGTTTGGTCTCAGGAGTATAGTAATGTATCCATGTCTCATCCACAGTGACAAAACGATGCTTAAAGTCCTCTGGATTCTTCTGTAACAGCCGCAAACCATTCTTGCGACACTTCACATGATTCTGTTTTTGGTCAAGCGTCAGCAATCGCGGCACCCATCTTGCGGATAGCTTTCTAATGTCCAAATGTTTATGCAAAAAATTATGTAACCATTCAGTCGAGACACCCACAGCACTAGCAATCTCACGCACCTTAACTCTTTTGTCATCCATCACCATATCATTGATTTGATCAATGATTTCTGGAGTCGTAACCTCCACAGGCTGTCCAGAACGTTCAGCGTCACTTGTGCCCATATGGCCAGTCCGAAAATTTTGAAACCACTTATAAAGTGTTCTAATCGAAGATGCAGAGTCACCATAATGTTTATCAAGCTTCTCTTTAGTCTCCTGAGGTGTTTTCCCTTTCATAAAGTAATGTTTAATCACCACACGAAATTCTTTTTCGTCCATTTCTTGAAAATCACTCGACTTCCTTGATTCACACGAATGCCAAACACAAAGAAATACACCAATATGGCTGAAATTTGGTGTGCGTTTATTCAAGAGATGCTACTAACTAAACATGACCTCAATACGTTTATGAGGTCCCATCTCTCGGACTTTGCACGGACTTTACAAACACCCCTCGCACACTATTAATGCAACAATGTAGTAGGAACAAATGCTGTGAGGTCATATTAATATGGAAAGTTAAAATATGCCCATTACTCACAAAAGTTGACTGGAGAAGGGCAGCAGTGACAAAAAGAAAACTTAACATACACAAAACAATATTTCAGGCTCTGAAAATATAAAAATGTAACTCATCTTGCACTGACAACCACAGTCAACACAATCACATGAGTCATGAAACCTTACATCATTCTGATCTCTTACTTATGAAACATGTTGTAAAGAAATATTTCAGCATAGAAATATATCTGGAAAATTATCTACTGCTCAACAAATTTGGCAGAAAAGAATGTAATAAGTAATAAGTAAGGTAGAATGCAAAATTTTGGGTACATTTGTACTAAAAGAAAATTAAAAAAGGGGTCACTGTTTGCAATGTGTTTGGTCTCCTATCATTGTACTATAGTAAGCAATGAGTTGTTTCCAGGATTGTATTTACATTTTTATTTTATCAGGATAGAAATAAAAGACAAAATGCGAATGTTCACAGTGTTGGTAAACATTTTTAAGAATTATGTATTTTACTGTCAACATTCATGTGGAAAAATCTACAAAATCTTAAAACACTGTAAATGAGACTAAAGAAAATAAACAGGGAATTAAATTAATACATAAAATAAAAAGACAAAGTTACTTTAATTTGTTACAAAAATTAAACAACAGAGAGTTATAATCAAATATCTGAAAGAATAGCAATCAATGAATGAAGTTTTAAAAAAACCATGGGTGCATAAATAGTTGAGCTGGAACTGGAGCTAACTTGATATAGAAATGAGGAAGTTGGTAAATTTTGCATATTTTCACTCCCTGCTCACTTATGGCACCTCCTCCAGCAAGCAGAGAAGATACTCAAGACACAGAAATGTGACATCAGAATTATTTGCAGAATTAGCCCATTGACAGGCAGAAATCTAATTGGAAACCTATGTATGCAGAAAATTTATAACTCTTTAGTCTCAATGGTGGAGTAGGTTTAACATCCAAAAATAACAAGACATTATGAATTTTACAAAAAGAGTACATTCTGCTGTGCTTTTTCAAACATTGTTCTACCAAAGGAAATAAAATGTTATCTACAAAAAACTGGCAGCTTTAAATTCAATGTGAAAGAGTTTTTACTTCTGAACAGGCTTTACTCTGTGAAACAAATTTCTTCTTGGAATTTTGCAACTTAAAAGGACTGAGAAAGTAGATAACGTTTTAAGGTCTGGAACAATTTAATTTAAACATTGTAAACTAACGTGAGATGATATATATTTGTAGTTAACATTGTAGACCAATTATAGTTATAAGACGTTATGAAAATATCTTGTAGTGTTTTATGTTCTTGAATTTGATCAAAGAGAAGATATGTAATCTAATTTAGTCTCAAAAATCAATTATTCTACATTCAAATGTACTCAATATAGCACCCACAATTTCTTGAAAAATGCATTTAAGATTTTTCTTTGAATGTTTAGTAAACAAAAAGAGAAAATCTATTTAACGTAATTCAAATTTCACAATAACAATTTATTAATATTGCTGCTCTAAGTTCTTATATTACATGATAAAGCTACAAATCTATTTCATATGTAAATAATACAATTGACTTACAGCCTGGTCAGATCCAACAAATGATATTGCTTTGATATCTGGGTGATCACAAATGAAATTAACAGCTTCATGAGCACCATGAATGACATTTACAACACCAGGTGGACATCCTGCTTGGTTCAGCATATCCAATAACATCATGCAAGCACCAGGATCTCGCTCCGAAGGCTTGATGACAGAAGTGTTGCCAAGAACAAGTGCAACAGGAAACATCCAAAGAGGTATCATAGCTGGGAAATTGAAGGGGGTAATACCAGCAGTGACACCAAGTGGTAAGCGGTATGAATATGTGTCCAAGTCCTTGGCTATGTTGGAAAGAGTCTCACCCAGCTGCAGTGATGTTACACTACAGCAATGTTCTACAACCTCTGAGAAAGAGAGAAGACAAGTATAATTAATATAGTATAGTTTCAAAGGAAATAAAAGGCACCAGACAGCAAATTAAGATTATAATTAGCAATGAGGAAGTTTAAACGAGGACAGGGCTGACTTAAAAGTAAGATGCATGCACATAAAATGTTGAAATTTTTTAGTGCAAACCCCTCATCAGCAGAACAACTTGGTGTGAACATGGTGGGAGCACAAAGTCAACTACTGTAGTTTGTGGCAGGCAAGAGAGTAGATGGAGTTGTTATAAAGGAAGGCAGACAAAGGTGAATGTAGGATGGCATACAAACAAAAAATATGGACACTGACCACTTAATTTCATTTTTGGGTATAAATCCCTCTTCAGTTGGATTCCGTGTAATTCATATGATAGGAGTAAAAGAGCAACCATTGAATATTGACTCCCACCTCTTCAGCAGTAGAACATGGGGTGCAAAGGGTGACAGTTAAAGAGCAACAGTTCTTTTTCTTTTACTGTGTGGTAGATTAGGTATTTACGAAGCTAGGTCTGTAGCAACAGTTAATGCAAACAGTCTAGACAGGGGATTTGCAAGCTAGTGAGAACTATACTGTAGGTCAAGTCTCTCAGCGATTCAAGCAAGTGCATAGCAACTAAGCTGTAATGAACACTGGTGACATTACATATAGAGCCAATGCATGTAAATAGCAGAACTAAGATTAAAAAAATTTATGTATGAAAAAAATTAGATTGTAAAATAATAAAACCAAAATAGAACTAGGATACTCCAGAGGCTGATAGGAACAGTCTTTGCTTTGGAAAAGTGGAGGTGTGATAGACTACCGATTGACGAAGACAGTCAGTTGCAACATTTAATGCAAACATTCTTGTGGGTGGAGGGGGGAGGGGGGATTCACAATTTAGCCAGAGTGATGAACTGTATACTAGGTTATGTCTGTCATTGATTTCCAGTAACCGTGTAGCAAGCAAGCCATGTGATGCATCGGGATGGCTTGTGATAGGGTGATCATCATCCCTGCTCCTAGGAGCAGAGGTGCTAGGTGAATAAAACTGAGGTGTTGGGATCAATTAAGTATAGTTCCAAAATTATCTATGATGGAGCAACCCTGAGGCAGAGTTGAAATGGCAGTTAGGTGCCACTGATGAGTGACGGTAATGTCTGAGTTAGAGAGACAGCTGTGAGCAGCAGAAACCGTATTCTACAACCATGGGACCAGCAGCTACTAAAGGACAATGCATAGAGGAGCAGCAGTAATACAACTGGTGGGGAAAAAACCTGTATAGATGCTGAAAGCTAATTGGGGAAGGTTCAAACATTATTGGGTTGTTAAGGCTATATGCTTGTTTCCATAAGCATTAGTCACAAGCGCAAGGCTGACCTGGATAAATGGGAGAAATTACCATATTATTGGAAATGGTTATTGGATATACAAGCAATGAATAAATGTATATTTAATAAGCTCTCCCATTGACAAAGCAAGGTTCTACACATGAGTCTCCTCTCTCAAACGGTGGCAAAGAAGAAAATGGAAAAAAAGTAACCGGTCCACGACAGTAGGAGGAAATTTTGGATGTCAGGTGTAGCGTCAACCAGCAAAAGTACAAGTATTAGGTACTGAGTGCAATCGTTAAAACTTTAGTAACCTTGCAGCTAGTAAGAATAGAAGTAGGGATCAAGGGAAATAAATCAGAAAATACCATCCAATAAAACTGTGTTACAGAAACATTCGGTGAGCAGAATTGGTGAAGTAGCATATGCAGCAGTAAGCGGGATTGGAGATTGTTGTCATCTCAACACAGTGGACAGAGACAGCGAAATAGGTCAACAACAGCAAGGGGATTTTTTCAGCACTACATTAGGTGGTAGAAGAAAGCAGATCGCAAAAAAAAAATGAGTAGAATGTGCAAGCCTGTCATGCCTGGCACTAGAGAAAAAGGTGAACCTTCTGAAAGAGGAAGCATAGAGAAATTAGAACGATTAAAAGTGAGCTTGTAAGAAGTTTTGAAGTTAATCCTGCACTCTTTTTGTGGGAGAAGAGAACTTTGAAAAAAAACTCTTGATGACTTTTACACAGCATTCAGTTTGGTAGACGCTAAAGATCATGATATATCACAAACTTGTAAAGACACTGATAGAAGATGCAGCTAGCCTGACTGTCCTGGTTCGTGAGAATGTGAAGGAGTATAAGGATGTTTGTGTTAATAGAAAATTACAGACCAAGCGTAAAATAGATCGCTATGCAATATGTTTTTTTTTTTGCAAATTGTCAAAGAGGGGTGAATCAGTTGGTGAATGGGCCATTAGGTAGGATGGAATTGTGCACAATTTCAGGGATTCAACAAACAGGAAATTAAGAGGAAGTGAGCTAACACTCTTTGGCTCATGTGATGGTTGTTCATAAACTGTTAGCTGAAAGCAGAGCAAGAGAAACTGAGCTTGCCTTACTGGAAACAGTAGAGGTTGATGTGTGATGAGTGAGTGGAGGCTTTCTCCGCAAACTGATGAAATATAATCTTCTAATTTGTTCAGCCAGATGGTGTCATATATACACAATGTTTTGACAGCTGGATGCCAGGTGTTGAACAGCTTCAGGTGTTGCAAGCTCAGTGTCAGCACCTATACAGCCTTAACAGAAGATGTTATTATGACCCATAGCAGCTCGTGAAGAGTAGACCTTGTCCGTGTCACCGAGTACAGTTCCCTACACTGGCCCTAACGCTTGTACACTCAGTTGGTGGATCGTGCATTCCATTTCTGTGACGTGCTGATTGGGTGGCCCAACAACCACCAGCAAGCTATTGGCCATAAAAATGTTTTCTCTTAAGCCAGTACAGGTGGTGACACCGAACTTGCAACACCTGATGAAGACAGCACAGTCAGCTTTCAAAATGTTGTGTTTATACGACACCATCCGGATGAACACCCGAGAGGGTTATATTTCATAGAGGTTGTAGTGGCAGAAGAAACAGTAATTGTTTAGGTGAGAGAAAAATGACAGTACCAGGAAAGCGACAGGCGGCAGCATGTAGAAATGAGCAGAGGAAGAAAAAGTGAATATTGGAATGGAGCTGTTAGGAGAAATATGGAGAATGTGAGACCAGCGAGTTGTCAGTTCTACAGGAAGGCAGGACATAACGCAAGACAGTGAAAAGAAGTATTGGCTATATGAGGAGTTGCAACAGTGCCAAGACTGGTATGTTGATTATGTAGGAAAAGAGGCCATGATGTGAGGCAGTGCAAAGGCAAGCAAAGAGTGTGAGAAATCACTGCCCTGCAGGGGAGGCAAACAGGTGATAGAAGACGGGTGACGAGACACCATAATGGAGTTTCGACAGTGGAGACACGGGCCAGATCAATTAAGTTCTATTGACAACAAAACCAATGAAGGTTATTGCAGAGGCAACTTGAAAGATCCTTTGCCATGTAGATGATATAATTTGTCGAGCCATACAAGAGAACATCACACCTATAAAGTGATGAGTTGTAGCAAGTGCCAGAGATAGTGACATCATGAGATTGTAATGTGTGCTCATGGATTGATCAAGTACAGGGACCACAGAGAGGAGCAGAAGATTTAGAAAACTAGAAAGGAATGAATTCAGGCAATCTGGAGATGCTTGGAAACAGGGATTAAAGAAAAGTGACTACAGCAGCAAAAACAGAAATGATTATATGGTACTGGAATGTGAAGAACATACACAAAGTACAATTGAGCTCTTGCTGGATTTGGGAACACAAGATCCTTTTCTCAGATCGGAGTGTTTAAGGGAAACATGGTGTCATGGAATGATGAAAGGCGTCACCATTAAAGGAATCTCCAGAAGAACAATTCTGATGGAAGGAGCGGTAGTGATAACTCTTAAGGAAGGGAAGGAGTTATTAATGCAGCAGAAGATGCAGGTGATACCACAGGAAGTGGATAGTTTATACAATGGTATAATTGGAATAGATTGGCCAAAGAAGTGGAAGGCTATATTGGATTATGGAAAAGTTGTGGTGCATATACAAGGATATACAAGGTAGGGTCAAAAAGTTCCTGGAATTGCCATGTACAGTCAAGCAGTTGTTTGCCGGATGTGAAATTTTTGTTTGGAAGATTGGCAGCACAACTGAGGAAGGTGCTGTGCCACACAGCAGGCAGTTGTAGTTGTGTGATTGTGAAATTTCATCTTTAGAGCAGGGTGGAAATATCAAATTCTGTGTGTTACTGGAGAAATCACTCTCAGAGACACTTGAGGTGCTGAAGAAAGCATATGGAAACTACGCAATGAAGAAGATGGCAGTTTACAAGTGGAACAAGCGTTTTTGTGGTGGTCGCACAGTAATTAAAGATGACATTCAGACTAGGCGGCCTTCAACTTCCATGACAGATGAGAAAGTTGAGTGTGTGGTTGACAACTTATGCGTGCGGATAGGCAAACAACCATCAGTATTATTGCCTCCGAAGTTCGTTTTTCACATGGGAGTGTTCACAGCATTCTTCATAATGACTTAAACATGCATCATGTTTGCTTGCACATGGTTTCCCCTGAGCAAAATGAAATAAGATTGACCATGTGCAGGGACTTGACTGAAATGGCTGATGCAGATGGCAGTTTCCTGTGCTAAATTGTAACAGGTGATGGGACATGGTGCTTCCTTTATGACCCTCAGATGAAACGGCAGTCTGCTGAATGTAAATCAGAAACATCACCAAGAAAACAAAAATTTCACTTGCACAGAAGCCGGGGTAAAGTAATGTTGGAAGTATTTTTTGATTACTGGATCTTCTGGATAATTATGAATTTACTCTTGAAGGGAAAACAGTCAACAAATAATTGTACACAGAGATCTTATGAGAAGCAAATCGACAAAAATGACATGAACAATAGGCAGGGAATGATTGGATTTTGTTGCACATCGATCCATAATGGTGAAACCAATCTTGCAACATCAGATTTTTACCTGTTTCCACAGTTGAAAATGATATTAAAGGGATGACGTTTTGCTGATTTGTCAGAAGTGATGGAAAATGCGACAAAGTGGCTGAAAAAACATGAAAATTGGCTTTCAGGAGCATTTCCAACAATTGTATGAATGGTGGGTTAAGTGTGCAGCAGCAGAATGAAAGTATTTTGAAGGAAAATAAGGTAAAAATGTTAGACAAACTTTCAATAAATTTTTATTAACCAATTCTGGAAACTTTTTGACCCTACCTCGTACAATCGAAACATGAAGAGCCAAGCACAAGACAAGTAGGAAGTCAGGAGAAAGCCCAAGTGAAACATGTGCAAAGAATAAGTATAGGGACATAGCAGGAAAATGTCTTTGGAAATAGAAGTTGCAGGAATACAAGGAGATAAAATGGCTGTGGTACCAAAGCAAAAATTGCGAGAAGGAGTGCTGATACCACAGTCGTTGGTAGCAGAGCATTAGGGAACATATTTTCTGAATATTTTGAATGTTACCGAAGAGAAAGTGATGTTGCTTAACCCGAAGTAGCAATAGAAGATTATGTTTAGCAGAAGTGAGAGAGAAGAGTACATACAGTGGCAAAAAAAAGTGATGTATTGATGTGAGAGAAAATAAAGAAATTCATGGAAAGATTTAAAATAGAGCATCTGGGTGAGCCCCAGAGAAGCAAGCAGTGAAAGAATTATTTGTGGCTTATCATGTCGTATTTCATGTCAGAGGTTACATTTTGCCATATACGGAGACAGTGAAACAAGGGATCCATATATAGCCGGAAGCAGTAAGGAAGATATTAAATGGCAGCAGTATAGAATCCCTGAAAGTCGAAAGGAGAATCTGAAGAAAAAACTGGAAGGTTGTTACAAGAAGAAATAATAGAAGAGAGCATAAGGGCTTGGAATTCATCATTATTGATGATTCCGAAACAGAAAGGAGTAGATCAGAAGAGAAGATGGAGAATTCTTAGACTACAGAAAGTTGAACAAGGTGATAATCAACAGTACATTCCGTTGCCATTGATAGTAGATATACTAAATCATTTTGGGAACACACGATATATTTCGATTCCAGATCTAGCGAAAGGATATTATCAGATTAAGCTAGCAGAGGCAGATAGAGGGAAGACAGCCTTTAGTACACTGAACAGTCTGTTATACCCCCCGTCAAGGGGGTATTTCGCAAGATTCTGCATAAGCTGTTACTGATACAGTTTATACTACCTTAATCGAACCCATGAGTCGCTAGGTTTCTTTAAATCGGCAACCAAGCTATTAATTTAGCCTGTAATAGCTAACAGGTAAGAGATTGTATAGTCAAATAAAAAGTTCAATTCATAAGAAACTGTAGATTCTGAAAAATTGGTAGCTTAACTGGTATCAGTTGTAAGCCTAAGGAAAGGCATCTGATCTACACATCCATTATCAAAGACAGCAGGTACATTCAACTTGCTCACTGAAGTCCACAACTTCGATAAAGCTTTCACCACTCCCCCCTAGTTGGTGAGAACTTAAGAAAATTCCTTCAGTTCATGATAATATTTGTAGTAGTTCACCCCCGACTGCCAAATGTTAGACGACGTCGTTGCCTAGTATGGAAATTTTACAAGTCCCAAAGGAACCATCCAAATTCTATCACCCGCATGTTGACTAGAAATGTACACTCCCCTCTTATACTGATCAAATACTGCTGGCAACTGCCTACCCAAGGGAATGCTGGTTGGCTTTTAAAAGGCTTGGCTAATCTTTTAGTTAAATTGTCACATAACAATGGTGCATTCCCATGAGGAAATGCTATTCTCTGGTGAATTAGCAAAATCCCTCATTCTTGTGGTACACTAATTTTCCAAAAATTTTAATATGTTATATTTTAATTTATTCCCAATCTTTTCCGTCATGACAAATTTACTCGTAATTTTCGTCGTTTAAGAGCTATTAATTTCTAAAAGTCACACATGGTGATATCACATTTTGATACTAAAATCCATTTTATAATATAATATTTAATTAAATTGCAATGAAGCGCACACTCCAGTCGCAATTTCCCTAAAATCCATCTTCCCCCTTTCCTGCACCCATCAGCATTTGCCCTTTACAAATTTTAACTTTAAATTCCTTGAGGGTTTTTTATCCCTTTAAATCTGAAATTACTGCTAAACTGTTATATTATTATTAAACTGATTTTTCTCTCTCATATAAGCCTACTTTTATCTTCCTAGCTCTTTTATTTCAAAAGTTTAAATTCTTTATTTTTGCAATATTTCCTTATGTAGAATTCTCTGCTTTCTTAGTGGAAATGAATGCAACAAAATTCATTACGCTGGAAAAGCAACTTTATTTGAATCTCATGTCTTTTATGAAAATGGTTTAGTATAAATTTAAAAAGTGCTTTACTGTTAAGAAAATGGTTACACAAGTTCTTTACTATACAACTATATGAGATTGGCCCCCTTCTATATGTTTTTAGCAATATAATGGATGTATAACAAGGTTATGTTCTGAGCTGAAAAATACTATTTAAAATGATTATAAAAGATATTTGGTGTATGCATTATTTGTAGGGATTGCAATCTAACAAGGCGCGGGCGAAGTGGGCAACCACCTACGGCCTCGTGGTCCAAGGGGCCTCGCACACCAGGCAATATTCATTTCTCAAGAAAAGTAAGTAATTGTGAAACTCAACATCGTCGCTGGTTGGTTTATTCAAAATACATTTTTTATTATTATTATTATTATGCAGAGTATTTGGCAATTCACATAATCAGATGGCAGAGGGAATGTGCTGTGACTGGAAACACTTAAGCAGCATTTCAAAGACATGAGAGTACCAAAGAACTTAAGGTGTTCCAATGGATGAATAAAGCAAGGAAAAAAAAAAAATAAAAAAAAAAAAACATATACTAGAGAAACAAAAGGCTACAAAACAGGTTTTTAACACAATGATCGATTCCATATTGAGCATAAGGATTCAAAATTTGTGTGTTTAAATCAACAGTTTCACAATTTCAATTTTCTCTATGATCTAAGCAAACTAAAAAATATTCCAAAATCTACCAAGTTAACCACACAGTCTTGCGAGTGTCTGAGTGCAATGATTTCCAACCTCACGTATTATTTAAAAAAACTAGGCGACCCGACAGACTTTTTCCTCTCCAAATTTCAGTACATTTGTTTGTGATCTTTTTGTGAATTTGTGAAAAGCTTGGGAATGTGTAAACATCGTAAAAATGAAAAAGAAATGTGTTTCTCAGTGATCATTGTATTTAATAAAGATTGTGTCCATGAGTATTCAATTTGAGGAGGAATACATTTAGAAGTACGCCAATGGGAAATTTTACATTTGAGATGGATTCCATCGGCAATACACTGCTGAAATGTGTAATGTGCCTGGAATGTGATCGACTTGGAACCATGAGGCTTTGTTTCAAAATTTAAATCATAATTGACTAATCCAGAATTTCATGTTAACCAAATGGTTTGTTCCCCCCCTCCCCCCCATTAAATTTGAAATCTTAATTAATCTCAAGGTATTTTATTTACATTTCAAATTTGATCATCGCACCACTAAACCAGTTTTGATTGTTTCATAGATCTTGCATCGTTCAGTCTATTGCCATCATACATTCATCCCAAATGACCAATTTGCATATCGGCAAAAAAAATTGGCCATCGCACAGTTCCCTGAAGGATTGCACATTGGAGTTTCATTTATTTACATATTCAGCAGCAACTTGGATGCTGAAGGAACTGTTTGACCACCTTCCAACAACGCAGCTGCAATTCCTGATGAAACAAGTGCAAGTGCGAGCGAATCATTGCAAAATCAGTGAGACCAAAAATGTTTTTCCAGTTCCACTGGGAGCGTCCAAGAAGAAAATCCCTTTAGTTCCATCATTCACAACTCTCATGTCAATATCATACACATATTTTTGTTGCTGATTCAACAGCGGAACGTTTGCTCGAACTGATTCTTGCAATGCATCACAATCATATTGTTATTTACTTTGCAACTCTTGGTTAAATGCGTTGTGCATCAGACGATTGGGTGCTTTCATGCCTAATTCAGGTAATACCCTGTTTGTTATATCATTAAGCCCATGTAACCAATTAATATCAATGGAATAGATACAAAATAACTACATTTGTTGGACATAAACACCACAAAAATAAAAACGAAGATGATTTTATTTTAATTTGGGTTGGAAGGTTCTTCTCAGATCTGCCAGTTCTTTTCCAATTGAGTTATTTCCATCCTGGGAGCATAACCAATAATTTAAAAAAAAAAGAGAATAACACGTATCCTTCACTTGAATTATGAGTTATGGCCTTGAGTTCATACAAAAATCCCATAAAAAAGGCACATCCAGTTTTTCGTGAATTTTCTAATTTTGTTGGCAACTATTCCAATTTTTCTTTCACTAAAAACCTCATTTCGAATATTACAAACACTGTATAAAAAAAATAGCCAAATCAGTATACAGAAAAAAGCACTTTTAGTTATTCTCAAATTTTTGGGCCAGTTTTACGATTTTTCTTTCTTTAAAAACCTTATTTGTAGCCAAATCGGTAGAGGAAAAACCAAATTTTCCAATATTCTGGCAATTTTTCTTTGTCTAAAAACGTTATTAGGACTATTATGAACATTTTTAAAAATCAGTAAAACTGATCCATAGTACAAAGCAAACAAAACACTTTCAGTTTTTCTAAATTTTCGAAATTTCCGGGTTATCTCTCAAAAATTTTTTTGTCTAAAAACCTTGTTCAGACTAATATGAAAAAAAAGTTAGCCAAATCAGTTCACATAAAAAAGCAGTTTCAGTTTTTCATAAATTTTCAAATTTTCAGGCAACTTTTTCAATTTTTTTTTCTCTTTAAACTGTATACGGAATATTATGAATAATTTTTTTAAAAAATTAGCCATATTGGTACATAGAAGAAACCACTTTACATTTTCCCGAATTTTCCAATTTTGTGGGGAAATTTTTCCAATTTTTCTTTATTCAGACTTCTACAAAAAAAACTAGCCATATCGGTCAAGGAAAAAGCCATTTCAGTTTTTCTGAATTTTCCAATTTTTTGGGATACTTTTCCAAATTTTCTTTCACTAAAAACCTTATTCAGACTAATATGAACATTTTATGTATATATATAAAATAGCCAAATTGGTACACATAAAAAGGCAGTTTCAGTTTTTTCAATTTTTTCTTTCCCTATAAACCTTATTTGGTCTATTACGGCGGTCCATAGAAAAAAGAACTTTCAGTTTCCAATTTTTTCTTTGTTTAAAAACCTTATTCAGACTACTGTGAATTTTTTTTAAGTTTAGCCAAAGCAGTCCAGTCATTCTCAAGTGATGTGCCTGCCAATGAACAGCATTTCATTTTTATAGATTATAAACAATTAGTGACGGAACGTCGAATTTTCTGAGCTGGAGCAATATCTTGATATTGCTGCTCCTTCAAACATAATTTTCCCACCTCGCGAAGTTGCCGCCCGGCGCAAACTGTGATCCCATGTTCACCTGACTTCATTAAAGATGTGAAACAATTGCACCAATACATTTGACAATTTCAAAACAAAAAAATTATTTATAAATTGCTTCCTCTTGCACCATCAGAGAGCCTCGCAAAACGTATCTTGCCCACTTAAAATTTAGGTCTTGCCCTGCCTGTGAATCCAGCAAAGTGGGATCCCACAATCCCACATGATCCCGCAACATTAGACAGTTTGGCAGATTCTGCACAAAATTAAGCAGATCCGCAATCCACAAAATGGGGCAAAAAATGTGTCAGTCTGTGTGACTCATTGCCCTGCCGTTATTTTCCAGCCTCACTCAGTTTCTATCGGATGTATCGCACTGTTTGCCTGTACCCTTGCAGTTGGCATTTGACTCAAGTGAACAAATATTTGTTTTTGTCAACCCTCATCATTCTTAAATAAATAGATCCACTTTTACGCATTCATTAAAACTTACGTTTGTTTTGAGTACGTATTTATATGATTTGAGTTATGTTGCATACTTACTATATAATAAGTATTTTTTTTGTGTCGCACAGATTATCTGAACTACACAGTTAAAACTTTTCATTAACAGTTTCATTATTCCCATTTTCTATAATTGCAGACAAAGTAATTGTGACAACTTCCTGTATTTTCAGCTGAAAATTTGATTATTTGATGATATTAAACTAATGTTATCATAATTTTAATGATTTCTTTAGCAGTTATCAAAAGGAAATTGTATATCGTTTGACTTATTGTTGTTTTGGCCGCTGCCTCAGTGTATTTAAAACATGTTCTTTAACGAAAGCTTCCTGCTTACACGTGCTGCTCTGGCTTTCAATTAATCCCTCTTGAGATGATTTTGTCAATTGCCACAATACATTATTTTTGAGTGAATAGCATGTGTTCTTTCAACTCTTTGTTATTATTTCAATTAAAGGCAAAAAAAATGTTATAATGAAGTCTTGACAGATTTATCGCCAAATTGTGATGTAAAAACAACATACTTCAATGGCTGCCTCTGCTGTCTTCCTGAAATGTGAAATTTCATGTTTTTACAATGCAATCGGGCGATACACATGTGAGGACTTCACTGCAACCACTCCTTTCTTACATATAAAAAAATCATTTCCACTCTAAAAAAGTCATTACGCCACTTGAAGTAAAACTGAAATACTTGACACTTTTATGTCTTCGTGAGTAGTTTCTTTTAATAACAATGAATCAACTATAAAATCAATCAAGGAATCAGGAGACATAATAATGAGTCACACAAAAATAATTCTTGTAAAAATAGGCCAAGTCTCGTGCTTGTGAAGTGGCAAAAAGTTATGAGATCTTGTTCTGAGCCAAGTCTATAATTTACAAAGTATGTTCATTTCACTTGAAATAGAATGCTTTCCCGCGGTACTATAGTGTGTTCATTTAGAGTAGTAATAAAAAAAACTGGTGACTTGGCCATTATGCATACCCATGGGTGCCCATATGATAGTTTGTAAGGGGGGGGGGGGGGGGGGTGGCAAGACCTGATCGATTGGGGTATTTTTAATATCATACCTATACTGAATTTTTTTTTTTTTTTTTGCTGAAAGAACGTTCTATGGTGCAAGTTTTGGGGGGTATGGTCTGGTAGAATACAAGCAATCTCCTTACAGCTGGGTAAAACATAGTTTCTGCAAGTATATCATTGAGCTTTGTTTTTTCCAAACACTCATTATTTGTCTAAACGTCATACCATAATCTGGCTTCTGCTTCCAAGTCATCTGTTTGGTAAAACCTTTGCAAACTTATTATATCTCTCATGAAATCATCTTTCTTCTCCTTTTTCATTAAATGTGGGTGAAGAATCCCACCTTTGAATGGTATGTCTGTCTTTTTCAAATCTTGTGATAAGTGATGTGATTATGGAATCCATGTACGGATTGTAAATTTCCACTTTGAAATAGTCTTAGGGTGATGAGTAATGGACATTCACATTGCATCTGAGGGTTTGCCTTCCAGTCAATCTTAGGATTTTTACATCTATGTCAAGTTCCTTACAATCTTCTTTCACTGCTCGGAAATGTTTCTGAATTTGTCATTGCTTTCTCTCTGCTTTTTAAAATTGTTGACGAATCTGTAAACTGAGTGGAGATCATATCAGTACCCTGGAGTTTGTTCACTATTGACTCTAGAAAGGAAGAATACCTCGATATAATGTGTAGACAAATGATAAATGTAGTTGATGATGTTGTGCAATCAAGTTGGCTGGCACGTGATCGAGTGCCTTGATTGTATTCACTGTTATATGCCAGGTGATTCAGACTATCTTTTATTACCAAGAAGTTTTCTTTGAATATCTTGATTGATTTATATTTATGGGACCATCTAGTTTCACAAAACAGTGGAATGTTAGGTATTGTTTTCCTACGCAATAGGCTTTCTCTATAGAACCAAATAACTACTTTAATCATTCTGATTGTTTTACGAATTTCCTGGACACTGTTAAGATCATTGACAACTAAGTTCAGTCTGTGCGATGCACAGTAAAAATAGACAGCTGAAGGATACTTCCCTCTGATCCTGGCCTGCTCTCCAGTTTCATGGCCTGCCATTGTCGAAAAGTGATCAAAGCCAAGGCCAATCAGCTTATTCATATTAAGCCCTAATTTTTCAACAAAATTTAAAATAGATGAAGAAATTCCTTCAGCATCCAATGTAGTAAGCTCTGTAAACCGTAAAAATTCTTCTTTTACTGTAAAGTTCTCTCTCTCATCTACAAATCGTACTCCCACAGACAGTTGCTCTTTTCCACTAATGTCAGCTGTTTCATCTGCCAGTAATGAAAACGCTGATGATCTGTTTACTTCATCAACAATCTCGTTTTGTATCATGGAGACACATGTACTTATTAAATCGTTTTGCACTCTGTGTGATGTATATTTCGCTTTTCCACAATATTTTTGCATATGATTCACCAACACTTTGTCCCCCGCACTTACTCTAAACAAAAGTAAATCCTGAAAGTTTCCATCGCTCAAATTCTTTCCTCTGATGGATATGTCACAAGTGCCACAGAAAAGTAAGTAGCAAGAATTGATTTCAGTTTTTTTCTGTTGGTATTTACAAGCTCCGTGATCCCACTATCTAACTGTTCAATCACATTTTTCTTTCTCATTTCTAAGGACTCACAAAAACTTTAAGCCTTAATCATAGATTCTAGATGCCAACTGCTCTTTTCATGGCCACGAGCATCTTCATGAAAATGTTTGTAATCTTGATGAGCCTTTATCACGAAAGCACCAAATAATCCTCTTTTTAAAACAGGTTTTAAAAGACTACAAAACTTACAAAGGCCCCCCTTCAACTTGGGCGAGTATACTAGCCATGAGTACTTTTGTAGCCAAGTTTTTTGAAAAAGCCTTTTGATAGGTTTTTTTTTATCATCAATGTCCTTTTTGAAATCATAAGTCATATTTAGAGCACGTATGTTTGTTATTAATTGATACTTGACTTTGTCTGACACTGAATCATTTATGTATTCACCTAAATCAAAGCTGTGATTAACTGTTAATTGACTACTGACGAAGTCTGGCTTGTTAACGGTTGAAACCGAAGTGGGCGAGTTGACGTCATCCAAGTCAGTAGCATCAGGAGTAAAGATATCAGCAGACTCAGGACTAATGGTGGAAGGACATTATTGCAACGTGAAGTCAGGAGTTGGTGATGAGAATTTAGAAGTAGTTGTGGGAAGCGCTTTCGAAGGTATTGGTTCTGCAAATTGTATTAATGAGTCATCGACGTTCCTTTTCTGTGTAGCAGTAACACCTTTTTGTCCAAAGAAATTCCTGATATCCATCCCTGAAATAAATATTTCTGATATTTCTGACTCGATTAGGTCAGAATGAGTGAGCCACTATTTTGCGAGATCAATGTGACAGTATAATTACCAAATATTGAGAGAAAAGATGAAGCCTGATACTGGCAATGAATAAACACGGTGGTATTGCCGGTTGAGGGTCGACAGCGGCAAGATCAAGGTTGTGACGAAGTCTCTTCTGTTTATGAAACCACTAATGACCGAAAGATGTGTGAGAAACAAAGCTGCGCTGGGGTTGAACACAGACTTCATAAGCTCAACTAGTCGCCAGGAAACGACTAAATCAAAGGTTCTGTTCTTTTTTCATGACTCGTGCACCTAGGATGGTTAACTGATCGTGATGGTCACCACCGAATTTTGGTAACCTAAAATTCGGAAAAGGTCTGAAAACTACTCGAAGATAAAGTCAAGTTTCTAGGGTTCCAGAGATTTATTCACAATTGCATAGTCAAATTAATCAGTTAACACTTTGAGGCATATCGAAACTTCCTTACCAAAAGATTACCAGTTATGAAGGACAAGCAGCAAGAGACCCCCAAATTTAAAAGTTACATTGCCTACCACACTTCAAGTATGGTGTCGAGCACACGCGGTATTCTCAACTTCCTGTGCATGATGATTTCGGATCACAGCCCGAACATCCACTCCCTAGGACACCCGACCAAAATGTGACCTGAGACAACATGGCCTCCTCTATTTATTGCCGCGATGACGTGATGCCCCTGTGTACCAACTTATCAACAAAAATAAGCTCGCTAACTGGATTCCTTAATCTACCCTACTATGTACCGACCTATAGCGCGAGTCCTATATCAGTCCCATGATCCTCTTCATTGCCGGTAATGTTTTGAAACGTAATTCATTGTTTTTGGTAACTTCTAAGATATTCAAGCTATCGTCAAGTAAAAATTATTTTTGGATTCTCTGAATTTTTTTCCAACTCTTTAAGCTATTCCTCAAGTCTGTATGTTCACTGTACAGTGTTTAAAAATTATTTCCCAACCCTCATGTTTCAATCAGTACATTTAAACTTATAAATTCTATTGCTCCCCTGTTACTACTCCGATTTTGCTAAAAGGTACCTCAAAACGTTCCAAAGTGAGTGTAGTTTCCTGTGGTGTATAAATTATTACAGTGAAAATGGAGTTCTCTCCGTTATGAATTTTCAAAATGTTAACCTGTGTTGTGGCCTAGCTAATTTATTACTCGTTAAACCTTCCATATCTAGAGCTAAGAGTTACAAATTCTTAATTCTAGGGTGTTTTTACCCCTTAATCTACCCTTTGCAGTACTGAAAAGTGTCTAATATTATCAAAATACGGGCTGCAAATGTTTATCATGTGTGCTTATGGCGTTACCTTCCGATCCTTATTACGGCCTACTTTGGTAAGTTTTTCATCTAATTTATCTTTTAAAGTGTCTTGAATGTCTATTCCCACTAAATGTGCTACTTTATCCCATCAAAATCGGTGTTATAAGTGAACAGTTATCTGTATCGTGTCCTCGGGGTGGGCCTATCTGATCTGCATTAGCCGATTCTAGACGAAGATACCGGAGTGGAACATCAAACTTAAAATGAGAAACTGATACTTCTTTTGCTACTACTCTCCCCCTCTACTAATAATGACCTGAGGGGACATTATTTAACTAAATAACAGGCACCTTACAGATGCAAGATGTAATCTTTGAGAGAGGTCGAATATAAGAGTAAGATTAGATAAGGCTTAGATTAACTATACTTTTGGGATATATAGTAATGTCCGCATATATTATATATATATATACACACTCGGCGCCACACGTCGACTGCGAGCGCGACACACAACCTAAAATGTGCGTCTCCTAGCGTAGTGCAAAGGTATAATAATATTGCTTAGTAGGCGGTTGATTTAAACCAGCATTATACGGCAGTTATGCTAAACTAGCAAGTAAATACTGTATTAATATATATCAGATTGACTAAAAGAATAAATAGAAGATAGTCGCTTGCATAAAACAAAATAAATAAAGCAGTTAATGTTGTAACCATGAACACTACATATATTCCCCGAGAACTAGGGGGAGGGCGCCCCCCCCCCTGCCCCCGGGCATGGGTGCCCCTGTGCATACCCTGTTTTTAAACTGATGTGATGTATTGTAAGGGACGTAATATGACCTAAAACTGAATATTTTCCATTTTTTATTAATTATTTAAAATTGGTTTAGATTTAAAAAACAAAAATGTAAAACCTCGAAATATAATTAAGACATGATAAAAAAATTTAATGTAATTTTGCCAGTTAAAATATTGTTAACTCTTAACTTTTATCACTTAACATTAAAGTTGATTTATTAATTTAATTATAAGATGTTTATTGTGTAATTTATTAACACTTAAAATAACTATGTTTTAAATACATGCATTAAAAAACTGTTGACGCCAATCCTGCTGGATACCACGGGATTGCTGCAAATCCTGTAAAGATCCCATGGAATTGAAAGCACTGCAGGATTGCAATCCTCAATTATATGTAATAGGCCACCTACTGAATAGTTTAGGTAAGATAATTGATATATAACAAATCATTATCATTATACCTGTTTACCAATGGAATTGACCGATGCACCCATGACCTTCCAGAGGTTGATGTCATTTGAAAAGAATAGAAGAGAAGAAAATGATGATAAATCTCGATGATTTAATAGTGTTCAGTGACAAGCGTCTGGAGAGATTGGTGGAAATGTTTGTAAGATTAAGATAGTGTACATTAAGACTTCAGCCACACAAACGTGAACTGCTACATCATGAGGTTAGGGCATGTTTTAATGGATAGAGGCATTCAATCAGATCTGAACAAGGTCAAGGAGGTAAGGGAGTTTCAGACACTGACCACAATGAAGTAGTTATGAGGATTATTATAAAAGATTTATTCAAGGATTCAGTCAGATAGTGACATAATTATATGAATTGTTGAAAAAAGGAAGAGCATATTGTAGGGGAAGATGGAGGAAGATACTTTTTTTTCACTCTAAAGGAGATGTTATGCAGTGCACAAGTTTTACACTTTCCCAATCATGGAAAAAATTTCATCATCATAACTGATGCCAGTGATTTTGCGATAGGATCAGTGCTTTTCAGGAAATGGAAGAAGGGGTTGTGCCATAGGATACATGTCCAGAACAGTTACTAAGGAAGAGTTCATATTTGACAATCGAAAAGGAAACGCTTGCAATTTGGTGGTCAGTTAAACAATTTTGAGCTAACGTTTATGGAAGAGAATTCTTTATTCATACGGATCATAATCCACTACAGCGGTTAGTGTTAATCGTGGATCCATCCTTATGAGTGATGAAGTTTAGACTATGGCTGGAACCATTCCACTACTCCATACAATATTGTGCAGGAAAGGAAAATCACGTGTAAGATGGATTCTCATGCATACAATATACTGAAGCAATGCAAAGTTTAGAAGAGAACAGAAGTTGTAAGGAAATTCAAGCAGGCAGAGGGGACAATGCGCAAGAGAAATGAATGTGATTATTTTGGTGTGTGAGCAAGCAATCAGTGAGACACAAGAGCCGAACAGGCAAGCAACCTCGCAGGCATTAGCATAGGTCAGGAGAGAGTGACTTCAGCTCTCTCTCTTTGGAGATGACACGGTTGGCGAGTATATTGCTGATCACCATGGGGGTCACACAGGGATTGGAATATGAAGATTACATGTTCAACACAGCACCAGGCATGTTTTTAGATCGAAAAGCAAGAGTATAGTTATCGAGCACAACACTGAGGATCGCGAGTTATATGAATTTGCAAGAGTTGGAGCAGGTGAGCCAAGGAAAACTTCAGCCTACAAAAACTATAGGCTATTGCACCAAGGAACTGTGGAGATACCAGGAGAGGGTGCAAGAATGTGAGCAGTTATGACAGGAGACTATATGGCAGATGTTATAAATCCAAGAAACAAAGCAAATGGCCCACCAAAAAGAACCATCCTGGGAATCGTATCAGAGCCGAGTCATGTACTTTTCAGAAAGGTGACCCAAGCCAAAATGCAAGCATTACAAAGTCATATTGATAAACTAGAAGAAGAGCAAGGTAATCTACTGCACATTAATAATGATCAACTAAGTGTCATCAAAGTCACCTTGAAAACTTTTAACACTACAATTAGCGGAATAACCCAAAATGAGAAATCTCTAATAGATGGGATTCAAAAGGTTGCTAAATATCTTCAAGATTACATGTATAGCATGAACATAATGTTGAAAGAACTATCCATACAAATGTAATCGCAGGCTTTCGCGGCCAGAGTCAGTTGATTCTTGGCTGTCCGGGTGGGGCCGCGTCATGTTCATTGTAGCAGATGTTTCGACCCTCATTCTGGGGTCTTCTTCCAGGGCAGAACTGCATCCTTGATCAGTGAGTGGTCTTGTTTTATAGACGAGGCTAGCGCCCATATGGATGGTTCGATTTGCCCGCCGAATCAAAAGGTCCGAGCCGTCATGTGTTTAGTTTGCCTGGAGGGGGGCGCGGCGCGGTCTGGCGGGAGGTGACACGTGTCACGCTCTGTCACAACAGGGAGCGCCAGGCGTCATGTAATATCAGCCCGTTGTCTTCGTTAATATTGTTTGGGTGTTTAGCAATTTCTAACGCCTCCTTTACCCTCCTTGGCCACCATTTATCCTCGCGCACTATCAGGGTGGTATTTTCGAAGTCTATGATGCGATTGGTTTCGGCTGCATGCCATGCAATGGCGAATTTGTCAAAGTTATTAGATTTATAATCGCAGATGTGCTTGCGCAGCCTCTTCCTTATAGTGCGCCCCGTGTTTTCTATGTACATCCGACCACAGGTGCACGGAATCTCATAGACCCCAGCCACCTGTAGTGGAGGCAGCCTGTCCTTAACCTTGACGAGCTGGTTACTGACCTTGCTGTGTGCTTTGTAGACAGGTTTTATATCAACTTTTTCAAACAGCTTCCCGATTCTGTCAGTAACTCCACTTATGTATGGTAAAACAACTACTTGGCATTCCTGAGAAGTGGCTTGATTACATGTTGAATTGGCATCTTTATCTGTCTAATACAATGATTGTGGTAGCCATTGGACTTGAATGTGTGTTGCAGCACTTCCAACTCTGTCGTGAAACTATTTGTGTCACACACTTTCGCTGCTCTTGTACACAAGGTCGTGAGGACGCCTCTTTTTGACGCTGGTTGGTGGTGTGATGCGGCATGTAGATATCTGTTTGTGTGAGTCAGCTTCCGGTACACAGAGTGTCCAAGGTTCCCGTCGTCACGTTTGGTTACTAGCACGTCTAGGAACAGCAGCTGTCCTCGTTCCTCCATTTCCATGGTGAATTTAATTTTAGGATGTGCTTTATTTACATAATCCAGGAATTTGTCAAGCGCACTTCATCCATAGAGCCACACAACAAATGTATCGTCAACAAAGCGTAACCACAGACGCGTTTTGAGTGGCGTGTTTTGAAAAATTTCCGTCTCCAGTTCCCCCATAACACACCCAAACAATATTAACAAAAACAACGGGCTGAAATTACACGACGCCTGGCCCTCGCTGTTGCGAACAGAGCATGTCACGTGTCACCTCCCGCCAGACCGCGCCGCCCGCCCCCCCCCCCCCCTCCTCTCCTCCAGGCCAACTAAACACATGACGGCTCAGACCTTTTGATTGGCCGGGCAAATCGAACCATCCAGATGGGCGCTAGCCTCGCCTATAAAACAAGACCACTCACTGATCGTGGATGCAGTTCTGCCCTGGAAGAAGACCCCAGAATGAGGGTTGAAACGTCGGCTACAATGAACATGACGCGGCGCCACCCGGACAGGCAAGAATCCACTATCCATACAAGTTACTGTAACTGAAATGGCGACCCATATAACAACCAATACAGTAGAACTCCAATTATCCGAACTCCAATTATCCGAATTGCTGATTATCTGAATCACTTTTTTAATTAAAACGGAAACGTACTGCAATTCAAAAAATAATGATTCTGCCTACACACCACATGAAAATTCTCACTGTCAAGCGGATGCACGACTTTGCTGCCAGAAAACAGATGAAAACAGTCAAACAACTTACTTTGACCGAGATGTTCAGCAAGCAATTACTTTTATTTACAGTACAGTACGTACATTGTACTAATGCACAGCACTTATAACTACGCTTAACATGTAAAAGTGTTGCCTTTTCATTTAATAAATTAAAAGCTCTTTTCCTTTAAATATAGTTTTTCCTCCCATTTTCAACGTACATACAGTAATTAATTAAAGTAGACACTTTGTCGGCAAAAATCCAATTATCCGAATTTTTGATTATCCGAATGGGGTCTGGTCCCAATTGATTCGGATAAT
This sequence comes from Vandiemenella viatica, assembly GCA_031002005.1. Classification (NCBI taxonomy): domain Eukaryota; kingdom Metazoa; phylum Arthropoda; class Insecta; order Orthoptera; family Morabidae; genus Vandiemenella; species Vandiemenella viatica. The sequence continues at coordinate 109,155,629 of JARYHS010008075.1, read as the reverse complement.
TGGATTTCTACTGTACCAGGAAATTAATCTACAATACAATCGCCTTGTTGTGGTGGTATTCAAGTTCAAAAAAAAAAAAAAAAGCTAGAATAGGATTGTTGAACCTCATCTAATCCATTTGAGGGATATCATAAAGTTTTTAGAATTAATCAGGGATGACATGGCAGACTGTAGATTTTCAGTTGCATTAACAGAAGAAGGAATTATCAATTACTACAGTTCATTGGAGCCGATGTGTTTATATTGAAATCAATATTATGTTACATTAAAATTACTCTACTAGATGAACAAAAGGCATAACAATTGTACTGAGTTTTACTCCTACCTATACAGATCAATAAAGCTGAATAAATATTTCAGTATATTCAACCCATCTGGGAGTATTTACTTATAAACAATGAGAAGAGTCAGTACACACAGCTTAATGGATTTCAGTTAGATTATAAGCAATCATCATTGGTGAATTGTGTATGAAACAAACATTTGTGTTGGTATCCACATGTCAGGATTATGCGAGTCCAAGCTATTACAGGTTGTAAATAAAGCCCCTTCAGAATGAGTACGGAAGTTAGTTGGTATAAAAGTAGCAGTTTGGACACACTTGGTACTGGAAGAGTGGCTTTATGTCATTCCAAATTCAGAGGTGTTTACCATCCTTTGTGGAGGAGAACAGGTGTTTGACATTGTACTTTCTGGAACTGGAAGATTACAATTACGGCAAAATTGTCATGCACATGGAGCACAAGCACTATTGCAAGCTTATATATTGTTAGAGACAGTCAAAAACGGACACAATATCGCACCATGTGTGAAATTGACAGATCACGTGATGTTTGTGAATGAAACAAGTTTTAATTTTTCAGAGATTAGCCTGAAGGTGCCAGAAGAGTTAGTGGTTCAGCATCTCAGTGAGCTGAAGGAAATAAGCACAAAGCTGCAAGAGTTGCAATGACAGATATTATTTTAGCAGAAGCGGAGGACAGAAGAGGCCAGAATCAAAGGCAGAAGCTTGTTCTGCAAGACTGTGGGTTTGATACATTTTGTGTTATGTATGCTTTATGTAACATACAACAGTTACAGGAGATGGTCGCCCAAGTGTTTCTGTTGGAGAACAGTAAGGGAGGAAATATAAATAGACCACAAGCAAGACGGCAAGGAATGATGTATAACAGTGGAGTCAACAGTTCTAATGAGTCATTGGAGAAGTTCGAGGGACCTTGTATATAAATACTGCATAAGGAATGTTTTCAAGTGTGTCAACAGTAGGAGCAGCCAGGCAGTTTACATTAGCAGGGCCACTGACTGGTCTTGTCCAGTCAGCAACCGTCACCAGGATGGACAGTGCAGCACAACAAGGGACAATAGTGTGTCATGTGGATGGCAGTGTTGTTCATCAAGTGAATTGGACAGCAACATGCATTACAAACACAATCACTGGGGACATTGTATATAGATTACATATAGAACGAATGTTTTTAAACAGCAGAATGGGGATAAGAAAGTTGTAAATTGAAATTGTTAAACAGTAAAACCAAAATATAACTAGGACAGTACAAAGACTGAGTGAAACAGTTTCTACATTGGGAAAGGGAAGGTGCGGTAGACTAGGAATTCATGAAGCCAGGTCAGTTGGGAGAGTTAATCCAAACAGTCTAGACAGAAGATATGCCAGAGTGATGAACTGTATTGTAGGTCATACCTGTCAGCAATTTCGACCAAGCATGTAGTAACTGAGCCATATGATGGCACCGGGACGGCTTGTGATAGGGCAATCGTCATCCCTGCTTCTATAGACATAGAGGTGCTAGGTGAGCAAAACAGAGATGTTTGGATTGATTGAGGTTGGTTCTAGAATTATCTATGATGGAGCAACTTAGAGGAGGAGAGCAAATGGCGATTAGGCGTCTCTGCAGAACAACGGTGGCATCGGAATTACAGTAGTAGCCGTGAGTAGGAGAAGCTGTGTTCCACAGCTGACTATGGGGCCAGCAGCCACCATTGGACGATTTTTAGAGGAGTAACAGTAATACATAAAGGTGGGGAAAAAAAACATGTATAGAAGCAAAAAGCTACTTATGGATGATTCAAACATTGTAGGGCTATTAAGGCTGTATGCTTGTTTCTCTAGGCATTAGTCGCAAGCCCAAGGCTGACCTGCATAAATGGGAGAAATAGTCTTATTATTGGAGAATGGTTGTCAAATATACAAGCAATGAATAAATGTATATAAGTATATATAACCAGCTGGTCTTGTTATTAATGTAGACTACCACTCATGTTGACCGCATGAGTCTTCTCTCTCAGGTGGTGGCAAAGATGAAAATAGGGGAAAAAAAGTAACCAGTCCACCACAACTGTGCTATCCTGCTGCTATCTGGTAATGTATGGTTTGTTACTCTTCCCTTATTCATCTGAATATTCACTAATCAGCTCATTTTTATCTATCAAACCCTTCATATTAGATAATGGTGAAAATAATACTGCAATTAGGCAATTAAAATAAAATAGTATTGGGAAAACAACAAATCACCACAGAAGAAGGCAGGAGGGCCCTGTGTGTTGTAATGTAACAATCATGAAAAAGTGTGGGCAGCACTGAGTCCTTAAGCCCTGCATTTATGAAGTTCTAAATTGAAGGACCCAGCCCTAAAAGATGGCAGACAGTTTGAAGCCCACAAGTGCTTATTGTGAAATTCTTTGGACAGATTTTAATTGTAACTGACTATTCAAGATTGTGTCAAATCGAAGAATTCTTCACTCAAGTCAACTAAGGGATAAAGTGTCTGGCTGATCTGTGTCTTGGAAAAATATGCCAAGGTTCACCAACTCACATCGATTGTTCAAGATTGGTTCTGTAGGTCCAATGACCTAATATTTAAAACAAGTGTATGAGGGAATGGATGTTCGATGTCATATTACTTTCCCAATTTTAATGAAGGTTTGGCTAATGGGTATGGCTCTTCACATTTAAAGAGAGATTTTTCCTTATGGCTTTACAACTCATTGATGTCAAGTAAATTAGAGGTGGGAAAGAACTGCAAGCAAGGAATGGGAAGGAATTTGGCCATGGCCTTCTGAAGGAACCATCCTACCATTAGCCTGGAGTGATTTTGGAAAACCATGGAAAACTGAAATCTGTATGATCCAATGAGGATTCGAACATGTGTCTTTCTGAATGTGAGGCCAGAGTATTACCGCTCACCCACCATGATGGCCGAATTGGTGACAAGATGACAGGTACTGGAGCCTGAAGGCAAGGACAAGTGGCCAGGTTCAAATGCTGCATGCAGGCCTGGTTAGCTTGAAATGTGTGACATGTACCTGTCTTTGACAAGAGATTGTGGAGCCATGGAAAGATATTGGTGTAAGAATTGAAAGTAATGAATAGAAGGGAAAATATGACCATGATCACAAGCTGGCATTCAATTTCAGGCACAAGGGTGTAGGAAGATTCTCTTTTTTTAGGTAAGGGTGTCAGGGATTGTAATAAGTTACCAAGAGTAATGATGAATAATTTGCCAAAAACCTCGACCAAATTCATTACTAAGCCCCGGATTATTAGGTTCGAAAGTATTTTGTTCCCAACCTAATATTCTCGAAATTTTAATTTTCTCTTTCTTCTTTAGTATAAACTAATAATATTCATAAATTTAATAGTGCCTGAAATAACCTAATTTTAATGTTATGACCTAAAATGACCTAATTCCGTTTTTAGAACCTAAATGGACCTAATTTCATTACCTGATCCAGTCAGACTGTAATTTTGTTACTTAAATAAAACAAATGACTGACCGGATTAGCTCAGTGTTATGGGCAGTGGGCGAGTAATCTGGACTTGGTAGACGCCATGGGTTCGAATCCTACCGTCGGCTGTTCTGAAATGGTATTCCGTGGTTTTCCTTTTTCCCTTCAGACAGATGCCTTATTGACAGGCTACGGTTGCTTCCTTTTTCCCTATCTCAAAAATTTCATTTCCTTCTTATACATTGTAATGTATCTGTGAGTGTATGAAACTTTTAATGTTCTCTGAGAATAACGAACAGAAGAGCATCATGTCCTACAGAGAAGAGTGAAGAGGCGGTCGGCAGGATAGGATGATTAAGGAATCTGCGTTTTGAGTATTATCAGTCTGTGCAGGACAATTTAACAATGGAATTGGCACTGGCGCATGAAACACTGTCAGTTGAATGTAATTTTATTTTCGTGTGTTGGTTTTAATATTTTTAATCCCGAGACGCCCTGAGATTATATGTTCTGTAGAATAAATTGTTTATCTCAAAGATTGTCCAAAAAAAAAATTGCTCTTTTACTTTGTTTATTCATGTATATTGTCTCTGTTATGTAATACACAAAGTTATCTCATTATGCAGATTAAATATAGTTGAGTAATATTAAAAGAAGGTACAATTTACCAGTACACTTCAACATCGATCCAAGTTAATGTCACCTGGGCGATCCGGCCAGTCACCATCCCCGGCTGTATCTATTACAATGTGAATCCTAAGATTCAAGACACTGCAAATGTAAGCGCTATAGGAATGATCCCTCACAGAGTCTGAGTGTGAAGTCGAGCTTGGAAGGTAAACAGACTATGTTTATGTGTAAAACAAATGGATTTATTTTAAAATTGGAATCACTATTCACCACAATATTAAATGATGTGTTTTAACCTCATTGTTGACAGTAACATTGAGAAAAGCTGTAATAATGCGGTGTGGCTACTTCACATTTTACAAAGGATTAAATTCAGTAGAAAAAAATCAACAAAGCAAGTTTTATGCATAACATGTTAAACGTAAACAATCTCAGGAACGCAAATCCTTTCTGAGAAATTAACAGTTGTATACTGTCATCGTTCAGTGGTAACACGGAAATTAAAACATTGTCTAGGCCTACATACTTTTAGTTCCTTCTTTAAAAGCCATCATTCCAGAACAGAAATCCTCAAGAAGTAGTCTCCTGCGAGAGTGGATTGGAACAGTTAAGAACTTTACTACAGATGGGAAAATCATATATTGTCAAGCATGTGTAAAACCAGTAAGTTTAATTTGTTTTACATACATATATCTTTTATAACTTTAAAACATAAATTAAATTTGATTTGTTTTCATTTCTAAAGTAACATAAAGTGATAAAGTCTAGACTGCTGGATGAAATTTCTTAATATTAACTGGGTATTATCGGGGGTGTTATATCCAGGTGGACTATATTTATTTTTGCCTTCTATATAGAAGCCTGCAGAAAAACGATCCCACGTACTACAGTATCAGAGTTCAGCAACTCATTTGGCAAATGTTACCAGGAGAAATGCTTCCAAACAGAAGCAGAGTTTCATACAAGTTCATAGCTAGGTATAGAAGATTCATTTAACTTGGGTCTGTGTGAAGCTCTAACTGCCACTAATATACCAGTTTCAACAGAATTAAAACCTTTTTGGAAGAATTTTGTAACAGAAAAATACCAGATGAATCCACTTTTAGAAAGAATTACTTGCCTCAGCTGTACGAGAAAACCATTGAAGAAATACGGGTGGACATTGCTGACCACTGCATCTGGTAAAGTGCAGATGAGACGACAGATTCCTGCATTGTTATAGGCAAACTCACATGTGAGAAACCTAGTATACCCCATGTAATTATGTGCAGAAAACTTCCAACAACAAAACACCCCACTGTGGCAATTGCTATAAGGGATGCATTAAAGGTGTTGGGGCCAGATCCAAAAAAACGAGGATAAGTTGTGGTTGTTGGTGAAAGACAGTGCAGCTTATATGATAAAATCAGGGGAGTTTCTGAAGGGTTTCCATCACCAAATGGCGTATGTCATCTGCCTAACTCATGGGCTCCACCGAGTAGCTGAAAAAATTTGGGAACAGCACCCTGTAGCTAACAAGATAATTTCTTCAGTGAAGAAAATATTCCTGAAAGCACCAAGTCGAGTCGTTACTTTCAGGGAAAAGCACCATCGATACCCTTCCCTACCAAGCCAGCAGTGAAATGATGGGGTACCAGGCTCTCAGCCGCAATATATTATGCAGAAAACTATGAGAACATCATGGAGGTCATCAAATCATTAGATGAAAGCGAAGCTATTGCTAACGTAAATGCAAAGAAAGTGTTGCACTCAGTACCAGCTGTACAGGAGTTTGACATATATAAACGCAAACTTTTTCAACCTAGAATTTTCAATCAAGAAGTTGGAAGGAGGCACTCTACCATTGACGGAAGCACTTTAAATAATCCAAGAAGTGAGGGCCAAAGTGGCTCCTAGACCAGTGGGGGTGTATATAGCTGAGAAGCAGGAGTATGTTTTAGCCCGCAGTCCAGATTTCAAGAGGATGGAATAAATAGGCCGTGTTCTGTCTGGACTAAAGGAACAAAAATACTGCCTTCGAATCCTAAGGAAATTTCTAAAATGAAGTTCGTATCTCTTACCTCATGTGGCGTGGAGCGTAGTTTTTCCGCAATCAAGAGAATTTTAAAGGAAGAGAGAAGAGGGTTTACTCTTGAAAAACTGTCAAAATATTTCATTGTTCACTGTCATATTAGAAGTTTTAAATGAGTGGTTTATTATCCACAATAAAGACAAAATGTTTTGAACATAATAGTGGTTTATGTCGCATGTTTTAATTAGAACAATTTATGTCATTTTAAAAGTTTTTAAGAAGTACTTGACATTGTATTATAAAGTTACAATGTTTTTTACACTATGGCAGTATATATTGTGCATTTTAAATTTTATTTGCCTTAAAATGTGTAAGTTCCTAAATCAGAAATTTAAAAACCCATAAAAGCCTAAAACGTGAATTGAATAAACCTAAATTTGTTTTTTTAGATCGTAAAAATCCGGGGCTTATTCATTACTAACGGCCTTCTCCAAAGTTTTTGAGAAAGCAATGTACAATAGAGTTTATGAACACCTTAAAAATAATAATATTCTAATTGAATCACAATTTGGTTTTCAAAAGGGTCATTCAACAGAACAAGCTATATTTGCATTCACTGACAATATTTAAGAAGGAATAAATGATAAATTAATTCCTGTGAGAATTTTTTGTGACTTATCTAAGGCATTTGACTGTGTATATCATAAAATTCTGATACAGAAATTAAAGTAATTTCCAGAAACAAATCTAGCAGCCCTTTTTTGCACCCTCTCCAACTCCTGTATTTGATACGTAAAATGAGGGTCCCATACTACACTACCATATTCCAGCAATGGTCTGACCAAAGTTTTGTAACCCAATTCCTTGACTTCTCTCGTACATCCCCTCATCACTCTCTCCAACAAGTGCAGAACTTTGAAACCTTTTCCTACCACCTGTCCTATGTGTCCTGCCCAGTTAAGTTTGTTATCAAAAGTAATTCCAAGATATTTACATTTCAAGTCTTCAGCAAGCAATTATTTCCCCACCTTATAATCATAATTAACCTTTTGTTTTTTATTTGTGTATCTAATAAGCTGACTCTTCTTTGCATTTATTTTCATTCCATGTTTACCAACCCAATTAGATATCCTGTCCAGATTACCCTGCAACTGTTTACAATCCTCTATCGTTTTGATTCTTTTATACAGAATTATGTCATCTGCAAACAATCTAATTTCAGACAGTAAACAATCAACACAATTATTCATTAGAATAATGAATAGCAATGGTCCCAATACGCTACCCTGTGGCACACCCATTTTTACTTCGACTTCTTTTGATACTACATTTCCTACCCTAACTTTCTGTTTTCTACCTTTTAAAAATTCTTCTACCCAGCAAATGACTTTCTTATCCACTCCAATGGTTTTTACCTTATTTACTACCATTTTATGGCTTACTCTGTCAAACGCCTTAGACAGATCTAGTGCTACACTATCAATTTGGCCTCCCTTGTCCATTTCATCTGAAATATCTTGCATATATCCCACCAACTGAGATTCACATGAATATCCTTGCCTGAAACCATGTTGCCTGCTTGAAAACCACTTACGTTCCTCACATATATTTCTGATGTGATTGCATATCAAAAGTATTATGGTATAGATGGCATTGTTAATAAATGGCTTAGTTCTTACCTTCTAAATAGAAAACAAAGTGTCAATGGAGAATATTAAGGCTGCCTTAAGAGGTCCACCATTTCCTGAGTGGAAATTAATCAGATGTGTAGTACCTCAGAGTTCTATATTGGGGCCACTATTGTTTTAATATATATATATATATATATATAAATGATCTACCTTGTGTTTCATCTAAAAACTAAAAATTTGTCCAATTTGCAGATGACACAAACATAGGAATTAAAAATTTATCTGCAGAATATATTTCAAATTATGTCTTTGAACTTATTAATAAATGGTTTGTCTTTAAACTTTAATTAAACTAGTAAAATTAATAAATTTAAATTGGAAAGTACATGTTTCGACTTACTAAAGCGATTGGGTGCAGCCACATTTGCAATTCGTACAATTTCAACTGTAGGTGATCTCTGTATGAGGCAGCTAGTTTATTTTGCTTATTTTCACTCCTTATTGTCATATGGAATAATATTCTGGGGCAATTCTACCCATAGGGACAAAGTATTCAGAGCCCAAAAGCGAGTAATAAGAATTATGTGTGGGGTTAGGGAGCGTGCACAAAATTACGTGGCTTTGTCCGGGGGGGGGGGGGGGGGGTTGGCTGGAAGGCTAGGCTACGTGGGGGGAGGGGGGTTCTGAGCCAGGCCACATAGCTTTCCCTTTTCCTTTCATAACATTTTTCACAGTGTAAATGAGGAACAGAATTCACAACACCATGTGAATATTTATTTCCCTCAGTTAATTATCTCTGTAAGTAATTTACAATCGTCTGACAAAAGAAAACAATACAAAATGTCTTCTGGAATCAAAAGGGAAAAAAGCTACATGCTACATGAGGGGGGTTAGAAGCAAAAGCCTCATAGGGCTACGTGGGTGGGAGGGGGAGTTCACAGGAGACCAAAATGGAGCTACGTGGTTTATGCACGCTCCCTTAGCAATAGAACTTCATGTAGAGAGCTGTTCAACAAGTTACAGATTTTAACATTAGCATCTGAGTATATATATACACATTAATGTCCTTTGTACTCACAAATTATACTTTGTTTGAAACAAATAGTAAAATACACAATTAGGGCACTAGAAGAAAAAATTATGTTCACAAGGATTACAAATCATTGTCATTTGTTCAAAAAAGGGTCCGATATTCAGGGGTACTTTATCTTCAATAAGCTCTCAACACATTAAATGTCTAGCAGATGATAAGAATAAATTCAGGAAAAAATTGAAAGAATTTTTAATTGACAACTCCTTCTACTCTGTCGAAGAATTTATTTCTAAGGTATTTACAAAATAACTGCCAGTAGCTTGTGTAAATGTAGGTTTACATAGTTAATTTACCATGTATGCCATGGACTGTACGTCTCCTGGTGTATGTATTATTTTGTCATGCAATTGTTTAATGTACCATATATGCTATGACTGTTCACCTACTGGTGTACGTATTATTTTGTTATGCAACTGTTTACCTGTAAATTGACAACTTTCCACATCCCATAGAGCCAGTCTCTTATATTGAGATCAATGGAAAATGAATGTATTGTATCTCCAGGGCATTTGAGAGAGTGAACCATGAAATAATGGTAAATAATGGTATATAAGGTAAAAACAATTGGGGTGGATATAAAAAGGATGTCCTAAGTGATGGGAATCTTAATACATAGGAACCAAAGAGAGTATGAAATGAAGTATCAAAAGAAGTGAAAACAGGAGTTACACAGAATAGTTCATCAAAACCATTGCTCTTCATTATTCTAACAAATCAGTACTGGGCTTTTGCAGATCGAACAATCTTATATAATAGAATTTAAATGGAATATATCAACATGGAATAAAGATAAATTTCAAAAAGAGGTAGGTTATAAGGTAGACAAACAGAAAAACTAAGTTACATTATTATCTTAATAAGCAGGAGGAATTGCTTGTTGAAACATAATACCATAGCACACTATTTTATAATAAACTCAAACATTGAGCAGGTGGTAGAGAGATTCCAAAATCCTACAAATACTGGAGAAGGCGATGAATAGATTTAGCAGGGAAGTGAAAGAATTGGGATAAAAAATCATGTCAGACATTGCTTTAGTATGGTGGAACAATACAGAATGTACATAATGAGAGAATGCTGAGCTTGGATGGGGTAAAAAGGATTGGAGCTAGAATTTTTGTAAAAATTACTGCAGAACACACACACACAGCAACTGATATAAAGGAGTTTGATTGGGAATGTTTAAAAATAGGTGGAGGGTAAAGTGTCTGGGAATGTAGAAGGCATTTATTGGCAATGCGACCTGGGTGGATGTACAAGGTGTGTACAAAAATAAACCGAACTAATTAAATAGCGCGCCAACGGCTGCAGATAAAATTCTCTGACTTCCGTGAACACTAGTGACATCTCTCAGCAAGAGATTGCCTCTTGCCACACTACGGTCGCTGCATTAGTTTACGAGTGACAGCCGGTTGAGTGAAGTCGTGCGCAGAGTGCTCGTCGGATTTGTGAGAAAGCGAGAATGAAGGCATTGGAGGAGCAATGCGTCTGTGTGAAATTTTGTGTTAAACTTGGGAATTCTATTACCGAGACACTTCAAATGCTTAAACGAGCATACGGGGATGACTGCATGAGCCGAACACAGTGCAATGAATGGTTTAAGTACTTTAAGGAGGGCTGGAGTTCAGTTACCAACGATCCAAAATTGGTCGACCCTTCACATCAACAGACGACCACCATGTTGAGAGGGTTTGCACTGTAATTCGTGAAAATCGCAGTTTGACAGTTGCTGAAGAAGTTGGCATAAGTGTAGGCTCTTGCAATCACATCCTGAGAGAAAAGCTTGGATTGCATCGTGTCAGTGCAAAACTGGTGCCGCGCTTGTTGACGGACGAGCAGAAGGAGAATCGAGCTAGGATCTCTAAGGAGTTGCTTGAAAAAGCAAATGAGGACAAAAACTTCCTCAAGAATATTATTACAGGCGATGAAACATGGGTTTATGGGTACGATGTGGAAACGAAGAGGCAGTCTTCAGAATGGGTGGGGGAAAGGATCTCCTCGACCAACGAAAGTGCGGATGAGTCGGTCGAACATCAAGGTGATGATGGTCATATTTTTTTATTGTAAAGGAGCTGTGCACCATGAATTTGTACCACATGGTCAAGCGGTAAACAAGGAAGTCTACCAGAAAATTCTGACACGATTGAGAGATGCTGTGTGTAGGAAAAGGCCTGAACTGTGGGAGAATCAGTCGTGGATGTTGCACCATGACAACACACCCGCTCACGCGTTGTTATTTGTCACGAATTATCTGGCAAAACATCGCACTCCCGTTGTGCCTCAGCCACCCTACTCTCCAGACTTGGCTCTGGCAGACTTTTTTCTCTTCCCAAAACTGAAAAACACTTTGAAAGGACATCGTTTCCTGACCATAGAAGAAATTCAAGACAATGTGACAAGAGAACTGCGCGTCATTGGAAAAATTGCATTCCAGGTGTTCCAAAACTTGAAAAAACGATGGCAACGGTGTATTGATAGTGAAGGACAGTACTTTGAAGGGGACAGTGTGTAAAAGTTAGTATGATGAGCAATAATAAAGCAATTACAGCAGAAGTTCGCTTTCTTTTTGTACACACCTCGTATGTAGAAGCATTTCCTGGAAGACAGGAATGTGAACAAAGTATTGATGAAAATGCTGAAAAATTTGCCTCAAATGCGTAAAGAATGTAAGTTCATGAAATACAAGAGGAGGTGATTAGGAAAAATGTAGTAGAAGAATTTAAAATAGACATTTGAGACATTGAATGTAGCTGAGAACAGAAAACTACCATGGTATATGATAAAACTGAATTTCAAAAAGACAGTTAAATCAGAGCTTACTGAAAGTGATGGAAGCTAAGTGATGATTACTTGAGATGAAAATCAGTTTGAAATTTATTTCACTTGGAGAGTTGTATTATTAAATGAGTTTTTGCACAGAAATTCACCTTTTGTGGAAGTCACCTCATGTGTGTGTTAATCACTACTGGTAAATTGTGATTTATTTGTTCCATAATCCTAAGACATAAAAAAAGTCTTCTCGGGTGTCTAGCCAGAAGGTGTTGTAAAAACACGACGTTTCGACAGTTGGCTCTGCTGTCTTCATCATGTATCTTGTAGCTGTTGCAAGCTGACTGTCACTGCCTCGACTAGCTAGGCCACCGATCGAACCTCCATTATACCTTCAGCTGGGAGGCCCGCTCACTCTGGTTAGTCGACAGCACTGGCGATGATACTTTCGCTGTGTGGCCACACGGTATTCAAGCGTTGGAGGAATTCTTCAACCATCTCAACGGAATCCATCCTAATACACACTTCACCAAAGAAATAGAGTAGGACAGGTTGTTCCCATTCCTGGACATCCTGATAAAGCGGAAAACCAACGGTACTTTGTCATATAGCGTATACCGCAAACCCACCCACACTGAGTGCTACTTGGGTGCAGCCAGCTTCCATCATATGGCACAACACAACACTGTATTGGCCACACTGGTACAGAGAGCGAGAGCTACCTCCAATCATGAGAGCCTGCCAATACAAATGAAATATCTCAAGACCGTCTTCGAACAGAAGAGTGTGCCTTTATCCAGAAGCCACCAAGACCACCGTTGGAGCAAGAAGAACCACCGAAAACTCTTGCTTTCCTTCCATATGCTGGGAACACTTCAGGAAAAATTGAAAGACTCCTGGCGCGGTATGGAATAAAAAGTATCTTCCGGCCCCCTGCCAAGATATGGGGTATGCTGCATTCGTTAAAAGATGACCTGCGATTGAGGACACCTAGGATTTATTCCATACCATGTGAATGCAGCAAAGTGTATATCGCTCAAACCATCAGAACAATCGAAGATCGCCTAAGGCTGATGCAACTGGAAAAGTCTGCGATAGCTGAACATGCCTTCGATGAAGAACACAGGATAGAGTTCAACAAAACAGGAGTGCTTGCTAGGGCCCCTTCCTCCTGGGACTCTGTCATAAGCGAGGCATTGGAGATCTGGCTAAATGACAACATAAATAGGGACGGTGGGCTCTAACTGATCGAAGCCTGGAGACCTATCATTAGCGATCTCCAACAAGAGCGATGCAGCTCTACTCAAGCAAATGACACCAGTTGGGCACTGCAGCGAACCGTGGATTAAGCCAATGCTTGCGGTCAATCAAAGTGAACCCACCAGCATCTCAGACCGCCAGCACATTAGGGTGGGAAGGTGCAAATGGCGACAGTCGGTGACCATGCAGGCTGCATATTAAGCCAGCGCACTCGATCAATCAGAGCAAGCAGGCCTGCCAGCTGAAGGTATAAAGGAGGTTAGATCGGTGGCCAAGCCAGTCAGGGCAGTGACAGTCAGCTGAGAACAACTACAAGATACATGATGAAGACAGCAGAGCCAGCTGTCGAAACGTCATGTTTTTACAACACCATCAAGCTGGACACCCCGAGAGGATTTTGTTGCATCAATATGCCGGGAAAGTCTACACTCACACACCCTAAGACATATTACTATCCAGTGTTCCTGCATTCTTTTAACAATAATACAAACTGTCCAGGAAGGCAAATTACTGGTATACATGACACTGCACTCATTGTTGATATAAAAACTGTAGTGATTATTGCCACTGATTGAATACAGATAGTAAGGTAAAGTAGAATTTTGTTAAGAATATATTTGTGCTTGATGAAGTATAACTTACGTAGACCACGCAGCACATCGCCTTCAGCATCTACTAGTGTTTTCCCTTGCTCAGTTGTTATGTTCTTCGCAAGCTCTTTCTGCAAAAATAACAGATACATATATTGAACATAGAAAATAGGAAATAATAAGGATTTATTTATTTCTTTTACAATCAGATCTGAATGAGATATACCATGTTTTTACGGATGATATCTTGATATTTGAACATGACTTGCTGACGAGTTAAGATAGAAGTTTTGGACCAAGTTTTAAAAGCCTCCTTTGCTGATTCAACGGCCGCCTCCATTTCATCCCTTGTAGATTTTGGCACACGAGTAACAACCTATATGACACAAAAAGCAAGAGTGTCACAACGGAAAAACCAAAAATCTACACACACTATCATATTATTTTATACAATACCAATAATTGGGATTTTTATAAAATACACCAGAAGCATGCAAATTCCATATTTCAGTAGTCTTACCAAATTTTGAATTTATTTCTATATGGTAGTAAAAATAAAGAAGACAACAAACATGAAATTGAAAAATAAACATGTAAAGTTTATAGTAATAAAGTTAAATAACAAAACGAAACAAGAAGAATATGAACATTATCAATCAGATTTGTTTAAAATGAGGATAGGAAAAAAACAAGTGATGAGAGAATACAGACAAATAACTTAAAAATGTGCTAAGTGTTTGTTGCTTACGCTATATTCCTATTCTACTTTTGCCATTAAAAATATTCCCAGATTACTAACATATAAGGCTAATCCGCTGAACTGATTTTTTTTTTCCTTTTTGCTTTACGCCTCGTCAACGGCTAAGGTCATTAGAGACGGGATGGGACTGGGGACAAGGAACAGGAACAGGAAGGAATTCGGCCATGACCTTTCTGAAGGAAGCATCCCAGCATTCATCTGGAGTGATTTTGGGAAACCAAGGAAAACCCAAATCTGGATGCCCGGATGGGGATTCGAACCCGCATCCTCCCAAATACGAGGCCAGAACGTTAACCGTTCACCCACCGCGCTCGGTCCGCTGAACTGAATTCTATTATAATCTTCTATATTCTGCAATAGCATTTGCTGGCAGCTTCACCCACATGAACCTAGGTGTGTGTGGGGACAAATGTGTGTATCGTAGATGTTTAGATTTTCAGGCAGCAATATTAGTGGAGATTGTAATTATGTTGAAATGCAATCTGGACCAGAAGTCTTTACTAAAACTCAGATCTCACATTTTTACAGCCAAAAAAGAATACACAATTTCATGTCGCCCTTCCTCATTCTGTCCACTAACTGTAAATTTCTGGCTAACATATTTTGTATTGTTTGTTCTCGTGGTCAATTGTTAAATTTGGGGGTCAAATTTCTGAGCATCACAGCTGGGCGTATATGTGTTTAGGCTTACTGGAATGTCAAGCTTTGATGTAGTGTGCAACCTTTGGATTGTATTAAGAACATCTGATGCATGTTTTGTGATGTTAGACTACCATTTCCTTCTTTGGCATCTGGTTACATAGAAACATAAGACAGATTTTAAGCTAGATCCTAAACTTTAAAACTATGAAACCCCCATCAAAAGCTGTTTGTTTATTTTTACATGATGCCATTACAACAGAATCTCCAGGAAATGGCCTACTGTAGATTTAGATAATGAGAGATTAACTATAACATCATATCACAAACCTTTGCAGATTAAGAATGAGGAAGTCTATACTGCAAAGCTGAGAGCATTTTAGAAACTATTTCTATAGCCTATGTAGCAAGACCAGTAATCATGTTAAAAACATGAAACCAGCAAACTGATCTTAAAATGACTGTTGTCTATGCTGAATTTTTCACTTCACAAATAGTGTGATGTTCAGTGTTAAATAATTTCAGAATAATTAACTGTCTTTCAGCATTATTGCATGGGAAATGCTAATTCTTCAGAGCAAATAAGACAAGCTGTTTTGAAAGGATCTATCCCTGAAAGTGCAGCAAATAACACCACTGAGCAATGAGTATTTTAACTGGATTAGAAAATCCATGAGTTACACACAAGATAGCTCAGTTGAACACAAATCAGCAGGACTCATTTTAAATGCTGATAACCTCAAAACTAATACAATTTTACATGATTTTATTGTATTTATAAAACACTATTCTTCTTATCTTAATGTGTCTGCTTTTTCATAGCCTTTATTAATGCATTCATATTTGACTCCAATTATTTTCAAATGACTAACACAAGCAAGTTTTCTGATAATTTGTGTTTGGAATGAAGATAGATAACAAAAATAAATGGTTTCATTAATTCAGTAAGAGGTTATGCAATAATAAAACTGAACAGTCAAGGAATATCACTATAAAATTTGATGCACACATTCCTCAAGCAGTACCATTTCAGAAAACATTTGCAATAGAGTAAAGAAAAACTATCTTAGACTTAATGCCTCATGAATGTCTCTATGTGCACCAATGTCCAGTGTTCATTAGGAACCATTTGCAAATACATCTTTCATGCAAATGACAACATCTTGAAATACCCCTGTGATGAATGGGCAAAAACTAATATGAGCTGACTGGCAAGTTTGTGAAATGGTACAAATATATTGATGCAACTAAGGAAAATGGAAGTGGCTTCTAGGCGATATAAATAAGAAAAGAAAGGGAAATTAACCCACCACATACCAAAGTGGACGGATGCGATGAGAGAACACTAATGCTGACAAACAACTACACAATATTTCGGCATCTGCCTTGCTCACAAATAGAGAAACGGGCCATTAGGCTCGGAACGTGTGTGCACAACGAACGTTACCTAATGACACAAATATATTCTTATGCTGTTATAGTGAATCCAGGTGTGTAATGCTGTAACAAAATGTGTTAGTTTTATTCTGGTCCAAGTTGCATACATACCTAGAAAAAAACTTTGCTAAAAAAATGGGGGGGAGGGGAGTTTTCATTTTAATCTAGGACACTTATCAACCTGATCACAACCTCGAAGAGTTTTTTTGTCTCCCAAAAATTAAACAAGTTTAGCTTATTATCAAAACTAAATTTCTCGTGCCTTATGCTTCAGGCGTATTAATTTTCATTCTGGTTCTGGCTGTATTTTGACCTAACCATATCCATCTGTACCATCCTGATGTGGGCATTTGGAAACACATTACAAAAATGTCCTATATCAACCATCTTTCATGGAAGAAAGTTGGCTGCCATGTAACACATCACCATATAACTGTCTCAGAAAATACAATGTGTTAGCTATAGAGAGAGAAATCCTATAAATTACAAAGCCTGCATTATACATTTGCTTCTTCCTTCTCAAAATATGGATGTATAAAGCATTTTTTTTAAAAAAAAAGTCAAGAATGAAGACTAAGAAACATTTGCAATAAATATTAACAGACAATAATGCATATTTCTTGTATAATAATGCATCTACACACATTTCAAATGATTTTTCCAGTAGCATATGTTTGGTGGCTTTAATGTACACTTTTTCTTAAATAGTACTGCCCAAGGAACGTTTTTACCAAATTTCAGACCATTAGTACATTCTTTCACCATTCTGCCTTATTGTCCCAGAACCCAGTAAGATAATAGGAGTACAACGCTGTTAAATTGCTTGTTTGATTGTTTACTTTTGTACCTTTGAGTCACTAATAGTTTTTTTAGAGAAGAACATTGCATTAACAGATTTCCTTCATATCATTATGAACAAGAAGAGCTACATATTTATGTGATTAGAGTATATGCTTTCAGATTAAATAAAAACTATTAAACATATTTCTTTTACTTTTAACTTTCCCCATACCTTCAGTTTGTAAACATGAACAACCTACAATTACTCAAGTAATGTAGCACTCATGACAAAAATGGAGTCTTCACTCTCTGCAGTTGCTCCAAGTGCAAACTAGGAAACAGCTGTGTTGTAGATTTCATCTCCAGCTGGTCTCAGCTGACATACAGTTCACATTGTAGTAGTACACTAGCATTTGCCATGATGATGTATATAGCATATGTCAAAATCTTTTTTTTTTAATATATATGAAAATCTTTTGTTCAGACCCAAAGAAAATAAACCATCATCTGATAAGAATAAAGACGTTTAATCAGTTAATCAAAATAAAAACAAAGATATGGAAGAAAAAAGGGGTCCGCTAATGACATCACTGTCGATGCGCCCTAAAGCCACACAAAAAAGGGGTTTACTGGAGATTGTGATACCACTAGAATAACTTTCTGCTGCTTAAGATAATGATGTCATGATACCATGGTAACCAATCAAAATACATTTTATGTTTGAAGCAGTAATTAGGACACAATAGAACTACTTCCTGAAGTAGTGCTAGTGATGTCAAGCTTCTCTAGAAACTTGTTCTAACAGTTTCCTGCCGTCTAGGGCAGCGGTTTACAATTTTTTTGGCCACAGAACCCTAATTGATCATACATTTTTTGGCGGATCCCCATTTTTATAAGTGTAAATTGAAAAATCAGTCTCGCATCGGTAAGTCGTCACAAATGGAAGCAGAACCACGATAGCCTTCTAACAGCGTGGTTATGACTGTTTTAAACAAACATTTTAGCTAATTCTCGAACGGAGCATGGAACCCTTGTGACCCTTCAATGGAACCCCAGGGTTCCGCGGACCACCATTTGGGAATCACTGGTCTAGGGTGTAATAAGGAACTAAGAAAGCTAAAAAAGTGCAAAGGGGCCAATGTAGATAATATTACTACACATGTATTAAAGATAGTGGAATAAGATATTGTACCTTACCTTGAAATTTTATTTAAAATGCGTCTGGGTCTAGCTGCTTACCAGAGGACTTGAAAAAAACGACATTAGTACCAACTGATAAATGAGGGTGTAAGGTGCCTATTAGCTTGCCAAAAGTATTTCTATTAACCATCCCCAGTAGTAATATAATCTATAGTTCTATTTTGAAGTTTCTTATGTAGGAGATAGAAATTTCACATAAAGAAGCTTTCAACTTGAATGGCTTTTCTTGCATTCACTTTCATGACTAAAGCTCACAATAAGAATAATTTTTAAGTGTATTCATTATGCCCAGCAAAATTTAGTTTAAGAGATAAATTGGTTTATTTACATTTTAACCCACCCAGTTAGGAAAGCTAGAATTTAATATCTGAAATAACTTTGAATCAAGTTAAAGCTGTTTTTTTTTATCACCAACTATAGTTAGCAGTTTCTAGCATATTTTGAAAGTAAAATTAACTAATTAGAACAAATTTAATTAAGAGAAAAAAATAAAGATTTTAATTAAAAGAGATAAAATTTATATCAAAAGATAGCTTAAATTTAGAGTAATAAAAATATACCGTGGTTTCTATAAAAAGTTTAAGCATGGGTGGGATAATTAAGATTTTGGAAAGAGAGTGTCGTGAATTTTTTAGTCGCGGCAAGCCGATGACGTAAGAAACTTCACAAGCTTAATCTTATTGAAAACCTGTTAAAGGTTAAACTGAATTGAGATAGATAGAATACGATATCAGGAAGTCCATGTATTAATTACAAGTTAAACCATCAAGTTTATTGGGAGATATTAACTTTCCAAAGATTTTGCTGAAGTCATAAAAATTGAAAAGTTTATAAAAGTTCCTGCAGCCATCTTGAAAATGCCCAGTTTTTCAGTGTTTTTCAAACAGTTAACTTCGCGCTGCTTCGCGGAGTGAACTGCTCCATGTAGGGAGTTGTCACGGCACATCTTCACATGTCGTACTCATTATCTCACTCAGCTTAGAGGGACTTAGTGAGTGTTTTTCTTCTCGAGTGAATGTGCTTAATCTGACATTGTCTGATGCTTTATTTGCAATTCTGGTACCAACAATGTAAGAGAGATATTTTCAAGAGTATAAGTATTTTTTGATCCTAAAACTGTGTCAAGTGAACATATTTATGGTACCTTTCATGTTTGGAGTTTATAATATGAACGCAAGGTGACCACTTTTTATTAAATAAACTGAAGAGCCAAATAAACTAGTACATCTTCCTAATATCGTGTAGGGCCTCCGTGAGCTCGCAGAAATGCCACAACAAAACATGGCATGGACTCAACTAATGTCTGAAGTAGTGCTAGAGGGACTTGAAACCATGCATCCAGCAGGGCTGTCCATAAATCCGTAAGAGTACAAGGGTGCGGAGATCTCTACTGAACTGCACGTTGCAAGGCATCCCAGGTATGCTCAATAATGTTCACGTCTGGGGAGTTTGGTGGCCAGCGGAGGTGTTTAAACTCAGAAGAGGGTTCCTAGGGCCACTCTGTAGCAATGCTGGACATTTGGGGTGTCACATTGTCCTGCTGAAATTGCCCAAGTCCATCGGAATGCACAATGACATGAATGGATGCAGGTGATCAGCCAGGATGAGTATGTACGTGTCACCTGTCAGTCATATCTAGACGTATCAGGGGTCCCATGTCATTCCAAATGCACACATCCCACACAATTACAGAGCCTCCACCAGCTTGAACAGTCTATTACTGACGTAGTGGGTCCATGAATTCATGAGGCTGACTCCATACCTGCACATGTCCATCCACTCAATAAATTGGAAATGAGACTCGTCAGACCAGGCAACATGTTTCCAATCATCAACAGTCCAATGTCGGTGTTGACAAGCCCAGGCAAGGTGTAAGCTTTGTGTCATGCATTCAGCAAGGGTACACGAGTGGGCCTTCAGCTCCAAAAGCCCATATCGGTGATGTTTCGTTGAATTCTTCACATGCTAACACTTGTTAATGGCCCAGCATTAAAATCCACAGC
This sequence comes from Vandiemenella viatica, assembly GCA_031002005.1. NCBI lineage: Eukaryota > Metazoa > Arthropoda > Insecta > Orthoptera > Morabidae > Vandiemenella > Vandiemenella viatica. Next base: position 109,135,082 of record JARYHS010008075.1, on the reverse strand, counting down.
ATTTTGCCAAAGGGTTACACTTCTGTCACACTGAACCATTATCTTCAGTTGTCATTGGTCCCATTCATGCAGGATCTTTTTCCAGCTGCAGCAATGTAGGAGATTTGATGTTTTACTGGATTCCCGATATTCATGGTGCACTCGTAAAATGGTCATACGGAAAATTCTCCACTTCAATGCTACCTTGGAGATGCTGTGTCCCATCTCTCGTGCGCCGACTATAACACCACTTTCAAACTCATTTAAATCATGATAACCTGCCATTGTAGCAGTAGTAACCGATCTAATGCCTGTGCCAGACACCTGTCTTAGATAGGCGTTGCCAACTGCAGTGCCATACTCTGAGTGTTTAAACAGCTCTGTGTTTGCATACGTATGCCTATACAAGTTTCTTTGGCTCTTCAGTGTATTAAGGTACCAGACGGCTACACAGGTCATGAACTTAACTCTTCACAGGTTAGGCAAAATGCTTCTAACCTTCGGCAATAGCTTTCTGCCTAACAAGAGGTGACAAATAGTATTGAAAATTGCAGGCTGATTAGTTTGATGTCAGTGATGGGAATAATGAAAATAATAATATGCAACTATCTAAAAATGTCTCAAGAAAAACTAGTTTACAAATCAAGAACATTGCTTTAGGGAAGGTTATTCAAGTGAATGTTAGATGGTGAACTAAATGTAGGCTTTCTTGGTGAATCAACTGTATAAAACCTTCGAGTTTTCACTGGAAGATGGAGCCAGAGTCGGGCTGCAAAATGTCGCCTCTTACCGACACGCTCTCCTGATGGAAAGCTTGAGAAGATTTTATATAAATTGAGGATTTTTGGATTAAGTGGACAAGGGAGGCCAAGTTGAAGTTACAGCATTAGATCTTTCTCAAGCATTCAACAGAGTGATTCATAAAATAGTTTTAAATAAGTTGAAAGCTATTGGAATGGAACTTAAAGTGACTTGCTGGGAGGGGAATTCTTATAGCAGAAAGCAAAGCATTAGAGTAGGAAATAAGAATCAAAAGTGGTTGAATTGAATATGGGAGTGCCACAGGGTAACGTATTGGGGCCATTACTAATCAATATTCTAATGAATGATTGTGTCGATGGTTTAAAGTCGGAATTTAGGTTGTTTGTAGATGACATAATGCTACAGGATAAAAAAAGGAGAAAACTGAACAGCTGCAGGGTGATCAGGATAGAATAACTAAATGGGTAGGTCAGCATGGAATGAAGACAAATGCCAAGAAGAGTCAGCTTATTAGGTGCACTAATAAAAATAAACTAAAGGTTGCAAATGAATAGAGTGTGGGGTAGAATTGCTTGTTGAAGACTTAAGTGTAAATATCTGGGCACAACATTTCATAATAAACTCAACTGGGCTGGGTACATTGGTTTGGTGCTAGAAAAAAGTTACAAACTCCTTCATTTACTGGTTAGAGTGATAAATGGATGTACACACTTTGACAATAAATTTGGCTGCCGAGGAAGAATTCTATCACTCTTATCTTGCACAATCAGACATCAATGTCATCCCAGGAAACAGTAATGCAATACTGGCAAGCCAGTATTGCGTTACTGTTTCTTAGGATGACATTGATGTCAGATTGTGCAAGATAAGAGTGATAGAATTTTTCAGCGGCGGCCAAATTTATTGTCAAAGTGTGTACATTGCAGGAATTGGGTTACAAAAATGTGTTTAGACCATTGCTTGAATACGATGGTGTAGTTTGCGACCCACATTTTGGTATTAAATACAGGAATTGGAGGATGTACAAAGGAGAGCTGCTAGATTTGTTTGTGGAAATTACTGCAGGACCCAGTCAGTAACTGATATAATAAAGTAGCTGGTTTAAAGGATTGGAGTAGCTTGAAGAGAGGCTAGGAGAATGCAAGACATACGTTGGTTATGAGGATTGGAGGGACATTGGTAAAAGAATTAGAACTAGAGCATGGAAAGAAAATGATGACCATCGGCACAAACTGGCACTCGATTTCATGCATATGGGATTGAAAAAGTTTTCTTTTGTGAGTAAGGGTGTCAAGGATTGGGATAAGTTACTAAGGAAAGTTGCTAATGACCACACTGTTGAGGCGCCAGAGAGTCATAACCGCCTAGGGAAGTGATGAATAATTTACCAAAAATGTTGAAGTAATTTAAGGTTAAAATTCATAAATGGCAAAAGCAGTTGGGTGCAGAAGATGATGATAAAAAATAATAAATAAGAAAGGGTAAATTAAATGACTAGGTAAATTACCACCAGAGCATGCACTCAATCACAATTCAATTCTATTAAGAAATAATACGTCTAGTGATTCACTACCACAGTATTATGATGTCATTATCCTGCACTGCAGATAGGTGTTCCTTGTATGATAATCTACACAGTAATCCCATAACCAGACATCTGCCACAGATTTTGGCACAAGCATTAATATATCAATTTTTTTCCTTACGGCTTTACACCTTGCTGACGTCATTAGAGGCAGGAAAGGATGGGGCGAGTAACAGAAAGGAATTTGGCGATGGCTTTTTAAAGGAAGTATCCCAACATTCACCCGGAGTGACGTGAAGAAACCATGGAAAATCCAAATTGGAATGCCCAGATGGGGGATTTAAACCCACTTCCTCCCAAATGTGAGGCCAGATTATTATCCGCTCACCCATCATGCTCAGTAACAAATCAAGTAAAATTGCCAAACGCACACACTTAACTTTTTTATGCAAATCTTTCAGTATTTAAACAGATTTTAACAAATTCTTTATGCCATTTTTGGGATTTTTTTTATTTCATTCTTTTTTTTTTTAGAGGGGGGGGGGGAGGGGTATCTATTAGAGGTCCTGATTCCGCTACAACAACATTCACTAATGATGTTATAATACTGTAGTCAACTGCAAGAAGAATTATTTTCAAGCAGTAATTCCATTGTAATACAGCCTGAACCATTATTTTCAAGTAGAAATTAGGTTGTAATACACCCTGGACCAGCATGACATTGTTAAATTTACTTCAGAAAATATTTCTAGTGGAGTCTTGCATTTGATTACTACAGTATTGCAAAGCCAATTTGCAGTGGAATCGTGATCTCCAGAAATCCCACTTTTTTTATTTGATTTTCCTGATATCTTGGAGGAAACATACAAAGAGATTAGGTTAAAACATATGTGAATGCTGTGATTTGGAAGAATTATATGAAAAAAATTAAAATAACCATTTTGTAAACTTCATTTTACCACACATGTATTGAAGAAACTCCTAGTTGGCCTCAACAAATAAATAATAATAATATATATATATATACTGGAGAACTTGGTACTGCCAAAAATGTGGCAAGTTTATATTCTCAATCCCACAGGGCATTGCACAATATCATAAATGAGAAGATATAAGAAAGTGTAATTGACATCCTCACATATTACTGTACGAGCATGCAGGTCCAAGGATTGTACCATTTAACTCATGTTCAATTATAGTCCTACACAGCCTTTCACGAGTTAAAACTTTTTTTTTTTTTCTTCTTAATATCAAAAGTTAGTCTATTACAAAGAGCACATCAGTATTATGTAGACCTATCTGTCTCTTCTGACCCCTGAAGCATTTTGACTTAACTAGAATTCTTTCAATGTTAATTTGAGAAATGTGTATACATTTGATTTTTTTTATGCTAGTTCACCTGTCAATAAAACAGTGAGATAATTAATACCAATATAAATAACAATAAGTTTTCAGTGTTTCCGGAATGATTTTAACAGCCACATGGAATTAATCAAGCAGTTAATTTTCACCCCAGTTCTGACAGTAACAGTAAATTCAAATAATTCAAGTTTGATTGATAAATATAAACAAATTATATTGTAAAATTAAGTAAAAACTTAACATTTCTTTTTTTATAATCTACAATGTTAAATCCCATCCCATATTCTACAAGAGAAGCGTGATGCATGGGTTTATATAAAAAAAAATACCTCATTAGTTGCTGGATTATGCAGATCAATCCAATCAGTTGTTTTTGATTCCACGAACTGGCCATTTATGAATAACTTTGTAGTTGGTGCAGCTGAACTAATACAACGTATTCTGCATTTTATGTCTAGTTGAATCTGTTGACTCTAAGAAAAAATTAAAGATTTCACAAATCAAGTGTGAAAAGTAAATGATTTTTTCACAAACCTCTGTTAAAGATTTGTACCTACATTAACACTATTAAATTATATTTATATATGAATTTTTTAGTTTAAGTATGAACACATAATGGAATAATAGTAAATAAGCTAATACTAAATTCACTGTGAGCCCAAATTCAATATATTTAATTCATGTTTTTAAATTTTCCATTTTCCCTCCACTGATCTGTGGAAAGACCTTTGGAATGTATCATATTATAACATGGATATGACACTAACTAATCATAGTGCAAATATTATAAGTTATAAACAATTACACACAGTAGACAGCTTTTATTTCAAAACTAACAATTGCGTTTTGGAAAAGAACTATTAATGTCAAGTCACAAACAATTGGCCTGAGAAGATAATTAATATGATTTCATTCAAACATGAAGGCACCAAATTCATAAAAGAAATAACTATTGGAGGAAAAAAGTTAAGCATTTAGATTTGTACTACTGTACTGTCTATAAATTCTTAACAGTGTGATTTAATTTTAAACTTCAGACGTAATTCAATAAATTGAATACAATAACTTTCTAACAAACTTCTCGATTTCCACATTATTATATTATTTTGTAATATTCAGTATTAGTTACAGAGACAGAATGTAAATGTTAGGTTAAGAGTGCCTAGTTATTTAGGTATGATTAATTATGCTTTGTGCAGCCTTTGCGTAGTTTTATTCTAAACTTTTGTCCTTTGCATATGACAGTAATTCATTACCTTCAATCTGGCAATCCTTGTTAGCGAAACAGCCATTGTTCCCTTTACAATACGTGCTCTCCACTACTTCACTACAACAGCTGTTTGGACCTAGCCGGCTGAATTCCCACCACTGCGCGCAGCCAGTTCACTGGCTATCAAGGACGGTGGCAGTAATGCGGCAGATTAACGTGTTCCCTCCAGTGCCCCAACTGATTTGAATTACTTAAAAAGCCAGTTTAACTAATTGAGACACTTTCAAGACCAGGACAGATGTGAAAGAAGCATACTGTAAGGAAGGAGATTCGACAATAAAAAAGGCTCATGTCATAACGCTAAATCGCCCTGCTTCTCCCATGCGATAAGGATTTTACGTAACGTGTTGACCGCTGACTATGAAGGCTACAAGATACGGGAGAATTTAAATTGTGTAATCACAGTAATGTTCATTTCTATTAGAGTTAGTTATGGCGATGCAACCGCTCTTCTCATCAAACCCTTTCATAAACATCAAATACAATAAAATATAATGAAAAGCTGGAACAGTGGAACGTGCTGCGTATAGTTTAGAGTTGGCTTCACGATGGCAGCATCCGATGATGTTCACGCATTGGCTGCTGTTAGTTTGTTAATTGTGGCAACTGGCAAGTAGCGCTAAAAATCGCGCACAACAGCGCATCAGAAGTGTATGGTGCAAAGAGTGGCTACTCAAAAGAGGAAAATATTCTCACACAAATCTTCTTTCTGAATTGAAGTATTTTCCCAAAGATTTTCATAATTGTTTGAGGATGGACGAAGAAACCTATTTACTTCTGTTATCTTTAGTCACTCCATTTATTACAAAGAAAAATACGGCTATGCGGGAAGCAATTTCGCCCCACGAAAGACTTACCGCTCCGCTGGCAACGGAGAAGAAGCAATGAAAATCTCAAGTCTTCAACAATAATTTCTCCTCAAGCCCTTGGATACATTATAGCAGGAATATGCGAGGCCATTTATAAAGTTTTTCGCAAAGATTATAAAATGATTTCTCTTTGACACTCTGATATTATTTAATATTATTCCTATTCGTAAATACATCAACAACATAAAATTAAGCTTAAATGACATAAAAACTAATTTAAAATAATATTAGTTTAAAATCATGTAGTCCTTAATACAGTTGATCATATTGTGTGGTAAACCCAAATTCAAAATCATATGACATCATTTGCATTATAATTTGATAGAACAATTGCTGCTGTGTCGTTCTTTTGATGTAATTTATCAAAATGTGCTGGTGGTTTATAATGATCTTGCGGGTGTTGCTGGAAAAGGTTGTAGGCTGGACAAAAAAAATCCAGTACTGCTGCCAGCAGAATAGTACAGGCCGGAAGTAGGTAACCGTTGCTCATAGTAAGTAATTCTTAAACAGCCCATTTCGGCTTGAAACAGAGTGCCATTAATTATTTTTTCTGTTATTACCATTTGATTGGTCAGAAGGCCACGTAATTTCATGGCAACGGTTTTGCCAACGTCAGAGCGATCTTCTTGCAGCCGCTTGCTTTTTTAAAATGTTATTTGACGTCAACACATCACTTTGCTAAGTTTAATTTTGCTGATTTTTTTTACTATACATTCTTTTTTTTGCATTTGGCTCATTCTCCTTCAATATTTCTGCCAGCTTGGTGTAGGTAGCTTCTCGTTTGTTTCTGTCATGGTATTCCTGGCACTTCACTTCCCATCGACAGGGCTCACTTTCATACATTTTTATAAATACGGAACATCACGAAACGGAACGGTACAAACAAAACAGAGAAATAAAATCGCAACACACGCAGGCACTCACAAGAAACCCTCGACGGCCGACTGACCGCAGGACACACACGCTGAGGTTTCCACCCTCCGTCCCGGCCTTCGAGGAAATAAGAATTGTTTTTCGGTGAGGATTTGGTCGCACTAGCGAGCCACTGAAGTGCGGCCACGGCCTCAAGGAAATGCCCATACACGTTGCGGGATCACGCAGGGCCGGGACCATTCCGTCCAATTCCGCGGGTTTCCCGTACGTGTGTGGTGGCCTTAAAGGGGCCCACAGACGATACTACTTGGTTGTCAACCTTGTTCATCAACTTGCCGTGTTGAATACTAAGTTGAACGTCTGTGGGCAGGTTGGTGGTTGAGGTTTTGGTTCGAGTAAGATTTCAAACTTTTGATATTTGGTGGGCAGAGTCTAATGTTGGCGACCTTGTTGTAGCGTCTGTGGGGAATTTGACAACAATGTTCTCAACATCAGTTGTAAACTTGGAACTGTTCTATGTTATTGTTTCTGGTGACTACGTTTTCATTAGATCAGTTGATATTTATATCATTATTTTTTAGGTCAATTGCTGTTTATTGAATGTGGAAAGTGTACCGAACATTCAAATTTGGGTGAATTTTCCAATACTTTAAGAGAACTTCCGAAGCTGTGGAACTGAAATAGGAAATTTTTCAGAATCGCAACAAAAAGGAGAATTAGTGATCAAAACTCTTTAGTTCTTTGTCAACAAATGAAGCTAAATACGTATATTGGCAGTTATAAGAATACAGTCACAAATCCAAATGTTAAAACTTGTTACCGGAGGGAATTGAAAAACGTGAAACTGAGCTAAAGAACTGGAGCCGCAACCGAAGAGGAGTAAGTTAATGGTACTTCAGATCACTGAAATTCCTATGTTACACCATAAAAGTACGCGCACACTACGGCGGGCCGCATCGCGTCGCATCGCAGAAATGCGTCAGCAATCGCTTACACTGATTCTAATGGGGTAACGCACATCACAGGCTGGTCGAGTCGAGGCGGGGCGGGCCGCGTCGCGTCGCATTGTCAGATCGGTTCCCTATGCTATTTTTCCACCTGTGCGCCTCGATGCGCTCAGTCGCGAACAGGTTTGCGATAGGAGCTCCAACAGTACTGACTGACTTTTGTAACTTATATGTTCCTATTTCTGTGAATTAACTTCATTACTTCAACAAAATTGGCTGCAAATTTGCACGCAGGATGATGGACTATCTTTGAAAAAAAATATAAGCATTTACGATCTGAAAATTTAATTACTTTATGAACTTAAATAAAGATAAAAAAAATTATAAAATTTCTAGCTCATGCTCACTTGTTCTTTGCTTGTATGTTTTAACTTAAACTATTCAAAGGTAATGGATAAACAGCCATGCATCTCATTAGTAATGACTTTCAAAGGGTTTTATGATTTACAAGATGTAAAATATAGTAACAAAAAAATAATAATAATAATTGGGAGGAAATAGGAAACTAGTTAAAACAACCAGGTATAATGTCATGTTTCGTATTTTATTTTTTGTTTATTTTACGTGTGTATTATAATTTACTATCACTTTCTTTGAATCCCGCTTGTAAAGCTTCGTGTTACCAATTAACCCAATTGTTTAAAAATATTTTGTGAAATTATTCCAAATATTAATGATTTCTGATGTAACCTAGAAACCTGTGTAAGTCAAATATTGAAATTTCTTTGTTGTCATTATCGTTCTTACCTTCTGCAACCCAATTCAAATATCGTTAATCAAAAGGTTATGAATGCAACACGTGGCTAGTATTAATTTATTTATCTTATTAGGTAACACCGACATCCTTCTTTCATAGATTTGAAACATTCTACCTATAACACCAAAGCAGTTATCGATCACCCTCCATAGTTTATTGTGCCTGTAATTGAAAATTTGTTTCTCTTCATTTCATTTTATCTGATATTCTGGAATAGGCCTCATCTCGAAAGGAGAAAAGCTTCATCCACTACTATTACATACTGCATTTTATCTCAGTTGTCAACGTGCAAATTCAGTTTTACTGCAGCCATTGCCTCACTTAAATTGTTGTGGATAAATGTTTTGCCATCTTAATTTTTTTCCCAATCCTCCGACGACAAAACGGTATTCAGCAACTGCAAGGGCTAATAAAACCATGAAAAACATTCATTTTTCTACATTAAAAATAAGGAGAACCGCAATTCGGTAGGACTGTTGCATCTAGTGTAGTGTAGTGTAGTGTGCGCGTACCATAGTCTCAAGAATAGTCTGTGGTGATATATAATTGTGAGAAATTTTAAAACCTCGACGCTCTGTCCACTAGCTAAAAATATCAGGGTTGTGAACAGCTGATTGAGCGTGCTGGGTGAGCGGTGACATTCTGTCCTCGCATTCGAGAAGATGCGGGTTTGAATCCCCGTCCGCCCATCTAGATTAGGGATTTCCATCTCTAAATCGCTCCAATTGAATGGTTCATACAAAAGGCCATGGCCGAATTCCTTCCTGTTCCTTGCCTCCAGTTCTTTCCTGCCTCGAATAATCTCAGCGTCGACGAGGCGTAATGTAAAAAAAAAAAAAAAAAGAAGCGAGCAATCATTTACTCACATTAATACAATCCGCATGTTCGTTTCCTTTTCAATAAATGTTCGCACTTTATCCAATTCGTTGAAAATTTTACTTCCCGTTCTTAAAAAGTTTTGGACATCTTCAGTTGCAGTGACGTGTTAAACTGGAGTTAGAATTGCGGGAGCGGTTTTAAATATAGTGCCTTTGTAACAAGCAAGAGACACATTATCGTCACGCAACTCTCTTAAAACTGCAATGCTCCATCACTCATTTTTTCCCATAATAAAACTGTACTATAAACAAAATACTTAAAAAAAGTGATTCAAAATACTAAAATTTAGCAGTAGAAAACACCCAACAAATAAAACCCGATGATGACATATACTCGAATGTGATGTTTACAACTTGGTCGTCAACATTTCGTTTCGTCTGTGGCAAACACTGACTACAAAGTTGACAACAAGGTTGGCAACCACGCTGGTCGTCTGTGGGCTCCTTAATGTGCAATATCAGAAATCATCATTTCGTTCCGAGTTTAATCATAGTATCGTCAGCCTAAAGATAGCAAAGTGAATTACCCATTTTAACACGTATGGTCCAAATTCAAATAACATGCAGCATTGCTTGCGATATTCGGCAGAATGCCATGGCCAGCACTCTTTGCACTCAGGTGTACTTAAGAATGAACTTTTGGCTTCGCTTCTCGTCGACGTTGAAGTCATTAGAGACTGCAAAAGATTGGGTGGGGCAAGGAACAGTAAGCAAGCGTCCCTACATTCGCCAGGAGCGATTGGGGAAACAATGGAAAACTTAAATATGGATGGTCGGACGGGGATCAGGGCCAGCACTAGGATACGTTAGCCCCAGGTAAGCGTTCTTAGCCCCCTCCCCCCTCCCCGAGAATTTTTTTAAATTTAAGTCAGAAAATTTAATGCAAAAATGTTCAAAACCATGGGTACTGTTTTTAAAACTTGTATTTGATTTATATCTAGCAGGGCACTCAGGCCATAGGGCCCCCTTCGGAGGTCCAGACCCGGGGTGTAGTTGCCCCGCTTACCCTTCCCTAACGCCGGCCCTGACGGGGATTCAAACTCACGTCCTCCCGAATGCGAGGCCAGAACTTTACTGTTCATCCACCACGCTTGGTTCCGAGCTTTCGGCAACTGGATGAGATAACAATTGTATTGTATGAGCATCTTATGTACTGGTATGAACCAGTGGAGAAGAAGCAGAGTAGTGCGTTATTCATATTTAGTGCAATGGAAGAGAACATTGCTAGGGATTTTTCCGGAGCCTTCCCGATATTTTAATTCTCTTAAGATTATGTTAGGGTGTAAGGGTATGGAAGAGACTATACTAGCCTTTTCCAACCAAATGTCAACCTATCCTTCACATGGTGCACCCTGTTTGCACGGACGAGGCTCTGGCGACTGAAAGATTCCCGGTGTAAGGAGTCACCCACTGCTTGCCACTGGCATCCGAAAGGAGGGCGGAAGAGCGGGGAGCGGTTCAGGGCACCCTATTGCCCTTGGGGTTGGAAACGGCTCCTCTAGGCGGATGAATCAGAAACGATCAACGGCATGGGGATGCAGAAGGCAACGGGAAATCACTGCATTAAAGACCCAAAGGGTATCCCGAGGACATGTAATCCTCTCAAATTACATATATCATGATGGCTTCTTCCTGGGTAAAATATTCTGGAGGTAAAATAGTCCCCCAAACGGATCTACGGGTGGGGACTGCTCAGGGAGGAGTCATCAGGATAGATAGAAACATTCTACGAGTCGGAGCGTGGAATGTTAGAAATCTCAATAGGGGAGGTAAGGTTGAAAACTTAAAAAGGGAGATGGAACAACTTAAGTTAGATGTTGTTGGGATTAGTGAGATTAAATGAAAGGACGCACAGGATGTCCGGTCTGGGAAACACAGCATAATTAGCACACAAGCTGTCACTGGTGTAGGATTTGTAATGAACGGGTGAGTTATTATGAACAGTTTAGCGACAGGATTATTTTGATGAGATTAAAAACTAAGCCTATCCAACCACATTAGTACAAGTGTATATGCCAACGTCACAGGAAGATGTAATTGTTTTTCTAGTTTAATAATATAAAACTATACTTGCTATTTTTTGTTATCTTCTTGTTTTCACTGTAATTAAATTGTTTATAAATAGTGGTAATTGTGTTTAATAAGTAGCTATCATAAGATATATTAATGTAAAATGGTTTTTCCGTTGGAATAAATAAATAAATAAAGAAATAAATAAAGAAACAGAAAAAATATACGCTGAAATTGAAGAATTAATCCAATATGTGGAGGGGGAGGAAAATCTAATAATCATGGGTGACAGGAATGCGATAGTGGGAGAAGGAAAAGAGGGGAATACTGTAGGAAGTTTTGGTGTAGGAGAAAGAAATGAGCGAGTAAGCAGGTTGCTAGAATTTTGTGAAAGATATAAGCTAGTAGTGGCAAACACACTGTTTAAGAACCATGCAAGAAGAATATACACCTGGAAACGTCCTGGGGATACAGGCAGATATCAGCTAGATTATATCATGGTCATACAGAGATTCAGGAATCAAGTTCTAGACTGTAAAGCGTACCTAGAAGCAGACATAGACTCGGACCACAATATGATAATAATGAAGTGCAGACTGAAATTTAAGCGAATAAGGAAGCAGTGTAAGCAGAACAGACTGGAAGTGAATAAACTCAAACAATTTAGCACGAGAGAAAAATTTGCAGAACTTGTAGACTTAGATCTAAGAAGTAACTCTGACTGGAACTCAACCGAGGACGAATGGAATGCATTAAAGACCGAAATAATGAAAGCTGGTAAAGAAACATTAGGTTTTAGGGAACAAGCTGCCCGAAAACTTTGGATCACAGAAGAAATTTTTAAGCTGATGGATCAGAGGAGAAGGTACTACCATGCTCATATTAATCCGAACGACCTGAATTCCACATCGCTACATTTCCTCCTGGGACTTATTCAACCCATTATACACATCTACCCAGACGGTACTATACCCTGGAGGCGGTACAGTCTCACGACTATCAAAATTGAGCCACATCCATCTCCTATAAAACGAAATACATTTCCGCTTTTTTGTTTCATAAACCAAAATAGTGAATACATTTCGGCAATAAAAGAGTTATAGGAACATCGAATACGTTTCATTTACTGTTTTAAAGACATTTTACAGTTATTAAGTGTTCACACATAACACGAAAGTTACCAATCTCAAACAAAATGCTGGTTTTTAACATGTACTGAATAACAACAAAAATGCAGATTTTATACACGTCTACAACAAACTTAAAATGACTCGAAATTTACGTTAATATTAACGTTTGCTGTGTATTATAATTTTTGGAAACAGTACAGACTTATCTAAGAGTTCAGTCAAATATATAACACTTAATAAGATTTCGGATTTAATAATTTTGGCAGTGGTCTTGTAAGTATGCTTGCCTGTAAAAGAAACTCTTTTAGTTCTGTCGCTTCTTGAACATACTTAGCGTGGAACAATAGAAAAGTATCATAACATTAATGTTCTGGCTGACGTGAGACGCTGTCAACGCAGCATGCGTGAGTAGGACTTGAAAGACACTTTTCTATTAAATTTAACTTCACCGTAAAGATTTCTGTCACTCAACATTCCCCATTTTTTCTAGTGCTCATAACAAAGTCGGGCGATTGATCATTGATGTGATACGTAATGATAACTGTTTAAAAATAATCAAGGAACTAAATCAAACTAATGTGTCTATTGTGCGAAAAAGTTTTTTTAGCTAATGTCCTTATTGTGCGACAACGATAATTTCTAGCCTGTGGTATTGGGAAGCAAATGAGAAATGAAATGGAAAGTGGCTGTTCTTACGAAAAAAATTCTCATCAAAGAAGAACATAAAATTCTAAGCTTCAGTATTTAAAAACATGCTGCTCCGACAAGTGATAGCTAATGATATAATTGATGCATAGCCCCAACTGGGTATTATTCGTGGCATGGAGTTATCTTCCCTGTCCTATCGCGTTGACCGCTTTCTCGAGTCCGTAAAAAATACGGTTTGCGGTAAGGGGCAAAATCGTTAACCGTAGCACAATAAGAATATACGTTATTAAAGAAAAACTTTAAAAGTTAATTCTGACGCATATCACCATTGATGAAAAATTTCTTTAATTTTATTTCCTAAATTTAAAATTCCAAGAAATAAACAGTAAATTCCAGGAACGAGGAAAGATAATGCCAGGCTCGTTATTAATTTTTCCTACCTCAGCTTCCGTCTCTGGTAAGCCTGACGCTATGGTACTGTAATTGGCTCAGATTCGGGGATGCTGATCCCGGAAGCTACGAGGTGCGATGTCTCGCGGTTCCACGGTTCGAGTCAGCCGAGGGCAAAAGTTGTTAAATGATGCGTTATGTTTTTCTTGTGTTACCCGTACACTGGGACAGTGAAAACATATTTTACACCTACTGGGAAGTTGAAATTACAAATTTCTGCCTGTATCTATTGTGAAATCGAAATTCGTTGTTATTCTTCAATAAAGTCACTATTATTGCAAAGGCACGGTAGAGGTTACTTTTCTAAAAACGTAAACGAATTCGGCAACGATATTTGAGAAATGGCAATTCCTCATTCCGTTGAGTAATTTCGAGATTGTTTATTTAAACAGAATTTTTATGGACAGGTCATAACTGTGAATTGACTACTGTCTAGTGCCAATGATGAAATTTACCCTCCACCCAATTCGTTCAGCTATTCATTAATGTAAAATTCCGGGAAATAAACAATAAATTTCAGGAACGAGGAAAGATAATGCCAAGCTGTTTATGCGTTGTAGCTACCTCTTCTTCCGTCTCTGGTAAGCCTGACGCGATGTGGCTGTAAGTGGCTCATATTCGCGGATGCAGATCCCGGAAGCTAGTGCGTTGTCTCGTGGTTCCACGGTTCGAGTCACACCGCGGGAAAAAGTGGTTAAACGATGCGTTATGTTATTCTTGTGTTACCCGTACACTGAGACAGTAAAAACGTATTATACACCTATTGAGACGTTGAAATTACAGATTTCTGCCTATATATATGGCCTGATAGAGATTAGTGTGTTTATATATATATATATATATATATATATATATATAGAAACGTAAACGAATTGGTCCACGGTTGTTGAGAAGTGGAAATTCCCCATTCCCTTGAGTATTTTCGGGATTATTTTTTATTTAAACTGAAACTTTTTTGACTGGATCGTGAATGTGACTTGACTACTGTTTAATGCCACTGAAGAACTTTGCCTATTCGTTTGATGAACAGTAACACAATCAAGATTTAATTTAAAACTGCTGTTATCTTTATGTATTGACATATTAACTCATTGTATGCTGAATTGACGCTAAAGTAAATACAATCATGTTGTGGATACTGAAATTTGTAACAATCTAGTCTTAAAGTATAAATTCTTCGCGATCATTCATTTCGCCAAAGTGTAAAGTAAAAGATTTGTTTCCTCATAGTTGTGGAAAATCGATAGCCAGTATATAGACGTCATAACATCCACGAGGACTATGAGAAAGAAGAGTGGTTTTATAAATATCCTACGTTTCATTTATTCTAAACAAAAATTTATCAGTTTCTAAATTTTTTAAAATTTTTGTCTCAAGATAAATATCATAACAGAAAGAAATAGTGACACTTATTTTTTCGTAATGTTTTGTTAATAGAAAACTTAAAAATTACGTGTCAGCTGATAGATGACGACAGCACTATCAAGCGCCACATTGTAATTAATTATAAGGATTTACAGTTTGTCTCAGTTACACTCGGCAAGTGATGTGTGGTAAGACCATCATGAGGAAATAGGGCTGTTTACACACAGCGATGAACGCGCAGCCTTTCCTTGAACGGCTCGTATGGAATATCCATTCCCAGGATATTCCTACTTCTTGAAGAATGCATAATCATTAATTTTCTATATAGTCTATACTCGTACAGTCTTTGCATTAAATGTGACCAGTGTTGTGATGTTCTATCAGTGTTTTTGCACAATCTGGCATCCATCTCATCCCAGCAAAGGGTAACGCAATGCTGGCTCCGCCTGTTGGCAATATCATTGGGGGATATTTCATTCAGAGCCATCTATATTTCAGATTATTCATGAAACAAAACTGGAATTAAGTTCCTCCCACTGACGATTCATAATGGCGGGGTAGTTCATCAACCTTCCCCTACATTTCAATAACACTTTAAATAAATTCAGATGGGGACGATTTGAACAATAGTGTAATGGAAAAGGAAGGTGATGTCGACATTGATGACTTAGGAGATCCTGTTTTGAGGACAGAATTTAATAAAGCTCTGAATGACTTGAAAGCAAATAAGGCAGTTGGAATTGATGAGATCCCTGCAGAACTTCTTAAATCCATAGGAGAGGAAGGAATCGAAAGATTATTCAAGCTGATATCAAAAAGTTATGAAACAGGAGAAATTCCAACTGATTTTAATAAAAATATCATCTGCACACTGCCTAAGAAAGCACAAGCCGACAAGTGTGAGAATTATCGCACCATTAGTCTAACATCACATGCTTCAAAATTACTGACCAGAATAATATACAAAAGGATGGAAAGGTTAGTAGAAGAGATAGTAGGGGAAGATCAGTTTGGGTTTAGGAAAAATCGCGGTACAAGGGAAGCAATTCTGTCTTTAAGATTAATACTTGAAGGGCGGATCAAGAAAAACAAAGATACTTTTATGGCATTTGTTGATTTAGAAAAAGCTTTTGATAATGTTAGGTGGTATAAGATGTTCAAAATTTTAAAGAAGTCAGGTCTAAAGTATCGAGATAGAAAAATACTTTATACACTATGTAAGAATCAAGTGGCTATAATAAAGTAGAGAATCACGAGAGACATGCATCAGTTGAAAATGGTGTTAGACACGGCTGTACTCTATCCCCGTTAATATTCAACTTATATGTAGAAGAAGCAATGAAGACAGTCAAAGAAAAATTTCCATGTTGCATAAGTTTTCAGGGAGAAAATATCAGTATGCTACGATTTGCTGATGACATTGTCTTGTTAGCAGAGAGGGCTGAGGATATTGAGAAGTTACTGAATGGCATAAACAAAATACTGAAGGAAGATTTTGGACTGAATATAAATCAAAGCAAGACAAAAGTGATGAAATGATACCAATACTAGTAGATTAAATATAAAAATAGAATTGGATGTAATAGGAGAAGTAAGTGAGTTATGTTACTTGGGAAGCAAAATTACAACCGATGGCCGAAGCAGGAATCATATTAAAAGCAGAATAGCACTAAGAGAAAGAGCCTTCATGAAAAAGAGAAACCTTTTAGTTTCAAATATTGATATAGGAATTAGAAAGAACTTTTTAAAACTGTTTGTGTGGAGCACAGCACTTTATGGTAGCGAAACATGGACTTTAGGAATACCGGAAAGAAAGAAAATTGAAGCATTTGAAATGTGGTGCTACAGAAGAATGCTTAAAATTAAGTGGATTGACAAAGTTAGAAATGAACGAGTTTTGGAAATGATGGGTGAGAAAAGAAGTTTGTGGAAGAAGCTTACAGAAAGAAGAGACAGGCTGGTAGGTCATATTTTGAGACATGCTGGATTGGTTAATTTGTTAGTGGAGGGAACAGTGGAAGGTAAGAACTGTAGAGGAAGACAGAAATTAGAATATATGAAGCAGATAATTGCGGACGTGGGTTGTAAGGGGTATGTAGAAAATTAAGAGGTTAGCACAGGATAGGAAGGGATTGCATCAAACCAGTCGAAAGACTGACGACAGCAAAAAAAAAAAAAAAAAAAAAAAAAAAGATTACGTTTTTCTACACCTCGCCTTCACTAAAATCTACGAAACTGCCATTCACAAGAAATTGGTTTTAATAGCTCGGTTAAACAGTGATGTTATACTCTTGGATCGCATATTAATATCATTGTACGAAATTATTTAATGTGCCATATTATTTTTTTTTAAAATTAATCGTCTTATTTTCAAAGACAAAGAAAGATAATGCTCGGTGAACGGGATCAAGTAATGGAAATTTTGGAACTTATGTTGGACTGTTACGATATAACTGGATAAAACGTTATCAGGTTCTGTGATAAGTTAGCACCAGGGTGCCCTAGGGTGGTGCGAGTGGTACGACCGCACCGGGCGCCGTCATAAGGGGGCGCTGAAAATGCAGCGGGAAATCGTCTGCGCAAAAAACTAAAAATAAATTATATAATAACCCTGCTTGCTGTTAACATATTATATTAACACACTAATCATCCAGAACAGTTTATAAAAGTAAGAGTTTCAGCTTAATGCATAGTCGTATGTTATCATAGAATAGAGTCAATACGAGTTGCTACTCGAGTCAGTTCGAGTTACTCGAACCATGAAAATCACAACTCGTTCCAAAGTTAACACTCTCCCGTGCCGCGTTGCGCCTCCCGCACTTGTTTCCTGCCTTTTAGGCTGTAGTTTTGAAGTTCGTGCATGCGGGTACATGTGCATGGCGTGAGATTCAACCTGTTTATTTCTTTCTAGCATATTAGATCCTCACTGATTGCAATTAACGTTGGAATCGTAAATATTTACAAAGCTTATCTGTCTTTTACAGATAAGACGTGTCATTAAACTAAAAAAAAAAATATTGCGAAACTGAGAAGGCATCAAAAATGCTAGCAATTTTTTTTTTTTAGCAGTTATCCGAATCGTCGTCACCAGAACTAATTCAACACGAGACGGAAGACAATTTTTTAATGGAAGTTATTCAGATGAGGCTTGTGATAAAGAGCAGCATGTGTGAGAAGATTAATATATGGCTGGAACGTCGTCTGCTGTTCAAAAGTTTTGAAATGGGTATGCAAGACATACCACCACCGTCGCCTTTTCAAAGTAAAAATTATGATAATACTTCAAAATTGTCGCTCACTGACTCTGCTGGCAGAGATGAAATAATTATTCGAGCAACGAAAAAATCCAAGAAAAAATCATGGACGTCATTTTTCAAATACGCATTTTCAAAGAGTAACACAAAATGGAGAAACTTATAAAAGTAGATAGCTTGTTTATTCTAAATCTGCAGATGAAGTATATTGTTTATATGTTGTTTATTCAACAGAAGCTCTCTTTTTACTTGGGAAAGGAAGGATTCGATGATTGGAGTTACTTAGTTATCAGAGCCTTTCAAAACTTACGAAACTTCCTCAGATTACAATCACACCATTCTCAGTCCCAACTGAATCGTTGATTCCATTAAATGATTTCAATGTACTAGAAAAGCATTTGTAAATACAGACTAAGGACGAAAAATTACAGTGGGATGCTATCCTCTAATGAATGATGTCTTGTTCAGAGGAAGCTTTGGATCTGATATACTAAATACTTCTAATGATGGTAACTTCCTGGATATATTCCTACTGCTAGGAAAATATGACCCTATGGTCATGGAGCATCTCCGCAGTATTGCTAACAGCGAGACTAATGTCTTATTATATTGGCAAATGTATTCAAAATGAATGAAGTTCGTAATAAATTTTTTACTATGGTTGGATCATTTAAATATTTTTTTCATCATACTGAATTGAACTCCTGATGTAAGTCACGATGAATAATTATTGTTGGAATTGCTTTTGTTACACTAATGAAGACAAAGTCTAAGTGCGTGAGTATTTCGCTGTGCTTACAAACCGAAAGTATCTGGGACCTTGGAGCTGGACTCTCTGTCCTGTTTATCATTGATACTTGCAATTGTTCGATTTGGATATGAACGATTGTCGAGGCCAAAGATATGACAATGGATCCAATATGGTAAGAGGAAACAAATGTGTCCAAAGCAAAATTCTAAACCAGTATCTTCGAGCATTTTTTTAAACCATGTAACTGTGATTAAATTTGGTAATAGCAAGTGCCGCCCAAAACATCAGTTAAATCGGTTTCCTTGTCCGGATGCATTTAACCTGTTTAAGCATTAGTCTGCAAACGGTTCTAGCAAAATTTTTTGGTAAAGTTTATTTTTCGGTATTAAAAGTGGGAATTTTTATTTTCATATAATTTCTATATATTTAAAAAATCATTGAAAACTGTGAATTTGACATGTAAGTGAAGTGAGCATTTGTTCGGCACAGTAGCTTAAATAAACCTTTCCAAACATATAGTATCCTTTTTACTGTTGTTTCTCATTCATACCACTACTATCCTATACTAATCATTCCAAGGTTTGAGTTATTATCATATATAAGAATATCTTTTGCCCGCGGCTTTGCTCGAGTGGAATTCAAAATGCATTCATTATACATATCCGTATCAGAATCTCGCGGGAACTGCTATTTGGGATAAAAGCAGATTGCCAATACATTATTCCAAATTTATCTTAAGCAACTCAGTCATTTCCAGGTGAAACAGTGAAAACATCCAAGCAAACAAACTTTTACATTTATGATATTAGTCATTAGTGGGATGTAAAAACTGTATGTTATCTATATGGACACCTTAATCATGAATAAGCGGTTGCTCATTTGGGGCGCCACAGTGAGTTCTCGCATCACCTGAAAAACTTGCTAGGGCCGCCCCTGGTTAGTACCGAGGCCATTATTTAAACTTATTTTTGGAAACAATGTAAAATCGATAGCAGGAATCACGGACGAGATATTTACAACTGTACTCTGTATTATACTATCTTTTCCGTGCACCCGCCAAGTCGAGTCAACGGCGGCACTGCCTACCCTTTTCTCGAAGCGATTCGAGCCATTTTTGAACCTCAGTTTCTTCGGTTGTATTCATGCTACATGTATCGAATTTCTGTTTTACATAGATATCAGCAATCTTAGCAAACGTACCAAATTTTATTTTGTTACTGTTCTTAGTTCGTATATTATTCGGATTCAAACTTCAGAGATTTTGTCACTGACTGACTGACTAATGATCATCAAAATTCTAAAGCTCTTCCTGTAGCCACAGAAAGCTGAAATTTGGTACACAGATAATATTTTACCCACATATTATAAGAAAAGTCTGAACTCGTAAATTTCTATATACCTACCGCCTTACCCTACCCCTAACGTGAAATCGCTTTCTAACCTAATTACTTTACAGACCTCAGATTTTCACTGTAAGGTCAGCTTACTATGTTTAACTAATGTGTTTAATTTTACTTCTTTCCTTTTCTTACTTTGGAAGTTATTGAAATTCAAAATTTTATTACCGCACAACACCCCGACATCAAAATTCCACTGTACTTCCAGCAATCCTGGAAACAAGTAATTTGGTACACATACACGGTTTCATGCCTAAATCATAAGAAAAATCTGATATTGGAATTTTTCCGCATAAATATTTAATTACAATCCCAAACATGAAAAATTCTGGCACATATTTGCGGCTTAATTACTTTGCTCCGGATGAAGATTTCTATACTATATAGAAGCAAGCAAGTTTCACCAAAGCCTTAAATTTTACTTTTTTCCTATGGTTAGTTTGGAAGTTACTTGTTATTTATTCAAGGTGGTAGTTAAACCAGCGGCAATGTTCATTGCTCGGCTACGACGCAAATTAATTGTTTGTAGAGAGTGGGGCATTGTTGGTAATGATATCTCTGATTTTCCCTGTATTTATTGAATGGCAACCCCAACGTGAAACGTTCCGGTACATATTTGCTGGTTAATTGCTTTGGGGCGTTGAAGTATTACGTAACGCAATTTGAGGGGGAGTGGGGTCTCGTAAAACGTTACGGTGCGTTTACAGAGGCGGGAGGGGTCTTGGAACAACGCGTTACGAGACGTTTTTTTTATTTTAATAAAAAAACTCGGGAATTAAAATCTCCCAAGTTGGCAACCCTTTTCGTTTATGTTTTACGGGGAATCCCTCGATTGTATTGTAAGTTATTTTTATTTTTGTTCTCCCAAGTTGGTAGCCCTTTTCGTTTATGTTTTACGGGGAATGGCTCGACTGTATTGTACGTCATTTATATTTTAGTTCTACCAAGTTGGTAACCATTTTCGTTTATGTATTTACGGGAAATCCCTTGACTGTTTATTTTTAATTTGTTTTCGTTCTCAGTATTAATTAGTGTTTACACAGAAGCACGTTGCTTTAGTCAGTGTTGTCAAAGTGAGTTCATACCGTAATGTCCTCAAAAGTAGGAGAATTGCATCATCAGCTGTTCTTAGCCTATAAAAGCTCTCATTCTAAATTGCCAGCACAACTGTGCCAAAAAAAATGCCAACGAAATTGGGAAAACGGCTAAAGAAAAACTAAAAAATAAAGAAAAGTTTATAGAACATTTCAATTATGTTATACAACAGTTCAAGGAGATGGCCACGAAGATGAAAGCTACAATGCTTAGTTATTTTGCACAGGTAAGTTTACTGCTATGTACATAAATAACATATATAATTATATGTATATCAGTTACGTATACGTAGGCAAATAATATTTAAACCAAACTTAGCTTTTTCATAACTGAACTATTATCATTAAAGCATTATTTATTTTTAGCTACCTATGAAAACATCAAGCACGCCAGCAAACTATTGTCAGCGGGGCCCACGTCCCACCGACTTCCACAAAAAGAGGTATGTACACTTTTTCAGCACAGTTCTAGGTCTGGATGGTTGTATATATTATATATGAAAATTTTACGTCGATTTTACTAAATAAAAAAAATAATATTTCCGACGTTCAAAACCTTTTTGTATGCACTTTATTTTTTAACACACTATCCTGCAGGGTTATTAATTTATTATCACCGAAAACCACTCGGCGTGAAATTCCTGTCACTAAAAGCAACAACATTTGTGATACGACTTGTCTGAACTGGATATTTTTTGTAAAATAAAAAAAATTGAATCCAACTCTTAATTATCATTACTCATCAATCATATTTTTCTTATTTCGGTTTGGCAAAGCATATGTAAAAGGCAAAGGACTTTTTCTGATTTATTTCAATGATATAATAAATAATTTTTTTAAGTTTTGTATCAAAAACAGAAATATGAAATTTCGAAAAGTCGTTAAACAAAAGTCACTATTTACTTTTAGTGATAAGAATATGAGCCGAGAGCTTTCTGGTGATTTAAAATTAACCCTGTATTTATGTGTATTATGTTCTATATCGCATGTCTCAAAAATACCTATTTTTAATATATTTTCACATTGTTTATAGGATTCGGATGCTGTATCGGCGTGTTCATCTGATTTTTTTTTTTTTTTTTGCTGTCGCCAGTCTTTCGACTGGTTTGATGCCCTTCAAGTATTAATCTTAAAGACAGAATTGCTTCCCTTGTACCGTGAT
Organism: Vandiemenella viatica; assembly: GCA_031002005.1. Classification (NCBI taxonomy): domain Eukaryota; kingdom Metazoa; phylum Arthropoda; class Insecta; order Orthoptera; family Morabidae; genus Vandiemenella; species Vandiemenella viatica. Next base: position 109,112,539 of record JARYHS010008075.1, on the reverse strand, counting down.
TTTTCCAAAACCCAACTGATCTTCACCTACTATCTCTTCTACTAACCTTTCCATCCTTCTGTATATTATTCTGGTCAGTAATTTTGAAGCTTGTGATGTTAGACTAATGGTGCGATAATTCTCACATTTATCGGCTTGTGCTTTCTTTGGCAATGTGCAGATGATATTTTTTTATTAAAATCAGTTGAAATTTCTCCTGTTTCATAACTTTTTGATATCAGTTTGAATAATCTTTCAATTCCTTCCTCTCCTAGGGATTTAGGAAGTTCTGCAGGGATCTCATCAATTCCAACCGCCTTATTTGCTTTCAAGTCATTCGGACCTGTATTAAATTCTGTCCTCAAAATAGGATACCCTAAGTCTTCAAATCGAAATCGCCGTTCATTGCCATTACACTATTGTCCAAGTCGTCCCCATTATACAGTTTCTCAATGTATTCTTCCCATCAGTTAGCTCTATCTTCTGAGTTTAAAAGAGATTTCCCATCGGCAGCTTTAATGTTCATACCTCTTTTCTTCATTTCTCCAAAATTCTGTTTGATCTTTCTAAATGCAACATCTACTTTACTTACGACCATTTCCTTTTCTACTACTTCACACTTTTCTTGTAGCCATTTTTCTATTGCTGTTTTGTATTTCCTATTTATTTGATTTCTAAATGGCCTGTACTGCTCTCTTCCTGCTTCATCCTGTGCATTTTTTTACCTTCTCCTCTGATCCATCAGCTTAAAAATTTCTTCTCTGATATAAGGTTTTCGGGCATCTTGTTCCCTAAACCCTAATGTTTCTTTACCAGCTTTTATTATTTCGGTCTTTAATGTATTCCATTCGTCCTCAGTTGAGCTCCTTTCACAGTTACTTCTTAGACCTAAGTCTACAATTTCTGCAAATTTTTCTCTCGTGCTAAATTGTTTGAGTTTATTCACTTCCAGTCTGTTCTGCTTACACTGCTTCCTTATTCGCTTAAATTTCAGTCTGCACTTCATTATTATCATATTGTGGTCCGAGTCTATGTCTGCTTCTAGGTACGCTTTACAGTCTAGAACTTGATTCCTGAATCTCTGTATGACCATGATATAATCTAGCTGATATCTGCCTGTATCCCCAGGACGTTTCCAGGTGTATATTCTTCTTGCATGGTTCTTAAACAGTGTGTTTGCCACTACTAGCTTATATCTTTCACAAAATTCTAGCAACCTGCTTACTCGCTCATTTCTTTCTCCTACACCAAAACTTCCTACAGTATTCCCCTCTTTTCCTTCTCCCACTATCGCATTCCAGTCACCCATGATTATTAGATTTTCCTCCCCCTCCACATATTGGATTAATTCTTCAATTTCAGCGTATATTTTTTCTGTTTCTTCGTCATCTTCCTGTGACGTTGGCATATACACTTGTACTAATGTGGTTGGATAGGCTTAGTTTCTAACCTCATCAAAATAATCCTGTCGCTAAACTGTTCATAATAACTCACCCGTTCATTACAAATCCTACACCAGTGACAGCTTGTGTGCTAATTATGCTGTGTTCCCCAGACCGGACATCCTGTGCGTCCTTCCATTTAATCTCACTAATCCCAACAACATCTAACTTAAGTTGTTCCATCTCCCTTTTTAAGTTTTCAACCCTACCTCCCCTATTGAGATTTCTAACATTCCACGCTCCGACTCGTAGAATGTTTCTATCAATCCTGATGACTACTCCCTGAGCAGTCCCCACCCGGACATCCGATTGGGGGGCTATTTTACCTCCAGAATATTTTACCCAGCAAGAAGCCATCATGATACAGTGTAATTTGAGAGGATTACATGTCCTCGGGATACCCTTTGAGTCTTTAATGCAGTGGTTTCCCGTTGCCTTCTGCATCCACATACCGTTGATCGTTTCCGATTAATCCGCCTTTAGGAGCCATTTCCAACCCCAAGGGCAAGAAGGTGCCCTGAACCGCTCCCCGCTCTTCCGCCCTCCTTTCGGAGGCCGTAAGCAGGCAGTGGGTGGTTCCTTATACCGGGAATCTTTCAGTCGCCAGCGCCTCGTACGTGCAAACAGGGTACACCACGTGAAGGAGAGGTTGATATTTGGTTGGAAAAGGCTAGTATAGCCTTTCCCAAACCCTTACGCATACACGTTAAAAGAATCAGAATTTCAGGCGAGTATTTTACCTACCAGAAATTTGACAATGACCTACATAGAGTATGAGGTGCGTGGCGGGAAAAAACTGAGAAAAAGAGCAGCCTGCTGACATGTAATAGTCTGGCAGCAGTATCATAACCATGGCGTCACAATTTGATGATGATTTAATACGTAACTCCACAAGAAACATCTAAAATAAAGAATAATTTATTTTTATATTTTGCTTGGCTCTCAAGATATTTAATGTAGAAAACCTGTTCTTGACTCCCGGAAATTAAAAGTGCAAAACCCAGACGGAGTTGTGATGAATTAATGAAATTTGGCTCCAAGTATCCCTATATGAAGGGTATTAAATGATTAAAAATAAAAAGTTTTACATGCACTCGTAATAGTATGAAAACTACGGAACTATTTATTATGCGTATAACTGATGAATAGTGTGGTGTAATTGACACTTCCTTGTCTACAAGCAATTGTTCAACAAGTTTGCCGAGGCGAAGAGTGACGACTCTTTACACGCAAACGTGAAAGCATTAGGGACAATGAATCAGAAACGGGAGGGTCTAATTCGGAGAACGAGCTCATCAACACAATTAGAAATCAAGATAGTAAAAAATTTGAAATTAATCCTGAGGAAATCATGAAGGAAATAAGAAAGCTGAAAGAACATAAAGGGGCTGGTGTAGATAATATTACTACAGATATCTTAAAGATAGCCGGATGTGACATTGTGCCTTATCTTGAAATATTATTTAAATTGAGTCTGGATACTTGCTGCTTACCACAGGACTGGAAAAGTGCAATAGTAGTACCGGTACATAAAGGAGGGATGAGAAATAGAATCGAAAATTACAGGCCAATCAGTTTGACATTAGTGGAAAGATTGATATGCAAGCACATCAGCAATAAATGTGAGGAACGTAAGTGGTTTTCAAGCAGGCAACATGGGTTCAGGCAAGGATATTGATGCGAATCTCAGTTGGTGGGATATATGCAAGATATTTCAGATGAAATGGACAAGGGAGGCAAAATTGATAGTGTAGCACTAGATCTGTCATCGGCGTTTGACAGATTAGGCATAAAATGGTAGTAAATAAGGTAAAGACTATTGGAGTGGATGAGAAAGTGATTTTCAGGGTAGAAGAAGTTTTTAAAGATAGAAAACAGAAAGTTAGTGCAGGAAATTTAGAATCAAAAGAAGTGGAAGTAAAAATGGGAGTGTCGCAGGGTAGTGTATTGGGACCATTGCTATTCATTATTCTAATGAACAATTGTGTTGATTGTTTACTATCTGAAATTAGATTGTTTGCAGATGACATAATGCTATATAAAAGAATCAAAACGATAGAGGGTTGTAAACAGTTGCAGGGTGATCTGGACGGGATATCTGTTTGGGTTGGTAAACATGGTATGAAGATAAATGCAAAGAAGAGTCAGGTTATTAGATACACAAATAAAAAACAAAAGGTTAATTATGAATATAAGGTGGGGAAAGAATTGCTTGCTGAACACTTGAAATGTAACTATCTTGACATTATATTATTTTGATAACAAGCTTAACTGGGCAGGACACATTGTACAGGTGGTAGGAAAAGGTTTCAAAATTCTGCACTTGTTGGAGAGTGATGAGGGGATGTACGAGAGAAGTAAAGGAATTGGGTTACAAAACTTTGGTCAGACGATTGCTCGAATATGGTAGAGTAGTATGGGACCCTCATTTTACGTATCAAATACAGGATTTGAAGAGGGTGCAAAAAAGGGCTGCTAGATTTGTTTCTGGAAATTATCGCAGAATGCAATCAGTGACGGATATGATAAAGGAGCTGAAATGGGATTTATTGCAAGACAGGAGGGTAATGGGAATGTACAAGGCGTATACTGGCGATGAGGCATGGAGAGATATTGGAGTAGGTATGAAAAGTAGTGCATGGAAGGAAAAAGATGACCATGACCACTATCTGACACTTGATTTCAGGCACAAGGGTGTAGGAAGATTCTCTTTTTTAGGTAAGGGTGTCAGGGATTGAAATGAGTTACCAAGAGAAATGATGAATAATTGACCGAAAACGTTGAAAGAATTTAAATATAAAATTTGTAAATGGGAAATGTAGGTGGGTGCAGGATAGGGGGAAGATGGGGTGTAGGGAAATTGCCACCGGAGCCTGTGCTACATTGCAATTAAATTAAATTAAAATTAAACGTCTAACTGTGAGAGAGGTCAGAGAATTGGTGTGTTTGAAATGGGTGCATCATATCGTGAAATCTTTCGAAGGACTGGCAATAAAGCAATATGAGTAGCAGACTTGTTACACAGTGAATGAAAGAAGGCGCTAGTACTCCTAGTGCAGGCACAGGTCTATACAGAAGGACTGCAGCACGTAAATACCAGCAAATTGTGTTGGAAGATTGAAAACGAATTGTTTGAAGCTCGGTTACAATCTCTGACACCTATGAAATGTGTTCCATTAACCTGATTTCATTGCCAGCATCGTATAACCTGGTGCAATGCTAAACGCAAATGACATGTGAATGGCGTACATTTATGTTTAGGACGAGTTTTGATTCTGTTTGTGGCGAAGTGTTAATCGAAAACGTGTTCGCAGATGTAGTGGAGAAACCCTGCTGAAATATCAGAAAGTCAAGCCATAGTGTCATGGTTTGGAGGAAATAAGTTTCGGCAGCAGGACTGAGTTGGTTGCTGTCGAAGGCACAATGTCAGCCCACCAGTATGTGGATGGGATGCTTTATCCTATTCTGAAACCCTTCATGGCTACCATCCAAACTGCATCTTCAAACAGGATAATGCCCGTTCTCATACTGTGGTCATCACAACACAAGCCTTGCCAAGGGTTACGATCACAATTTGGACCTCACGGTCCCCAAATGTTTCCCCAATAGAGTATGTTTGTGATGCCAGTAGTAGACACATTAGATCACATGGTCACTCAGCACAAACTGTGCAACAACTGACTGTACAACACAACCAAGCTTAGAGAGACATACCCCAAGAAAACATCCTAACACTTATTGATTCAATGCCGGCAAGGATCCACTAATGTATAGGTGCTCAAGGTGGGCGCATTTCTTCCTACGACTGTATCTAAAGGTAATAAACTTATCCTGAACCATTTAAACTTGTTACCATTTCTTCTGATATGAGCTTGCATAAATCGACAAAAGTTACCTAAAATTCCACCATTCCTGACTTGATGTTGCACTTTCAATTTCTGCCAGTGCGCTTTTGGTTACGTTTTCCTTCTGGTCGAGGTCATACTTCAACCTAATCACAACCGCTATGAAGAAAACAAAACAGCTATTGTGCATGTCCACCGCGTAGTTAACTTAATACCGTAGTGGATTTGGTATATTTTTTTCTGGTCCAGGCCTAATCTCACCTAACCACCTTAATTCTGACATACCACATCTCGAGAACTAAGCGAGATATCAAAACATTTTGTACTTTGCTTTTGATTGGTCACGTCAAGTTACATAAGAATACATCAAATTACAACGCTACGATTATCTTTTTTTCTAATGGCTTTACGCCTCGCCGATGGCTGAGGTCATTAGAGGCGGGATGGGACTGTGGACAAGGAACGGGAAGGAATTCTGTTATGGCCTTTTGGAAGCATGCATCCCGGCATTCGCCTAGAGCAGTGGTTCCCAATTAGTTTTTCTCGAGTACCACTTCAAGAAAGAGCTCACTATCGCGTACCCCCTTTATAGCTGAAATGATAAATAATTGCGTTTATCCCAATCGAATGCTTCGCACAACAGCATTACAGAAATATAATTCACACACACAGTTTGTCTTAATATATATTTTTGGCGAGTACTGTTTTCCTAATTCTTTTTTTAACTATCGGAGTTATTACCTTAGCTAAGAGATTACTGCGCGTACCCCTTGAAGCAATCTCACGTACCCCTGGGGGTACGCGTACCACTAATTGGGAACCACTGGCCTAGAGTGATTTGGTTAAAACATGGAAAACTAAATCTGGATGCCCGGACGGGGATTCGAACCCGCGTCCTCCCGAATGCGAGGCCAGAGCGTTAACCGTTCACCCACCACCCTCGGTGCTACGATTATCTTAGAATCCCCAATAGAATGCTCATCGCTTCATAACCCAGGGCACCAATATACAAAGCGCAATTAATGCTGAGTAATAATAAATTTAAATACTTATACATTTTTGCACACAATTAAAATATATTATTTAATAAATCATACGTCAATTTAAAAAAAAAATTATTTCGCAGTTTTACCGCTATGAATTTCTTATACGAATTTGTTTGTATGATTATTACTATTACTATTATATTTCTTACCTAAAAGGTGACACAGCCAAACTAACATTTTCAGGGGGACCTCTCTTTTTCTGACTAGCCACCCAGGCCTAATACGACCCGCCAGCCGTGGCAGAATCTAACCTGAAAAAGGCACAGTCGTAAACCCATCAAAAATGGAAGTGGTTTCCATCACAGCTTTAACCAACAACACAAAAATTGCAAATACATAAGCCAAAACGGCAACAAAATAAGGAGTATCATAGTACGATTAAATTTCAAATACGGTAGTTTCCCTAAACATATGTATAGAATGCACCTAACACCATTCCCTTTGTGTGGATGTCACAAGAAGAGTGGAGAATGTAAAACAACTCACGTTTTACTGCGGTTAATTTAGTTCTTGAAAATGATAGTAACTTATGCTGATGTTTTGACCAACCTAACGGAAAGTTTCAGACTTCGTTTAAATTTATTTTTAACAATGCGGTCGCCACAGCTGATAGCCAACGTAATATCAAACAGTTAATCAATTCCAGAAATAATTGAAACATTCAGCACTGTACAGGGTATTATACCACTGAACACATACATAGTCGTTTAAAGCTGTAGTAAGTTTATTCACACATTTTTGTTTAAAAGAACACATATACGCCGACCACCAACCGAAAATAATATTAATCCGAGATTACAGGTTCGCGAGAGTGAAACGTACCTTCACTTAGCGTAAATTCTGTTACTATCGTGTCTACTATTCATACAACAATCCCTGTATGTTATCCACTTAATATACACTCACTGAAGGAATGTACCTGGTCTATCCGATCGAGTCGTGAACGACAGCCAATATTCGGTGCTGACGAGGTAGTGCGAATTTGAAATCCATTTACAGTCGTGAGAATACTACTACTCCACACTTACACGACAATCTCGTTGCCGTGCTCCCTTCACCAGCGACAATCATACACCGACTGCTTGCTCCTTATAACGAGTTTATAACTACGACGTACTTATGATGGATATCGATTATCGACATAGATGAACTTTGACAGTTCGTTAGCTTATCGCTCTGTAATGTGAAGGAGATGTAAATCACATAAAATTTTCCTGTAAAAGACACTGGCAGCTGTTTTCCAGGCTGCTGAAGACCTGCAAATAAGCATAAAACTCCCAACAAATGTCTCGGATCTTTTAGCTACGGAGGACCAACGTCTCTACACAGCCATCGTAAAGTTTTTAGTAGACAGCCAAAATTTATAATCCAGTCCGTTCTTTAAGTCTGATAAACAATGTAGTGCTTATCCAAACAGCAAAATGTTGTTATCATTTTGAAATGTTTGCAATGCAGTATACTTATAGTAAGTTTTATTGTCTGGAATATAAGCCTATTTTACAATAAGTTGAAGTGTGTATTTTAAAATGTATCTTTCATTTCTAGCTGCATTTATAATTTGGAAATATCTACAAATTCTCCGCTTTGATCTGAAAGATGATGTTGTGAGACACTTGTCAGTATTAGCAGTTCAGTGCAAACAGCCAAGTAAAATAACCATTGAATTTTGTACTGGCTGTATGGTCCTGTAACCGGGTGCAAACAAACAAACTCAGAAAGTACCCCTTTCACCCCTCGTATTTAAGTGTAGGCCATGCCTAATGAAACCCCACCTACAAATTGTCTACACAGACACAATTCCCAAGACGGTACCAATGCTTTTCCCAAGCAGCAACTCAGTTTATCCGTTTACCACCCCCGCAGCGTGGATCAGCTGTGCCTGATCGTGGCGATTCAGCTTCTGCAAGAGCTCAACCTTGGTATAATGAGCCTCCGTCACCATCTTCCTGTGCTCACTTTCTGCACTGTAACTATATCCTGTTCACTCCGAACTGGCTGATCGAGGTCATGTTCCTTTGGCCCCCTCCTCACCTCACCACGCTCTCCCCTTCCTATCTCTCCGAGCTGAACGCTGTGTCCAGATAGACCATGTTAAATTTCTCCTTCACATATAAGGTTAAAGGGAGCTGAGAGGGGATTGAGAAGACTGAACTCGAGACACCTCTGTTAAATGAGTAAAGTATAGCGTTAAAATCAATACTATTCCCCGCACCTTCCACTATTATTTCACTATCCTCCTTAGTGAAACCCCTCCCAAATGAACATATATCCTCTGCTATGTAACCTAACGTCGAACTAGGCTTGAAATAACTTGTGACCTGGTAGCCTGTGCCTAACTGATCCTACAGAGAATGGCCTATATGTCTTCCATGGCTAATACCTAGCCGCAGAACCATTTTCTTCCTAGTTTTTCTCTCTATGCCTCTATTACTAAAGGCCTGCTGCACTTTACCAACTCCTACATTTATTGGGGGCTCTTCCTCTCCTGGCTCTTTTAGCAGGAAGACTGAAATGCTGTCTAGTACGCTAGCGAGTTTATCTTATGGCTTTGAAATACTGTCTAGGAGGTAGTGAGTGTAGTCCGCGCACCACCACTAAAGTCTTGCGACGAAAACTGGAACTAACATTGACAACGTCGCTATCTTGTTGTTTGGCAGAAGTATTTTCTTTGATGAAAGCTGGATAAAACCAGTTTTATACGACATAATAAAAAGAAACAAGGAGCCAACAGTTTGTGCAATTGATGAATTGTTGAGACAACATAATCATGAAATGGTCAGATTAGCTACTTATCATTGTGATTTGAATCCAATTGAAAAAAATTGGAGTCTTTCAAAAGACGCGTTGCCGAAAAAAATGTTGTTCAAGGCCAAAAACAAGCTGTTAACAGAAGCTGCTTTTGCAAGCATCACAGCAGAAGGCTGTCGCACTCAATGCAAGCATGTGGAGAATGTTGAATACTAATACTTCAAAAATGATGGGCTCATTGTTACGGAAATAAAGAGATTCATAATAGAGTGATAGCGACACTGAATCAGATCACGATATTGAGTTTTTAGATACCAGTAATAGCAATTGGGATGACCATGATTATTGTATAAAAATTATGTAGTAAAAAATAAATAAGTTTAATACAGTAAGACAATAATTATGTTAATGTCTGTTATCAATATTTGCTTGTTATCATAATTTACATTGTGAAAATATTTTGACTATGTGAATAGCAATCCAATTAAAATGTTGCTTTTGAGGCGAAAGGGTGAATCAACAATCTTACTGGCAGCATTTCGCTACGCGATTGTAGCGCTGCATCTATCGGACTTGAGTGGTGGCGCGGACTATAGACTGCAGTGAGTGTACGTAAAAATTTTGAAATATTATTTTTCTCATAGTTTTCAGAAACTTTAGTTGAACTTTGATGTGACCAACGAATTATTTCACTGTCACCTTATAAGATACTGACCCTACTGCTTCAGTTAAGAAGTTCAAAACAAATAGAGTGTGGTGGGTGAGCGACAAAGCTCTGGAACCGCATTCAGGAGAACATGGGTCGAATCCGCATCCGACTATCCACATTTGGATTTTCCATGGTTTCCCAAAATAACTCCAGGCGAATACCGCGATGGTTCCTCCAAAAAGGCTATGGCCAAATTCCTTACCATTAACTGCTCCCAGTTCTTTCCCGCCTCTATTGAGCTTGATGTCAACGAGGCCTAAGACCAGAAGCAAAAATTGATAACTCATCTTAGGGTAACTGAATTTATTTTATACCCGCAGTTCCTGCCTCAGACATTGACAATGCACTGCACAGCGAGTCAGTTACTGACCTCGTACTGAAGCGCGTCCTCGCCGTCTCTCGCTGTCCTCAGTGTCCTGTCCCGGCGTCCACTGCGCTCTCGCTCCGTCACGGACCTCCTTTTATACCCTGCCAACAATAGTGCGGACTGTTTCCCAGGTTACACCCCGCGACGTCACGGACATTTAATTGTTTCCTTGGAAATGAGCTAAATCAAAGGTAATTCAGGAGACACTTCCGCCTGCTCAGATTTCATCTTAGATAGTACGTAGAATACGAAGCACGGTACCAGCAGCGTAAGCAAAAAGAGAGCGTACTGTGTTTCATCTGAAGCACATACTGTCTTGATTGGCTGTCACACGATTTAATATTAACGTTCTGGTGCGAAACACAGTACGAGTATGTTGACATAGTTATCAGATCGTCAGGTACAGCGCGTGGATCTGAGCAGCTAAGCACCGGTCTACCAGGAAGCTTCCAGTACTGTCACTATATAAGTATAACTTCTCACATTACATTCCTCTTTAAAAATAAGTAAATGAAGAATACTATATGTAGTAATCCACTGCACAGAACAAAATATTGGGAGATTAATTTTTACTAAATATAAACCAAAGCAAGACAAAAGTCATGAAACGTTGCAGAAATTATGCCAATAACAGTAGATTAAATATAAAAATACGATCAAATTAAATAAGAGGAATAAGTGAATTCTATTATTTAAAAAGTAAAACTACAGCTGGTGGCCGAAGTAGCGATAATATTAACAGCAGAATAGCATCAGCGAGTATTTGTATGAATATTTACGCAACAGTTGTAAATTAAAGTTCGTGTTCAAGCGGAAATAACGCCGTCTACTGTAAGTCCATGACACTTTCGTAAGGATGAGGCATGCGTCACAAAACGCGTGGCTCTTCTCTGCACTTTACCTATGCTCTTGATTAATATTTTAGCATAAAGATCCCACACAGAACTATATTATTTTACATGATGATGTACTAGAGTTCCGTACGCTATTTTTTTGTGCTGGTTTGTTGCAACTCTATATATGAGCTTGGATTACCCCGAAAGACAGTTCAGCATTTGGCCCGGTATTGACACTCCTAATTGCTCCACTAACTTAGTAAATTTTAGAACAATCAGAAATGTGTTAGCAAAGTTTTTAAACGGTTCATCATGATTTCCTCGCTCCACAACCAGGTATATCAAGCAGGGTGATTAGTTTTCTTGATAATTAAAGTGTTTTCTTGGATGCAAGAATGAGAAAGGTAAACACAGTAACCTGCACTCATGAAAAAGACGATAAAAACATTTTCTACGTAAACAAGTAACGCCATTCAGCTTCTACCGTAACGTATTGGTCTTTATAACATTATTAAAATTTTGGTAGGAACTGTACCGTGAATATTTCTCTTACAAAAAATTCTTTACAGCGAATTTCTGTATTTGGATATAACTTCATTAAACGCATCAAACTTTATATCAGAATCTTCTCTCAAACTAACGTTATCCGTGATACTTGTTTGGCAGGATCATATGGATAATATAACAATTAATTATTACTAGGTGTGATGAAGCTAATGCTGCTAATGAAATTTAGGCACTTACCTTTACATTAATTTTTATATACATTATGTAACTTGTTCCAGTTGCTAACTCATCTAACTTTAATTGAAAAATTTCTCACTTTCTTATGTCTGAAATCAAGTGTTAATGTATGATCGTCGATATCTTTTCCCTTCTACTTCCAAACCTTGATCCACTATCCACTCATTTCTCTTCGCTGTAATGTAAGCCTTACACATATTGTAATGAGAAGCTATAAGGAGGGGGGAGGGGGGGGAGAGATACCATCAAGTTGAAATTAGTCTCGGGTATATGAATATTAATATTCTAATTTGGTTAATAGGTGAACTCGAATCTCGAATGCTGCAAGAATTTAAGTTACACAAAAATATTCAATTTATTCTGTCTCCTGGCTTATACAAGGCTGGGCATATTTAACATTACATTAAACACAATATAATCAAAGAAAATGGACAAGCAATACCCGGTGTTTACAACTAGCCGGATAAATGCAAACATAAACAGATTTTAACTATTTCAAAGATTTTGCAATATCAATATATAATAAAGTGGCGTCGCAGGCCAACAAATTAAAGTTAAGATTTACAAAATAAGAAAAATAACAGGGGTGCCATTTAAAATGAAAAGCATCATTTGAATTCATTATAATGAGCTAGATGCTTAAAATTTGAAGTTAATGAACAAGGAAAGTTGGTTAGCTCAGTAAATATTGACGTGAAGAGAGCGGGGAGTCTAATCTCGGGATTCGCTTACGGGTTTGTAAGCCTCGTAAAAACCCTATGGAACCATTGACCTTTGCATTGGCACTTTACCGTTATCGTATCTGCTCGACGAAGTGTGACACGCTGTGTCACTGTTGGATTCAAATTCGCGGACCCATCCGCGCTAATGCATCTGCTGATGGCCTCTATCAGGTGAGATACTCTGTTTCCAGCAACATCTGAGCCAGAAAGCCTCTAGCTCCAACCGTGTACCAACAGCTAGGAGAGTGTGTCGGACGATACATCTACACATCAGATCGTCTGAACAGCAAGTCCTCTGTCATGGCGTCCTCTTCTCCCGCCACACCGAGAGCCAGCTTCCCTCTCCCCGTACATGAAAAAGAAGCCTTTGATTAACCAATGTAGACCCTGTAGTCATGGACGATTGGTGAAACGACGTAGGCCACAATCACGTGTTTCGTGCCGTAGCCAGCATTCGTCGCTCGTTTCGCGCACATTTCCCTGACCTTGCACCCCTCAAGCGGAGAGCTTGGGGACGTTGGCCTTGCCAGGTTACTGTACCTGCCGGCCTCCGCTGGCCGTTCAATTGCGGGCCAGGGTGCCAGGTTGTCGCCGGCATTCAGCATTGTCCGTTTATTCGAATGCTCGACACTGCCACTGAGTTCTAACATTTTCCACATTTAATACTTTCTTAATAGCAATCTTTCAATGATTTAAATTATATAATAATAAATTTTGCCGCCCAGGATTAATACATAATTATTTACGCATCAATTAGCCCTACAATTCACATTTTTTATAAACAAATATAATAAAAATTGAATATTAATTATGACTATTAATATTCATTGGGTAATGACTCTGTCATACCACAATATCAGTTTGCTATGTTTCGACTGTCAATCAAGCTCCTTTTTCATAGTCTATTAGTTAAATATAGTATTCTACAGTTTATGCAAGACAAATCTAGCCATCCCCTTTTAAACCCTCTTCAACTCGTATTTACTACCAGTAACATAGGTCCAATACTATCCCATCATATTCAAGCAAGGATCTGAATGGTGTTTTGTAGCTCATTTTCTATATCTCTAAATGCCATAATCGCTGTAATTTAAGGTGCACAGTCATTTCCTACAATGTTTTCTGCCCAACTTAATTTATAATCATATGATTTGCCACCATATCGCCTTCAACAAGCACTTCTCTCTCCACCCTATTATCACATAAAAAATGTAATATGTGTACCTAATAAGAATTTGTGTTTCTTTTCAACGGCTAATGTTGCCTCCCTCCCATTAAAAACTATATAAAGTCACACATTGTTGCAATATATCTATATCTATATAAATGAGAAAGTTTGAATGTGTGTTTGGATGTACTTCTGGAATCAATCACGCCTTAATAACTCAACATATTTAAATGAAATTTGGCATGAAGTCAGTTAATTGTGTGTGAAGTGACATAGGATAGATTTTATCCCGCAAAAATGCATGGTTCTTTTAGAATTTTCCATTAATATCAATTCGCAAACAACAAAGAGTTTCCTACTTCGTAGATAGCCGTGCCATGATTACTCTTTGCTTTTTACGTAAATTGCAAACACTACTTTTCAGAAATAAAAGCAAAAACCTTGTTAAATATGCAAGTTTGTGTTCAGTTTAAAAGGCATAAAACCGACGCACTTGACAAATAATAGTTTGGAAGCAGGAAATATAATTCTGTAGTTAACCTAAATTTTTTTAAAAAAAAGGTAGGTACTGTTGTTAAGTTTGCAAAGAGATATTTTCATTTGCATACATAGGATAGTATGACATATCAAATATTACACCATAATTTCGTTCGTAATATATGCGTCATAATAAAAGTGAAAAATCAAAGCTTTTTTTTTTTAAAAAAAAAAAAAAAAAAAAAAAAACGTAAAATGCTTTGAGTATACCAGCACGAAAGTTTGTTCACTTAAAGTGCAAAATGTTCTTGCCCAAAATGTCGTATTTATAAAAATGTAAAGGATACCATTCTATATCGGTTTCATTTACTTCCTGTTTCTTTGTTACTATACAGTCTCTGTATTACAAATTAGTTTTTTTCAAAATTGAAAACCCTTTTTATTTTTTGTTCCAGATTTTTGAACAAATAGTAGAGACTATTATTCACGAAACAGTGTTTTTTACTTACTGTTCAATATTCGCAAATATCTATTGAATCCATCACTTGAAACGAATTTAGTTAATGGGCTAATATAGAAACTTATTGTTTCATGAAGCAACACTGGAAGTCGTTTACAACACAATACACCTCATTTGCACGGAGAATATGAAAGCTGTTTACTTATTACTAATAATAACAACTAAATTCCTTCTGCCTTATGCTGTAACAAAAATCATTCTGGTCCAGGCATCATTTCAACCAAACCACTATCTCTGTTAATATTGCCGCTACAACGAACAAATCTCAACATATTAAATGCAATTATACACCTTACTAAATCGCGAGCAGTAACAGTCACTTTATCGAGATGTTAACATGACCAGCAATATTAATGAAAGTTGTAGAGAATTTCGGACTTTCCGTTGCGTACTGTAAGTTACAAGCATTTTAGTATAAATTTTTTAATTACGTTATTCCAATAATTGTCAGGATGCTGATGACATAGTTCATGCGGATGAATGTAGTTTCAGATGAATTCAGTATTTAATTTACTGCGTTTTTACGAGTGCCACATTGCCAACGTCATTATTCGGGTTCATTTAGTATCGCGATCTGAAATAATGAGTCAAGTTTATTTCGCCATTCATAACGTCACTAACATGCAATAGGCCCTATGGTGAATGTATTAATGCACAACTGATAGAAGCTTTGATTTTCTAGCGGTTGAAATACAGCCTGGGCCAGAATGAAACATAATTAGTAATTTCAAGAGCGCCATTTTAGTGATGTCATGTTTTGCTTTGTTCCGATATTGTATCAAAAGATTTATAATATACTTGGATGATTTAGCAAAAGACATGGCGTTGACCGAAGTAAAAATGTTTTATTCAGATAGTGGAGTGGCAGACAAGCGGAGTTGTAATTTGCCCAAAGACATTCAATTCTGTTGGCAGATTGAGAAACCAATTATAAAGAAAGAATCAATTACTACTTTAACATTGAAATTTATACTTTTGCGCAGAATTAATGGATCGAAACGAATGAAACTGGTCTACAGGCAATTCAACATTACCACAATACCTCTGATCATTATGGATAAAAGTATCAATTACTACTATACTTACAACTATAATATGCAAATTTCTGTTGATGGAACCAATATGTCCTCAAAACAAAATCAATATTCAAAGAGCAAATTAAGTTCTCTTTTTTTAAAAGATTTTTTCAGATATTTAATGCAAATCAAAATATTCATTTTTAGTATCGCAATTGCGAGTAGCATTTCAGTTTTGTAATTAACTGTCATAAATTACAATATTTAATCTGTTTGTGTTTAGTTTATATAAACAGTGGTTTCGCTAGGTAGTAGGCCTGGTCCGCCTCCCCGTGGCAGGGACGGGAACCTGCGGTAACTTCCGCAGAGCTTAGTGACCAGTACCATAAAATAAATGACCATCAGTTGCTAGCGAAATGAAAAAGTAATGTAAAAAATAATAATAAAATATTTCTGTAACTAGGGCCTAATTTAGATCACTAGGTATTAGGCTAGTAGTTGTAATTAAATTTAAAAAAAAAATGTTCCCGAGGATGAAAAGCTAATTGAAACGGAAGCGTTTTGCGATGTCGAAGTCGTAAAACGCAATGTCACGAAGGTGAAAACAGGTACGAAAGAGAACGAATTTAAAAGGTGGAATGAACGTTTGGACAAATGCATTAATGCTAATGGAGAAAGAATACTTTGATGGAGGTTGTATTTAAAAAAAAAAAAAAAATCTATAAAGAAATTCCGGTTATTTTAATGTTATGTTATTCTTTCGTGTCTATTTGTGCAACTTTTATTCTTTTATCAAAAGCAATTCTCCCATGTATCATTGTAAACAGTTTGTACAGTTCATCTGGATCATGTATTTCTCCCAGTCTATCAAACACCTTCTTAACGAGCTTCGCAGAGTCCAGCAGGAATATTCCTAGTTTTAGTTGTATTCGGTGTACTGCCTCCAACTGGGGAAACGCAATGGCTTTCCCACCTGGGTGCAGAGTTCTAGTAAGGTGACGCAGTGCCGTAGTCAGGAATTGTTCCTCCTCCAACCTAGCCAGTTACATCATTGCTTCCCCTTCAGATGAATTCCGTTTACTTGACATTATTCATATTCAATTCTATTTATTGTTCTCTGTAACAACAGCTGGTATGTCATACACTCTTTGCCCTTCTTTTTACAAGTTTTTCTGCACAGGGTATGCAGATTGCGGCTTGAGCCCTTTTTGGACATTTATCTTTCTTATGTCCCACCTCTCCACAGTGGCTGCAGCAGAGGTCGGGAGCCTGCCAATGTTTACTTACATGGCCAAGGTCCTGACACTTCAGGCACCTTGGCACTCCTATATAGTCCTTAACTGAAACTGCCGAGAATTCCGAGTATAACTTCCTATTTTTCAAAATTTATTTCCTTATCCCAGTACTGACTTCAACCACATAATGCACAGTTTCTTGGGTTTGTTTTAAATTTATGTTTAAAACCTTCCCTAAACTGTTCTTCACTCACAACCTCTTCCAGATTTTGCACATATGTCACCTCTATCAATTTGTCCTGTTCCATTGATACTGGCATCTCATGTATAATCATTAGCGGCCTTCTCTTACGAGGAAGCTCACATTTTAAATCTGCATTTAGTCCTTGATGTTCTACCACCTTCTTTGCATCTTCGAGTGTACCAGCTTCTAATATTACATTTGTATTGATTGTTTTAATCCTGTTTATCTTTATTTTGTCTCGGTCAGGTTTCAAGATCTTGATGACTTTATCAGCCACTTGGTTGGGAGTTTCTCCTTTTTTGGATGATATAAGCACAGAGCATGCAGGTGCCGGTTTTACCAACCTTCCTGCTTGCTGTTTAGTGCTTGTTGCCGCTATTCTAGCATAATTGGAACTTTGTTCCGTTTATCTTACGTTCGCTTGTACTCTCTTAAGTGTGATTTGCATGGAACGTTTGAGCTTTTGAGAGCACATCTTAAAATATTTCTAATTTCTGGTCAAAGAATAAGAGTTACAAACATTACACGAAGACAGGGTAGACAATGCACTTAAACGTCAAACCATTATAGAAACCAACACACGAGTCATGGCTTTGCTCACAAGAAACGTGGTTTCTACGTTTTACTGCAATTGCCAGGAATTCTATAGAGCTTTTTGTGAGTGGAAATGAGTTTACTGGGTGCTTCATTCCCTCCGCGAGATGGATGGACTGAACAAGAGCAATGCTGTAAACACGGACACCATTTTCTGCGCAAAATCGATTACGGGATCATGTATCAAAAATGCTGCTCAAGTTGTGGAAAGCATATAGAGGGAAGTTTTGGTTATACATTCCATTAATGGTTTGTTATTAAAATTCCACCAACCTTTGATCTTCTGTCAAGAAAATAAATTTTACAACAAATCAACACGGATTTCGGAAGAAAAGGTCATGTGAAATACAGCTGGCCCTATTTACACACGACTTAATGAAAGTTATTGATGCAGGTTCACAAGTAGATGCAATTTTTTTTTAGATTTTCAGAAAGCCTTTGACTCTGTGCCACACAAACGCTTTTTAGCGAAACTACGAGCGTACGGTATATCGGATCAGTTTTTTGAATGGATAAAGGATTTTCTAACTGGTCGGTCGCAGTATGTCGTTGAAGGAGAAAGTTCTTCTAATGTAGATGTTACATCGGGTGTACCTCAAGGAAGTGTAATAGGACAACTTCTATTCTTAATTTTTATAAACAATCTCTGAGACAAAGTGAAAAGCCTTTTTAGATTGTTTGCTGATGATGCGGTTATTTATAGGGAAGTAATGAATTTGGCCAATTGCTTAGACATTCAGTGTGATCTGGATATTATTTTGGCATGGTGTGCTGAGTGGCAAGTTACTCTAAATTGTAAAAAGTGCAAGACAATGAGCATAACTAACAAAAAGAATCCAATTGTTCAGAAATACGAGTTAAACAATACAGTTATTGATATGGTCGATTCTATGAAATATTTGGGAGTAACAGTACAAAAGAATATGAAATGGGACATACACATTAATTCGTTAGTAGGTAGAGCAAATTCTAGGCTGCGATTCATAGGTCGAATCTTGAAAAATTGTAATGAACAAACAAAGGAGATAGCGTACAAATCTCTTGTGCGTCCACATTTGGACTATTGTTGTGCCATTTGGGATCCATTCGTAAGGGGTTGATCGAAAGTATAGAGAAAGTACAGAGAAGAGCCGCTCGATTCGTGACCGTTTGCTACAATCCTTATGAAAGCGTCGTAGAACTGATTAGTAGACTAGGCTGGGAGTCTCTGGTAGATAGACGACGAACGTTTCGTTTAAACTTATTGGTAAACATGTGTACGCCCACTTTCACTTACGGGTGTAGTGAAATACTTCGTCCACCAATCTATTTGGGCCGGAATGACAGGATAGATAAGATTAGAGAAATAAGGTGCCGCAATGATTCTTATATGAATTCTTTTTTCCCTCCTACCATTAGGGATTTGAATGCACAACAAAGAGTTTTGCTTTGGTGCTGAGCACCCTCTGCCACCCACAATTTTGTGAATTGCAGAGTATATATGTAGATGTAGAGTACTAGAATACGCAGTTTTGTTTGTTTTTTTTTTTTAAAAAAAGAGGGAAGACTCAGATCACGATTCTAAGTTTTTTTGCTCGTTAAATCCTTCCTATTCCATTCCCTAATCGGCGGTGCAAAAATTGGAATAGAACAGAATCGGTTTTGGTCCTGATTTCTCTTATTTTATTTTGTCTGTCATTCATAGATATTAATGTTCCTGATGGTAATATGTGTTTGATGTCTTCCTGAATTCCTGTCGTGAATTTTCAAATGGCTCATGCCAAACGTAATACCTTCAACATTGCACTTACGCTTTCCCTCTAGCTATATATTCCTATTACGACTTGGACGGTTCTTCTTTGGACCTTCTACAGTGCCTCCATTAATCCCTTTTGATGGAGAACCCACGCAGAAGAACTGTATTGTAAGTTAGGCCACACCAGTGGTTTGTATGCAACCGATTTAACTTCCGGTGTACGCTGTTTTAATTTACGACCTAGAAATCTGACTATAAGTTTTACTTTTTCAATTACCTTCTCAATATGTTCATTCTAAAACAAATTATTACTCCTAGGTACGAGATCATCTACTGCTTTCAGGACAGAGCTGCTAATTATATATTCATGCATGACAATGCATTATTTCAGCGTTTAACTCCAGTTGTCAGTCGTTGCACCACGCAGTTATTTTCATAACATCGGCTTGGAACAAAGCGCAGTCGTCCAGGGTTTTTATTTCACCATAATCGGCAAATAATCTTTTTTCTTCAAACCATTGATGTATGTTAGAAACAACAGAGACTCTATCAACGCTTGGGGAATCCCGGATCTCACTTCGGTCAGTGATGAACGCTCTCTCACCGGAGAGAACTACACCGCGTGTTCTGCCCTAGAAAGTCTGTAACCCAGTCGCGTATTGGTAGAGATATGCCATAGCTACGAAGTTTTGTAAGTAAACTAGTATGAGACACAGTGTCGTAAGCTTTTTTAAAATATAATAAAACTAAGTCAATCTGAGATCGCTCATCTATTATACGGCACTGTTCTGTCGACAGAAGCCACGCCTCCCTGGTCGCGACACGATATTCGAGGGAACAGAAGAGGGATGGATAAACAGAAAGTGTTTAATGGCATCTGAGGGAAGACTTTGACCTAGGAACAGAAGTGCTTCGCACTCTGGCAGATCATCTGTGTTCAAGCTGATAATAGCCCAGCTGCTGAATCTCTGGAAACAAATATACGTTAGCTCTCTTCTGGGGCTATGAGATGGCCGCTCGCGATATGAACAACGAGTACTGTTACAAACGGTTAATATCGTGAATGTTACCCCAAGCAAATTTTGATCAATAAACGAATGTGACATTAGAGAGTTTAGGAGTTCACTGTCGACGTTGTTTGTATTGTTTATTTTATTTATTTATTTTAATTACAATGGAACGGACGCTACGGTGGCAATTTACCTACACACCCATTTTTCCCCCTCTCCTGTACCCATCTACTTAAAAACATTCAAAGTTCATCATTTCTCTTGGTAACTTATTCCAATCCCTGACACCCTTACATATGAAAGAAAATCTTCCCACATCCTTGTGCCTGAAATAGAATGCCAGCTTGTGGTCATGGTCATCTTTTCTCTTCCATTCTTACACCAATATCTTTCCACGTTTCATTACTAATATACGCCTTGTACACTACCATAACTCTTTTCACACTCCTGCTGTCTTTCACTGAATCATATTCCAGTTCTTTTATCATATCGATTACTGATTGTGTTCTGCGGTAATTCCCAGGGACAAATCTAGCAGCCCTTTTTTGCATCCCTTCCAACTCCTGTATTTGATATACAGAATGTGGACAAGCAATGACTTCACCAATGTTTTGTGACACAATTCATTTTCTTCTCTGGTACATCACCTCATTACTGTCTCCAACAAGGATTTTGAAACCTTTTCCTAATACCAATCCCAATGTGCCTGCCCAGTTGATCTTGTAACGTAACTTTTACTTAGATATATTGATAATCCATTAATTAATGATTATGCAAATGATTTCGTCTTAGCCCCACATTCTGGGCATCAACGAGATAGAACATTTGGACATTATTAACATCAGTAATGCTTCAATGGTTGAATGACAATGACATATAACTTGATTTTACATATAAATTATTTTAATAAGGAAAGAGTGGTTAAGTTTATCATTCTCGAGATTAAAAAAAACCCACAAATTTACAAACAAATATTGACATCTTTAGTTTCCTTTTAACAAATAACACTAAATGAACTTTATTTCTCCAAACAAAACAAATGACCTATGCGATTGAAAGAAAAAGATCTTAGCAATTCATGTTTGGCCTAGCTCAGTGGAGGGTGTGAAAAATCTCACAGGTGTTCTGGGCGTTTGAAAAACTGAGTTCTGGTGAAAAACTGTTGTGACACAAACTGTGTTCTTTACCGTTCATAGATGACGACGGCCTGTAGTGGAATGGGCCAAGGGCAGATTGCCATTGCATGGTCTCGAATCCGCAATGAGTGTTGTCTGCGAGAGGCGAAGTGCAGGCGTCGAACTGCTTCCGTATGCGTTGTCTCCGCGTACAGCGTTGCCCTTGGTCCGTATGTGAAGGCGTGTTGGGAAGTTGTGTTGAACAGCTACCAGCAGTCGGGACACATCAGGCGTTGGCGAACTCCAAACACCGGCCAGCAGATTCCAGTCGAAAAGCCAAAAATTGAATCTCTCTCCCGGCGTACACAGAAAACCTGTTATTGCCCCCCTTCTCGATCGGCGCCCTCCAATAGTTTTCTCCTGAAAACAAACTCGGAGGCCGATAGGCAGAATTTAGCGTACTTTACAGCCATCCCGTCGTCTTATTCGTTATTCCATTTTCACTTCTCCATGCACAGCACTCATACGCCCTCATTCATTGCTGTTGTCTCTTACCATATTCTGTTATACGTCACAGTAACTTTCCGAACATCTGCAAAATACCAATGCCGTCAGGTAGTGGCAATAAATTGTATTTACTCTTGTCTTTCATTAAAAAATCTCCTACGCTTTCAGAGGCGTAGCAATATAGGTGTTTCCCCCTAATCTACCTGGGGACATCGTACCGTCCTTGGCGTTTCTGTAAGTGCAGATAACGCGCGGATAATTCTTATGAATGAGCTGTTTGATCCCATGTAACACCACAACCTTGTTATCAAATGGTATGTCAAGGTATTTACATTCAAAGTCTTCAACAAACAATTATTTATATATAATCATAATCATCCTTTACATTTTTATCTGTGTACTTAATAAGCTGACTCTTCTTGCATTTATCTTCATCCCATGTTTGTCAGTGCAGTTATATATCCTGTCCAAATCACGCTGCAGCTGTTCACAGCCCTCTACCCTTTTGATCCTCTTATGTAGCATTCTGTCATCTGCAAACAACCTAACTTCTTATATACCATCAACACAATCATTCATTAGAATAATGAATTAGAACGCTCCCAATAAGCTAGCTATACCTATAAAACACAAGCTTTGGTCATGTTTTAGCTGTCATGCCATGACGTCACACTATCACATCACATTATGACGTCACGCTTTTCCCCTTCGTCGTAAAACCTACGACCAGAGATGTTGTTCTAGGTTACCGGTATGCACGTTCTATTTTGCTACGCATCCAGGAATAAATTAACTGTCAGAACACTGAAAGAAAAATAGGTACGTATTTCGTTTACATTAACATAATAATTATTAGTTTCTTATTTTTTTAAATATTAGTTTGATGTAATGGTGTTTGGCCACAGATATATAAGATAAAAACTTTAATTTTCGATTCGCAGTGATTAGGTTGTTATTATAACCTGCACTTTAAAATAAAGGGCATAAGAAAATTATTTAAAAAAATAATTAAAATTGTTTTCATTAGCGTCCTATTATTTAAATCATTACTTCGTTTGAACGAAAGTTGTTCCAAATTGATCGCAACTATACAGCCTAGACTACAATAAAATAAAATATTACCTGGCACAAAGTAAGTTGTTTTCTTTTTTTTAAAAAAATTCATATGCTTTTACTGATTACATGTTTCAGCTGTATGTAACTACATTAGCCATTTAATCGTTGTAATATCGATCTGAATTACAGATAACAAAAAAAAGGAACCCGTGAAGATATTTGATTTAGTCTGTACCGCGATGTATTATGGCCACTAAAATTTGATACAGTACATGTATTGATATGTGTGTGATTGAAGTATTGTTTCTTTGCGGCTTGTTTAGCATAGTAGGTGGTTAGGTTGAAATGCATCCTGGACCAGGATGGTAACGGAAAACTTTTGTTACAGCGCAAGGCGCTAGGAATTACACTGAGCTTTATTTTATATCAATTTTATTTATTTAAGCAATTGTTAAGAAATAGATTGCCAGAACACTGAAAGAAAATGGGCATATAATTATCACTTGCTTTTTACTGAAATAATTACTTAGTTTGAGTGAAAGAAGTTCCAAATTGATCGCGATCTATGTGGCCTAAGCGACAATTAAAACTAATATTACCGGGCATATTGTAAGTTGATAAGATTTATTTTTAGCATCATTCATTAACACTGGGGTAATTATTTCAACCGCTTGTAACCCTTATATTATCTTAGAGCAACACGGTGAAATAAATACTGATTTAAAAAAGCAATACTATTTAATTCAGTCAAGAACAGCAGTAAGCAGTAATATTTGGGGAATGGTAAAATCTTCCGGTGGCCGAAGACAGCCACTTGCAGAGGGCGAGGTAATTAAAGGAAATCATCGTAAATTGCCGAAAGGACGACTTTGGTTAATTACCAAGTTACCTATCACTGTGGCACTCCAATGTTCACTTCCACTTCTTTTGATACTGGATTTCCTACTATAACTTTTTGCTTTCTACCTTTTAAGAATTCTTCCACCCAGAAATCACTTCTTCATCCACCCCAATGGTTTTTACCTTATTTACTACCATTCTATGTCTCACTCTGTCCAAAAACCTTTGAAAGAGCTGGTGCTACTCTACCAATATGGACTCTCCTATATATGCCATCCTAAATATCTTGCATATGCCCTACTACCTGATTTTCGCATGAATATCCTTGCTAAAGACATGTTGCCGACGTTCCTCACATAATTAATTATACGGTTTCATATCAATCTCTCTATTAATACATCTACCACTGATGTTAAATTGATTGAGCTATAATTTTCTACCTTATGTGGCACCCCTCCTTCATGCACTAATAGTAGGTAGCAGGAAAAGGTTTCAAAATTCGGCACTTGTTGGAGAGAGTGATGAGAAGATGTACGAGAGAAGTAAAGGAATTGGGTTACAAAACTTTGTTCATACCGTTGCTTGAATATGGTAGCGTAGTATGGGACCCACATTTTGAGTATCAAATACATGAGTTGTGGAGGGTGCAAAAAAGGATTGCTAGATTTGTTTCTGGAAATTATCGCAGAATGCAATCAATAACAGATATGATAAAAGAGCTGGAATAGGATTCATTGAAAGACAAGAGGAGGGCGAAGAGTGTCATCAAAGTGTATAAGGGGTAAGTTGGTGATGAGGCATAGAAAGAGATTAGTGTAAGAGTTAAAAGTAATGCATGGAAAGGAAAAGATGACAATGAGCACATGCTGGCATTCGATTTCGAGCACAAGGGTGTAGGAAGATTCCATTTTTTTAGGTAAGGGTGTCAGGGATTGGAATAAGTTACCAAGAGAAATGATAAATAATTTACCAAAAAAGTTTAAAGAATTTAAAGTTAAAATTTAGAGGGCAAATGTAGGTGGGTGCAGGAAAGGGAGAAAATGGGTGTGTAGGGAAATTGCCACCTGAGCGTGCGCTCCATTGCAATTTTAATTAAACATTGTTGTTATTATTATTATTAATATTGCACTTGTCTAGTCCTCTCGTAAGCAGCAAGTGTCCAGATTCAATTTAAATGATATTTCAAGGTAAGATACAATATCACGTCCTGCTATCTATGACATCCGTAGTAATATTATAATAACTAGCCCGTTTATGTTTTTTCAGATTTCTTAGTTCCTTCGTGATATGCTCCGGATGAATTTCAACTTGTCTTAGTTTTCTCATTGCTAATTGTGTGGTTAAGCTGTTCTCAGATTTACACCCTCCCATTTCTGAATCATTGTCGTTAATAGTCTCATTGTAGAACAATCGACGGATCAGGCGTGACTCGTATGACCAAAAACAATTTTTAAAAATCTTTGTTTCCACGGCGATTTAAACCGCAAACCACACTCCAAACATCAGTAAGCAGGCGCTTTAACCACCAACCTACCAGACCGCTATATGGAAAGCTAGTTGAGACTTACACATAATGCACCTGTCTATCGCCGTTCAATAAATTTCAAAATCATATGACAACATGTATTATTTATACAGAAGAAAGTATCCTATGTCCATCCTGAAGTCAAATAGCATCTCCTCGTCAAATTTCATCACGATTGGATTATCCGTTTAGCCTACGAAACATAACAAACAGACAGAGTTAATTTCTTTATATTATTAGTATATATTTGCAAATCTCCGTTCCCTTGTGTTATTAATCTTATTTCCTACCCAGTTTGCACCTGGTAAATTTAAATCCGCACCGATAATGACGATTCTATTTCTCCCCAAGAGACTCATCTACATTAGTCATTCTGCTACTGCGGTAAGCAAGCAGCACCTAATTTTTTTTTTTTTTTACTGCCCCAGAAATCTATCTCATGTAACTTACGTTCATGATCTATGAACACTAGGGAACTGTAGTAGTTTGTGTTAACCAGTATGAAAACCCTTCCACCAATGTCTCCTCTATCTCTGCGGTCAGGGCCGTCGTTAGGGGGGGGGGGGGCAGGGGGAGGGTAAGCGGGTCAAATGGACCCCTTCCCGGGTCCGCTGTTCTAGGGGGTCTCGATAATCATGCGGAGGGGCCCCGCGGCCAGAAAATCCGTGGTAGAGCTCAAAAACAAAAATTTTGACCGAGAATCCTAGCGCCGGCTTTGTCTGGGGAACACTCTGTAACTATCTAGCACTCCTTTATCCAAGGCTCTTATAATGACTTGTGGTTCGTGTATCTCTATTAAGTTTGCAAATTCTATTACTTTGTTCAATATACTTCTGGAAATTTTGTAAATTATTCAAATAAATTTGAATTTATTGATATAAAGTCTGCTTCAAATCATTTAATTACGAATCCCTATTGATTATAATATCAATATAAGATATGAGTAACAATTAAAAATAGGAAAATTTGATTATAATCAACTACCTAAATAATTTGTCTGTTACAACCTCTTTGATAAAAATGAAATTAAACCAAACCTTCCGTTAATTATAAGAATATACATTACGTTCTTCCTAATATCAATGTTCCAACATTTATATAATTCCTTATTAAAGGTACAGCAATCTTATATCCTCAACAGTGTGTTTTCCTACTTTTCATTTAGTTTTTATACGGACATGACTGGATGCCGAATGTTGGCAACGTCAGAAAGCACTTTTATCACGTATTCATACCGTTGGCTCAGGTGGTTGCTGCACTGGGATGGCGTCCTGGACCTCGCGTGGCACTAGCTGCTGGTTTGTCATTGTGATATAGGAAATTTTCATCATCAGGACTTGGCTGGTAGGGTCAGAGGGGTGATGGTGCATAATTCCTTATCTATAGAGTGTGTACCAAAGTATAGGGTTAAATCCCAAACCTCTCCGTAGTTGAATACTTTATTTATTTATTTATCGTATGGCTAAGAAACTAATGTTATACATACAAATATATACAACGACAAGAACGTTAGTAGCATTCACAATTTGATGTCCAGTTGTTGCAGCCATGCTATGCAGGAAGTTGCCACATTCTGGGAAGAAGCTTCCCAGTCACAGACAAGAGACTCCTGAAGTCCTCACTTATGGAGCAGGGTGTTGTATTTGGCGTGGCCTGTAGAGTCCGACCGAAGGTTCGGCTTCGGCTTCGGCTTTGGCCACCTTCGGCCAAAAAAAAGCACCTTCGGCCAAATTCGGCCGAATGTTTGGCAGAAGCCGAAGTTTTACATCCAGCCACCGAAAATGAACCAACTTTTACTAATACCGTCAACGTAGCGCGCCAACAGACGATAGCAAAGATAAAGAACCATATGAAAAACATCATAAAAATCATTGGGAATTATAATGTGAATCCAGTGTTAAATACCAAAGCTTGATTAACGTTTTTTTAAAAAATCAGAGATCTCGTATGACCCCCAAGATTTTAAAAAGGAAGTTTAACAGTCTACTTTATGCGATATCGTAGAAAAAAAGTAGCGCCACCATTGCCCGATAATCATCAGATTTCTTTGCGAATTAATGTATTACGTATGGACCAGGCCATCGTAAATATGTTTCCGTACAACCTCGTTGAAGGGGAAGCACTTCCCAGACTTAATTTTACTGATCCTCAAATGTACGAAAAAGTAATCAGTAAAGTTACATTGCTTTTAGAAAAAATCTGAACGAATCATTTTTACCACGAACATATGAAGTGATCAAGCAAACACGTTTTTCAGTGTCACGGCATATGACATTTCCAAAGGTTCCGAAAGAAAAAAATTAAACTGGCTGTTAGTGTGTTGAAAGAAGATCATAAAGGGCAATATATTTCACACAAAAAAAAATCACTGAAACTGTTACCAAATACAATACAAGAGAAAATATCCATAGCGGTATACGTAATAATGCTACAAATATGAATACAACCATGCGCTGTGGAAACTTCGTTGTTATTGGTTGTGTTGCTAACACTCTACAGCTCATTATTCACGATGTAATTTTTAAAGATATTGCTATAATTGCAATAGTCAAAAAGTGTGGTATAAGGTAAGAAAAGTGAATAATTAATAGAACAGAAAAATGCAGTAAATCTGTTTATGTTAGAACGTGGTGGAATAGAAATTCCAACTGCAGAAGAATGGATGCAAATGAACAATTTTATAACTTTGCTGAAGTGTATTTATCAAGCAACAACTTATATTTCTAGAGATTCATAATCATGATTGCCATGTTAAATTCAAAACTTTCTCAGAAGGATGAAGGCTGATCATATAGTACTGCTCAAAAGCCGCTTGTGTGAGTCTGTTAATAGGAGATCTGCTTTCGCAAGAAAAACCTTACGGCTGTTGATTGCCGCTCTACTCGATCCAAGGTTTAAAATCAGGTATTTGACTAGCGACGAAATTATAAATACGAAAACTGAAATTTTGGCATTTCTACGTCAAAACTGTGCACTGACAATAACAAATAAAACAGATCATTTGGATGTGGATGTTGGTGATCCTGGACCCTCCTGTTCAACATCAAATTCTACTCCCGAAAATAAATCCCTAGCAGACGATTTATAGGATACCCTTAACAAAATGACTTTGACTGAGAATGAATTAGAATATTCGGACAGCTGTCACCTGCTGTTTGAAGAGCATTTTATTTGTTATTTAAAAGAACCTTTGCTGCTTAGGACCGCTAATATTTTTCAATATTGGCCTTCCAGTCTATATATTTATTTACGAGCGATAGCAACCAAATATTTATCAGCTCCTCCCACTAGTCTTCCTAGCGAACAATTGTTCAGTGCTGCTTGTCAAATCTATGACGGCAGAAGAGCTAGCTTAAGCGGCGAAAATGTTGAACAACTATTAGTTTTAGGCTGTCTGGCTTTGAATATTAAATCTCATTTCACTAGTGTTGATCTACTTTTAGTTTTGATTATATTTAGTACACTTTTAATTAATCTGTATACGTGAAGCTACTTTAAAAATATTGGTATTGATTCGGTTTTAACCGAAAATTTTATATGTGATGCTAATTTAGACAGCAGAATATCGTATTTTAAAAGCTAGAATAGTTTATACTAGGTAAGAAGATTAAAACTTGTTTTTATCGTTGTTAAAAAACTACAGTATTAATATTCTTAAGCTAACTTGTATTTGATTTACCAAAGCTAAAACTCCAAAAATTAATTATTAATTTAATCCACCAGGCAAATTATTCTGATTTAATTCGGGCTGTTACTGTTAGATTTTATAGTTTATTTTTATTATTTCTAAATAAAAATAAATGCATTTATTTTTGGTAAATTGCATTGTTCAAAACCTGGTTTGGTATTATATTACTGTTTTATTTTATTCTAATAAATAAATATTAAATACTGTGTTTATGATTATTGTAAAGATGTAATTTATATCAACAATACTATATATAAAACAAAATAACAGTTCAGTATTTGCATGTCATATATACTTCGTGTCAGTGTTCTAAGATATATAATTATTTTTGAACCTTCGGCCGAAGGTTATCCCAAGAGCCGAACATTCGGCTTCGGCCAAAAAATGACCTTCGGTCGGACACTAGTGGCCTGTTCTTAGCTGGTTTAGTTTGACCCACTGGTCCCTCTTCAGATGGAATCCTGGAAGTCCACTTGTAGGATCTTCAATATCTTGATGTTTCACAGATGCAGAGTCCCTGCTTTTTCGCCATTTTTTCTTGACTACGAAGTCAAATATATCATGCTATACTGGATTTCTGGATTTAAGACGAGTGGGGTCTAGGTCGTGTATCCTTTGAGGTCATATGATACTGTTGATAATGATTCGTTCGTTGGATGGGGACATTAACTTTGGTGGCGTCCTTTCGGAATAGTAGGCCTGAATGGACCGATTCAAGGTTTCACCCACTCTTTTTCTTGGTATTTCAGTAATTCACAACGCAAATAACACACTACACTGAACAAAAATATATCACAGTCATTTATACAAGCAGTAACACATATATACACTTTCATCGCTGGTGAGTCACTGCCTTGGAGGAGTAGCTCCATCAGTGGTGGAGCCGAAGCTTTTGCCACCTAAAATGATGAGCTTCATCATCATTTATCATATGTCATAAATGACCAAGTGGAAAGAATCTTGAATGTAACCAAGCCTTGTCACTCCTACCGATGAATGTAACCTGCAGTATATTGCTATGAACTCTTATTTTAAGGTAGGGATTGCGCAAATCGTAGATTTTAGATATCAGTTATTAAAAATTTTGGTTGTTTTTGAGATTTAAAAAAAAATGCTTTCTGAATTCTATATTAAAGACCACTGGAGACAATCCGGCCCAAAAGTCAAAAACGTATGATACCAAGATCTCTGAACCTTGTCAGCTTTCCACAAATGGTTGTTGATGTGCTCTGATTTTTATAAAATATATTAAATTTCTCCGTTAGATCTTACAATAACCACATTTACAGATACCTGAAAAATCCATTCAGAGCGTCGATGAACTTTTGATATGTGGTTCCCTAAGACGAAAGTTACTGAGTTGTGAAAAAGTTGAACTTTCCCTAACCTTTGTAAGGAACCTGAATGAAGTAATATCCTGTCTCTCATGATTTGATTTAAAATTTTTAGTATGTCGGGCAAACTGGCAGAAGGTACAAGATATAATAGACAAAAACGACAGATATATTAATTTACTGTGATATATCCTCATAGTTATTTGTATTGAGTGATTCGAAGCTTTGCGGTGTCTATAAATGTTCCTAATTTATTGTATTATTATCTAGAAGCAAGTGTTACTGGAAGCAGCACCCATTTTTTATTTCAGTTTCTGAAACTACGTGAAACGAACTGCCGTTTATTAGGCACGTCAAAATTCGTGAATATTTATTAGGTCTGTGAAAACAGGTGATACGATTCTCTCATTGTTCCGTGAACTTCGGAATGCAAACCACCACATCAATAATTCACGTTGACGTGTCCAACTGAATTATTCAGAACCAGAGCCGACGTTCTCCTGTATAACAGAGATCATAGTAGTCCTCGAAACCAGATAGAAACCTATCAAGCATTTTATTCCCCTCCGGTTTCGGAACGTTTTGCACTTACAGAATGTGTCACATCATTCGAACGATTCACATATTATCATTGCTTAGCAAAAAATAACATTTATAATAATTCTTTTCTTGTGGACTGAGGTCAATAATTTCCTAAAATCACAATTTTAATATATTTTATCATTTTCATACAATTTCCAAACATGGATTGAATTTGTTGGCAACATATACTTTACCATCTTCTGAACATCCAGCTGTCCACATCCAACATTGTCCAGTTGGCTCTTCTGAACTGCACATTTGTTTCAGCTTCAGATCAAACATTTTCATTGCCATTTTTTCTTCAATGATAATCATGCGTCCGTATCACTGGAGTTTTCATCTTTATATCGTATTCTACAGTAAACCCTACCGGAACACTCTTCTCACTAATTCATGTCCATTATAATTTCTAGTGTTTAATTTCCATGTCATTGATTTTACTCATTACCTTCATGGGATTTTTTTTACTCAGGTATTTGCGGCTTGTTGACGTCGAAGTCATTAGCGTTGGCAGAGGGTCAGGAACAAGTAAAAGGAAGTTGGAAATTCGGCTTTGCGTCCTTTTGTAGGAAACATCCCAGCTTTTGCCTGGTGTAATTTCGAATAACCACGAAAAAACGGTATATAAATAGCTGGAACGTGGATCGAACTGACGTCGTTCCAAACTTTAACCGGTCGGCTCCATGCTTTCTGACCCCTCGCTAACAGGCGCATACTTTTTTTTCTGTCTTCTGTCTGACTCGTTTGAAACAATCATCCATCCCTTCCTATCTTGCGCTAGCGTCTCTATCTCAACATACCCTTACACCCAACGTCCTCAATTATCTGTTTCATTTTCCTTCTTTCCGGTATTCCTAAAGTCCATGATTCGCTATCATACAGTGCTATGTTCTACATATAGAATTTTAAAAAGTTTTTTTAATTTCTAGATCAATATTTGAAACTAAAAGATTCCTTTGTTTCATGAAGGCTCTTTTTGCTAGTGTTATTCTGCTTTTACCATCATTCCCGCTTCGGCAATAAGTTGTAATTTTGCTTCCCAAGTAGCAGAATTCACTTACTTTCTCTATCGTATCCGATTCTATTTTTATATTTAACCTACTGTTATTGGTATCATTTCAGCTATGTTTCATCACTTTTGTCTTTCTTTGACTTTTTACATTTAGTCCCTTGTACCGCGGTTTTTCCTAAACCTAAGCCGATCTTCACCTACTACCTATTCTGCTATCCAATCCATTCTTCTGTATATTATTGTGGTCAGTAATTTTCAAACATGTGATGTTATACGTATAGTGCAATAATTCTCGCATTGTTTCGGAGGTGTGAAGATGATACTTCTATTAAAATCTGTTGGTATTTCTCCTGTTTCATAACTTTTTGTTTTCAATTTGAATAGTCTCTGGATTCGTTCTTCTGCTATTGATTTGAGAAGTTCTACAGGAATCTCATCAATTACAGCTGCCTTATTTGATTTCAAATCATTCAAAACTCTATCAAATTCTGTCCTCAAAACAGGATCACCTAAGTCTCCAATGTCAACATCAATTTTTTTTCCAATATACTGTTATTCGAATCATCTCCAAGGTTTTCAGGTGGTTTGTTCCCTAAAGCCTAATGTTTATTTACCAGCTTTCATTATTTCTTTCCTTAATGCATTCCATTCGTCCTCAGTTGAGCTCCTTTCAAAATTACTTCATAGACCCAATTCGACCATTTCTGCAAAAAATTTCTCTCATTTTAGATTGTTTCACTTTATTCACTTCCAGTCTGTTCTGCTTGTATTGCTTCTTTATTCTCTCGAATTTCAGCCTGAACTTCATAACTATTAGTGTCTATGTCTGCTCCTTGGTATGCTTTACAATCTAGAACTTGATTCCTGAATCTCTGTTTGACCATGATATAATCTAGCTGATATCTCCTAGTCGTGGCGAACACAATGTTCAAGAAGTATTTAAGGCGCACATAGCAAGTTTTATAAATAATTCAAATGTCATCTCCCTCTCCATTTCAGATCAGACACAATTAAAGAATTCTTTTGCTTTTCTGCGTGTCTCATCTATTCCCTTCGTCTCGGCCAACAGTCCATAAAACTTGAATGCTTCTAATATATTTTCAGTTTTTCACCTCCATTCATAACATCTCCATTGGCATTACGTGGTTTGTCACTACCGCCTACTAAGCATACAGTTGTTATACCGTTTCCATCAAAAATAAATAAAAATTTATCATCATGTCATTAGCAAATAACGTAGCCTTCGTAATTTGTGTCTCTACTTTACTGCTCACCTTAACAATAATTAATTACAACGGTAGATTTTTGTGCGTGTATGTATTTTTTCATTATGGCTTGACTCCTCTTCGACGTCGAGTTTGTTTGAATCAGATGATTGGTGACAAGGGACGGGAAGAAATTCGTGCACAATCTTTTGAGGGAACCAGATCTGAAGTAATTTGTGGAAACCTGGATGGCCGGAAGGGGATTTGAACGCACGTCCTTACGAATGCCAGGCCCGAGCATTACACTTAGTGGTAGAGAGCGCCTCCTTTTCTGTAACCACTCTCTAATCTGAGCAAAGCTGTTCTTTTCATAGCCACTTTAATACAACTTTCATTAGTTTCATCATACTTCTTCTTTCATTCTGCTGTACGTAATCCTTTTACTCACCACAATTCCTAAATTTTCTTTCGTAAAATACTGTCGTATACTCTGTGAGGTACACGACCTCACTAATCGTGTAATTTACGAGGCGCGTCCAGAAAGTAAGTTCCGTTTGATAATAAAATGAAATTGTACACAGATACAGAAGAAATTTTTATTGCACAAAATTCTACAACTCTTAAACTACTTTTCCACATAACTGCAGAAATTTTGCAGGCATTTTTCATAGCGTGGCACCAGGTTTTGTATACCTTCTTCATAGAAATCTGCCGCCTGTGTCTTCAACCAGTTGGAAACAGTTTCTTTCAGCTCGTCGTCATTGGTGAAGTGATGACCACCAAGGAAAGACTTGAGATGTAAGAACAGATGAAAGTCACTAGGAGCGAGGTCAGGGCTGTCCGGAGGATGGTGAAACACGTCCCAGCCAAATCCCTGTACGAGGTTTTTCGTCACGTTATTCTGAATTTCACGGTGCAGTTTCCGAAGTGTCTCGCATTAAGCATCTGCTTTGATTGTTTGACCACGCGGTAAGAAGTCAATGAGTAGAATGCCTTTCCAGTCCCAGAACACTGTGCACATCATTTTCCGAGGTGTCATGATTTGCTTCGGCTTAACCTTTGGTGGGGATGAAGTGTGCCTCCATTCCATTGATTGCCGCTTACTCTCAGGGGTGTCGTAAAAAACCCACGTTTCATCTCCTGTGACTATCCGTCTCAGAAATTCTTCGTCGCTTTCAGCATAACGGGTCAAAAACTCAAGTGCACTACCCATCCGTTGTGTTTTGTGTTGCTCAGTGAGAATCTTTGGTACCCAACGTGAGCAAAGTTTACGGAATTCCAGTTGTTTGGTAACAATTTCATGCATCAGTGATCGTGAAATTTGGGGGAAGTCCATAGCGAGAGCACTAATTGTAAACCTACGGTTTTCCTGGATCTTGTCATCAATCGCGTGAACCAGTTCTTCTGTAACCAAAGGTGGACACCCACTTCGTTCTTCATCGTGCACATCACTACGCCCGCCATTGAACTGTCGGACCCATCTTCTCACCATCGAATCACTCATCGCATTTGGTCCGTAAACATCGCAAATTTGTCGATAAATTTCACTTGGTTTCACTTTCCTCGCATTCAGAAACCGAATCACAGACCTGATTTCACAGGCGGCGGGATTTTCAATCAACGCCGACATTTCAAACAAGCACAACAAAGCGTACGTAACTGACAGCGATCTCCAAATGGTGCACGTTCTTCCCCTTGATACACATCGTCTACAGCGCATGTGCGGAACTGCAATCGCAGCGCTACAGCGGAGATAAATTCAAGCGGAACTTACTTTCTGGACGCGCCTCGTATTATTAAAGCATAATTTTGTCATACATAGTAACTTTGGCATTAAAGTTTTTCAAGGTCAGAGAAAGTCAAACCAGACCGAAGGAGGTGAATGAGTGTCTCTGGTTGCTAAAAAGTTGATGAAAAAAAGATGGTTTGAGAAACTGTAATTAACAAGACGAATCAATCCTAGCGGGATGTATATATCATTATATTATATGGATATTCAAGAAAATAAGCCTTAGGGCAATAAAGAATGAATAATATAAATGAATTGCAATACTTATGTTCTGAATAGATTGTGTATTGATCTTAGACAAGTACTTTTACTTTAGTTAAAAGACAATACATTTTTAGCAGTGGTGTTAAACCCGGTATTGGTTATAGAGGTAAATAAAAAGCCTACAATACTAAACTCGACATCGGAAAGTATAATTATTTTTATAATAAATAAGTAAGGAACTGGACCCTTACAACTTTCTCCATGGCCGAAAATATTGTTTTAATTGTGGCTTTTACTGCAAACATTAAATCTATTGTCAGCCTTCGACATTTTTGGGTGCTAGGTGAGATAAATTTTGAACTTCCAGTGTACTGTAATAACGTTAACAGGTTATATCTTTCACTGTTAGCGAGAGTGTTCGTTGGTGCTATTGAGTCTGGGAGGGGGATAGATTTGTTGGGATTTTCACGTGACAGACTACACCCGTCTCGCGTAGTACAGTTACGGGATAGTAGAAGGAATCAATCGATAACTACATTATGACATGCATTTGTGTAACATGAGCACAAGCTTTGTGCTTAGGAGTCAAATAGATTAGGAAATAAATTGCCCTGTTGCTAAAATTCTCCTTCTTGACTTTTTATGTAAAACTAGCAGTTGTACATGCACAGTTATACATTGCTCGTATTATCCTGGAGATAGCATATGAGCTTTGTACTATGTTGTCTCATATACTATTTCCTTGAAGCTCATATTATGTCATACTGCTCCACGGTATGGGAAACTCTAATTATGAGGTCAGATAGAAGCATCTCTTCCTCAGTCTTTAATGACATAAACAGCGATCTGTAAGTGAAGCGAGGATACGCCTGCAAGTAGGGGTCAACCTTGTTACTCTTGTGGTTGAAAATGAATTATGTGACTGGTAAACTGGCATTGCACGTGGCAATGAGACAGTGCCCGTTTTGGTAGTTCTACTGAACTTAGGCATTAACGCATTCAACAAGCAATACATTCTCTAACAGGTACTCTGAACATGTGTTTGTTCAGAACAACTCAAGGTTCACCACTGTGTTCGGCCACTGTGTTACTGTGTTATCAAATTTGGCAGTTGGAAGGTTGGAGCTAAGTCATAATCAGGCGTTGCAAGTACGTAATAGATAAGCTTTTTATCTATATCTACGCACTCAAGGAACTTCTAGTCATTTATTGCTGTTAGTAAATACCGAAGGTACGATCTTCCGTCACAGTTGTCTTTACGAAATGTGATGGCACCAGAAAATGATTTATCAATATGTTATTAATTACATGCGAACTAACAGGAAGTCAGGGATTGGAATAATTTACCAACGGAGTGACGATCAGGTTACCAAAAACATTTAAAGAGTTTAAAATTCGTGAAGGGTAAAAGTAAATGAGCGGGAAAATTTAATTTCAAAAGAATATTAAAAAAAGAAATGTATGTAGAGAATTTATCACCGGAGTACTTGCTCCATAGCAATTAACTTGAATAAATTGAACTTAACTTGTGATGCCTGAAATATCCGAACTTAAAGGTCCAGCGAATGAGAATAAAAACTCCTGTACTCAGGGCAAAATGATAATCACTAACCAGCTGTTTAAAACTTCAGGGGATTTTTTTCAGCTTTCGGTTTAGGACTTGTTTGTAAGCATTGTCTCACTGTAATGATGGCAATTTTTTTTTATTATTTATGGCTTTACGCCTCGTCGACGTAGATGTCATTAGAGGAGGGAAGGAATGGAAGGAAGGAATTAGGCCATGGCCTTTTGAAGGAATCGTCCCGGCCTTCGCCTGGAATAATTTGGGAAAACCAATAAAAACCCAAATCTATATACTCGGACGGGAATTCAAACCGACGTCATCCCGAATGCAAGGCTACAGGGTTAACCGTTCACCCACCACGCTCGGTAATGTTGGGAAAGTTAAATAGGGAAAGTATTCCTAATTTATACCGCATTTATGGAGCTCATTCTTATAATGGCCTTCGTATCTCCATGGAATCTTATCCTCACTAACCTAACATATATATATATAAGAACTATAACTCGGTGTGTATGCCAGTTTTCCTCATTAACTTAAATTGATTGACTGATAAACTTCCGAGCAGTAACTTAAAGTTGTTTAAATCAATATGAAATGAATTATGATGGAGATGAAAGTAATAACTCTTTGTGCAACAAGTTGTAGTTTCTGGTGGTTGTAAAAGAAATTTCTAGAGTTCTAGCAAATTTTGGAATGCAAAATGGTGGTACACTGGATGAAACGGCTTATGCGCTTTCAGTTATGGGACGATTTTTAGCAGAAAGCGGATTGTGGACGTGCGTTCGAGCAGACTAGTCAGTTACCAACTAACTATTTGCACGGCCTCTGTTATCTGCAAGTATATAGTGACAGCAACAGCAAATACTCCTGAGTACAGGGGCATACATTGATGCTAGCAATATAACATCCTTGCCGGATGCAGATAAATTACAGAGTGATCTTGTTAATGTCGACATTATCATTTCATATATCCGAATCATGTAATGGCATTTTGTTCCTATAGAAAATAAGATATTATCGATCGACGTTTACACCGTGGGAAAAGAAAGTAGCTCACAATAGCACCGAAACACTGTACTCAACGACTTTTGAGAAACGGCTCGCTAATCAGTTTCGCGTGATTAAACGTTACGTGATGTGATACTTTGCAGAACTGATAAAAAAATAAATTGTTTGCGTGAAAGATTATACTTAAATAATGTAACAAATTTTCAAGTATTAAAGGTCAGGTTCGAATATATATCGCGGAAAGATTATCAACATGGACCTAGGGCAGTTACATGATGCCAGCAAACAAGAAAGCGTTGTGACAAGGCTGTGGAGAGCACCACGCTCTTTCAGCTCATATTTAGTAGCACCCATAAACTGTACTGTTTATTCGCTGATATGTTTTAAATAGATATCCTGCGGCAGACGAATAACACTTGTAGGACTCCGCCTGTTTCAGTTATCTTCCAATATTCGATACAAGATGAAACGTGCTGGCTGGGATACTCGTCCGATATATTCGCTACCGAAATAGAAGAGAATTTCTCTACCGACTCAAAACAAGTTACATTACACGCAAGGTATTTCTAGCTTGGAATGCGGTTGCAACATCGTGCTGCTTCGTTAGGATCTACAGGACGCGACTACCCGTGGCAGCAGAAAATAGTTAATAGTCCTTTCCGATATCTCTCACTTAAATTTTGTGAAGGAGGGAACAGCTTGTAAAAAAATGTATTTCTTGTGTAAGTAATTTTTTAAGAGGCACGTTAATTTTCAACCAAAACTATTTAACAGTGAGAAACAGGATATACGTGGATTGTAAACACTAGTATTTTTTAACAGATCATTCCGTGGGTCTACGTTCGTTGATTACTTAAACTCACTGTTTATTAAAATTATGTAATGCATTTCAGCATCAATGCGCTAATTACAGAACATAAAGCATAATACTACTAAATTTGTATCAGAAAGTGAATGAGCTAGTGGATAAAATGTTCACTTTCGTTTGTGTGTCTAAACTGGACTGATGGTGGTGATTTTGGAGCTTCGCCTTTCTTTTATATGAGTGTATTACTACCGTGGATAAGGAACCTAAATCTGGATTGGAAGGTTAAATCGAAGAAACTGAGAGACTTGATTAATGGCGAAGGAAGGGGCATATGACAGAGATAAGTTACATTACGAAATAACTACTTTGTTCCCGTTGGTATGTCATTGATATATATATCTTTTAAAGTGTTGAAGGACCGAAATAAATATACAGAATGGACCATATTTGAGTTTACGGTATAGTCATCTTCAAAGATATTGGACAGTCCTCCGATTCAATGGAGCAAATGCCTACGTACGCTGTTCGAGGTTACTGAACGCCAAAAGAATGCAGCAGCAAGGAATGAATTCACTGAGCGAAGTAAAACGATCCTTTCGTAGACGGCTGAAAGTAAATCCTTTTAGAAAGTATACTTTTTAGGATACAAGTTCATTGCTAAAGTTTCCTGTGCTGAAGTAATGCAGAGGCTGGGACTTGGTTTTCAACAGGCTACCTTTATGAAACTAACGGACAATGGAAATGGCTACGTTGAAGCACAACAAATTAAAACTTTGAAAAGAGAGTGGTTAAAATTTCTTAAGCAGGTGAATAAGGAATACCGCTAACACCCCAAATGTTGGGAAATGCGATTGTTACAAACGAAATTTCCACAGTCGAATCTTTTAAATATTATACGGCGTTCGCTAAAAGGAAAGATCGTGCAGAGCAAACCAACAATGTGGTTGTGACAAAAAAAAAAAAAAATACAGGCGTAATATACATCAACAAAACAAGACGATAATGTAGCAGAGTAACTGGGCTACAGTTCACAGGTATTAAGCGACGGTTATGTTGACTCAATTAAATGACATACCAAATCAAAACTCAAAAGAGATAAAGGGCTTTGTGATGCTGACTGCATAAATCAAGAAAAGGATTTATTGATCACTGGTTCATGCGTATTCCTTTTCTTCAGATTGAAGCTATACATCACGTAGGAACTAGACTTAAGAATCTACTTCAAAAGCCATAAAATTTTTTGCAGCGCCAAATGTTCAGTGAGCAACGCCAAATAATGTTAAACTGATTAAGAGAAAAAAAAGCTCAGATACTTGACACTACTGAAAAGGGAGCGTGCACAAACTACGTGGCTCGGTCCATGGGGAAAAGGGGTGGGTGGCTGGAAGGCTACGCTGGGCTACATGAGGGGAAGGGAGGTTCCGAGCCAAGCCACGCAGCTTTCCTTTCATAATATTTTTTGCGGTTAAAATGAGGAACAGAACTCACAACAGCATGTGAATATTTATTTCCCTCACTTGATTATCTCCGTATGTAATTTAAAATCGTCTGACAAGAGAAAACAGTGCAAAATGTCTTTTGGAATCAAAAGGTAAAAAAACTACGTGCTACGTGGAAAGGGGGGGGGGGTTGAGGCAAAAGCCACGTAGCTACGTGGGGGGGAGGGGGGTTCACTGGAGGCCAAAATGGAGCTACGTGGTTTATGCACACTCCCAAACAAGTATAGATAACTGCTGTGGAACAAGGAAAGGAACCAGTGAAAAACAAGTAGAAAACTGGGGAAAATTTTCTAAAGAACTAAGAATATGAGAATAAATTCTTGAAAATAAGGGGAAAGAAACTGACAGTTGTAACAAATACTATTTTTTTCTATTCTTCTAATTTTTAAGCAAGTGAGACAGATTTGACATTCGATGAAAATAATTTAACGTACGAAGAAGCACTAATAAGTGAAGGATTTCTATTAGAATAGCAGAATATTAATACACTATGCGTACTAAACAAAAAAAAAAAAACAAAAAAAGAAGAAGGAAAAAAAAAACAGCCGAAAGGGGAGAAGGAAACAAAATTAAACTTCATGGGTTGAGAGGGAATGTGAAGATATTTCAGTGATTATTAACAGAGTAAAATTTACAAAGAACTCAGCAGTCGACTTGTTACTATGATGCTGCACACCCTCTGACCTGGGAAGGGTGTCATACGTCCGCTGTATCGTCTCTGAGGCAAGTTGGCTTTAGAGTCCGACCGAAGGTTCGGCTTCGGCCACATTCGGCCAAAAAAAGCACCTTCGGCCGCACATTCGGCTTCGGCCAAATACAGCCGAATGTTTGGCCGAAGTTTTACATCCAGCGGCCGAAAATGAACCAACTTTTACGAATACCGTCAACGTAGCACGCCAACAGACGATAGCAAAGATAAAGAACCATTTGGGAAACATCATAAAAATCAGCGGGAAGTCTATTGTGAAGCCAGTGTTAAATACACTTTACGCGATATCGTAGAAAGAAGTAGTACCACCATGGCCCGATAATCATCCGATTTCTTTGAGGATCAATGTATTACGTATACACCTGGTCATCGTAAACATGTTTCCGTACAACCTAGTTGAAGGAAAAGCACTTCCCAGACTTAATTTTACTGATCCTCAAACGTACGAAAAAGTTACATTGTTTTTAGAAAAAGACTGAATGGAACATTTTTACCACGAACATATGAAGTGATCAAGCAAACACGTATTTAAGTATCACTGCACATACCATTACCAAATGTTCAAAAAAATAATAATTAAACTGGCTGTTAGTGTGTTGGGAGAAGATCATACAGGGCACTATATTGCACAAAAAAATCACTGAAACTGTTACCAAATACAATACAAGAGAAATTATCCATAGGGGTATACCTAATAATGCTACAAATATGAATGCAACCATGCGCTGTGGAAACTTTATTGCTTGTGTTGCTCACACTCTACAGCTCATTATTCACGATGTAATTTTTAAAGATATTGATATAATATACATAGTGAAAAAGTGTGGAAGAAGGTAAGAAGAGTGAACAAGCCACTCGATATCTTAATTAATAGAACAGAAAAATGCAGTTAATCTGTATATGTCAGAACGTGGTGGAATAGAAATTCTAACTGCAGAAGAATGGATACAAATGAACAATTTTATAACTGTGCTGAAGTGTATTTATCAAGCAACAACTTATACTTCTAGAGATTCATCATCAGTATCTTTAATTATATCATTGATTGCCATGTTAAATTCAAAACTTTCTCAGAAGGATGAAAGCTGATCATATAGTACTGCTCAAAAGCTGCTTGTGTGGGTCTGTTAACAGGAGATCTGCTTCCGCAAGAAAACATTTTTTTTTTGCTGTCGTCAGTCTTTAGACTGGTTTGATGCAATCCTCCATCCCTTCCTATCCTGTGCTAACCTCTTCATTTCTACATACCCCTTACAACCCACGTCCTCAATTATCTGCTTCATATATTCTAATCTCTGTCTACCTCTACAGTTCTTACCTTCAACTGTTCCCTCCACTAACAAATTAACCAATCCAGCATGTCTCAAAATATGACCTACCAGCCTGTCTCTTCTTCCTGTAAGCTTCTTCCATAAACTTCTTTTCTCACCCATCATTTCCAAAACTCGTTCATTTCTTACTTTGTCTGTCCACCTAATTTTCAGCATTCTTCTGTAGCACCACATTTCAAATGCTTCAAGTTTCTTTCTTTCCGGTATTCCTAAAGTCCATGTTTCGCTACCGTAAAGTGCTGTGCTCCACACATAGAGTTTTAAGAAGTTCTTTCTAATTCCTAGATCAATATTTGAAACTAAAAGGTTTCTCTTTTTCATGAAGGCTCTTTTTGCTAGTGCTATTCTGCTTTTAACATCATTCCTGCTTCGGCCATCGGTTGTAATTTTGCTTCCCAAGTAACAGAACTCACTCACTTCTCCTATTGCATCAGATCCTATTTTTATATTTAATCTGCTAGTATTGGTATCATTTCTGCTACATTTCATCACTTTTGTTTTACTTTGATTTATATTCAGTCCAAAATCTTCCTTCAGTATTTTGTTCATGCCATTCAATAACTTCTCAATATCCTCAGCCCTCTCTGCTAATAAGACAATGTCGTCAGCAAATCGTAGCATACTGATTTTTTCTCCCTGAAAACTTATGCCACATGGAAATTTTTCTTTGACTTTCTTCATTGCTTCTTCTACATACAAGTTGAATATTAACGGGGATAGACTACAACCTTGTCTCACACCCTTTTTAACTGATGCATGTCTCTCGTGATTCTCTACTTTTATTACAGCCACTTGATTCTTATATAGTTTATAGAGTATTCTTCTATCTCGATACTTTAGACCTGACTTCTTTAAAATTTTGAACATCTTGTCCCACCTAACATTATCAAAAGCTTTTTCTAAATCAACAAATGCCATAAAAGTATCTTTGTTTTTCTTGATCCGCCCTTCAAGTATTAATCTTAAAGACAGAATTGCTTCCCTTGTACCGCGATTTTTCCTAAACCCAAACTGATCTTCACCTACTATCTCTTCTACTACCCTTTCCATCCTTCTGTATATTATTCTGGTCAGTAATTTTGAAGCATGTGATGTTAGACTAATGGTGCGATAATTCTCACATTTGTCGGCTTGTGCTTTCTTTGGAAGTGTGAAGATGATATTTTTATTAAAATCAGTTGGAATTTCTCCTGTTTCATAACTTTTTGATATCAGCTTGAATAATCTTTCGATTCCTTCCTCTCCTAGAGATTTAAGAAGTTCTGCAGGGATCTCATCAATTCCAACTGCCTTATTTGCTTTCAAGTCATTCAGAGCTTTATTAAATTCTGTCCTCAAAACAGGATCTCCTAAGTCATCAATGTCGACATCGCCTTCCTTTTCCAATACACTATTGTTCAAGTCGTCCCCATCATACAGTTTCTCAATGTATTCCTTCCATCG
Organism: Vandiemenella viatica; assembly: GCA_031002005.1. Taxonomy (NCBI): domain Eukaryota; kingdom Metazoa; phylum Arthropoda; class Insecta; order Orthoptera; family Morabidae; genus Vandiemenella; species Vandiemenella viatica. Next base: position 109,068,883 of record JARYHS010008075.1, on the reverse strand, counting down.
GTTAGCTCTATCTTCTGAGCTTAAAAGAGGTTTCCCATCGGCAGCTTTAATGTTCATACCTCTTTTCTTCATTTCTCCAAAATTCTGTTTGATCTTTCTATATGCAACATCTACTTTTCCTACGACCATTTCCTTTTCTACTTCTTCACACTTTTCTTGTAGCCATTTTTCTTTTGCTATTTTGCATTTCCTATTTATTTGATTTCTAAATTGCCTGTACTGCTCTCTTCCTGCTTCATCCTGAGCATTTTTGTACCTTCTCCTCTGATCCATCAGCTGCAAAATTTCTTCTGTGATCCAAGGTTTTCGGGCAGCTTGTTCCCTAAAGCCTAAGGTTTCTTTGCCAGCTTTCATTATTTCGGTCTTTAATGCATTCCATTCGTCCTCGGTTGAGCTCCTTTCACAGTTAATTCTTAGACCTAAGTCTACCATTTCTGCAAATTTTTCTCTTGTGCTAGATTGTTTCAGTTTATTCACTTCCAGTCTGTTCTGCTTATACTGCTTCCTTATTCGCTTGAATTTCAGCCTGCACTTCATTACTATCAAATTATGGTCCGAGTCTATGTCTGCTCCTGGGTACGCTTTACAGTCTAGAACTTGATTCCTGAATCTCTGTTTGACCATGATATAATCTAGCTGATATCTGCCTGTATCCCCAGGACGTTTCCAGGTGTATATTCTTCTTGCATGGTTCTTAAACAGTGTGTTCGCCACTACTAGCTTATATCTTTCACAAAATTCTAGCAACCTGCTTCCTCGCTCATTTCTTTCTCCTAGACCAAAACTTCCTACAGTATTCCCCTCTTTTCCTTCTCCCACTATTGCATTCCAATCACCCATGATTATTAGATTTTCCTCCCCTTTCACATATTGGATTAATTCTTCAATTTCAGCGTATATTTTTTCTATTTCTTCGTCATCTTCCTGTGACGTTGGCATATATACTTGTACTAATGTGGTTGGGACGGGCTTAGTTTCTAACCTCATCAAAATAATCCTGTCACTAAATTGTTCATAATAACTCACCCGTTTCCCTACTTTCTTGTTCATTACAAATCCTACACCAGTGACTCCATTGACAGCTTGTGTGCTAATTATCCTGTGTTCCCCAGACCAGAAATCCTGTGCGTCCTTCCATTTAATCTCACTAATCCCAACAACATCTAACTTAAGTTGTTCCATCTCCCTTTTTAAGTTTTCTAACCTACCTGCCCTATTCAGACTTCTAACATTCCACGCTCCGACTCGTAGAATGTTTCTATCCATTCTGATGACTCCTCCCTGAGCAGTCCCCACCCGGAGATCCGATTGGGGGACTATTTTACCTCCGGAATATTTTACCCAGGAAGAAGCCATCATGATATATGTAATTTGAGAGGATTACATGTCCTCGGGATACCCTTTGGGTCTTTAATGCAGTGGTTTCCCGTTGCCTTCTGCATCCCCATGCCGTTGATCATTTCTGATTCATCCGCCTTTAGGGGCCGTTTCCAACCCCAAGGGCAAGAGGGTGCCCTGAACCGCTCCCCGCTCTTCCGCCCTCCTTTCGGAGGCCGTTGGCAAGCAGTGGGTGACTCCTTATACCGGGAATCTTTCAGTCGCCAGAGCCTCGTCCGTGCAAACAGGGTGCACCACGTGAAGGAGAGGTTGACATTTGGTTGGAAAAGACTAGTATAGTCTCTCCCAAACCCTTACACCCCAGAAAAACCTTACGGCTGTTGATTGCCGCTCTACTCGATCCACGGTTTAAAATCAAGTATTTGACTAGCGACGAAATTGTAAATTCGAAGACTGAAATTTTGGCATTTCTACGTCAAAACTGTGAACTGACAATAACAAATAAAACGAATCATGTGGATGTGGATTTTGGTGAACCTGGACCCTCCTGTTCAACGTCAAATTCTACTCCTGAACATAAATTCCTAGCAGACGATTTATGGGATACTCTTAACAAAATGACTTTGACTGAGAATGAATTAGAATATTCGGACAGCTGTAACCTGCCGTTTGAAGTACATTTTATTTGTTACTTAAAAGAACCTTTGCTTCTGAGGACCACTAATATTTTTCAAAATTGGGCATCCAGTACGTATAGTTTTAGCTTATAAGATCAGGCTGTTTGGCTTTATTAAATCTTATTTTATTAGTGCCGCTCTAGTTTTTGTTTTGATTATATTTAGCACATTTTTAATTAATCTGTATATGTGAAAATGCTTTAAAATATTGGTATTGATTCGGTTTAGTAAAAAATTTAATATGTGATGCAGCAGAATATCGTACACTCCTGGAAATTGAAATAAGAACATCGTGAATTCATTGTCCCAGGAATGGGAAATTTTATATACACATTCCTGGGGTCAGATACAACACATGATCACACAGACAGAACCATAGGCACACAGACACAAGCAACAGAGCATGCACAATGTCGGCACTAGTACCGTGTATATCCTCCTTTCGCAGCAATGCAGGCTGCAATTCTCCCATGAAGACGTTCGTAGAGGTGCTGGATGTAGTCCTGTGGAACGGCATGCCAAGCCATTTCCACCTGGCACCTCAGCTGGACCAGCGTTCGTGCTGGACGTGCAGACCGCGTGAGACGACGTTTCATCCAGTCCCAAACATGCTCAATGGGGGACAGATCCGGAGATCTCGCTGGCCAGGGTAGTTGACTTACACCTTCTAGAGCACGTTGGGTGGCACGGGATACATGTGGACGTGCATTGTCCTATTGGAACAGCATGTTCCCTTGCCGGTCTAGGAATGGTAGAACGATGGGTTCGATGGCGGTTTGAATGTACCGTGCACTGTTCAGTGTCCCCTCGACGATCACCAGAGGTGTACGGCCAGTGTAGGAGATCGCTCCCCACACCATGATGCCGGGTGTTGGCCCTGTGTGCCTCGGTCGTATGCAGTCCTGATTGTGGTGCTCACCTGCACGGCGCAAAACACGCATACGACCATCATTGGCACCAAGGCAGAAGCGACTCTCATCACTGAAGACGACACATCTCTATTCGTCCCTCCATACACGCCTGTCGCGACTCCACTGGAGGCGGGCTGCACGATGTTGGGGCGTGAGCGGAAGACGACCTAACGGTGCGCGGGACCATAGCCCAGCTTCATGGAGTCGGTTGCGAATGGTCCTCTCTGATACCCCAGGAGTAACAGTGTCCCTAATTTGCCGGGAAGTGTCGGTGCGGTCCCCTAAGGCACTGCGTAGGAAGCTACGGTCTTGGCGTGCGTCCGTGCGTCGCTGCTGTCCGGACCCAGGTCGACGGGCGCGTGCACCTTCCGCCGACCACTGGCGCCCCACATGTTGAGCAATTCGGCGGTACGTCCACCCGGCCTCCCGCATGCCCACTATACGCCCTCGCTCAAAGTCCGTCAACTGCACATACGGTTCAAGTACACGCTGTCGCGGCATGCTACCAGTGTTAAAGACTGAGATGGAGCTCCGTATGCCACGGCAAACTGGCTGACACTGACTGCGGCGGTGCCCAACCGCTGCGCAGCTAGCGCCCTTCGACGGTCAACACTGCTGCTCCTGGTGTGTCCTCTGTGCCATGCGTTTGATCATTGCTTGTACAGCCCTCTCGTAGTGTCCGGAGCAAGTACGGTGGGTTTTACACACCGGCGTCAATGTGTTCTTATTTCAATTTCCAGGAGTGTATTTTAAAAGCTAGAATAATTTATGTTAGGTAAGAAGATTGAAACTTGTTTTTATTGTTGTTAAAAAACGATAGTATTACTATACTTAAGCTAACATGTATTTGATTTACCAAAGCTAAAACTCCCAAAATTAATTATTAATTTAATCCACAAGACAAATTATTCTGATTTAATTCGGGCTGTTACTGTTAGATTTTATAGTTTCTTTTTATTATTGCTAAATAAAAATAACTGCATTTATTTTTGATAAATTTCATTGTTCAAAACCTGGTTTGGTAATATATTACTGTTTTATCTTATTCTAATAAGTAAATATTAAAAACTGTGTTTATAATTGTTGTAAAGATGCGATTTATATCAAAAATATTACATATAAAACAAAATAACAGTACAGTATTTGTATGTCATATATACTTCGTGTCAGTGTTCTAAGATATATAATTATTTTTGAACCTTCGGTTTCGGCCAAAAAATGACCTTCGATCGGACACTAGTTGGCTTACAACTGTTCTAATTGGATCTCGATATCTCGTGTACTGGCACTGGGACGGAGTTGACGTTCGAGCTGATCACACCATATCCTGTCAAAGACAAATCTGGGAATCTTGCTGACCATGGGGGAAATTCAACATCACGCAGACAGTTCATAGTGCCGTGTGTGGATTGAGCATTATCTTGCTGAAAAGTGGCACCACGATACTGTCCCATGAATGGTAACAGATTAGGACGCAGGATGACCTTGAAGCACCGTCGTGCCTTCAGAATTACCTAAATAACTATCATCCGTGATCTGAAGTCATACCCCATTGATCCCGATAGAATGACACCTGGGATAACACCGCCGCGTCTTTCGAAACCATTGCATCATTGGAAGAAGTGGCCCTCTCATCTGGTACACGCCGACGATGGTCAACCGAGTTAGTGCGGATCTACGATTCATCGCTGTACACAGTGCGATGCCATTCATCAGCAGTCTATGTTTGCCGGTCGCGGCACCACTCAAGAAACAGCCGTTTTTGCTGTTATGTTAACGGTAGCCTACGAATTCAGCGGCAATTCTCTACTCTGGCTGCTGCTAATCTCGACCAGTGGCGCGGAATGACACAGAATGTTGCATTGAGTCCATTACTTGTTCTCGGATGGCAGGCGCAGGTGTGGCGTTGCGATGTCCTTGGTGCAGAGTACTGCGATCCTCCCTTGTCGAGGTCTAAAGCGGCCCACTCACTTTCAGTTCAGTTCGCCTGAAGGCCGTCGCCTCAAGGAGTCTTGCCGTGCGTCCAATTGTCGCCACACACACGCTGTCCGACGGCAGGTGATGGCCTGCAGTTAAATGGATCTCCGCTGTGTGTGGTGATTCATTGCCCCACAGATCGCCTGCAGGCCGTCACCTCAAGGAGTCTTGCCTTGAGGCCAGTTTCCGCCACACACACGCAGTCCGACAGCATGCCGATATCTGCCGTCATGTGGAACCCCTCCGTATGTGGTGGTTTATCGTGAGGCCACGTCCGAAGATCTGATCTTCTGTGCGGTTTAAAGTTGGCCTTCGGGCCAAGATCATGTTGTGCATATTTTTATAAAAGTTGTTTTACAACATGAGTGACAAACGTTGTAATCAGCCAGACTTTATAACGGGATTGATAGATGTTTACAGAAAGAATCCATGTTTGTGTAAAATTAAATCAAAACATTATTCAAACCGTATCATGCGAGACAAGGCATATTCGTCATTGTTGAACTATTACAAAAGTTTTGATCAAAATGCCACAATAGATACAGTGAAAAACAAATTAAATAACCTAAGGAGCTCTTTTCGAAAAGAACTAAAAAAAAGTAAACAGAAGTAAAATATCTGGAAGTGGCTCAGAGGAGATCTGTACACCTACACTTTGGTACTTCAAACTGCTTTTGATCAAGAGGAAGCATTGCAACCGATAATGACGATGACATCGATGTAGAAGATTCTGATAATGAGCTAAGATTCGTTATTAAAATCCACAATCATAATTATTGAGTTTTATCTGATTTTTTTTTATATGACAGCAAAGTACTAGTCAAAAAATTAATTAATTAAAATGTAATGTTTTCTTCAGTTTTAATTTATCTTACATAGTTTAAATAAATAATAGATACAATTGCTCCTTATATAAAATTATCTTGCCACGACACTTTTCCTGCTTCCATAAAGTATCTCTTGTAGATATATCGATTTTCCTTTGCACTCTGTGATGGATTGCGCCCATAACCATGTTGAAGGCTAAACAACTGTTGCAAGAAACCGCAGAGTTGCAATTAACCTTTCCTTAGGCCTGATTGCTCTTCTGATTTCTTCGAAATCCATGGTTTCACAAATTTTAATAACTTTTCCATGTGAAGATAACTTTTTAAATCATCAGTAGCAGATTTTTGCAGTTTCTAAATAAAAGATTAATATGCGACAACTTTTCTCTTTCGAGAAGCCAATCTTTCAACCAGAAACGTCTTCGCTGGCTTCTTAGATTTTCCAATAACACTAACAATATAAATAAAGCTTCTAACTTTTTTTTGTTTTTATTTACTACCATTTTGTCAATATTTTGCACTGCGGCAACAGTTGTCGTTTGATGGTTAAACTGTGACTGAGGTGACGGTCTGCGGGTGATCTGTATGTGAGTGGGTAACTTTGAGGTCACCTGCAGGCTGTGACCTGTGAGGCCAAAGCCTCAGGATTTTGTCTTTCGGGTGGACTGAATAATGTGTGGCCTTTATCGGCCAGCGCCTGACGACGCGATCCTCAGTCGACGGACTGCAGGCCGCGACCTCGCCTCAAGATTGCCTCTTCCTAATGTGTGGCCTCCATCGGTAGGCGTCTGACGACCCGATCCTCAGTCCACGGCCTGCAGGCGAACTGTAAGTGAGTTGGCCCCTTAACGGAACCTTGACGACGAGTATGCCTGCCTTCATGTTCACACACAGTCCAACATTGGGTCACTGTCACATCCGAATACCCCACAAATCTGGATATTGTACGATTCGACCAGGCGGCTAAATGGAGATACACAATGAGGCCCCTTTCAAACTGACAATGCTGTCTGACACGAGTACGTGGTATCTCGTGTCCTTCACAATATTACTCAACATCTGTCGCTGCTCATGCCTCTTATATACCTGGTAACGAACAAAATGAATGCGCTGGTAGCCGGTCAGCATGTAACAGAGAATTGCAACTCTAATCATTTACATACCCACCGATAAGGTGTACGTGAACAATGTTACATTGACATCCTGCCATATCATCTGTGTGCTTGAATTTTTTTGTCGGCAAGTGTTGTTCTATCCGAAAAAATGTCAATCTTACAAACTTCATGGATTTACAGTTGATAATCATGATTCAGATCATAATGTCATTTTTATGGAAAGCGCTTACGATCGAAATAATTAATCAGATACAAGATAGAACTTTATGGCGAAGAATTTGCGAATGAGAATAATTTTTTATAGCGGACTTCAAGAATTACTAACATCTCATTAGATGAGATAATATTCAGAATTTTATATAATCGTAGGCTTCTGCGGCCAGAGTCAGTTCTGCCCCGGAAGAAGACCACAGAATGAGGGTCGAAACGTCGGCTACAAGAAATATGACGCGGCGCCACCCGGACAGCCAAGAAGCAACATTCAGAGTTTTGTTAACATTACGGTAGAATGTTAACAGAAGGTCTTAAAGGTAGTGAACTGTACCATACAAAGAATCCAGCTTCAAAGTTGAGAACAATCTGCTTATTATTTCTTGACGACTAATAACTGAGAGAACTGTTCAGTCATCACCTTAGTAACTGATATCTGGACAAATATTTATTACAATTATGTTCATCGGAACGGAAAACATAAAGTATCATGGAATAAGATAGTCCTTAAAGATGACAGTTAGGGAACTGCACCACTTTAGTAACCTTCCAGAAACTGGTACTATCCTGTTGAAATTTACATCAGTCGTTTTGTCAACAAGTCCTCTTGACGTTTTGCGATCATACATTGCGTAAAAGTTGCCAGGAATTTAATTAAAAATGCCGAAATATGAAAGGCTGAGCAACTGCTAAATGCTATCAGCAGTGCAAAAATAACATAAAAATTATCGGTACAGGGATCATTTCAACCTATACAGTTTCGTTTTGTCATAGAAGTCGTGGTTAGGTTGAAATACGGCCTGGACCAAGTGAAATTTTTTTTTGGCTATGCGGCATCCAACACGCAATTGGCGTATTTGTTTACAATGGAAGCAATTGATTATCTCTGGTTGCTTGTTGCTATGTAAGATGGCGGGCATCACCGTATTACAACTCGGATAAATGTTGCCTGTTTGTCAGTTTTGTGCGACTGTTTACAACGGACTAGAGCTAGAGCTGAAAAGGCATGAAAACATTACAAAAAAAGGATTAAATCAGCATTTTAAGAGACTGTCACTGATTTTTCAACGTTTGTGGCTTCTAACGGCTGTCCGACGCTGTCATATTTCGGCATTTTTAATTAAATTCCTGGCAACTTTTCCGCAATGTATGATCGCAAAACGTGAAGAGGACATGTTGACGAAACGACTGACGAAAAGTTCTACAGGTTAGTACCAGTTTCTGGAAGGTTACCAAGTGGTGCAGTTCCCAACAGTTACTTTAAAGTCTCTTTAGAAGGGAACGAGGACGATAAGTAAAACATTTGTACGTAAGTGTGCTTTACATGTGGAGATTTTACTTCCAACGAAATAGTTAGTCCCAATATTACATTAAATATTTCAGAGTATGTTGAAGAAAATCAGCCTTTATGTATATCAGAGGCCATTATATTTTCGGGGTGCAATGGAAAACTAATATCTGATTCGCTCTATCGTTACATTAACTCGGAACCTGTGGAATGTGAGTCTGCCAAAAACGCCTCTCCTGTTGATAATACCGAGTTAAACTAACGGAAAAATTAATTCTGTAATTGCTGTTATTGGTTGAAGAGAAATGATAGAAGGGAAGTAAAATACATTCTATTTTTGGAATGGAAAACCAACTGCCTGATGTAGTGGCATTTATTTTTAGATATTTAAATTAATTGTTAAAGTACGAGAGCTTTGTTTTACTCTCTGAATGTGTGTCACATTTGCCACTAAAAATGTCATTTGGGAGGGATCTTACTTACCTTATTTGGCTTCGCACAAAAATGATTGTCTGGAAATTGTGGTGGTTTCTCTTAACTGAAGATCGTCCATGTCGTAGATTTTTTTTTCTTTGGCCTTCAATGGAGATTCCTCTTGAATGAGGATTCTTGGTCTTCACATTCAACTAGGCACAGAGGGCCAGACTTGAGAGAGTCATTCAGATTATCAGTGAGACCATTGACTCTACACCCACAATACAACACGACGTTGGTCAAACAGCTGATAGCTGTCCAAAACACGTTTGAGTGACAATGTCAAGGTAAGCGCATCGCTTCGCCGAACACACGAAGTTGGTAAGCAGCCCTTTCAATTAACGATGACGATAGAATCACACGTTACCACTTGCACGTGACACATTTTTCGTCATGAAATTCCTGCAAATAAGTTCATCATCATTGCTTATAAGCTATTTTAATAAATCTGAATGATTTTGCTTTACTTGTTCTTTTATTACTTTAGGCGTCCCAGTTCTAATTTTAACTATTATTCCAATATATTAATTATGAAGATGTTGCTTGACGATGTTTCTATTAGCAAATACTGACGTTTCATGTTACATTTTCGAAAACAGATTTATTTTTGTTTTTAAACAAAAGCTCTTAATTTCTATTCGGATGTAATGTGCACACACGCTACTTTTTAAATTTGGACTACAAGGACTACATACTGTTCGTAAGTTCAGTTTGCGCCTTCCCCCCCCCCCCCAGGCCACTTCATCAGCGCTAGGATCCGTCTTCGGGGGTACCCGAGCCAGGCCCACCAAACCCCTCGAGAACCAAGCCAGCAGAGCCACCCCGCAGCCACCGCCGCCTCGGAATTAGACTCTTCCGAGTTACCCGCCATTACGGCAGGGACGGTGAGGCAAGGCGCCTTCTGCCACCCCTTATGGGTGCCCACGGGGAACCAACGTGAAGGCGGCGCGCGCCACGAACCAGGCCGAAGACCCTTCCAAAACCTGGCCATATAACATATGCCTCTCTGTGGTTCCCACACTAAGCCCCCAGCCCCACCCAAACCCCGCGGGGCGGGCGGAAGCCGTAGCGATTGGGAGCCGTGCAAGAAGGGCCCCCAGCATCTACCACGCCAGCAGACCGAACGTATCGTCCCCGAACGCAGCTTCCCACACCGGGGGGTTGCTCCTAGTATGCTTTCTTCCGCGCCCGCCCTACACTTGTGTCCAGTGCGAGCACAGAATCCCGCGCACCAGTCCCAGCTCCAGAGAAAACCGTCACAGCGCACGATCCCGCAGTAGAGGCCCGAAGGTCCCCACTGCGTTCACAAGGTGTATGTTGCCCCACCTCTGGCAAACCAATGCGCTTCCGGTTCACACGTATATAGTGAACCTACTATGGCAACATAGAGTCATGCTACCACCAGCAGGAATGCAATCCTGAGTCCCAGAAGCTGAACTCAGAGGCGGCGAAACACAACCAAGCACAGCCCCCGAGACCGTGGTACTGGCCCCTTCATACGACTCCAGGGTCTATGCAACTCTGACGGCAGGGGTGCACTAAGCCCATGGGGTGCTTGGTCTTCATTCACCAGGACACCCCCAACACCGGAGCAGTCAGGGCAAGGTTGCTCACTGCACTTGAGCTGCGGCCAACACTGTAGTGCGCCTAGATACAGCTTGACTACCCCCAAGCCTTCCGTCCAGCAGGGGACGCGACACCTCCTGAACCCCCAGCCTCAAGCCGGGGGCGTCGGGACTGTCGACAACAGGCATGAGTCCCGGGGGCGGCGAAGGCGGTACGAACACGCCTCCTACAACCGCCCCCCTACAAGGACCCAATTCCGACGCCTAGCAATATCCCCTCTCTTGGTTGAAGCAATAGGTACAAGACCAAGACTAGCGGTTTCGAAGTTTGCCAGTCATCACTACTCAGATAAAGTTTATTACAGACACCTCCAGCTCAATTATCCTACCATATCCTTCAGAGGGAGAAAATTTCCCCCAACGCTCTAATTTGCACCTATAAAGATACCAGAAAGGCATCGGGGAGGCTCGGGACCCCCGGGTGCGCCAGACCCGTCATCTAGGTCTCCCCGAGGGAAGGCCCAGACCCCTGGGGGACTACAAGGACTACAGTCACACACAAAAACTTACTATGATAAATTAATCCGTAAGTAGGGTAGTTGTTTATCAGTGAGTATTCTGGTTTCCATGAGGTTCGCCTTTTCGAGAGACAACACTTCTCATAGCTAAAATTTAAGTACCAACGTCTATGTTCGATCGACCATTGTTCCTCAGCAACTTATTCACTTTGATGGGGAGCTAATTACAAATATTTTTGAGTGATTCTTGAATTAGCGTGTGTCATGATGAAGGAGTACGTCTGAACTGTGAACAAGGTTATTCAAGCGGTCAGCCATGCAGATAACTCCGAACTTATAAACATAAAATCAGAACCTCATGCTGTTTCGCAATGAAGAACCATCGAACGGACATTGAGAAACTCGTTGGTGTTCTTAAAACACTACATATAACAATTGTTGGCAAAATTTAGATGTTAAAGAGCCTACATCACCATTAAACGAGTTGGGAAAATTTATATGAGCCATAGTTATAATTTAGTAAATAAATTATTAAAATAATTTGTTAAATAATCAATCCACATCATACACACGGTTGTGTAAATAATATATTCATAAATAAATCGCATGTAAATAACAAGCATTTGAATTAATGAGAATAATGAGAGAACTTTAATTTCTTTAGAAAGTTTTATCATACAACGTGCGTAACTTGTTTATAATTTAGAACATGAATTTTTCATCGTTTATTTGGTTTGATGTTGGAAAACGTTACTTCACACAGGTGAGGCCTGTTCTTTGGAGCTCACCGACGTTACATTATTGTTGGCAAAGATATTTATATAATATTATGGGAGAGCCGCACAAATATCCTCAAAGAGCCGGATGAGGCTCGGGAGCCGAGGTTTGCCGACGCCTGACAAATAACATGGAAGAAGATGAATACATCAATAAATAACTTCTAATTTCTATGTTAACTCAGAAAATTTGAGTAAGAGATGAGTACTAGGATATTGATTTGTTAGTCGTTCTTGTGGAAACCAAAACACAAAATATTCTTTGGTTGTAGCCTTAGGCGCTGACGGAGAAGGAAGATGGAAATTTAACTGTATCTGGTCGCAATACGGAAAAAATTCCTTTTGTACATATTGTTACCTAGTTGAGGATGTCCAAAGTTTTCATGCTAACAACAATACAGTCCATATTTTAGTCTTTAGGTAAATGTATTGCTGGCGGAAGAAGAAATGATTTTACTTTCAATGTCAGTGCTATCTATTTCCAAGCATTTATCAGTTCCTCAATAAGACATTACAATACGAGAGCAAAATGAAAAATCAAAAAACGCTTTGATTTTATTCTACGTCGATAACTTTGAATGCTTAATCTAGCCATAAACTGTAACTTGATGTTTTACATGTCTCAGTTATTTTTATATGCATATTACAAATGACACTAGATGCAACTGATTTTCTACTTCCTTGGTAGTGATTTGTGTAGGTGATCACTCATCAATGGATAGCTCTTTCCCATCGTATGTGAAACAAAAGAAAATAAATTACACCACGACAAACAGTTTTATCTTTTAAAAAATAGTAATAACCACTTCGTAAAATTAGTGCTAACTCAATGTGCACTCTGTTATCGGCAGCAACTTTCTCGCTAATTTTTATTTCCCTAAGCAATATTTTAGTTAATTGTAAGTAAATCCTTTTACATTACACCCAATTACAAAATCTTTACATTTCCGCAGAACAACACGTTATTTCGATGCACCGTAGACAATCTCTTTAAGCGATTAAAGATCAAAGAGAAAAGATACTGCAAAAACTCAAACGCTTAGTTAATATGAATTACTGAGGGATTTTGCAGTATATGTTGCAATAAATGGAAGATTCACAGTCGTTGCACCATAGTTAAGAAATAGTGGTGAAATATACTGTAAATCGTCGCGGGGAGGGAATTACACGAAGCATTTATTGAAATCGTTTCGACGGTGGAGAAACTCTGACGTAATTGCCCCGTGACGGGTACATGTAGACTTGTAAATTAGAAAGGCAGTCGGTCGTGGAAAGTCGGTTGAACATTTAAAAAAAAAAAAACGTTAAATCGCATAAAAAGTGCTGCATCGGAAAAAACTGCTATCGTGGGAAAAAAAATCAATCCAGATTTGTTACGGGACGAAAAAAGTACATGGACAGACAACAATTAATATGCGTGGTGAGAACTGTTACAGAAGGGGGCCCGGCAAGTGTGTTGTGACATCGCACACTGAGGATGAATTTATTTTAACGAAGAGTCAGCTGAGAATTAGTGAGCTGAAGATGAATTAGTGTGGCATTTTTAAAGTCAATAACTTGTAGGGTTACGGAAAGATCAGTACGAGCACAGAAGATATAGTCGACAAATTAAGATGAGGTTTCGGTTGAGAAGTCGAGAGAATACTCTGCCACAGCAATATGATATTTCGAAAGATTTTTAAGTGGTTTCTTTTCTTAGTTTACGTCAAATTTTGAAATTACGTTGGTGGTTATGTTTTGCTGAAAGAGGAATTTAATAAATAGTAAAGAACTTTTATTATTTATAGGTTTGTTACGAGGACATTGTTTCAGGTGAATTGAGTAGCATAAGAGATTGCTCAATCAAGTGCAAACGGGAAGGCTATTGTTCCAAGAGTAGAAGAACATTTCTTCTGCTGCAAACAGATTGGAAGTGAGTGTGGTTTTTTTTAAAAAAAAAAAAAAAAAAAAAAAAAAAAAAACGTATGGCTATTAGTGGCGGGAGACCCATGCAGATTGTTCGGCTGGCCTTGATCACTGAGATTTTTTTTTAATTTTTTTATTCTGTTTACCTTATCATTCAGTTCGGTAAGAGGAACCTATTTCAATGGTAGAGCTAAGCGTTTCCACCTGTCTTCTGTTTGCGAAATGTGAAATTTTTGATCTGTGTGATAAGTATATTTGTGTTTGTGAATTTTATAGTTTATGAGTCTGAGGTTAAGGACCATCGCAATATTGACCTTGCTAATTGAAGGAAACCATCTGAAACCCGGTTTGGGTTTAATTCAAAAGTTTAAATAAACATCACACAGCATAACCAGCTGACTGACAGCACAGACTATTAAGAATTGTTGGTCTTTTGATATTGATTCAGCTTTGGGCTCTTACGTCGAAAGAAATATAAAATTTTGAAACTTCATTATTTGACGACTCCATGCTGAAGGCATGGTCGGATAACCTATGTGTTCACGTGTTCATCACGACAAACAAAACTCCTTATCTAATTACTTGAAAGGCAAAGACAATGTAGCAACGGTTTCATCTGTCCAGTTGACTTTGAGTCGTGACTGGTAACGGATGTGTTATTACTTTCATAATACCACGTTATATGGTTGAAAAATACAAGTCCAAACAAGTGCGACTAACGTTATTAAACACAACATACCCCCCGCAGAAAGGGTGTGTGTCTACATAAGATGTATTAAAGGCAACGCCGAAAGAGAAAAACAGCGAACAGTGCATGGCATTCATTGCACTACCTTTATGGTAGCGTCACGGCATTATCAACGGAAAGCAAAGGTCACGATGACGTAAAATCTACGGCAATGTCTACGGACACAACCCTTCTAGATGTTTTTTCTGTGTGGCTTAGTATTCTTTTCGATTACCGGGATCATTAAGGATGGTAAGAAGTGGGTATTACCATCTGTTTGCGAATCGTGTAACCGCTTATGGAACTGTGTTTCGATTCGCTCCGTTTTGTAACGCACTCTCCGGGGGCCTAAAATCCATGCTGGACGGCTGTGACGCCATTATTGAGGTCTGATCCGTGGACTTTGTACCTCACCGTGTCCATGGCGATTGAAAAATTGTTGACAATATCTTACAGGAAATGTCTGGGAGCACCATACAGTGTAGGACACATTTTGGCGGTATTGGAAAATTCAGATTAATAACATCTGTTTAGTCTAAAATGTCAGTGTTTGTTAACAGCGTCTTGTATTAGAATTCTTGTTAGATAAAATAGTTCAAAGGTGTTGGAGCAATCGGAGTATTGGACGGTAGGTGTCGGCGTCCATAGTCATGTCATATGCTTTCAGCTGATCAGAACAGCCTGTAAATAACTTGACAGTTTTGATTTTTTCAATATTTTCAGTTAGACATATTTCACAAACTTCGTTAATTTCATCTGTCCCTGCTTTATCCTGACAATGTCCTGTAGCGAATTCATTTTTACTCGTTACGTTCAAGTTTATTCCTGGATTTACGCAGTAAACAGTGATATGATTTTCTATAGTTAATTTCAGGAGAAGTTACTTGAACAGAACTTGCAATTTGCATTACCCTTGAAGATTGAACGAAATAACTATAAGGCCACTCATATGAACTACATTCTGCGAATATACGAATTACTTATGAATTTAGTTCAAGATTTTAATCGAATCTGGAGTTGGTTCAGTTGCACTAAGGGTGAGATCTGCATACATTAAAATTTGTTTGTCCGCGAATCAGCGTTCAAAAGCATCTTCCCTGAACACAAGCTGGCACTTAATTTCAGGCGAAGAAAAGTGTAGTATGTGTACATTTGCTCTATAAAAATACTCATACGCTGTGAAGTGTGCAGATTTCATATTAAGTGAACAAGTGAAGAGTAAATTCCGTAGGGGAAGAACGTCTACTATCTGCAGTTCTGGACTGCGTGAAGAAAGGCGGGTGGCGTAGGGAACAGTGTAGAGGTGGCTGAGAGTGCGTTGCATATTGTACTAGACAGCGTCACCAAAGGAACTCGTTTATAAACAGCCAAGCGTTAAGTATGTCAATTATTCCCGAGGACAAAAATGGGCAGATAAAACATCCATCAAGATTAAGAAAGGCAGTTGGGTTGAAACTCAGACAAAAGAATCTAAATGAATCCCAGTATAAGAAGGAATGCAGCGTATGTGGTCTCACCATAAATCTAAAAGTAGAAATTTTAACAAGATAAGATGGACACTATTTTGCGAAATGTAGAGTTGACGTTTGCTCGGTCAGCCAATAAAACGGAGTTCTGCGAATGAAAAACAGCGAGCGATTGTTACAGCGAATAGCATAGCCAACTAAAATGTTGAGCTTTTCCATCCACAAAACCAATTCCGAGTGACAAACAGTTTTGAAGACGCCAGGATTGAATAACGTCACATCCCGCCTTGGCCACGGCGGTACGATGGCGTTGACGTCGGAAGCGAGAGGTGAGAGATCATTCAATTCAGCTATGGGAAAATATGTTAAAAAACCCGACTTTGATTTGCGATTCTGATTTGGGCAGGTCCGACTTGTAGACACTGTCCGAATTTTCTGTCGAGTTTGATAGAAGTTCTGAATGTATATAAGATTGTGTAACGACCAGTAATAGTTATAATCGGGTTAATTCGTCGATTGCTCTAATGGTAGCTACTGGCCCAAGTAGCTAGGTACGTGCCTGCTGTTACGACGCACCTGAGGAGCCCAGTTCACCTGTTGACGCCAGCATATCTCCGATCGTGGTCTATGAAAGTCGGTAACAAACATCGATACGAACATTACCCGTTCCAAAGGAACTTTTCCACCCTACAATGGTGCAGTTTTGATCCAAGTCGAATGTACCATTCTCTAATTTGTGTAATATTTGCATGAACTCGTATTTTTCCAAATTTCATTTAGTTTCAATAAAAGAGTAAATTCTACTTTCATGTGATTACCAGTAAACTCCCCTAAGATTAACATAAATTTTCTATTGAAAGTATTAATTTATAGTAACATCATATCAAAATCCTTGTTTGATTGCTATAAAACGGCATTGATATTACAAATATCGATAATAATTTGTATCAATTTTTAATGGAAGCTGAACCAAGTTTCTTTTGTTAGATGAGGAGGTTAGTGATATTAATAAATTACCCAGGAAAATATTGGACAGTTTTTTAGAAACACTAAGAGAATTTAAAGTTAAAATTCGTAAAGGCCGAAAGTTGGTGGGTGAACATATTACACTTGAGGAATTTAAGATATAAAAACATAAATGAGGAAGTAGGAGCGTATAGAAATAGCAACGGGGCTTGTGTTTTATTAAATCCTAAATAAAACCATCTAATTGCAACACTTTGAGGTTTTAAGGGGCCATCTCCACTGTCCCACAGACCATATGAAACTCGCATTTTATTTACTTCGCAAGTATAAATGGTAAAATTACCTTTCAAAGTAGTTCCAGTTGGCAGGATACAGTTTATTACAGTTTCATTTGTCGCTAAGCGACGAGTGTTTGGGAGGAAATTAATTATTCCGAACCAACATGGGTTTAGTAATAAGAGATTGTGTGAAGAACGAGTGTCTCTACTTTCTCGCAACATGGCGTACGTTTGTGATATAGTCCAGAAAGTTATACTATTGTCTTTGTGTTTATGTAAGCTCCGACACTATCCCATACAATCCATGAGGTGGAATATTTCAACAGATCTGTGGATGCATGATTTCATATCTCGGTGTTTGAATAAAATAATGGTCTCATGTTATATTTAGTCATAAATCTATTTTTGTATACCATACAAGCGACTACAGCTTTTAAAATTATAACTGATCATCTGGAAAATTACATCCAATAGGCTAGAGAAAATCATCGACAGTTAGAAACACAATTTTAACGTCGATTATTCTGGCAACAGCTCCTATTTTTAATGGTTTCTTCTTCGTAGTAGAATGAACAATAGGAAACGCTACGTTTTTTGTTGATCAGCTATGCTAAAAAGAGAAGAAGGAGTACGTCTATTAATTCCTTTAGGATAGTAGCCACCGGAGAGAAATCTCATTTATCTTGAATAATAGTGTTGGAAAATGCTAACCCTGCACGTAAAGGTGAATATTACCATAAGGATAAACAGATATCATTGACAAACGGTTTACAATATCTGATCTGGTTCTGATCCAATATAGGATCTTAGACCACCTCAACAGACTATGGCCAACGTGTTTGTCTTAGCACTTACCTGCTAGCGGAACGATAACCATAGAGATCTAACCCCACAGGACGTACCTTGCTAACTCCCTGAACCGTGATTTTGACTATTCCCGAATAACCTCAGCCCCGATCGGAAGGGATGAAGGAGTGAATGGATCAGATTGGCTTACTGTAATGTAACTGTTAGAGACGGGTAGCACTCAGTGAGGGGTTAACATTACTATGAAATTTATGGTACAACGAACCAATAATGACCCAGGGTTTGGCGTAAGGAAATATATTTACAGGCGCTCTCACAGAAAGTAATGCTACATGAACAGAAATGACACTTGATGGATCCTAGCTGACTTGATGGATTATAACTGTCTGGTATGCTTGCAGAGGGGGTGCGTAGGCTCTCCAGTTCCCAGTCCTAGGTCGCCACCCCGACCCGCCCGAGACTTGACTCGAACTGGCTACTTCGGACACCTGATCTCTGACTTTCTGACTATACAGACTGACTGAATGACAGCTCCTTTGTGAGCTGGACTGCCTATACACTAGTTTCATAGCTCTGAGCATGACTCAACGCGCTTCAGGTGTTGCCTAAAAAGGTGGCGCAGCCGCCGTCTTCATCTAAAATGGTTTCGCGTGCGCCCTCCACCCGATGAGGCAGCCCGACCGTATCAAGTAAGGTTCCTTGCTCCGTCCCGTATTTGGTATTAATCCTAGTTTCTTACATGGCTTGGCCATAACATACCATTAGAGTACCAACGATTTTTCAAAAATAAATTGTTCTATATGATGATTATTAACTATAAACGCAGTGCTTAGGGGCAAGCCACGAAATTTTATCCTATTGTCTACAGCGAAATTTAACACGAGGAGAAACAAACAGGGATATTATATGCAAAGATCAAACGTAATTAGAACTTAAGTAAGAGCGATTGTTTTCTAACAGACGACAGGTTCTAGATAAAGCGCCTGACCGTGCTCGCTACCCCTCCCCTACCAGCCCCTTATCGGTCGGCACGCCCGCGGCGCGCGGCCGCTGTCGCACGCCAATAGCGTCTCGACGCCGACAGTGACCGCCGCGCCGCGTCTCGCTGCGTCCCGACGACCACATCCGCCGTCTGTCCGACAGGTAAGTGCTGGTCGCCCACTTGCCAAACCAACGTTCTGAGAATGAACTTCTAGAAGTCTCAAAGTCTCTAAATCTAACGAATTTCCTGCATTGTTCGTGGTAACGGCACACCTTTTCTGCACTCCTAAACACTGGCTTCCATGTGAAAAGAGCCAGATACTGTAATCAAAAGTCATTTTCTACGCCACTGGTCACTTGTTTTAAGTGACTGAAGTATTAACAACACCTGCATAAATCTTCGTACATACCGTGAGCATGTTTTGTTCAGAAAGAACTAAATCACGTTAATGTAACGTTATGAAAGATGTTTTTGCTTCAAATGGTGTGGATTTGTGAGCGGCAAACCTGGCATGATTGACATATGTCACTACCATGAACTGGAAAATTACGTTTTGTGGCAGGCGCAAAACCTAGTATTCGACAGGAGTATAGGGAGGAATCCAGTTATCTTCATTTTATTGGAGGGGAAAGGCCAGTTTCTGGTGTAAAATAATACGGAAGGAAAAAGCGACAGGTCATCCCTCTTAACGTCGCTGGTGAAATAAGTGGTTGAGATAAACAACGCTAATTTATTGTGAACACTTTCATTAGAAAAATCTATATGGTATGTCCTGCTTATAAATTAGTTGATTATTAGTATATTTCATAATGTGCTGATGGGAAGCTTTTCGACAAACCACCAGAAAAAGAGACACAGATGAAAGAAAAATATTAGAACATAGCACAATTTTGTGGTCCCTTCTTTTCAGTCCATTACAGCATGACAGAATGAACATTTGTATGTGTTTCTCTGACCGAACAGTAATTCGTTTTATTTAATTATAATATTTATGCAGTCCCATTACAGCGCAAATGGCTACGTCGTTGACACTACCAAATTTCGTAAAGCACCATCAACAATCATGGAATGAATCGTTAAGTTTTGAAGTGAGTACTAGTTTCATATCGATAGCAAATACATCACATTCTGAAACTCGAGATTCACGAAAAAAAAATACTAATTTATTTAGCAAAAAATTACATTGGCAAGTATAAATAAAAAGATTTAACTGCGGTAAGCCGCTTTATAACGATTTATTCTGCCAAATTTGACAGTGTCCGACAATATTTTGTATGAAATCATTATTGTTTGGTTTAACTTGCTGTAATTCTGCTTTTTGAATTTTATAAATTTTCTTCCTTGCTTAATAAATTACCATTATTGTGGAATCGGTGGGCGGTTAGAAAATTTTACTTCTAACAGAGATACAAAATTGGGTGGTAGTTAAAAAAAGTAGGCTCCCCTAAACCAAAAAAAAAGACATTTGTAATCTGCGAAAGTAACAAGTGTTAATCAAAAACTAACTGAATACTTTATTTTTCGTGTGTTGGGCTCTTGGAGTGAAGCTGTCAAATTGATCCCCTGGGTGTAATCCTTGCCACCCCGACACTGGTTTCGCTCTATGGTGCCTTGGACATGAACATCATGCATAACACACCATTCGTGAAAGTTATGAAGTCAAATTCAGAATGCACGAGTTCTGTTCTACAACACTGTACATACGCGCGTAAATATCAAGTACACTGTAAACTTTTCTAAACGGACTTCACCAGGTATCACACCGTTAGCAACCAAGAATTAAGATTCATTAGTTTGGCCTCTAAAAGAAACGTTGACGTAAATACAAGCGGCTATGTTCCAAAATAGGTAACTCCCTTTTTAACATCAAAATTTGCCTCTTATTAATCATGTTTTTCAAATTAAAACCGTACATCAAATCTTCAGAACTTTCGTTGGTTTACAGTAGAATGAAATCATGCTGGCTTCGATATTTATCTCGTTCTTACTTGAAGCTGAGTCAAATTAAATTAAAATTTTAAATTGTGTTCAGTAAATTAATGTAGTTCACTTACTGCAGATAGGGCATTAATGTATACTTTATACATCTAACGATATTGAACATACTGATACAGTTCCATGAATTACGATACTTTAAAAAGACATAATGAAAAAAATCGAAATAACGTACGATTAGTAAACTGTTTATGTACCTACATTAAAAATGGACATAAATTTTACTCCCATTATTAACTAGTGGACAGTGTTATTAGATTAAAACTATATTTCCGAATAATTATTCAGGAAAAAAGATAAAAAATAAAATTTAATTGGAAGGAATACTTTAGAGGAAACTGCTAAATTAGATATTAAACGATAATTTCGATATAATGGTAACGGTTACTTTCATGTATTAATTAAGAAAAGTGTTTGCATTTTCTAAGCTACTTACAGAAAGGTTTATGACACAGGCCAAAATTTAGAGTTAGAAGCTTTGAAAACCAATCGTACTGATTGCACAGCTGAACAATACTTTTATTTGAAATATGACAATTAGTAATGTTAACCACAGTTTGGCTTGATAGCGTATCAAGTTTTCCTATAAATTATGACTTTATCTTCAAAATGTATAACGGTGGAAATAAATTTTTAAGAAATTTCGTGATAAAATTTGAAAGAGTAATCTAATTGTAACAGATCGTATTTTACATTATACGACGGTTTAATATTTATTGCAATACTCACTTACTTTCCGTGAGTAAGTTATAGAATTGTTATTAGGTCACTAAGATATGATAGTAAGTGTGCCAAACCATACTCCCTAGCTTACTACTCTAAAAATGTGATTATATTGTAATTTAGAAAACTTTAACCATTTTAAATTACCTAAATCTCCCTCGGTTTTCCATGGCCGACGTCTCCTGACTAATCACTAATTTTGCAAACAGAAATTTTTTCTGAGTAAGAAACCTCACTATTATAAAATATGAAGATATGAAACTAAACGCTTGCGGAAACACTTGTTGTGGATATGTTCTGTGAAGAAATACCCGAGTTCAGTTAAGAACTTATCTCAGGCAAATAATGGAGTAATGAGCGATTTACAATGTTGTTATTGAGTGCGATATCCACTGCTAAAACTACGTGTAACAGTTCTTACTTTGCAGGACTACACAGTTAAGCGCTAGTCGCTGGCTCGGTTCCTCTTTCCTCTGGATTTAATTCGGACCAATGTCCGGGCGGCAAGCGATTGACCTCCGGCTCTGATGTCAGACGGCTTAGCCCCTAGATGAGAGTCCTCTCACCCGAAACAACACGTTAATCTCATCCAAGCCAATCTTTTCCACTATCTACAGCCACTTCCTCACAAGAAAGATGTACGGCTTCACGAGATGGGCTGTATTTAACACAGTCTTAATTTCGTTTCACTATTTCACCTTGATCTACCACTGTCATATCATTATCAAGAATCTCTCACAAAATGGTACAAAGAAGAACAAAATTATCTTTACACCGAAACAGTGTTTAATATTAGACTAACCAACTGCGTATATTACTTGATTCCTGATTTATAGAGTTCCTGTAAATACAGTTCCTTAGTCTTTGTATGGTTGAACATTAAATGGCGCTACACTAATCACAAATACCAAATTTGTTTTAGTTTAATAAACTGACAAAATAGAACACGAGAAAGTACTGGCCCTGGATTATGTTCCACCATTTCTTAAAATCAGACACATATTTGTCTCTAGAATGTGAACGTGTACGTATTATTCAAAAATATATTTCTTGTCGTGCTACACAAACGTTCTCACTCGGCTAGTTTCCCGAGAAAATTTCATTAATTCGTATACAACACCGAGGACGCCTCTACACTTATATACAACACCGAGGAAGCCTCTACACTTATATACAACACCGAGGAAGCCTCTACACTTATATACAACACCGAGGACGCCTCTACACTTATATACAACACCGAGGAAGCCTCTACACTTATATACAACACCGAGGACGCCTCTACACTTATATACAACACCGAGGAAGCCTCTACACTTATATACAACACCGAGGACGCCTCTACACTTATATACAACACCGAGGAAGCCTCTACACTTATATACAACACCGAGGACGCCTCTACACTTATATACAACACCGAGGAAGCCTCTACACTTATATACAACACCGAGGACGCCTCTACACTTATATACAACACCTAGGAAGCCTCTACACTTATATACAACACCGAGGAAGCCTCTACACTTATATACAACACCGAGGACGCCTCTACACTTATATACAACACCGAGGACGCCTCTACACTTATATACAACACCGAGGAAGCCTCTACACTTATATACAACACCGAGGACGCCTCTACACTTATATACAACACCGAGGACGCCTCTACACTTATATACAACACCGAGGACGCCTCTACACTTATATACAAATTTTTCTTTTTTTTTTTGCTTATGGCTTTACGACTCGTCGACGTTGGAAACACTAGAGGTTGGAAAGGAGTTTTGGCAAGGAACGGGAAGGAATTCGGCCATGGTCTTTTGAAGGAATTATCCCGGTAGTCGACTGGATTGATTTGGGGAAACCATGAACAAATCCAAATCTTGATACCTGGACGTGGATTCGAAACCGCGTCCTCCAGCATGCGAGGGCAGAGTGTTGCCGTTCACCAACCGCGATCCGTTTTATCTTTTCGGTTTGTTAAATCTAAAATGAAGTTTGCACCGAATATATACAAATGAAATGAAAACACCTATGTCCTTTAGTAACATATAAAGGGATGTTCCGTCAGCATTTCCAACCGGTATTTATTGGGAAATCCCATGTACTCTCGTAACATATGACTTACGTGGTTATCTCCTGTAAGTTGTTCTAGATTAAAGTACAGGTTTCTGTTGTCAAATTAAATTAAATTATTTTACATAATTATGGAATTATGCATAAACATATGCATTACAGCCCTTTATTCTTTTAATAAAACTGTTATTTTCCAACATATAATAAGTTCAATAGAAGATGTGAAATACAACTTTTCGTAACAATTAAGTTCAACTGATTCAGATTATCGAGACCATAATGAGTTACCTTCATCTTCAAATAAAGAGAATGGGGTTAATTATTACTTATTTTTAAATTTCCATTGCGTTTCTTTTAGACAAAGGCAACTGAAGATTTAGTCTTGAGCTTATTAGATTTGAGTTAAGTTACAAAGAGAAATGCTAAACCAAAAAGTTTCCAATTAATGTTCTTGAATACAATTTCATTTCTCAGTGGCTGTGAGTGTATCCCAGAAAGTTACTAACCTCTTGGTAGAGTTATTGAGTGGTGGGGCTTACCCGTTTTTTTCTATCCCCTAAGCCGTGAAATCTAAGTTTTCAGGTGTTAGAAACTCGCTTTTCAACATCTCCGGTTAGTTACACTCAATAGGAGTGAATTGCGTGGGGCTGTGCGAAGAGCTTCCGGAACGGATGATCCCATTGTGACAGCGTTTTTGCAATAATACAGGTAATATGAAAAGAGAAAATAATTTAACTTACTGACACACCTATCCTTTGAAAAATCACAGTTGTGTAAAGAGGAATTTGTCAATGATATTATGCGGAAAAGAGGATATAGTGTGCACTGAAATAAAGTAATCCAAAGCCAACGTGATAACACCAGAATTGTCATAGATAACCTTTCATTATGGTTATTTTTAAATCAAGAAAGTCCTCTGAACGTTGTCTCTTGTCATCGTCTCTATTCTATATCCCCGCTGATTATCTGAGAAGAAGCTGTTAAGTTCCATCATCTAAAAAATGTGAAGGCAGAGGTATGTGATTACATTACTATACAGGTATGCTGAGTAATCGAGTACAGACAGCAGTTGGCACTGTGTAAGCTACTGCAACTGAAATTATCAAAGACAAAAATAAAGGTCACAGATTTCATATGAAAAGATCGAATAAGACATAAAATCATGGTAGATAATATAAAAATAAGTGTGAAATATATTATGAAAGGGACAAGAAATAATTAATAAAGTCACTGAAATTATGACACAATAACAGAAACCGTCAGAGGGATAATCAGGAAAGAGGCACATATGAAATTTTGCAAGTAGTCACCACATCTGTGTATTGGGCCACCTTAGGGAAAAAATACTTAAGGAAAATACGAAAATCAGAAAAAGATTAAATATTTGAAATTGAGTTTCCGAGATCAGTGAATGACTGTAATTGAGTATACAGAATTCGGAATGATGACATCATGGCAGAATTAAGGGTGCATCCCATTAAAAAGATAACTGCTCCGAACCAACAAGCTGCTAAGAACATTTTCTTTTTATTTCAGATAAGAGGATTTTAAAGTAAGCCCTTTATCAATAAAAGTGAGGAGACCGAAATATAGTAGTAATGTATAATCAGGTTACAAGCAATGAAAGAAGAAGAATGTTCTGTAGAAAGAAAAACAACTAATCATATCAGGAACTCATAACTGCAGATCTTTCTCTAATTCATAATATCGATTCATCGTTACAGCAGGCATGAATTGCCAACAACATGTGACGCAGATCGTCTTACAATAAGTGAATAAGCGACGGCCATACAGATATGTGATAAAAAAAACATGATAATCCATTTAAATGTAGGCGGAAAACAGTAGTTTCCCTTTGCTGTGGTATGCTCGGAGCATAACGGCAGGTGAAGTATTTAGGGTATTTTACTTTTCTCAATAATAGCGCAAGGCCTCTCGTCACGGTAGCTAGTTCTGGGTGTTTCATATTACACTAATAACCAAATTAGACTTTAGTGTTAATATTAATGAAACTGAATGTCTTATTTTAAAACCTACAGAAAATATTGTTCTGTTTACTTCATAGGTTACCGATGATTATATAAGTGCAGTAAATTGTTTTGAAGAGGAATTTAACAAAGGTCATTTTCAAGGTAAAAATAACTTGCAACAAAGAAACTAAAGATGGTCATCTACAACTCACTCATCGCAATCTCAAAGTAAAAACAAATTTCGATGGCTGATGTCACTTCAGAGGTGAAACTGATACGAACAGAAGCAAACCATCAATAAAAACAGTACTTATAGCATTATTTAGAATAATAATTGGTTTTAATGAAAAATTGGCCTCGCACAGTATTGTATGAAAATTGTCAATAATGACTTTCCTTAAGAAGTTTTCTTTAATATGTCAGCAGAAATAGGACAAATATAAGTCGAACGTTGGAAGAAAGAGCTATGACGAGCAGGTGCAAATAGCAGTAGTAATACTGATTTACTTCTGGCAGGGTCTATCATTTGGCGTATTTTTAAACAATCGTAACGAAACGCTTACGTGACTACCAAGAGAGTCACGAGTTTATTAATTTGTCATATTCGTTTACTATTTTGTCGGGTTTGGAATCTGAGTCCCAAGTTATTTCGAACAATTTTTGTCCATGTTGATATTTTTAATACAGCTGTGTACATAAATCGAACACTGTACTTAATTTTGGGTGTGTTTTTTTTTAATATAGAAGTTTAATTTACACAACTGCATTAACTTCCTATTATTTGCATTTATGGGAAGATACAAACTGCGTGAACATACCTTGAGAATTCTTTCCTAATGTAGACTTGTGGAATGGTGCTGGTGGTACGGGTCGTAATCAGAAAGACTTCAGTTAGGTAAGAAAAGGACCAAAATAAATAAAGGATTGCACCGTACTCACTGTAGCAGCCAAAAGAGCGACACGAAACAAATTAGGATTCTTCTATTTAAATGACGAAAGAAATCGATTATATTAACAACGAACAGGTTAAAAACAAATGTCAAATCTCGAATGATTTTCCAAAATTGTAATATAGACTCTGCTCGCAGTTTAATATTAGTTAATTGTAAACAAAAATCCTAACACCTGGTGTATGAAATATTAATTCAGTTTGCGACAGTACGTGAGTCAAATAAAAAAATTAACAGTACAAGTTTTTAACTGGATCCTTCTTCACCCATCAGACGTGGCAGAAAACGTTGCGAATTCTCCGAAGTAACGAACATAATAAGAAGTTTTTATTAATTGAGATGGAGCATATGCCATGGTGAGTCAATGTCTGTTTATGCTTCATGGACATTTTAACGCTGGAAGCGATTATATATTTTCCCCATATTGATTGGGTATTAATTTGAAGCATTAATAAAACTAATTTCAGTTAGTTACTACACACTTAATCATCACATGGAACAGTCTGTTGATAAACCAACGTAACATTTTCTAGATATCTCAGCTATAATGTGATTGAATGTAACCGAAGGTATTTTTAAAAAAACTACATTAATAGATGGTCATAAGTACTACAATCTCACAGTGCAAACCATTAATGTTTATTCATTTAAGAACTTTGAAGAAATATGTGTATCATGGAGAAATTTAGTTCGCTTAAAATAATTTCGTAAACTGTCAAAGAGAAGTTGATACATTTAACATAAATAATTACAGTGCAGCTGACGAGCCAGATGTTTGCAGAAGGAAAGTTTGTTCACCGGTACATCCGTCATTTCAAAAAAGATCGTTGATAAACACGGACGAGCGCACGTGCGTTTCAACAAACGGAGAATGGGACCATTTAAAATTATAAGAGCTTACAATGAAGGTAGAAACGGTATAGGGGCAGCATTTAATGATCTTTACAGCAGTAAACAAACACATAGAACGTTCGGCCGTATCGAAAACAATCAGCAAAAATAGTAACGCCATTAGTACAATATTAAATACTCGATATCACTTAAAATCTTGATAAAGCTGAAGTCTCTAATTCCATATCTCACAATCACTTCCCTAAACTCGTGAACTAGGAAGAATGCTCAAAGGAATTTCATTCTTCTAGAGTGAACAAGCAACTTTCTAGTGTGAAGTAGGGTAAAGCTAAAGGAGTTGATGGATTTCTAAGAAATCCTCAAATTTTCCAACCTAAATTGAACTGTCTCTCACTGACGATACCAACAGAAATAGCAGAGGAATCTCAGGTATTCAAACAGAGAGATCGCAATATCTCCTTTAACCAATGTTCAGTATCTTCAGAAGACGCTTACCGAAGGGTCATGGTTCATATGCACATTCAATAATATTAATTTCCTGGTCGAAAAACGAAGTACCTCCACCAAACTAACATGGCCTATTGAATTGTCAGACGTTTAGTCTTTTTTCTCATATCATCTGGTGTGGAATCGTCTCAATCAATTTACATTCAGAGCGAGCATAGGTATGTTTGGCTTAGATGGTTTTTTTAATTATTATTATTATTATTTTCTGCTGTCCTTGCTGTTTCCGCTTTAAGTTGGTACCATAGTGATTCGATTATAGGTTCGAATGTTTCATTATGTACATTGAGTCTTTCTTTTTTTTCAATTTTCGCTTGTTGACGTCGGCTAGTTAACTCTACCTTTCCGTATTGTACGGGATTCTATCACTGTAAGAAAAATAAGATTTATTTTTGCAATGGTTCCCGGTAAACAAACTGGTTTCATATTAATAATATCAGTCCTGGAATTTTGGAAGATCATTATTCTGTTGGTTCAAATCCCCGTTCATCCATCCAGATTTGCGTTTCCCATGGTTTCCGAAAATCACTCTTCCCTCGATGGCGACGATCCGGAAAACTGATAGAGAGAGGAAGTAGTGTTAATTTTCGCTATGTAAGTTCTGACGGTTCTTTCGCTTTGCTGAGAGAAATAAGGGAACAATTAAGGCATTTTAGAGCATTTTTTCCTATTAATTATGGCTTTACGCCTCGTCGACGTCGAGGTTATTAGAGGCGAGATGGGACTGGGAATAAGGAGCGGTAAGGAATTCGTCCATGGCCTTTTGCAGGAAGCATCCCGGCATTCACCTTCAGTGGTAGGGGGAAACCATGGAAAACCCAAATCTGGATGCCCGGACGGGGATTTAGTGATATTTCGGATATGC
The DNA here is from genome assembly GCA_031002005.1 of Vandiemenella viatica. Classification (NCBI taxonomy): domain Eukaryota; kingdom Metazoa; phylum Arthropoda; class Insecta; order Orthoptera; family Morabidae; genus Vandiemenella; species Vandiemenella viatica. The sequence goes on along the minus strand of JARYHS010008075.1, from coordinate 109,040,135 downwards.
CGCAAAGCTAGAAGCTTAGTTAGGGAAACAAAGTTTCACTAGAGATCTTCCTATAGATACTTTAACATACTTGCCTTAAATGGAGAAATTTGGAGAGAAGGTATAAATACTTAAGTCTCAGTAGGGCGGAGGAGGGGGGGAGGAAGGGGGGCATTTAATCACTTGCGGGTGTTGCGAGACCGCTGAATATAATGCGCAGCTGTTTCCTGAATTTATCTAAGTGTGCACTTTTGAGTCGTTGATGGGGAGTAAGTTGATTCCAACACTTGCGAGGTGTGGAAAATACAATCAGTGAGACCACATGGAACCTGTATCTCTGTCCATTTGAAAGCCTTACTGGATTTATTCCCGAAGAAAACCAGCCACCAGTACCTGCACCTTGACGCACTGACTGAAAGAGCTGTCTCACTCACGCAATCGCCCCCACTGAAGCTCTAGTATTTCTACCTTCTCTTAAAATTTTTCCATGTGATGCAACTATGATGACGTGTCTATTGCCGGCGGTTTTTGAGCGGGAGACCTCTGGAGAAACTTTTTACCCTCGCTTTGATTTTAATGTTGTGCCACGCGCTCAAATACTAATCATCCTCTTTAGAGCCTACATAATTATCTCCTTATTCCTCTTAATGAATACCTTGAACCCTCACAAGTTCTATGACAATCTCTTTAATATTCCTTAACTAGACGACCCGTGCAAAAATTTCGCTGATAAAATAGTGAGGTTGAATGCTTGTAATATAATGAAAAGTAGAATCGCACTTTTATGGCAAATATTTGTTTAGTGTAATGGGTACGCATGAAGAAATATTACGAAACATTTAGGAAAAATTAAAACACACTGTATGTACGATAAACTGTCACCCTTAACAGAATACATCCAACATGAACAAAATGCATATCAACCTCTCTATGATATGTGTTGTTTTGCGAATTAAATGTTTACATTGGAATTCTATAGCAAAAAAAAAAAAAAAAAAAAAAAAAAAAAAAAAAAAAAATTCCTTAACAGAAAAATATATATGAAAAGCTACTTATTGTATAAAAAACAGTATATTGACTTCTCTGTGATATCTGCTGCTGCAATCTAGGGACTTGGCTCTGAACTGTCTCATACGTGCGACCACTTTAAGCATCAAATTCCGAAAAATTCTCTCTTAATTTATGATTTTACCGAATTGAAGACCTTAATCTTTAAAACTATATGTCATTTATCGATTTCGTTTCGGCATAGATGGGGATAAACGGATCGTTAAAAAAGAATAAAGAAATAAAAACACGTTGTAGAAATAATATTGATACTTTGTCCTTTAAGGGTCGAATTCCAAAAAAAAAAAAAAAAATCCTCCTATAAAATATGGTGTGGCCAAAGTGGACACCTTGATCTTTAAAATGATACCTTATTTATCGATTTCGGTTAGGCATCTAGCGAGGTGTTTAAAAAAAGTTTAGAAATGATGACACTTTTGCCCCTTAAGGGTTGAATTTGGAGAAAGTTCTTTCTAAAAATAAGATATGACCAATGCGGATACTTTAATATTTTAAATGATACATCATTTGTAGATTTCGGTTAGGTGTCAAGGAAGATAAATGGCTCGTGACAGAAAAATGCTTTTTAGAAATATTAATACTCTTTCAATTTAAGGGTCGAATTTTGAAAAATTTCTTTCTTAAAATATGATGTAATTAAACCGAAGACCTTACGAAGTCCTCAGTTTTTAAAATGATACCTCGTTTATCAATTTTGTTTAATTATCAAGGGAGATAAATGACCCGAAGCACAAAAAAATGATTTTAGAAATACTGATATTGTCGTCCTTTGAGGGTTAAAAATCCATTCTTAAAACAAGATGTGACCACAGCGGAGGCTTTAATCTTTAGAACGATACCTCATTTATCTATTTCAGTTATATATGAATGGAGACAAATGGCTTGTGACACAAAAATGCGTTGAAGGACCACTGATACGTTTTCCCTTTAAGGGTTGAATTCCAAAAAAAAAAATCTTTCTTAATATCTAATGCCACTAAAGATGAAAAATTACTCTTCATAATCCTACTTCATTTACCGATTTCGTTTAGATATCGAAGGAGATAAATGGATCGAGATACAAAAACTAATTTTAGAAATATTAGAATTTTTGCTCTTTAAGGGTAGAATTACAAAAAAATTCCGTTCTTAAAATATAATGTGTCCACAGTGGAGAACTTAATCTTTTAATATGATACTTCATTTATCTACATCAGTTAGATATGAAGAGAGATAAATGGTTCGTGACACAAAAATGCTTTGTAGAACCATTGATAGTTTTTACCCTTTAAGGGCTGATTTTTAAACAAAATTCTTTCTTAATATATGACGTCACCAAAGCTGAGACGTTACTCTTCATAATCCTTCTTCATTTATCGATTTCGGTTAGATATTCAAGGAGCTAAATGGCTCGAGACACAAAAATCGTATTTTAGAATTATCCACATTTTTGCCTTTTAAGGGTCAAATTACGAAAAATTCCTTTCTTAATATATAATGTTACCACGGAGGAGACCTTAATCTTTTAATATGATACTTCATTTATCTACATCAGTTAGATATGAAGGGAGATAAATGGCTCGTGACACAAAAAACGCATTGCAGAAATATTGATACTTTTGCCCTTTAATTGTCGAATTCCGAAAAATTTCTGTCCTAATATATGATGTCATCAAAGCGGAGATCTTAATCATTAAAATGATACTTTATTAAACTATTTAAGATAGGTATCCAGGAAGATAAATGACTAGTAACACAAAAAACAGTATTTGAGAAATATTGACACTTTTGGGTTTTAAGGGTCTATTCCGGAAAAATTCCTTTCTTAAAGTATGATGCGACCAAAGTGGAGATCATAAGCTTTAAAATGACACCTCATTCATTGATTTCGGTTAAGTATGAAGGGAGATTATGGCTTGTGACAAAAAAATACCTTATAGAATTTTTTTTTTTTTTTATTGGCATTTGGAAAAAACCATACAGCCAGCAAATTACATTTATCTTTGGTTGATTAAGGAAATTAATTTACAGATTGAATGTGCTCCTTCTCCAGCTCTGTCTTACCATCCGATATATACGACATACAAAATTAGCTGCATAAAGTATATACAATATATGACACATACAATTGGACATGTGTGGAGCACACCATACATAAAATACGCAAAATATACAATATGTACAACATACAATTTAAAAGAATATACAGGTTTTTGGGAACAATAAATAGAATATACAATATGTGCATATAGAATTTGATCTACAATGTTGAACATGCTAATTATGGACATGTTCTGGTGAGACCTGTTTGTTTTATGTCGGCTACGTTAGAGGACAAGTGCCGTAGTTGACTCAGGCGGGTTGCCGAGATCATAGCCACAATTTGTATCCTTATATTATAGGAGTTGTTTAAGATTGGTTCCGGTGTCGCGCTATATCTTGATATGGTTTTCTTCAAGAAATTGGGTTATGGCGTGATAGATGGCAACGTCTTGCAAGGCCAGGAGGTGGGTTACATTTAAGGGTAACTGTAGTCCTAATTCCACTAGTTCTTGTATAAGTTCGGAGCACTTCTGCCATTTCTCCTTGCAGGCAAATAGAAGGTGGTTTGGCTCGCATTCGCTGACTCCATCGCAGGTGCAACTTGGTGTTTCCCTTAAGTTGATGCGATGCAGGTGTTTGGGGAAGAGCCCATGATTAAATTTCAGTCTTGCAATGGTGGTTATCATTTTCCTGGATGTGTATTTTTTTTCGTGCCACTGTGCCTTAGGAATGGTCGGGTGGATGGTGGCCGTAGTGTCTTCCTTTTATTTTTATAGAATCTTGCCACGATGTATCCCACATTAGTTTGGCTTTGTTCCGTATACTCGCAAGGAGATCAGTTGCTTTAATGTGTGGGGAATATTGTGCCATCTGTGGATGCCCGCTTTGCTAGCTGATCCGCTCTCTCATTTCCTTTGATCCCCGTGTGTGCTCTAATCCACATGAAAATGATTCGTTTTCCACTATCTTCTAACTCCGTGACCGTCTCGAGAATATTGTGAGTTAGGTGACATCTCCATGCGTTACTGTTCAGGTGCTGCAGGGATTCCAGGACACTCCTAGAGTCGGATAATATGATTACTGTTTTGAAGGTGGTGTTCTTTGCATATTCTAGGCCTTTAAGGATCGCAACCATTTCAGCAGTGAATATCGATGCCTCACTGTGGAGTTTATAGCTTGCCGAATTCGCGCATTCATATCCACAAAGGCCACATCCTACCGTGCTACCGATCTTTGAGCCGTCCGGTATAAATGTGGACACTATCTTTGTATTGTGCAAGATTTTCAGACAGGAGGATTATGTTCCTAGCCGTGCTTTCGGTAAATGGTATATTCAACCTTGCTTCGATTCTTGTCAAGGTTGTTTTATATGGGTATCCGAAGCAGGGCATTTGTCCTGAGGAGAATATTAGCGGCTGTTAGCGGCCGATGTTGAATTAGGTCCTTGTAAGACATGAGGAATGATGGAGTCTTTTTTCTTCGCCAGTAGCTATCGATGGTGGTTCTTCTCACCAGTGTCTCCAGTGCCTCCATTATATGGGCTATTTACGAATTGCATAGTCTTTAACACAAATTTACTACTTAAGTAATATCGGCGGATATTCAGTGGTGGTTCCATGGCCTCTACAAGAGAGCGTTAGTGGGGGTAGAGTGCATTGCGCCGAAGCATATGCGTAATGCCTTGAATTGTAGTTTGTCTATTTGGTAAAGGAGGCTATCAGCTGCAGAGCTATAGCAGAGGCATCCGTAGTCGATTTTGGATCGCACTAGGGCTCTGTAGAGAATCATGAGCGTTTTCGGATCTGCACCCCACCAGTAGCCACTTGTTGCCCGCAGCAGGTTGATTGCTTTCTCACATTTGTTAGTTAAATGTTTTATGTGTGGTCCCCAATTCAGTTTGTGGTCTATCTGCATCCCCAAGTATTTGATTACCTTTTTGTTAGGAAATGTATATGGTCCAAGTTGTACAGATGTCATTTGTTGTATTCTGTGCCTTGTGTGTATCATAACCGATGATTTTCCTGGTGAGATTGTCATCCCGTTCTCCTGTAACCATATCTTTAGCCGTTCCATTGTTATGCTGAGCAGGTTTATGCATTCCATCAGAGTTTCGCCTTCTGCGTAGAGGCATATGTCATCAGCATATTGCAGTATATATACTCCCCTCGGTAGTATTTTGGCAAGGTCACTTGTATATATATTAAAGAGGATAGGTGATAATATTGATCCTTGTGGAAGTCCCTGGCTTGTGTGTCGCGGTCCTATTGTAGCGCCTTTATATTTTATGACAAGTATTCTGTTTTCCAGCAGTGAGATGAGATTGTGAGTAAAGACTGCGGAGAAGTTCATCTTTTGCATCTTTTCCCCTAGTAGGTTGAGGTTGACATTGTCGTATGCACTGTTTATATCAGTGTAGAGGGTCATCAGGTAACGGTTTTTGCTTAGGCTGGAGTGGATGTCGGTGGTAAGCCTTATTAGGAGGTCATTGGTGCCTCTTCCTCGTCTGAACGCCCACTGGTGGTCTGGTAGAAGGCTATTATGTTCGACAAACCACTCGATCCTGTTTTTCACCATCCTCTCTAGTAGTTTGTACGGGCATGGCAGTAGTGCAATCGGTCTGTAGGCTGCAGTTGTATTCGGGTTCTTCCCCGGCTTCAGGATCGGAATTATTCTTGAGGTTTTTAATCCCGCGATCTGTATTCTTTTGTTCCAGACATTGTTTAAGATTTTTTAAAAGTCTTTCTTTTCCTCGTGGTGGTAAGTGTTCAATCATTCCATAGTGGACGTTGTCCGTTCCTGGTGCCGTGTTGTTCGACTTCTTGGACGCTTTTGCAAATTCCTCCATATTAAAAGGTCTTGACATCGAATCTCCAAATTGGTCTTCGGGTGGGGGATTGCGGTTTGGGTTCACGGAAGGAGGTGCAAGGGTTGTTAGTATGTCCTCTAGCATTTCCGTGGTTATGCTAGGTGATACATACATATTGTCAACTGATTGTCTGTATTTTTTCACTTTTGTCCAAATGGTAGTAATAGGTGTGTTTCTATTGATTGATTCACAATATTTTTTCCACCCAGCACTCTTCTTTTGCTTTAATGTTCTTTTCGTTCTAGCTTGTACTTTGTTGAGTTCTATGAAGTTTTCCATGTTACTGCACCTGCGGTATATTCGAAGCGCATCACTTCTTTCTTGGATGGCCTTGTCGCATTCTTCGTCCCACCATGGAGGCTGGTTCCTAGACGTGTAGGTTTTCTGCTTTTTCTTTGGTATGCTTTGTTTAGCTGCAAGCTTGATAATTCGGATAAGGTTGCCATAATCTTCCTCTGTCTCACCAGTCTCTTCCGACCTCCGTAGATGTATTCCTGCGCTATTTGCGTATGTGCCCCAATTTGCCTCGTTAATATTCCAGTTATAATCTGGTGTAGCCTGAGGTTTTCTATTGTTTTGTTTTAAGTTGATGGTAATCAAAATCGGATAGTGGTCTGATCCCAGAGGCTCATGGATCACTTTGTGCTCGATCAACGCTGCGATGTTCGTAGACGTTAGCGCGATGTCTACTACTGATTTCCGTTCTTGTGGGTTGCTAATTCTTGTAACTGTACCGTCATTGAGTATCACTAAGTTTTGTTCTTCCATACGTCTAGCATGATACGGCCAAGTCTGTTTGTTTTTTTCGCACCCCCAAGCACTATTGTGGGCGTTGAAGTCACCAGTAATGATAAATGGGTCAGTTATTTGCTGTAGCAACCTTACAATTTGGGGTTTGGTTAGGGTTACATTGGGGGGGCTGTATACTGTCACTATTGTTAGCCTGGTGTTGTTAATTCTTACGGACATAGCACAGGCCTCAATTGGTAGTCCTGTGACGTCTAATTGCAGTGCGTCATGTGACATGCTCTGTCGGACCAAGATGGCTGTTCCTCCATAGCCGTCGTCGCGGTCGCATCGGATGATGCTGTAGCCATTGATTCTAATGGTGTCTGGTGGTTTTAGCCATGTTTCCGCAACTGTGGCGATGTCCACGTCATATGCTCTTAATGCCTGTTCAAAGCTCTCCTTGTTAGATCTTAATGAGCGTGCGTTCCATTGCAGTATTTTGGTTAAACGTCCTTGGGCCATAATTACTTTAGTTATTGGGTACATTGTTCGGAGGCCCTCATAATCTGCTGAAGTGAGTTCATTACTTGTGTTGGGTCCACCGTGCCGTTAGTTCTGATAATCTCAATAATGGATATAATTAGACTCATCAGCCTTTTCTATAATTGGGGTTTCGGTGGTTGTAGGCTGGTTTCCCGCTGACTGTTGGTGGTTTTGTAGAGTTTCTGTCATTCTCTGTGGGTGTGGCGGGTAAGGATTGTGAGTTATTGGTTGGCTTGGCCCGTTGCTTCTCCACATTAAGTTTTGGGGAATCCTAACTTGATTGCCTGTTGTGTTTAGCTTTACTGTGCTGGTATTTGGCTGTGTTTGTTTGAAATGGTAGTACTGTACTGGTTCCGCTAGGTGCACGGGTTGTTGTGGGTAAGATTGAGATACTGGATATGTCTCTTCACGGAGAGTTGGACATGAGCTGTGATTAATTGGAGTATATGGTATAGTGGTTAACGGCGGGAATTCGGTGGGGCTGTTAACCTGGGGGCTAGGATTAGTTGCTATTCGGGCATAGTGTCTGTTTTCGAATGTAGCTACCGCTTCGCTGTAGCTGATGTTATTGTATACCATATGCTGCTTGATCGCTTTTGCTCTCTGGAAAATGGGACATGAGCGGTCGGTTGGCAAGTGTTGCCCTGAGCAATTTGCGCAGAGTTGTGGAGCTGTCTTGGGGCATGAGTCGGCATTGTGTTCCATTGTGCAGAAACTGCATCGAACCTTACTGCGGCATTGGTTACTGCCATGTCCAAAGCGTAAACATTTAAAGCACTGAATGACGGCGGGGATGTAGGGTTCAACTCTGCATCTTACACCGTGGATGCACACAAATTGAGGGAGAAGTTGTGATCTAAAGGTTAGAACGCATACCGGTAGTGGAATTACTTCTTGCTGCCCTAGTTTAACAACTTTTTTTGTGAATCGCCTAATATTTAGTACTGGGAACTCACACTCTATTACTGAGAGGATTTCGGTGTCACTAAGTGAAGTATCGACATTTCTCACCACACCCTGTTTTTGAATCATAGATTTTGGGATATACGCCTCCAAGTTATTTCTGATGAAGACTTCAGATTTTACAAGATTGTTTGCCGAGTCTCTATTGCTAGATTCTATCTTGATTCTATTCCGACCGCAGCTTGAGATGTTTACTAGGTTGTTTGATGTCATGAAACCCTGCTCCCTCAGTAGTTTTCCTATCGACATCGGGTGGATACGCCCAACGTTCTTGTCTTTTCCTTCAACTATTACTACATACGGTCCACTGTCACTTGGTTCATACCTGTTGTTCTCTGAGCACTGCTGTGGAATCTGCAGGTTGTTGACAGCAGTGTGTGCCGGTGCCAGTGACGCTGTCGTGATGTGTGAGGCTGCTGGGCTCTGCTGTAGACACTGCGGGTTGTTGGCGGTAGATAGTGCCGGTGCCTGTGGCGGTGCCATGCTGTATGAGGCTGCTGGGCTCTGCTGTGGACGCTGCGAGTTGTTGACAATAGTGAGTTCTGATGCCAGTGGCAGTGCCATGCTTTGAAAGTCTGCTAGGCTCTGCGATCTTATGCCGTCTGACGACAGTCGTGCGATTTTCTCTGTCGCGCGCGTGGAACTTCTTCTGTCTCCTTCTTCCGGTACCTGGCGTTTGGTGGACTTAACACTCGAGAGTTGGTGGCCGCACATGGGGTCGTCTGTCTCCGGTTCAGGTAGGTTAGGTGTGGTGCTGGCTGGGTTGGTTTCTTCTGTTGGTTGGCTGGTAATCGTATTCAGTGCTGTTGATATTACCATACTTGTTGAAGGCTGAATGAGATTTGTCTCTCTAGTTGAGGTATCCTCTATGTTGTGAGTACCTCCTTCACCGTATAATCCTCCAAACATCGTCGGCGCTATTCGCTCTGATAAAGTTTAGAGATGATTACGGTGGTTAACAGATTAGGTGGATGTCAAGCGTCGATGATTTCAGTTCAACAAGTATCTTATGTTTCGCTTTTGACTAAATACTGGTTATTCACTGTACCCTTGACTGGAAAAACTGTAACTTCCTGGTCCGTTTATAACACAACAACTGTACTAAGCCGCTTCGCGCGCACAAGGAAGTTTCTCCTCCGAAGGTTGCGACTCGACTGCTTATAGAATTAATATATATGATTTTATTATATTTTATGTCATAATTCACATTTATACCCGTCAGTGTTGTTCAGTGCGCTGAGGGATCCGGGAGATACAAGGCGATCGGGTAAGAGTCCTTCCCCCAGCGTACCGGCCGTCCTAATAGCGGCTTTTAGGCTGTTCCCGCCATCATCTAGACAAATGTTGGGACGTTCTCTAATATCCACCCCATAAACTATACATCTCACTTACACTTATGATACAGAACACACAGTGTTACATGTTTTGTAGACAGACGGCACCACAAGACTTTCGTCCAATAGATACGGTACGTCGGTCCCCTTTAGACTGCGAGGAGGATCTCAGTTTCTTCCCTACCCCTCTCTCATGATTAACAATGACCACTTCGGTGGCCAGTATCCACGAGCTCCTTAGAGGCCGAATCGGATAAAATAATACACACTTATATCTAATATTATTTTATCGATTTTCTGAATTTATGAGTAACTTTACTGACAACCATTTATTCCTAGATGGAATCTTAAAGTGTCAAAAGTTCAGAAAATGGAGCAAACATAAAAATTGAAGTAAGCGACAAGCAAGCAGTGTAAAGAACAAGGAAAAACTTCGTTTCCAGTAAATGAATCACTTCTGCCAAGAACTAAATCTGGTAAATGGTTTGGCTTTAATGACAAAGGAACACGAAATGTAATGAATATTTAACACCATGAGAAGAAAAACAATTACCACTCTTCGTTTGATAAAATGAAAATAGATGGAATACAATGATGGTACAAAAAATATAAACTGTGATCAGAGCAAAATTAGTTCACTGAATCAAAATATATGATCAGAATAATGTAAGAATAATCAAAAATGTATTTAAAATATCAAAGAATTTTTGTAATTTGTAAGTGGAAGGAATCCGATGCAACAACTAAATGCTATCAATGGCGGCGAAGTTTCTATGAATACCCGATTGTCCTACTAATTCTGCTAACTCATTCGTCAGAAAAAGACATCGAATCGAGATACCTCACTGGAGCATTAAGTTATTCGCTTTTCTATCGTATTCTGGTGATTTGCAATAACTCACTTGAAGCGTTTAGTTTTTTTCATTATTTCTATCTTTGAGATAGTCTAAAACAAGTTATTTATTGCAATAAATAACCATCTGAAGTGTTCTAGCCTTAGCTGACTATTTCTTGTCTGAATCTGGGATCTGTTTTGCATATTTCGCTTTAGAATTAGAGATATTTAATGTTTTTAATAAATGTTCTGAAACGAAATGAATTTACAAGAAATCTGGAATTTAAGTCTTTCTGTGAAAATAAAGTACAGTGGTCCATTTTGTAAAAATCAGCCAAACCGAAGTTGTTATTTACTTTTGTATTTTAATGGAGACTAAACAGGAAAATTTAGTCTTAACCTCTTTTCTGAATCTTTTTTGCTGTGCATATGCTTTTCCATCAAATTTACTTGCGAATTTTTCTAATTGCTCTTAACTGTTGTCATACATCGATTTCTGTGTCGTTAGATGTCATACAACGGTGTATAATACTCATTGTTCGAGAAATAGACTATTCTTTTGATTATAATGAATTGCGGTAGATGCACATTATTCAAGCGTAATAATGTTCCAACAATAATGTTCTGTCTCTAATTGATATATATTTCTCATATACCGAAACATTATTCGAAAAATATTCGATACCCAGGCCATATTGCCTTCGATCTCTTTCAGAACGCGGCAGTTCTGTTTAAGTGAATGTCGTTTATCGTGCTTTAGTGACAACGCGCTGCCTTTTTATGTCCCAGCCCGAGGGCATCTATTTTTCGTGTCAGAAGATAAATTCAAGCTCTCCGTCTTCCTCCCCTGCTGACGTGGAGCGATCGGTCCGCTGTTATAGGTAGGCGTTGAGGAATCTTCTGCGGCACGTAATGTCTAGAGCAGAAAATGTTTCCAGCCCTGCAAACGTTTAAGACACCATTTGAATGAAGTTCACAATCAGGAAGCACTTTTCATAACATTTCCAGTATTTGACAGAGATTGTTAAAGGAAAATCAGGCAACCTTACTGCATATCATTAGCCCTAAGAAGAGAAAACAAGTTCTTATTTGAACTACTTTCCCAATGCATTGAAAAGAATTGCACTAGTGATTTGTCAGAAGAGCTCGCAGATTCCACGTTACACCGATGTTATATCATACACTGCCAGATTGATGAGCCAAGATACCATACTAAAAAAAATATTGTTAATTTGAAAACGAATATTCTTCACAAAAAGTTCATGGCATTGTAATGTAGTCAGATTCGAGGCACACTTTTTCCCCCGTCATCTTAGTACTTTCCGCTTCTAATGGCAAGGTAATAGACAGTATTGCTTTCCGCACACTTCTTATACGTGTCTTTTTTTTAGGGGGTGGGGGGAGTTGTTCGGTGCAATTCAACCATTGTGCAACAAATTTATCAGGGGATCTCAGCGTTTCTGTAGCCCACTATCCTCACTAAAATTTCTTTCCTCCTGCAGTGGTTTCTTTAATAACGCTATCTCAGTAGCTGCCAGCGTGGGCAATGATTTCTGTAGCCCCAAATCTTACTTTCTGCCACAAAGTGGGATCGTGTTCTGTCTGCCTTCCACTGAGCGTAGCAGGTGGGCGGGAAATTGTACTCCCATTGTTTTATGTCTAGAACGTGCTATGCTTACCATGAACTGGCCAAACTACTGCACCTGGTGTACTCACCAACCAGTATTTCCAGTACAAATCTGTATAAGTCACAATTTTATGTTTGTTTTATGACGCAAAAGAACGTGCAGACCTCTCTTAATAAATCTTCTATTAGAATTTATCTAAGGCTATGTAAATTTGAAAAACCTTTGGTAATCAATGCAAGGATATTAGTTGCTTGACAGCGACCAGTTAATTGCTATTGGGATGATTCTGAGCCAATATCATTAAACATTTTGCGGAGTAATCTGATAAGGCTCATATCACAAACGGTTGTAACTGAGAAAGTCATTTTATTCCACTGAGAGAGTTACACCAAACGAATATCAGAATGATTCAGGAATGGTTTCTGTGAAATTAACAAAATTAGCCACAAACATCTCTTCATTCAAGGGACTTAAAACTAGTAGAAAATTTTCGGTAAATACTGGAGTTAATATTGAGAAATACGATCCACTGACAAATAAGAGTCAACTATAAAAAGTCTTATGATGAGATATGTTTACTGTTAATCCAGTTTTGATGATTATACGAAGACAAACTACAAAAAAAATTACGTACTTTAATTGCGATGGAGAACACAAACCCCGGTGGAAATCTCCCTATACGACTACATGCACATTCGGCATTTCCAGTGGTAATTTATTCACCGAGCGTGGTGGTGTAATGCCGGGATGCTTCCTTCAAAAGGCCATGGCCGAATTTCTTCCCATTCCTTGCCCCTCCCTATCCTTTCCCGTCTGTAAAGACCCCGCTGTTAAGAGACATTAAACAGTTAAAAAGAAATAAAGTAATTTATTCCATTCACTGATCCTCTTACCTTCAAAAGAATTACGCCTGGAATCAAATTATAGTTTGTGAGCATCAATTTTTCTTCCTTCTAACACTTTGCCATTAATACTTCTGCCAATAGTCATCTAAGCCTCATCTGTAGTACATCTGTAGTAGTCTACTGTACATGCGTTGTATTCTCCCAGCACATCCTTCGCCGTCTGCTATATTCCGTAACTCCCACTTGTTTATCATACCAGGTCATGCTTTGCGGTAATTTTCCACATACGAATCTATCTGTGTATTGTAGTGACTGATTCGTCGGATGGCTGTATGTATAGTCTGTACGCAGTCACATTAGCTAAGATTTGCGACGTATTCTTTTGCGCCGCGCCTTTAGTCTTCTGTGCTTCTCTGACACCTAAAAATATTAATTGTGGGCTGCATGGGAACGGAGAATCATACGGCTTTGCTTTGAATGAAATACTGACGTCGTTAGACTTGATGTTTATTGCAACATTGAGTAATTGGTCACAAGGAAAATATATCTGCGCCTCCACGCGACGTAATGCTAGCAAACTAGGGTATGTTGTAGTAATTATCCTACGACATGTACAAGGCGAGAATCTTGGCGGGTACTTGTGGTCCGATCGATATCTACCCGAGGCCGAACTTGTCGCTCTTACAGATCAGACACGAATGGGGAAAGTTGCAAGTTGTTTGCTGCAAGGTGACCTTAGCTACGCGTGCGATTCCGACACGCGCATAAGATTTCTTGCTGAGCTAATGGCAGTATTTCCGCTCAACGTTTTGCGGCACGTACGACTCGCTCAGACTCGACAAATAAAATACAAGGTTTTAATATAATAAAAATGCGCCTCTTACATTCCTCCCACAGCTTGGGGAGCCGTATACCTCCTGGGACACGCTTTTGGGGTTTCAAAATTTCTGAGAATCTCTACTAGCAGTTTGCTCGACATTACGCACGTTTATAAAATTATAAATCAGACATGAAATGCGAAAAATCATCACACTAGTAATTAAATCATTGCATATTTGACTATAATCTATTTCAACTGGTCTGCATTTAAAACAATCAGTATATAGCAATTTCTGTGTAAACAATTGGATTATGGCAACTGAAACATTACAGTATGATACCAATAATGAGGGTCCCATAATACTTCACAATATTCTGGCAAAGACCTAACAAAGCGTTTGTAAATCAATTCTCTTACTTCCCTCGAACATGTAACCCCTCATTACTCGTTCCAGTAAATGCAGGATTTTAAAACCTCTCCCTACTATCTGCTCACTGTATTCTGACCAGTTGAGTATACTATCAAAAGATGCGCCAAAATGTTTACGGTTTGCGTCTCCACCAGGCAATTCTCTCTCCAACATATAATAAGGAAAAACCTTTATTTTCATATTCAGTATTTTTTAACCATGGCTTCTGATATTGCTTGATGTTATGCTCTATTGACTGTTCCTTATTTGTTCTTCCACTATGCTATTAATTCCGTATTATTAATAGTCACCTTCTTTCGTCCATTCCCTCCTATTTTGCGTGATTGAGCTTTGGCATTCTATTTCTTTTCCTCATTTGATACATTTCAAAGTGCTGCTAATCCATTTGTTGCCTCTTACTGAATGGCGAATTTTCGAATTACATAGAACAAATCCTTTAAGAACAGGCGGTCTCGCATCAGAGAAATCAGGCAACGAGTAAGTGCTCAGCTCCACGACCTGTAGCCGATACACGACCGGGTAACTGACAGCACATGTAGGAGTTGCCATTTAGTGCACCTTGATCATGCCGGGTGCAGTGTATACCCCTGTCTGGGGTACACTGTTAATTGCTACCTGGGAAGGCTGCAGAACAGAGCAGTGAGACGAGGACTGCGTTATTCCACTGACGCAGTCCGTGATGCGTCGGAAACAGTGAGCCTTGACGACAGCAGGTCCACTGGTCATTCGCCTCAGTCAATATGAAACAGCCACTGGCCACTAGTGCTGGCAGAGTGATAAGAAGAACCAAAAACATGCAGATATAAGACGACCAATTGAAAGTTAAGTGATGTCAAATAATAATAATAAAAAGACTGAGAGAGAAAATGTCTTAGGTCAACGACCTCAAAAATAATGGCTGAGAATTGCGAAAGACAAGTGCGGTGTAGTCTTGATGTCACTCCTTCCATTTTTACTCCACTATTATTTGATGTAAAGCATTCGTCGCTGATTAAACCTATAGTGCTTTAACCGGTGATGAATTGTGTTACTAGGATCCTAATCGAGGGAGAGATGCAAAGCGCTCTATATGCTTACTTCCAAACAATCATTATATTTGATATAGGTAAGCGGAAATGGCTTCGTATGCGGCAGGTACGCTAGAGCTTCACCAGCAGAAAAGAAAAACTGAACTAAACTAAGCTAAGCTAAGCTTGGTATTCAACTCGAAGGTTCGTTGGACCCTCCGAAGGAGGTATACTCAGCCTGCTACTGCAGAGAGGGTGGCCAGTTAGTTACCTCATCTAACCTGGCAATACTACCGGGTGAAGCAGACCTACACTTTAGCGTGAAACCCAACCACGGAAGCTTTCTGGCTTATTTCACATTACACTGCAAGCTCTTCCAGAGATTAACGTGGGACTAAGGCATGTGAAAATCCCCACCGAAAAAGGTATTTGAACCGTAGATCTTTTGATCTCCTGCAACACACCTTTTAATAAGCCAGGCCGGTCTTAGCAAAACTAGTTGCTGTGTATCCATTTACATATAAGATGCCTATTATTATCTGCAAATTTTAAAATGAACATTTTGTTTTCTGCTTCATTATCTGCACTTTGGCTGAAGGAGCAATAGATTTACTTCTGGAAATCTGAAATGTTGCGCTTTTAAATGATTAAGAGGGATTATGACGGCAAATGAAATGCTTTTATTCGAGACACAGTATTTCCGGAAAAGAATTCTTGTCCTCAGGGAAAATGTAATTAGTGTGCGAGATTTTTGTTGTCCAGGATGGCAGATCGATAGAGACGCAGGTAGGTGGATTGCTGCCATCAGCGTGTCCATGGCGACTATCTCAACCACCTGCCGCCACACTAAGCGTCGTTGCCGGATCTCAAAAAAGTTCCCGCTGGTCGTGTAAAATTAGTCGACGTATGGAAAAACTCAGCTACTGATCAACAAAAGCATCCGAATCACGTCTGGCACTCTACTGGCTTTCTGGACTGTCCGTGCGTTCTAACGTGATGAAACATCTGTGTGGATTTGAATTATATATAAAAAAAACCATGTGAATTAGTAAAAAACGCCTAGTATCTAGTTACGTTTTCGTCATGTCAATGATGGCCATGAAACACAATATTCTTAAAGAAGTATTGATATCATCAAGAAACGACGTTCCTCCATAAATTACCGAGACTGAATTATAATGGTTACTTCCCTAAGCCATCTAATTACCACTTTCTTCTGTTTATAATTTTTTTTATTATTGTCTTATATATCTTGAGTTTTAAATTCCTCCGCTTATCTACTTTCGTCATTTATGAATTTTAACCTTAAATTAATTCATCGATTTGGTTAATTATTAATAACTTCCCTTGGTAATACAGTCCCACTCCATTAGGTATGAAATCGAGTGCCAGTGAGCCAGTGGTGATCCTTTCCTATACATGCAATACTCTTAATTCTTCGACCAATATTCCTTCAAGCCCTAGTAGGTGGGTGAAGAAAAGGGGGATTCCTATACATGCAATACTCTTAATTCTTCGACCAATATTCCTTCAAGCCCTAGTAGGTGGGTGAAGAAAAGGGGGGAGATGGGTGCGTAGAGAAATTGCCACAGGAGCATGCGCTCCATTGCAATTTTCATTAAATACTAACATACGACTTGTAAACTTTCGGCACCCTCTTCACTCTCCCCCTCTCGTCCAATGACTTCCAATTCAGCTGTACTTTCGATGTAATGAATAATAACCGATATTATTACAAAACTTTGTCACAGAAGTGTACTAACTCTGAGAACATTTTTGGAATATGACTCAGATGGACGATTAAGATATTTAGTGAATTTATTTCTGTTTTTTTTTTTTTTTTTTTTTTTTTTTTTTTTTTTTTTTTTGCATTTGTCTATTAGTTTTGGCATCACGCAAAAATTACGGAACAGATTTGGATGAGTTTATCACAGTTTGGAGTATTAAAGAGTGCCTTAAATTTTCAGGCACGTAGTATAAGAGTTACTTACTGCAGTTGAATCATACTATTTCAGTACTGTAACGCTTTGCACAAACATTCCGATTTTATTTTATTGTAGTGGTACCAATCCCATTTCAGCATTTGCTACTCATCCAGTTTGGCCCAAAAATATTGCAGTGATAACTGTCTGAAGAAATATACATATTAATTTGATGAATTTCTGTTGGTAATACACGCTATCTCCTGGGATTCCAATTATCGGAACCTGGGAAACACTTTACAAGAAATTAAGATACAAGGAGCACATAATTAACAGGAGAAGAAGAGGATTTGGTCTGCCCCAAAACTTTGATGGAATAATGCGTTGCGTTAAACTTGACACCCGAAAGTAAACTCATAATTTAGAAAGTTATGATTCATCCATACATATTGCAGTGAAGCCAGGTGTGTAGAATTGTGTGCAAATGTAATCTATTCCGCATACAGCTTTTCCAAAACCGATTTCCGATGCAAATCTTAAACACCGACCGGCATACGACTATAAGATAACTTCATCATGCAGCCTCATAGCTAAGGAAATATTAAAGAAAACTACAAAAGTATGAAAAAAATAGAAAAACTACGATATATGGATCACAGCACCTAGGAAGCGCAAATTTCCAATAATACTACGAAAAATTCCGCATTAAAAGAGAAAAAAAATTAAAATATTTTACGAATCTAAAATGTTGAGGTTACTCCAATGCAGAGACCAAAGTGTTCCCCAAAATAAGTAATAAATAAGTAGAGCCTCAAAAAATCTTACCCTAAATATACTGTAGAGAATGAGGCAAGTAAAGCAGAAAAAAAAAGGAAAAGAATTTTTTTTTTTTTTGCTGCTGTCATCAGTCTCTCGACTGGTTTGATGCAATCCTCCATCCCTTCCTACCTTCCGCCAACCTCATCACCTCAACAGACCCCTTACAACCCACATCCTCAATTATCTGCTTCATATATTCTAATCCTCGTCTTCCTCTACAGTTCTTACCTTCAACTGTTCCCTCCACTACCAAATTAACTAATCCTGTATGTCGCAAAATATGACCTACCTTTTTGTCTCTTTTTTTCTATAATACTCTTCTACAAACTTCAATCCTCACCTATCATTTCCAAAACTCGTTCATTTCGCACTTTATCTGTCTAATTTTCAGCATCCTTCTTTAGCACTTCATTTCAAATGCTTTAATTTTGCTTCATTCTGGTATTTCTGAAGTCCATGCTTCGCAACCACGGAGTGCTGTGCTCGACTCATAGAGTTTTAAAAATGTACATGACAAGTTTCTCTCGGCGTTGAGAATTTATAAAATGCTGTCGCCATCTTCTGGTGAATGTGATCGCCGAATTATCGTGCGATAACACTTCGTTTACTCGGCTAGTTATACCAGAGCAATTTAAATTTTAAAAAGTTCTTAGGTCAATATTTGAAACTGTAATATATGCTACAATTATTCTCATGGATCAATAAATACGTACGGTCTTTGAGATAAGGATTTCAGATTTTAGACTGAAGTTCGGTTGAGAAATTTGTGAAGGCCATGCTCGTTGATGACAGAGCACTTCTCGTCCAGCTGCTGTGGACGACGCAGGATTTGATTTGCTGTCCGGTAATCTGATTGCAGGCCCGAGGCGGCCTCAATGCCATTACCGAGTGGTCTCCCCACAGGAAGGGTCTCTCTCTCCTCTCAGGTAGTCCAGCCACTCACTGTCAACACCACCAGATTCAAACCACTCCAGACACTAATTTACTCAACACTTGCAAGGACAACCATCAAGAACCATATCACAAAGACACTGTAGTGCTTTGCGTGTGGATGCAACAGAATATCATTGAAAATCTGTTGGTTTTTTCTGTCTGGATTTAGGTTCTTTTTATTCTATCTTTCTATGTTATATTTCCAATCTCCGAGGAGGTAATATATTATTCCGCATTCACTTTGTCCTTGAACCTTTAATTTTATGCTTGACAAGCAGAGAGACATAGGAAACGAAAGAAAATACAATATGTAGGTATTGCGGCAGGAAATATAGTCTGATCTAGTAAAGAATCTTCTAGTATTTGTCCTCAGCTGTGAAGAACGCCTTCATGCAATACGTATTTGTTTTTTTCCTCGGGCTTTATGAATCATCGACGTTGAGGTCGTTAGAATGGGAAGAGGATTGGGAATAAGGAACAGGAAGGCATTCGGTCGTGATCTTTTGAAGGAACCATCCAGGTAATTGCCTGGAATGATTTCGGTAAATCACGGAAAACTGAATTATGAATGGCTGTATGTGAGCTAAGCCCACGTCCAAGGCTTGAGCGTTACCGCTTACACACACCAGGATCGGTCTTGGAATGTAACTTCGGTAAATGGTAATTACGTTATTTTAGGTACCTCTAAGTGAGACAAATTTTTGTGCCATAAATATGTTTCTTGGAACGTCTTACGTCTACTGGATGAAAAAAGTTTGCGCATCACTAGGAAAAAAAATTAAAATACAGGTACAACTGTCAAACATTATCCTCACTAAAAATATTAACATATAGTAGATATACAAATACTCCAAAGTTTTATGAAATGGATATTTTTCAACATGCTCAGGAACAAGTATAGTTAAAAATACTTCGTTCATTTTTCTTGGCAATTTTCCAAAATTAAAGGCACTTGAAAGTAAACATATTCTTTTTATTGGCGCATATCAAGTTTGAAAGTACCTATCTGCAAATTTGCAAATGAATCGTCGTGTAACCTTTCAGTTGAATTAGTTAGCTATAAATCTGAACTATTTCATTAAATCATATAAAACAGAGATCAAAATTATACAAATATTCAACTATTTTATTTATCAATTCCATTTTCAGAGTATCGCGCAGTGGTAAAAAAACATTCAAGAAGCCACTAATCTAAGTACATCAATTTTTGCAATGTGCAACGACTAGTGTTATATATGCTTATTCCCATGTAACAGCACGTTACACATTATATAAAATAATAATAATTCCGTGTGATGGTAATGACTTGGTGACAGGGTTTCTGTTGGCTGCGCATTCCGCCTCTGTTGTAGCCACCTCGGGTACAGAGGACATGCAGTTTTGCGTGGAATCCGAACTGCGGAGCGTTCTGGCGTACTTCACATTACACAGCAAGATGCGCATTGGTGGCGGTCGGGTTGAGAGCCTATGAAAGTCCCCGCCGAGACAGAGATTCAAACCGCGGACCTTCCGTTCACCAGTCAGACTCCTGAACCACTACGCCACCAGACCGCTCAATAATATGAGGAATAAATCAGCCGAACTGTTATGTTTTTATACAGACTTAAGAATTTTATATACGCAAGTTTCTTGAACTTGTATATATTTTTACATAACTACTTTTTGTATTCCTAGGCTTTGTATTTTGTGAGTAAAAGTGCGTTACTTAAAAGGTAAATATTTTTTTTAATGCTTCAATATAGTAGTAAAAGTTAACTTTATGTATGTTTATTTTCACAAAGTGAAATAATTCGTTGAAGCTGCGACTGCTCTAAGATTTGACGTTGATGACTACATGATATAGACACGTAGCATTATCGAAAGGTCCTTAATTTGATAGTATTATTTATTTGTAATATTTATTTAAATACTGCTTACTAACAGAAAGCTATTCTGAAACATGGTCAAAACAACATACAGGACACAAAAGAGTGCTTAAACTTCATCGATAAGAACGTGTTCCTTAATCAGTAAGCCATATTTTAGATGAAAAACATATCTATAGTATTCAAGGACACTGTCGTAGATTGCTTGCCACAAGTTTTCAATACTAACGGTATTTTTCTTTCTTTCGCCAGTCTCTCGAATGGTTTCATGTAATCCAGCATCCCTTCCTATCTTGCGCTATCCTCTTCATCTCAACATACCCCTTACAACACAAGTTATCTGCTTCATATATCTTCCTCTAGTGTTCTTTGCTTCAACTGTTAACTTAACCAATCCCGCATATCTCCAAATATGAACCACCATCCTGTCTCTTCTTTCTGTTAGATTCTTCCACAAAATTCTTTCCTCAATTATCATTTCAAAAATTTGCTCAATTCGTACTTTATCTGTCCACTTAATTTTCGACATCCTTCTATAACACTACATTTCAAACGCAACAATTTTTTTTTTTTTCTGGTATTTATGAATTTCATGTATCGATTCCATAGAGTTTTTAAGTTCTTTCTGAGTCATAGATAAATATTTGAAACTAAAAGATTTCTCTTTTTCATTAAGGCCCTTTTTGCTAGTGCTATTATGCTTTTAACATCATTCCTGCTTCGACTATCAGTTATTATTTTTATTTCCTAAGTAGCAGAATTCACCTTACTTCGTCTACCACACCCGACCATATTTTTGGGAAGTGAGATGTTTCGTTGAGGCTGCATCTGCTTTACATAAAAAAAAATTAAGCAAAAAAATATTATCTGATTAACCTCTTGCGTGGCATTTGAATGACATTGGAAACGTCTACCGCAACACAACACTTCACGCTGTGTAATTTTGAAGCGACGCGATTGACACTTGAGTATCGTCAATTTGAGTTGCCAACGGGAACGATACCCACAGGCGACCTAGTACTACACATTGCGGATACTGTTTAAGTCTGCCTCTAGCCGCGGTAAGCGTCGTTCTAATAAACATCCCTGCTCTGGCTTCTAGCAGAGTTTTTCAAGTGATGATATCTCAATCACCTATACTACAACTGTTATAGAAAAATAAAAATCTGATGAGTATGATGCTATGCATACAAGAAAAAAAGAGGGAGAAGCGTAAAATAGACCAGGTAAATAAACAATTTTGGAAAGAAATCGGTCACTTACGAAATTTTGAAGTTAATAATAGTAATAAGAACTAATGAAAAATAAAGAAACGTGAAAGGTTTTTAACGAGGTGTTAATTAATTAAATTAGCTTTCTTGATGTTTCACCATGCATGCCCAACAAGAGCCGAGATTTACTAAGGAAGAAATACATATTTTTATAGTTATAATTTCCTGAATTTCTTTATCAAATGACATGTTGCCAATGTACAAATGATTACACACACACAAAAAATTAACTTCTATTTTTATTAAATTGTTCGTGGGTCTTTCACATATACATCTGACTGATTACTACAAAAATGCTTGCTGTTGATTAATATTGATTGTTAACTATTTAAACAAACCAAATGATGAGTACTA
The DNA here is from genome assembly GCA_031002005.1 of Vandiemenella viatica. Taxonomy (NCBI): domain Eukaryota; kingdom Metazoa; phylum Arthropoda; class Insecta; order Orthoptera; family Morabidae; genus Vandiemenella; species Vandiemenella viatica. The sequence continues at coordinate 109,017,902 of JARYHS010008075.1, read as the reverse complement.
AGTGTTCCCTCCACACTTTGAACTAAATAATATTGCGCTGAAAATGAGTACAAGTAACAATCTAGCATTGTCAAAGTCTTACTCAACAGTCCAATTAGCGCAAAATTTTAATTACCATGAGCGAAGTGAGCCTTTACGCTAGGAGACATTTTGTACACTTTTGTAGTACATTTTTTGAAAAAATTGCTGCACCTGTAGATGTGAAATTGAGCATACTAATTCAAAGTCAAATCTAGATATGCCATCAATCATTATTTTTGTAAAAATAACAAATTAAATGTAATAATTTTTATTATTTTTATTCCTTCATGCTGACTAGGATAGGTCTTCTGTGTGGAAATCGCTATCGTAGAACGAACTAGTCTGGCACGTCACCTCTGGTTTCTCGCCCTAAAGCAGTTCTGCCTGGTGGGCCTCCGTTTAAGAGAAATCTTCGATTAAAAAGTGTAAAAATTGTTTCTAAATGACTTATAGCTATACAGAAGATCTTTAGATAATAACATTGAATTAGCCATTTGTGTTAAGCCGGGGTTCCTGAGCGGGGGTCCTCTGTTCGATCCCAAGAAACAATTTTTTTCTGTTTGTATTTTTTTAATTGCTATTCGAACTTGTAGCATTACAAATTTGTTTTGAAACAAATTCTCCAAATTATTTATTTTCCTTTGAATGATGTAAACCATAAAAACATTTGAAACAAAAATTACATGCACACCAAGAGCATTTTATAACGGATACCCTTCCACAGCCATGTGCAGTATTATTATTTGTAACAATTAATTTATGGGAGCACGTTGATATGAAAAAGGAAGATGGAAGCATTTCTATTTTCTGTTCTTTACATGATTTTTTAAAATATAAAACTGTTTAAAAGAGGTGCAAATCATATTACTGAAAAAGTGTCTTTTGTTCTTACGTTAGAGTTATATCAAAATTTAAATATAATCCTGGTGTTAAAAACAATGAAAATGTTTACGAGCAACAAGTTTTGTTGCGAGTTCTTTGGCTACACTTAAATGATCTAAATCCACAAAATAGCACCTGGAATATTATATGTGAGCAGAATTTTACAAATGAAGGTATTTTGAATAATGATTTAGATGATATGGTATAAAATTTAGAAGACGAGGAAGATTAAAAGAAATAGACCAAGTAGAAGTAAATCAACCATACGACTGGATGAATGTAGCCGCTGGACCGAATAATAATCAATGGATCTAGGTAGAGGAGAAATCGATATCAAATATAATTAGCATACTATTTCAAATGAACAAGTATTGAATATATTAGAACATGTTATTGAAAATGAAAAATTAACAGAAAATCAGAGAAATGTTTATAATATGTTTACACCAACGAATATTGTTTTTTCTAATGAACAAGAAGAACTGATAAATATATTTGAAAAACAACTTAATTAACTACAAGGTTATCAAGAAGAACTTCCAATTAAAATAATTGTTATTCAAGGGAAAACTGGATCTGGAACAGTACATTAATTAATTATTTTACCATTCGATTGAATCAAATGTTGGGACCATCTTCTTATCTATTGCTTGCGCCAACTGGTGCTCCTGCTGTCGAAATAAATGGTTCAACAATACATTCCAAACTTTTAATAGGAGTAAATAAAATATTTAGAGAGCTCAGTTTACATTCACTTTCTCTATTTCGAAAGGAAATTCATAAGTGTAAATTTCTGTTCATAGATGAAATTAGTATGATTTGATGCAGTGTTTTGAGGAAAATTGATTTTCCATTACGGAGAGCTATTCCTTCAAGACAAGATGAACCATTTGCTGGATTGGTAACATATATATATATATATATTAAACAGTTATCGCCTGTTAATGACAGACCACTTTACAGTGATAAAATAGAAGAAAATTAATTCCTCTTAGAAGGGAAACTGTTATTCAACTCAAGTATTCAAAAATATTGTTTTTTATCAGTATCATTCCGACAAAATGAATCTCAACAATTATTTCAAGATATATTTATATACTTGATCGTATTGGGAACGGCGTGAGTACAATTCAAGACTAAAACAAATTAATGACATGTTGTCTACAAATTTTTCCATTATAAGTTTTTCAACGATGCTATCAGACTATTTGCAACAAATAAAGATGTAAAAGAATTTAATCATCAAAAATTAAAAGAATTGTGTCAACCTGTTGCTCATATTCCAGCTGTTCATAATTTTTCTGCAGCAAAATCAGCAAGTGCTGAATTATTAGGGGGACTGGAACCATTTATAACTTTGTCTAGTGGATCTAAAGTTACGTTACGCTCTAATTTATGCGTCGAAAAGGATTAGTGAATGAAGCTTTAGGTTATTTTCAGGATATTATTTATGAAGTAAATCTATGTCTGCCTGATCAAATGCTACGAGTGATAATGGTTCGCTTTGAAAATTATTTTCATTTTTCTTATCAAAATAGTGGTTGTGTTCCAATTCCACCCACAACTAAATTTTGTAAAAGAGGGAATATTACTTGTTCAAGAAAACAATTTCCATTTGAATTAGTTTTTGCAATAACACTTCATAAAGCTCAATGTTTAGCATTGGATATACTGTTGTGGATATTGGAGACAAAAACACTTCTGTAGGTTTAAAACAAGTTGCGTTATCGAAAGTAAAAACTTTAGAAAGCCTAGCATTAAATAGGAGATTTTCTTATGACAGAATTAGTAATATTAAAAATTCGAGTATGTTACAATGTAGAAAACAGGAATGAAACTCGAATGAGAAATTTTCTATCTGATTAAAATCAAATTAAAAAAATTAATTTTTAAAATATTTAAAGATTGTGTCTTATTACAAATGTGCCTAATAATTTTTTGTCAACAAACTAAAACCACGTATTTTGATGATAGTTCGTGAAGTTTAAATATTAAAATTGTTATGATTATTTATTAATTTGTCTACTTGTATATAATATTTCATATAACAAAACTTCACGCGCCACCACAAAGCCGTGCTTTTAGCTAGTTCAAGCTCGTTTTAAATAGTTTTAAATGAAAAAAAAATTACTGGATACGTACTCTTTTCTCTAATCCACCCACAAACTTAACGTTGGACGTTTGTTCATCCGCTATGTTTCCCAAGAGTGCCAAGAGATGCGACTGGCGGCCTTCTTCCTTGCAGGTCGCGTGAGACTGGTAGGATACCCGTAGATACGCGTCTCTTGGGAACCACGCTGTTTGTGCCTCCCCATTACACACCATAGGAAGTGATTTACTAGATACTCTCGAGATACTCAAGTATCCGTCGCATCGCCTGGGAATTGCGCAGTGTGAAGAAGGCCTTAATGTTTTAGTTTTTACTAGTATCACATAAAGCTTGTGCTATTTCTCATTTTTTATATAAATTTATATACAGACCTATTTTAAGACCTTACTTTCAATTTAATCAGAATGTCTCCTGGTAGTGTTTTCAACAGAGACTAATGTCATAGTCGACTTAACATCTCTGCAGGGCAGTGTCCGCTTATTGTTGGATCTACGCATCACAGAAATCAGTGACACATCACTCAATAGATTAGATCTCTTCTACACTATTACCTCGTTCCCTACTGAATATTACATTATCATCACCTCCATACGCTAGAAATCACACAGATTCCCACAGATTACTCATAATTGTAAATGAAGCATCTAACCTATAAAGATGGTCCAAAAATATTTAAAACTTAGATTTTTATGTTTATGTTTTGAAACTCTAAAATATACACATTCATCTTTGAAAACATGAGCGTAATGTTGTCTTACGATGAGAATGTAGTGAGTATATTTGATTCATTTAGTCTTGGTTCGTATGAAATTAAGGCGAAAAGTCCTCGTCCTGGAGCAGACAATGACTTCCCTATCAGTGTATTTTTTACTGATTTTACAGATATATCAGTAATGAACGTTATGCTCTAACTTAGACTGTGAAGCAGTTTTCTTTGTGTTGCTACTTTTTATGGTAGAAGTTATTAGGTTCTTAGGGTTTAGTTTATATATATTGATTAATTAAAAAGTCCACCAGAAGGTTATGTTGAAAATTTGTTTATTTGCTCAAAACGAAGTCAGCGATATTCACAAGCATAGATACAATACAGAGATGCACTTCTGAGCCGTCGCAAATAAAATCTCTGTGAACTAAATTTGAAAAACTAACTGGATGAATCTCTCTGTAAAACTGAATACTGAATACTGACTCTGACCAGCCGATCTGTTTATATAGTCTCTATCGAAATTACGAGAATTCTTCAAAGGCATCCGCCTGATATTTCTCGAACATTAACAATCACTCAAACAATCAAACATATTAAAAACAATCGGAATTAATACAAAATCACTTAACAACATTACAAAATGATCAGAAATGGTAATTAGAGATACTTAAATACAAAATTATTTGCAGAAATCATCTCAAACTGTAGAAAATTATCCTGTAGACATCATAACTTGCATTAATACATGGAATTACAAACATTTAAGAAATTCTTTTGCACCATTCGGTTCTTAAACATATTAAATGGACTTTAAATAATTTTCTTTCATAAAACGAAGTCTATATACACTAATTTACAAATAATTACAAAACAAACATACCAGATCATATTCAAGCAAACTTTAGCTCACTACAAATACTTCATACAGTACAATACTATTCAAAATTCAGGTATGAGGGCTGTTACAAAGCGTTGTGTGTTTCTCGTTGAAATGGATGAACTTAAACATCATGCTGTCATAAAATTCTAATTTTTGGTTGGTTTATCACCAACCGGAATTCATTCAAATGTTAGGATTTATAGTCTTAATTTAAACTTGACCATATATCCCTAGAAGATATGTCACGGGAAGGACGTTAAAAAACTGCAAGTACAGATGAAAAAGGGTGTGAAACAAATTCGCAACAATGTTTGGACGTGATGAGAGATCTGGGAAGCTTTAATCCACAGTGTGTATCTTTTTAAAAAGAATCATACCAATCATAAGTGCCTATTGCCTACTGTTGACGAGATGTGTGTCGGCCATTGCAAACTAGAAACAGCAACCAAAATAGGGGTTGGAAGACAGAGACTCTGCACCAAAAAAGGAAAGCCGGTTTAATCGGTCAGAAAGGTCATGGCCAGTGTTTTCTGAAATACGAGAAGAATTCTTCTTCTTTATTACTTTGGAAGTGGCAAATGAATAACTGGCGAGTATTACGAAAAACCTGCTTAAGTTGCATAAAATATTCTTGAAAAAAGCCTGGATTGCAAAAGAAAAACATCGTCTTTCACCATTAAAATATGCTTGTCCACAAAGATGACTACGTTTATAAAGGAATGCATTTTTAGCATAAAATCCAACTTTTTCTCTACCAGCCAGAGAAAATTTCACCTGCTAGAGAACAAATGTTAGTAAAATTAATGGTACTATTTTTATACATGATACATATGATCTACAATTTACTTCATTTCAGGATGTTTTTCCAAATCATAGTAGGCTACGTAATAACATTTTATGCAATCCATGAACACAAACAAAAGAATAATTAAAGAAAGTCGTATATGACGAAAATAGGTATAAGGATTTGAATTTGCAGCGACACATGTAAGCCCTGTCCTCAGTTAAGTTTATCAATCATTTCTTTTAATCTGTCAAAAATCTTAACCAATCAGTCGTAAAATGTATTGTACAACATTATTTACAGGCACAGAAAAAGTAGTAACGTGCTTCTCAAAGAATACTTCTAATCTCTGTATTAGGTACTAAGTAAAATAGATAAGAAAACTGGACGCACATTTACAGAAGAAACAGTAACATAAGTACTGCCTGAAATCTAAATGAAAGAAATGCATCGATTATCTGATTCTGATAAATAAATGATAGTTTAGTTTTCACTTCTGTTTAAAAAAAGAAAACTTCCATCTGTAAATTCAATGAGATCGTGTTTTGATCTAAATTCCTTACCATCGCTCAGGAAAGGAATAGGAAAAGATGCCATGAGGTTATTTCAATAAGGAAATTTGATGTATACCCATCACTTATAAAGTTCAAGGAAGGAGGGATACGAGGACCACAAACATTTCACAAAAACACATCCCTTACTCATGATTAAGACCCGTTTCAGAAATGCTGTGTTTGTATAGTGCTTTACATCAACTTTGTTAAGTGATGGGACTTTCTTATAATTCATTTCAACATTACTATTTCTTGCCTCATTCACCCAACAGGCTAAAACTAGGTTTCTGTATTAAAATGTCCATAGTGATATAAAATTTTTTTTAATACCTCAAATCCGAAAAAAATTAGTTGTTTAACGTCTCATAACGTAACAAAAATAGTTAGAACCCACATCAGAAGATTTATGTGTAATAATATTACAGCTATTTGTTGACGAATGTGACGTTCTGACTCAACAGCATCGTGAAAAATCGAAATACTTTCCAAAATGATTTTTTTACGAAAGGCCATTATCACTTTCATCAGCACTGTCAAAATATATGAAGAAATTATATTTAAATTTTTTAGAACACTAATGTAAAAATGAAATGCAAATCCAGTTTAATTTTGGTCAAGAAATGTCGACATGTACAGCAATATCTGCCTTTAGGGTGATATATTTGAAGTAATTAATACAAAAACAAATTTTGGGAAAGTTTTGTGATAGGAGTAAAACTTCAGACAGTGTGAAGATAGATTTCGGATTAATAAATTTAACGACATGGAATTTCTGATAAGTAAGGACTTTGGTTTAAATCTTGTAAATAAAATAATAAGCATGTAAATGTACTCATATTCAAGATTACAAACTCAGAATGGGATAGACACGGACATCATAAACACTATTTCTTTATCTTATGTAGAGTCTTAATAAACAGAAGTCACAGAAACTTATTTTTAAAACAATGCGTGATGCACCGGGCATCGTGCAAAATCAGTTTGAATATTTAGGTATTGTAAAATTACAACAGACTACACAGAATTCCTGTCGTCTTTTAACAGACAGTCGTGTATATCCAGCATTAAACGTCTATATACTTACTTGTATACGTAACTAAGAAAGTAATATTGATTAAAAAATAATTCATTGCCAAATATATACAGACTGCTAGTAAATGGTACCTGACAAAATATGAACGAGTTTCTATTTAAAATTCATTTAGATCCGTACTAAAATTATTATATTGGTTTTAAATAACTAGCACTAATAAAATAATATGACTGATACAAAGAACGGATCGATTGCAAAGTTATTTTCGCCCCTGGCATGTATGAAATGGAATATCCTCTTTATGCTTGCTCCTTTCGGCACACACCTTATCCGCCTCAACCCTGCCATCTCTCCAGCTCCTTCGTTTTCCTCCTGAAATCCGCTGGAAATCGAGTTAGGGATGACAGCACGCTGCAGAAAGAGGCCTCTCTCGGTAATGATGTCTCAAGGGGCGAATTGTTTCCATGATTCGAATAGCAATCGGAACAAATTGTTGAACTCGAATGCTACAAAAATGCTCAGTCATAAATTTGTCATCTGTGTATTCATTCGCCAGAGGAAGATTATTTCTGTAGCTCTACGTTTACGCGTAAGAGAAATAGAAATCAAGCGTTTCGAAATCATTTAACAATTCATCTTAGATACCGAATGAAAATTGAATACTAAATGAAAATAAGATGTTATATCATCAGATTAAACATTCGGAAACGTATACTAGTATTTGATGATATTATTTCCTTATCAACATATTTGTATACACGTGATTTTGTTTGCATGTTTGGTAGGGATGAACAATTACAGTGAATGAAAAAGACAGCAACATCACAAACGCGTAAGTTCTTATGTCAGCAGATTATTAAGAAGTTACTGATGACTTCACTGTGAATCTCACGCAGAAACCTGTTTACCTAGGTTACTCTCCTTTACACGAAAAGCCATCTTCTTGGCCAACGATTCAAATATTTGCACTTTATTTATGCTATTCTAAAAATGGGGCTGTGACTATATAATTAAGGTATAATTATTTATAAAAGTTACTGATATGGGCTATTTGGAAGTCCCTGAACCCAGAGTAATTTGTTTCTAGAATTAGTGTCTGTTTTCTGGATCTTTCGGCATCAGACAATTATTGCTTGACATATTTTAATGGGTTTTTCACAGTTTGAAATTTTTGGTTTGACTTAAAATATGAAGTACTACGCTACGTCTGCTCGCGGTGGAGCATAAAGTCGAAACATGTTCTGAATATTATTTTTTTTATTATAATCTGGCATTAGTTGAAAGGTACTCGACGTATTTTGACTTTGTCTTTGACGCTTGAAATGTAAGAGATAGACTTAAAATTTGAATTAAATAATATCAGCACTTTACTTCACTTGAGGATGGACCTCAAAATTAAACTCTGATCAAAACTTCAGCAAAAAAAAAAAAAGTGCAGTAGAACTACAATTATCCGAACTCCGACTATCCGAATCACTGAATATACGAATCGCTTTTTAAGACGTGCGTGAAACAAATTGAAAGGCATACCAACTGAAGAAGAAAAGGAGGAAAATGAAAAAGAAGATCAAGGAAAGGAAAGGGAAGAGACAGGAGAAGATGGGGATGACGTGTCAGTTGAGGAATTCAGAAACATTTTTTAAAAAATTCATGGATTTCTATAAGTTAGTGCTGTAGTGGATGGTGTGTGATTCGTCAGACCCTGGGTATGAAATTCTAAATGATGATGAACTTATTGAAAGTGTGAGAGAAGAAAGTGTCGAGGAAAAAGATGACCTTAATGTCGAAGTTGAAGCAGAAACGGGACCATCAGCTAGTCAAGCATTTGCCGGCCTTGAAACTGCGTTGAAGTGGATGGAGCGTCAGCCCGAGTGTGACCACATGCAACTTCTCACTGTCAAGCGGATGCGCGACTTGGCTGCCCGAAAATCGATGAATACAGTCAAACAGCTTACTTTGACCGAGATTTTCAGCAAGTAATGACTTTTATCTACAGTACGGTATGTACAAACCGTACTAATGTACAACACTTGTAAGTACACTTAACATGTAAAAGTGTTGCTTTTCATTTAATAAATTAAAAGCTCTTTTTCTTTAAACATAATGTTTCTCCCATTTTCAACATACATACAGTAATTAATTAATTAATTAAAATAGACCCTTTTTCGGAAAAAAATCCAATCATACGAATTTTTGATTATCAGAATTGATTCGGATAATTGGAGTTCTACTGTGTTTAATTTCGATGAATATATTGAATTTTCTGAAAATAGTTATATTCTGATGTATATATGTAAATAAGACAAAAATATATTAACATTGCTAGCAGAAACAAATGTTACAACTACCAGTTCTAATTCTTAGTTCCTTTCATATGTCTTTACGGCTTGTCGATGTCGAGATCACTTGAGGAGGGAGATGATAGATGGGCAAGGAATGGGAAACAATTCGGCCACGATCTTTTGGAGGACTGTGGTACAAAACCGAAATCTGGTTGGTTGGACGGGGATTTGAGCCCGTGTCATCCAAAGTGCGAGGCGTGAATGTTGCCGCTCAACCACCACTTTCCGGCTCTTATTTACACATGTGCACTAACAAACCTGGTTCATGAGAACGAAGTCACGGACAAAATTTTAGTTTTGGAGGTAGCAAAAAGAGACATACTCAATATTTGTATATGGTGCTTTCGCGTATTTCTGTTAATTATTTTTAGACCTGGCACGGTAATCGTTACAAAATAAACTAAGCCACTGGAAATGCACACAAAGAGTAGCAAAATTTTGGGGTGTATACTTGTGACTATATGATTTCAATCCAGATTTTGGAAAGAAATACGAATGAACGCCTGCGTTTTCAGTCAACATATTTTGAGGAAATACCACTCACTCGTAGAGGAACTCACAAAATGATATAAACAAACGTCAGATTAGAAGTACCTTACGAAAAATTACATTTTTCGTAAATATTGATTTCAACAAGTAGAAAATACAGTATATATATTTATATTTGTTGATTCCAGCTAGAACCACGTTAAGCCTTCTTGCAATAGGCAGCGAGTTTCATGTTCTTTTGGGCTCCTATAAAGTCCTTCATTCGTTTTGAGTGGGCCTGTTTGCGCTCTTCTGTTTTGGAGTTTTCGTCTCGGTTTGTCCCACTTGTCATTAATTTCTGACATTAATATGAAATTGATATTACTTTTAGTTAAAAATACTAATAACTGAATTTTCTATATTTATTTATAATTTTCTATAATGTTTCGATGTGTATGTTATTTTCACTTTTAGAAGAGGACATGCCGAATTTCACCTACATTTTATACCAAATGCTGAATCAGCAGGATTTATTTCCCTTGCACCTCAGCGGGTACTGTTTTTTATTTAACTTTCGTCGACTACAAGTGCTGTTTTCTGCTTTCCATGAACCAATAGAGTAGTGACAATTAGGACAGAGAAAATTATTTAAAATATGCGAACAGATACTTTATGCTTTTGTGAAAAGACTGATTGAATATTACAATCCTTCCGTCTCGTATCAGAAAAAATTGCGCATAGAAAGTGGCTATAGATTATTATTACAAAATGTGTGCCAACACTGCTTAATTCAGCCAGATATTATTCTGTTTTGACCTCTCAATTTAATTCTGATAATTGCTGTAACTGAGCTGGTATCTACCCCTCCATATCTACGCGTATAAGTCAGAGCTATACAGCCGTTCAATCTATGAAGTCCTGTTCAGTAGCCTCCTTCGTTCTGGTTGTAGAGAGCAGTACAAGTGAACTAACCAGCATTGTTCTTCAAACCTGGGAACATTAAAACCGCAAATACTACTGACAAAACCACTGCACTCAAGGACTGCTAAAGTGGATAAATGTACCCCAAAATGTTATATTTAAGAGTAATGGCACAGATTAATTGGTGTGTTACTAGACATCACTGAAGCTCAATAATCAAACTTTTAGCACCAATATTTACTTTGTAACATGACTTGTCAAGCACTCTGAAGAACGATATTCAGCAAAAAATATCACATATATATTAATTACTATATTTACTTGTTGAATTTACTTTATAGAATTGTTGTTTTGAAATGTGTAACGCTTAATTTAATAAACCGAATGCTGCTTTAATTGGTTTTAGTATCCTTGCGCCCAATCAACATAAATCATAATTCGACAATTTGGTGGCTACGGAAAATCATCGCGCGTTACAAATAATCGATTTAATGCTGAAAGGAAAATGATATCCACGTCAGCATAAAATAATATAATATTTTTCTACTTCTTCACAGTAGTGAAAGAAAACTACTTGACAGCTAAAATTATTCCCCTCATTGAACATCACTGATCCAACGGTTCGATTCCACCACGGTTTGGTACCCTCAGAATGAACATATATTCTTTTCTTTCCTTTTCCTAATTTATGCATTTACTGTATCATATCTTATAGTTCAATAGTGAACCTTTTCCGCATTTGTAGTTATAATTTGTTTTATTGGATGATAAAATTCACCTGTCCATCCAATTGGTATAAAATTGTGATCTGAAATCCCTGATAGTAAAACTACATCCTCTCACTAGGATCTTCTTTCACTCAGTGATTAATAATACCTAAAACAATTAGTAAAAGAAAAACTCATGAAATTTTGATTACTATCCCAATCTGTTACATATTTTTAAACCAATTATTATCAAAAAAAACTAAATTAGCGAAAAAAGCTTTTATAAAACAACCATTACATTAAAATTATTTAATTATATAAACAAAAATTAATATTGAAATGATGTCTTCACGGGTGTACCGCCGGATAGTATTAGCCGTCTTTTAAGGGAACATACCTTACTTATGCTCCCCATTTCGGCGCATGTAAATTTTTGTTTCGTAGGGAAATTTTTATAAAGACGAAATTTTTCCAGAAATAGCATGTTTCGCTATAGAAAATCATCGTTACTTGAAACAGATACATAGTTTCGCTTATAAAACCCAAAAGTCACAATCTATGAAACAGTAAAGCTACGTCACTGAAAAATCTAACCTTCACACTTTAAGTTCAATTTGTAGTTTTTGATATATTTGGTACACAGTATGTTTTCAGTTGTACCACCACGATTTAATCCTAAATACCAGTAGAATAAATAAAATAATCCAGTAACAATAGCACCAGAAAACACAACCCTACTCGCTTCGCACAATTAAATGATAAAGGCTATCATTGAAGACTATATCTATATTAATTCAAATAAACAAAAAAAATTAAATCTAACTTTTTTTGGGTTAACAGAAGATACGTTTTGATGTATTGCTTACCACCCACGTCGAACATATACCAAGGACATTTATTCTCTGAATTTCTCTCACCCGATTTTCCCTGAGTACCAGATCTTCTAATGAAGTTAAGTCATCCTTAGGCGTCTTTAAGGCTTCATTTTTCTTTTCTGATGTTTTCGCCTCATGTGGAATTTTATGTTTTTGGCTAACCGGTCGCGTACTTCCATAGACTTTGGTGGAAACTGGACCGCCTCTAGAACATGATTAAATGTATCTTCAGCCGGCTTAATTTTTTAAACGCGGAAATCCGGTGTTGTCGTTTGTAATGCTGTTAATTTTCCCTTCAAAATCTTTAAATTACTCATTCTATTTCGAGTGTATATGACTACAGTACGTTCGAAATAAACGGCCAAGCCCTCGCGTATATTGTCGCCTGTTAGAGAGCCGAGCGGAAGCTTATAACTACGACAGATGGACTTTGGATCCGCCTCAACCGTCGCCAGTAAAAGAAACGGCTTCTGTCTGCGATGTCGTGCCGAGGATTAGGTTAAATACTTATTTGATACTAGCAGTTAGTAAACAAGCTCTGTAAATGACTATACTCTCTTCTGTTAGCATTTTGGCAGACATCTGAATGAACACTTAGCATAATTTATCTAGAATTATTATTATAGCTTACTTCTGTGATCAGGTAGCTTGAAAGGAAACACACAGCGTATAAAGCAATTGGCTATTAATTAATAATACGTTGCGAAGGAAAGAACACTATTACAAACACTTCAGATATAGATATTATTTCATAAACACATTGATTGCAATATAGTTATGATGGCGCGGGGAATACTATTACGATATGTTTGGGTAGCAACGATAGTAGGCTTGGTATTGAATCAATCTCTAAATAAGTTGTAGGATGGAGTCATATGAGACAGTTCCTGATTTAATGCTATTATGAAATATTACATAAGCTCAGCATGGAATAAATATATAGCAACAGATTACCTCAATTTGGCGATGTTGTGAGTCGGAAGATGTTGGGACGCGACCGACTAACTAGAGTTTTCGCCATGATGGCGCGCAGTCAGTGCAAGTGGAGGGGGTAAGCTAACTTCCGATTGGCTAATAAAGATTTTAGTATGAGCAGCTGTTCTGACTGGCTACTAATGATGTCACTGAGATTCTAGAGTAGGGGTAAAGCTTTGCGCAGCCACTTGCATGCTGACGGTAGTTTCTCACCGGCTCCACTCTCACGCATAACCATGCAGTGGTAAGTGTCAGATGCCACGAGAACTATGGCTTATAAGACTCAACAGAGCATCCGGTCCTAATGTTACAAACTGTGAAACAGCTCTGGGTTGGCCTTGACTGCCAGGAACGAAATGAAATAAAGATTTTATGCTATCCCCAAAAGCAATCATGAGACAATATTTCTCTATTGGTTAACTCACTGGGCGATACACTTGTATTTTCACATGTATAATGGCTAGACCGTCCAGTCATTTTACCAATCTTCGGAAGTAAATTGGCTGTCATTGGCTGATAAAAAAAGTCTTTGGATACCTACTTTTCCGAAAATAATCTTTTTGCATTTTTTATTATTACTTTACGCCTCGCAAAGCCACGAGGTAATTAGAGGCGATAAAAGATTTGGAGCAAAGAAAATAACAGAATTTACCCATGGCCTTTTGAACGAACTATCCTGCCATTCGCCTGGCGTGATTTTGGGAAACTGTGGAATATTGAAATCTGGGTGGCCAGACGGTGATTCGAACCTATGTCCTCCCTAATGCGAGAACCCTGGTTATTACATTTTTTGTACTAATGAAACTGTGGCTTTTCTGAAACTCTGCGAATGTACAACAATGTAAGCATAGCCTTCTTTTGATATATGGAGAGGACCGAGGGTATTTACGGTAACCAAATCTAAGACGTTTTCGGGCTCAATACTTTGCATTAAGCCTCTCGTAGTTGATATTTTTACGTTCTGACGTCTGTCACAGCTTGCTGTTCTTCTGGTAATTTTCTTCTCATATTGATAAATACTACATTCCCTTGACTTTTTAAGCCAATTCTTTGCGTCATAGTGGTCATGATTCAAATGAATGTAATCAATGAGTATATCTGATTAATTTCGGGCCCACATGACTATCGGTTTTTAGAAAACTCGTCTCTCCTGTAGAGCAGCACTACATGAAATATTTTACAATACTTCAACAACTTACGACTTTTCATTTCCCTCTGGAATGCCTATTCCTTCCTTGTTTTTCAATTTGGAAGTTTCGCAGACAGGTTCAGCGTAGCCTGCAGCTGTGGTTCCTTTTCAAAAATCGGTCTTTGCCAGTCCTAACTCTGCCCCCACGACTTTAGTCATTTCTTCTTCGTCCCTTCTTCCACTGTTTCTCACAGTAAAATATCTCTTCATCTGATTCGCATGGTTTTTTTCGTATGTTTAGTCGTTATTCTCTTTTTGTTTATGTTCACTTACACCTCAAATAGTTGCTAATTCATTGTTACTATCCAACAAATCTTCTTCTGAGTCCAAAAGGTGCACTGATGCCGTTGTTTCTGACGCGTTACCTACTTCTTCCCCTTTACCTTTTTAGTTCAGATTTAGAATGCAGCAACATGTATATTCAATCTCCTGATTTATAGCATTTTGTTCATTCGAGAGTTGTTAATAGTAAACGTTAGAATAGTTTCCGCATTTAATATGGATAAAAGAAAGAATTATGGGTATTATGTCTTGTTTGACTATTTAAATTAGATTATATCAAATTAGAAAGATGCAAATCTGTTTAGAGTTAAAAGAAATTGTTTTTACTTTATCGGTTTGCAGTACTACAGACGAAGTACTTTGGAATTTTAAGATATTTTTCGGTATGTTGCCTACATGTGTATCTACATGAATACATGTTATTTTTATGAACGAATGATAATTAGTAAATAGTAGTAATAAGAGTTTAATATGATAAAAGTAAAAGGGAAATAAATTATGTAAATTGGAGATAAGCAATTATGTATAAGCCAGTAGTTTGTATTAAATGTGATGTAACATTTTAGAGTTATAATTTATTCTTCATTCTCTTACATTTTAGGTATTTCTTATTCAAGTTGACTGTTCTCTTAAGATATTATCTTTATATATTTACATATATATATATTTCTTCTGTGCGTGTTTATTTGACTGAACTCCTAAAATGCTGGACGGATTTTTATAAAATTTTGTGTGATTAAGTTGATTCGAGGATGGTTTAGATCAGGGGTGGCCATCAGGCGGCCCACGAAGAACATTTTCCGGCCAGCGAGATTAATAACACTTTTACAAAATATGTTTATCTTATAATGGCCAATGTAGTGAAAACTAATGCATTAAAAATAATTATTTGTGCAAACATATATTTACTTTTAGTGTTATATATTTCTTTACAATGCGTTTAGTATCATTATTATTATATTATATATATTTACATGTAAGAATAATAGTTTACACGGGAGGACGGTCGTTCGAATCCCCGTCTGGGCATCCAGATTTGAGTTTTCCATGGTTTCCCAAATCACTCCAGGCAAATGCTGGGATGCTTCCTTCAAAAGGCCATCGCAGAATTCCTTCCCATTCCTTGCCCCCCATCCTTTCCCGTCTCTAAAGATCTCGCTGTTAAGAGACGTTAAGCAGTTTAAATTTAAAAAAAAAATAGGAAACACAATAATAATAACTCATCATTTTTCAATTTTTCATTCGAAAAAAATATCTATAGTTGGTCTAAATCTAATATGGGGATATATAATTTTGTATGCGGCCCGTGGAGTTATGACGCATTTCCTAAGTGGCCCGCAAGATCATTTGGGTTGGCCACCCCTGGTTTAGATTCAAAAAATTCTAAAAAACTAGCACCTCTCCATTTACATCCCTTAATTTATACAAAACCCAAAGATTTCGATGGAAATTTGCACAAGCATACTTCAAAACAAACAGAAAAATAATCTACATTTGGTTTGCTAAAGCGCAGCCCCTCTTCCAATTTACCCCGTCCCTTTTTAATTTCCGATGTTCTTTATTGAAACCCACAGTTTTTATCCGTTTTCTATTGAAATTTGCACACAAACACTTTAAAACAAGGAGGAAAATGCATTCAGCATTTTATTTAAAAAAACCCAACCCCTCTCCCCCTTTCCAACCCCTTAATTCCTCCTCGACTACCTTATTGTGTCTGTCAACTGGGCTGCCGAGTTCGAGCATTAAATTTACTCATTGCGATTATATGATCATTCGAATTGATGCTGACCTAGATTTCAGAGGATCATGGTAAAATGGAAAGAGCTATATTCTCGGCGTAAAAACAGATCAGGAATCTGCAACAGAAGGAGTTGCATATAATCACTGGTTCATAACTGACATTGATTGCTAATATGGAAATGTGTTACCGATAACGGACGGAGAGGTCCCATTTGGCGTACGTCCAAACGCGTTCAGACGAATTTGCACGTCGCAGAGTGGACATCGATTTCCGAAGTCGCGGTCTGTGTCTGCTGCAGGTGTTCTGCTAATGGTCGGCCCTTCTCTCCTAATAGGACAGCCACGGCTAAACTCACTCACCTGTCTCACGGAGGCAATAGGCGCGTGGCTGATGTCAATTACTAACTTTTCATATAAGTTGAAGAAGAAAACAAACTATTCCAATATACACCAAAATAAAATTTATTAATATTCACACACCATTTACGAAGTGCATTCTTCAACTTCGAAAATATCCCGTGCCCTCGAGGTGGCAGTGATTATTCTGAGCTTGGACTAAATCGAGTACAGATTCTGTAAAATGTAACACAAGCACCTGAATCATAATACAATTATTTCTCCTGAAGAGAACAGGTTCTCCAAATGGGTACACGTTTCGTGTCCTGCGGTCAACTAACATTTACTTTCCTGTCAGATGAAACAGTCTACGCTAACGTTATTGCTATGCACCTGAAATCGAGTAGAAAAAAGAAATCATTAGTTTCTCTGTACCAATACACTTACAAAGTTAGCCAGATTTTTTTTTTTTTTTTTTTTTTTTGTATTTTCACCAAAGGAGTTGCTTTCACTGTAGCAGGAAAAAGTTCATATATGTATGCCAAGAACAAAAGTGTCTGAAGAGCAACGATGATGTAAGTCGAATAAAAATAAATTAGATAAATTAAAGCTAAGTAAACAAGTATAATATACATGAAAAGCAATTATTCTTGTATGTTTTACAGAAGTAGTTTGCTATCTGTTGCTACACAACCAAAAATTCTTTGCAGACGTCTTCTGGGATCTCTCAAACATAGACATAAGGCGTGAATATTGTAGCTGGAAGGGGATCAATGAATGATATAACAAGAAATTGGGGAGAAGAGAAGGTATTAAGACGGATGTGTGATGAAGAACCTGATATTTCTAATCCCATTCTTTTAACTTAGGGCTTTACGACTCGTCAAAGTCTAGGTGAATAGAGCCACGATACAAATGGGGTTAAATAACGGAAAGAAATTCAACTATAGCCTTTTGTAGGAACCACTTCCACATTCGTCCGAAGTTATTTTGAAAAATCAATGGATAACGAAATCTCGATGCCATGATCAGGTGATCAACCCGCGTTATTCCGAGTGCCAGATTCACTCCTAGCGAATGCTGAGATGGTTCCTAAAATAGCCCATGGGCGCCTCCTGCCATATTCCGTATATCCCTTCCTCTGCACAAATGATTATAGGGCCTTACTTTTAGTGAATCGCGGAGTAATAATAATAATAATAATGAGTGCCACTGCTAAGATGCAGAATTAGACAGAACGAAGGAGAGGTTTGTAGAAAGTTTGTGGGAATCCAGAGACCTAGCCTAGTGGGTCGAGCGACTAACGGTCCTGATATTCGGGAGGTTGTTGGTTTAAGTCCCTTTCCGTGATCCTGATTTCGGTTTTTCATGGCTTCCCGAAATCAATCCAAGCGAACGCCGGGATAGTTTCTACAAAATACCATGGCAAAATTTCTTCCAGTTACATGTCTATCGTCAAGTGATCACCAACCCACCGATTTTTCGGTATTTCTAACGATATGTGGTCTGTCCTACCGAAATACCGAAATGTAACGATTTTTTCATGATTTCTGAGAATACGAGTAATTTTTTCCGGTTTCAGATTTTTATGTTGGGCAACCCCTTTCCTTTATGTTTTACGGGGAATCCTCGATCGATTATATAATAAGTAGTTATCTGTTGCAGAATCTTCTCGATGTATTTTGCGAAATACCATGGTGTTCTACAGTTTCGATATGTTTAGGGGATTCATGAGCTAATTGGCTTGTCTATATAAACGAGAATCGGGATTTTATTCGTTCATTAGTTTTAATCTCTTAGAAGAGAAAATATCTCCGAGTTACTACGTCAAAATGTCGTCAGTCGAAGAACCGAGTACAAGCGCAAGTGTAGAAAGAAGAAATATAGGCCTACCTACAATTTTATGGAAAACAATGAGAAGAAGAATTTTCAGGTTGGCTTCAAAAAGTATTAAAAGCGCATACTGTGTCTATTGTGAATGTTGTAATAAGGATATTAATATTATGTCAGGGAAAGACGCTTCCAAGAAACACAATTCTTCACAATTAAATTCGGTACCATTAAAGAATATAAAATCACAAAGATATTGTCATTTACTAAAAAACCTGTTATGCAAATTAAACAAGGTAAAAATATTTGACTATTTTCTACTGAGTACCAGTACTTACATTGTTATTAGCCTCCTTTGTTGCGGAACATTAATCTACCATTATGCAGCACCCACCGAAACTGACACAGTACGTTTGTCCCAATTAAAAAATTTAAGAACAAATAAAATGTTTTATGACGAAACTTCACGCCATAATTGATCAGATTATAGGTAAACAATGTTTATATAACTGTGTGAAGATCTGTAAAATTAAGTTACTGCTTATTGTTGACGAGTCCAATGATCTTAGCACAGCCAAAAACTTGTACTTAGTTGTAAAATATGAAAAAAGCAACGCATCGAAGATTTTTTTTGTTTAGAAGCAATAGCATTTTATATAAAAAATAATCTAATGGGTTTTGCATCTGATGGGTCAAACGTGGGGTGTAACAATTCTGTTGTAACATTGCTGCAAAACGAAATTACCAATATTGAAATGGCACATGCCATCTTCATGCGCCATATGCTTGTGCCAAAGTACCACGGAAATTGTGGCTATTGAGGTTGTATTTTTTTTTTTTTTTTCATATACCGATTGTTGGTACAAATATATCGATATTAGTGGACAGCTCTACCAGTCTCGTGTTTTGACGTTCGAGGCCAGTGCCACCATCCTCTCGCGGCTCCAACAATCAAATTGATACTTCTTCCCTGAAGAGATGTGGGTCGCCAACTGTGTCCTCGTTTCTGTCTTAATACAACTGGCGAAGTTGGTGAAGTAAGTGGTGCATCAAAAACGTTACGCTTGTAAATGAATGCACACTGTACTTTACATTTAAATCACGAAAGTTATGGAGTTTGAAGTACATTTTATATTAAAATATTGTTTAGACGAATTTTTCTTCATTATATTGCAAAACTGGTGCTTTCATAGTAACAGAAATGAAGGTTTAAAGGGTCAAGGATAACTATACAGCCGATATGAAAGGAATGGTAATAGTTAATGGACTATGGACTTCAGTTGTTTTGTTTCTACTTGTTGCAGGTTGGAGTAACCTGGATTCGGACGTCGCGTATCCCGCGGGCCGTTCTCTAGAACACTGCGGGAGCGAGAAGGCTGCGAGGAAGCAATGGGCTGGACTCAGACTGATCCGCTCTTATTCGTACACGCTGGGGAAGGGTAGCGGCATGTGCGAGGTCACGAAGGAGTCCGCTCCCACTGCCGAGTCCGTCAACGGTGATACTGCCAATGGCGATGTTGTCAGTGGCAGCGTTGCGAATGGCAGTGTTGCCAATGGCAATGTTGCCAATGACAGTGTTGCTAATGGCAGTGTTGCTAATGGCAGTGTTGCCAATGGCTGTGTTGTCAGTGACAGCATTGCGAATGGCAGTGTTGCCAATGGCAATGTTGTCAGTGGTAGCATTGCGAATGGCAGTGTTGCTAATGGCAGTGTTGCTAATGGCAGTGTTGCCAATGGCTGTGTTGTCAGTGACAGCATTGCGAATGGCAGTGTTGCCAATGACAATGTTGTCATTGTAAGCATTGCGAATGGCAGTGTTGCCAATGGCAATGTTGTCAGTGGTAGCATTGCGAATGGCAGTGTTGCTAATGACTATGTTGCCAGTGGCAATGTTGTCAGTGGCATCATTGCGAATGGGAACGTTGTCAATTGCATTGTTGTCAATGACAGTGTTGCTAATGGCAGTGTTGCCAATGGCGATGTAGTCAATGACAAAGTTGCGAATGACAGTGCTGTCAATGGCAGTGCTGCTAATGACAGTATTGCCAATGGCAATGTTGTCAACGGCAGTGTTGCCAGTTGCGATACGCACAGTTGCTCTACTGTCAACGGTAACGTTATTAATGCCCCCACTGTAAATGGAAACATCTCAAATGGAGAGGTTGCATCCACCATCGCTAAGAGCTGCCGCTGTCGCACCAGGGCCAGTCTCATGAGGTAAGTAGAGCAGCTCGCTGTAACTGCTGGTGCACTGCGTGTGTACATACTCGTACATTGGGAAAACACTCCAGGTACCGCGGCTGGCGCGCATACTGGCTTCATCAGCACAGCACTGAGCGAAAATATCCAAAATTAGCCACACTTCAAAACATTTAGGTGAAACGGCCTGAGAATTGTTTTTCTTTCAGTATAATGGGTGTTGCCATCAAGAACTCAATTCAAATGAGTGATACAAAGCTCTTGAATCTTGATATAACAGTGAAAATAAGATCATCATTGTTTTAGATAACTCTCTCCCAAATTTTGATGTGCATTAAATAAACCACTAGTAGACTAGAAGGTAATAAATCATGTGATAATATTATTAGAAAAATCTGAATTTATTTAACACATATTACTAATTAAAAATAAAATTGTAATAAATCACTCATTCCATGTTGCTAGGGTACTGCAGCACTATATCATTGTCCAACCAATACTTGAAACAGTACAACATCCGCCACTTTTCGCCATGAACGAAACACGAAAGTTTAGGTAAGATTATTACTTTATAAGGAATGAAAGAAACCGGTTCGCTTCTTACATTTCTTACGTTTTAAATCTCGAAACTTAATATTTTAATCTGAAGAAGTGTGTTTTTACATTAATCAACCTGAAGTACCTGTCCTCTGCTTACCTTAATGTTTAATCAGTTAACATAGCAGTATGTATTTCTTCCTGTAAATTAATCGTCATTTTATCATTAATGTTCGAATCGAGCAGGGAGATTCCGATGTAGGTGGTTCTGATTAACCGAAATTTCTTTACAATCAAAGACTTTCGCGTCCGGAATAAATAGATTCTATGCACCCCGGGTAACACCACGTCAATTAAAAGCTCGGGAAGCTCTGAATGGCTCGACAGCAAACGACAGTTGTGCTTAGGAGTGCGTGTGATGAACATCTCAGTGCAGTTCCTGTCTACAAGAAAACGGAATAAGAGTGGTTGAAATTTTGGAATTTAATCCCAGGAAGTGGTGTTATTCGGAAATAACGGAAACTAGACATTTCTTTTTTATTAATAAATCCAAATCACTTTATTTAAATTAGTGAGATTTAGAAGTTTGTTTCAAACAAAAGCATTGGCTGATTAATCCTTCATGTGTAAATTACTGTTTAATCTTCTTGGTAGCACTGCACGGCCCGGCATTTCGGCTGTAAGTGTGAGCTGCGTGGCGCAGTAGGGGCAGCGCAGAGCAGGGCAGGGCAGCACAGACAATGAAACTGTTATATTAGACCTCAGTTTCGTGCGGCAGTTTACAAAGCATTGTTGTGTTGTGCGAGAAACCGACAAAAAAGCGTAACCAAAAACATGTCGATGCAAAAACTCGTTTTTTGATTTCTGAATCAGATTGGAATGCCGAGCTTGGAAAATTGTTATTACTTTAACAGAAGCTGAGTCAGATAAAAACTACGCAAAAGTGAGTATATGAAAAGAACAAACTCTCATCTGGCTTTTGCAGTGACAAGAGAATTCTCAAAAGATAATTTCCGGATGACTCGAGCGGAGATTCACGGCATAATGTAACCTGTTATTTTCTCGACATAGCTCAAATACTTATTAGAACTGAAGAAAATCTCGCAGTATTTTCGTGGTTATTTATTTAATTATTTAACGTTTGACGGTACATGACATTTATAAGAATGTTTTTCTCATTTATTTCATATTACATTTTTAATAAAACTACATAACAGAACATAAACACTTGAAACTAAAAAGCAGTGTCAACAAATTATGTGTTTCTCGGGGACACTATTGAATGATGTAGTAGAAATAATAAGAAAACAAATAATGTAATAATAGCCTATATTTATCAATATTTTTCGAAGTTTTATTAAAAATTAATTTTAAAAAAAGAAAATAAAAGTGAAGATTGTAAGTGGATGGCTGTATGATAAATAAATGCTGAATTTACTCGCCACTTGTTGGGCTCATTGTCCAAATTTCTGTTTAAATTTAATTTTTATGTATTTATTATGACTGATATTGTGAATCGCAGATTGGTTACGCACCAGATTAATCAATTTTTCTTATTCCATAGTTGAAAATGATTATAAGTAAAGCAAGATTTTAAATAACGCAAGAAGTGTTACGGCAAAAACCGGCACGAGTGAGCTGCGTGGCACAGTTTCTGTGTTGTGATCACAACGTCGCGCAGGCCACGTGCGGTGCAGTACTGCGCTGCCCTGCTCTGCGTCTCAATAAGCGCTGTTCCGCCCCAAAACATAGAGACACAGAAACTGTGCTGCGCTGCCTGCGTCGACTGCGTGTCAATGTGCGCCCGGCCTTAGACTTCAAAAAGCGCCGCGTCCGCGCTGTGTGAATTGGGCCTTGGCACGTGAGTAGAATGCTGCTTCGACTTGTTTTGTGTCAACTTGTTTATTATTGCTAATTATAAAAGTGGTTTCATTTCACAACAGCATTAGTCTTATTATTACGTCGTTAGTGATAAATTCATAAAATTTACTTCAGGATTTAATAATTTCTAAAGGTAAGTACATCTATAATCAAACTGTTGTTTAGTTGGATATACGACATGAGCGCACAACGACAAAAGCGCACAGTCCAAGCGCGTTGGGTGGGGCTGTTATACCTGCCCTCGGCTAACTGCACTGATTCCGACGTTATACTGCCCACAAATTACTAGACACAGCGAAAGGAGTATTTTTCGCAATTACAGCTAGGCTCTGATACATGATATCCATAGTGCTTTATTTTATTGAGTTGATAAACGAAATCAATATGTATCTTTGTTATTGGAAATCGAAGTGGGGTAATTTGGATAATAATTTCTTCTCGTAATCCGAGCCTCACGGAATTGTTTTGCACATTAGATACAGGCATTGCAAGTGTTGTGGTTGGATTAGATTAGATACGCTAGGATTGATAGCTTGTGAAAATAGTTTCGTGGATGTGAGACAGTACTTACAATTATTAATAAATGAATAATATTACCAGCTGCTGATTACCGATTAGTTACTTCACATACCATTAGTATTTTGAATTTCGAATGTTAACTGTGAAGTGTTCCTATGTTAGGAAAGCGACTTCTCGACCTCACTGTGGCCGTTTGCTACCAGTTGTTAATTTCCAAATAATATGAAGTATAAAAACAAATCAGGTGGGCCCCAGAGATTGGAGTGCACCCTATTCTGAGAGAAGCGACATCCAAATCTCAATGTATTATTATTGAAACATGAATTATTGAATTAACCAAGCAAAATGACAAATTACAAGACTGGATGGGATCTAGTGAAAACAAGGTTCACAATCTGTATTTACTATTTACTCCTGTATTTGACAAAATTTTACAAAGATTAAATTTTCCTTTTTTACATCACTTTTTCTGTGGAGCAAGAGAGTCTGTCTCGGGGCAATATCTAGGGTAAAACAATGATGACGCAAAGGTTCCTTTTTCTGAACGGTGATTACCGTGCAGGCGAATCTACGTTGTGCAGTCGGTGGATTGACCAGCTCTCCATCACGGCCGGCTGCCTACTTGCTGTCTCTCCCCGGGGTCAGCTGGGCGGTCGACCTGCCACCCTCGGTCGGTAGCCAACAAGTTCCTCCTGTCTTCCATGCTGCCGGACGAAGCGTCGCTTTCCACCCCTTCTTGATGACATCTGCCAATTGTCTGTCTTTGCAGGGAAGCTGTTTTCGCTGGTTGGCTCAGGACATGCAACAAAACCGCCCTTTTTTTATACTAAAAATATAAATTTTTCCTATTGGCTGCACTCCCTGGCCTCCCCTCACCCTTCGTTCTTGGATACAGATTTACTTTCTATTTTATTTGTTTAACGAAACAGTCCAGGCTGCTCTTGAGCTGTGGTCCTGTCACGGGACTGTTTTCTGCCATCCGTTACATCTAATGGCAACACTCAGGGCCTGGCGTTCCCCAAAAACAAGCAGAACCTCCCCTGGGACCGCCACACACGACGAGAAAAGAAGCACGCACACATGTTTTTCATTCGGAACATTACAACTGCTAATATATAATAGCTCATGATGCTTACAATATATACCAATGCGGTTTCCAGATAAGTGTAATTGCTGCATTTGTAAAACATTTCAACAAAAAGAAATTCATTCACTGTTTTAGCGAATGTGAATAACTTTGTCAGTCACAATCACTCCACAACATCAATTTTTTTGTTAATTTGGAACGTATTCCGTATAAACCTATAGAAATTTCCATTCCGTGTCTTCCGTGAATAAGAAGCTTTGATCGTGTATTAACAATTGACTTTCTTTGCGTTCGTGGGATATGGAAAACTTTTGTACTGTGCATAAATATTTTTATGTCGATTGAGAATATTTTTGCAGTTATCGTTTTAGCTTATTTAGAACAAGGGTAAATATTTACTTTTTATATTATTTTATAATTTACATTGTTTAATTTGAGTTACGTGCGTACCTCTTCCAGAATGACTGACGGTCAAAGAAAACTATCTGGTTACCAGTACAAAAAAAAAAAAAAAAAATTGGAAATGGAATCAGAAAGGCAAAAACAAAACAAATGACAACTCTTAGAATCCAACATCAGGTCCGGATACAAAAGAAGATTCGGAATCGTCAGAGAAGAATGACAAACAAATGGACGAAGTTTTTAAACCAATTGGAACTGACGACACTCTGACTCTATCGCCTAAATAGATTTTTTTTCATTTTACAATCGATCAAGAACTAAATAGACTAGATGATGCATTTAAACAACTTAGTAATCATAGCAACAATTTTAAATTCTTATATAATATATACAATTTACGTTCCATGTCCAAAGAAATGCTACTAAAACACTGAATTTGTTTTAATTATGGCGACTGTGTTGACATAGAATTAACACAGGAAATTTCAGCAGTATCTGGGCTTTTGGGAAATAAAGAAAGCCTAAGCAATGTAGTGAGCGTAATTATTAAGTTAAATATTGCGCCAAAACTTACTATTGCTTTAAGAATATTGCTAAAAATACCAATAACTGTGGCAAATGGTGAAAGGAGTTTCTTTAAGTTAAAATTAATCAAAAACTTTTTACGTTCGACTACTACACAATATAGTGTTAATGGTTTAGCCATTTTGGCAGTTGAGCATGAAATTGCTGATGAAGTAAATTTAAAAGGTGTAATAAAAAAACTTGCAGAACTGCAAGTAAGAAAAAAAAGTCTTCTTTCTGTTTTTAGCGTATTTGATGTAACCTTGTTTATTTTCGAAATAATGGCATTTAGATTGTTTGTGCGACAATATACATTTGTAACAACATTAAAAAATGTAAAAACAAAAAAAAAGGTTAATTTCTGGCTATGTACAGATATTTCTTAATTAATTTCTTCTATTTTGCGCTGCTAGATTATAAATTCAATATGTTTATTTATGAATATATGCTTTTATTAAAATTTAAATAAAATTATTTTTATTCAATAAAAAATAATAAATGTGTACCTTTATTTTAAAAATAAATATATAGGCCCACATATTCCAAAGGGGCGGAAATTTGTCCTGGGCGACAAAACTGTTAGAGCGGGTGCTGGTAGCAGAAAAGACTATTCAGGAAAAGCAAGCATTCTTATCGTTACTAATAGGGTATAGAGAAAAGTAACAGAAAACCAAACCAATGTTATAAACGTAGTACTTTGTGTGTTGGTATCACAAACTAAACAGTTACAGCGATTTTATTGTGCTATCCATATGTTTATAAGTCGTATAGAAAATTTGGGGATATATATCTATCTTTTCGGTGCGGCAATGCATCCGTCAGTGCTGAAAATGTCACAGTTACAAAGAGGGCAGATGGTTTGTGCGTGTTTACCTGAACATTTGCAAAAGAACTACATCTGAACAGCGTCCAAGGTTATAAGTTATAACGGCATACACAGATATTGGAAAGAGCTAAGACTTAGAGTGGACGGAAGTTAAGACTATGTGAGAACGTTATCCGAGTACTGAATAAAATTGCAAAATTACACCAACACAAGAGATAACAGAAACGAGCATCTTGAAAAAGGTTTTTCTACAAAAATAATCCGCAGAATTCTTCATAAACTCAGCATCAATTGCTGGGGCTGCAAATTCGAAATCTTTGATTATCGAAGCCAATGCTGTTATTCGAAAGATACGGTGGGTTTATGAATGAAGAAAACTCAAAGAGATATTTCTCTCATAAGTCTACCTTTTGCTTTGTGCTGTCAAATTTTAATGAGGGGGGGGGGACAGTAGATCTTATTCATTTGGTTCTATCATTTCTCTCGAAAGTGAAATTAGTGTAGTGACCAATAAAAGATTTTAGGAGATCAGGGTGTAGCTATTTTAAAATTTATTATCTTCTTGTATCATGTATTCTTGAATCTCGACGAAGAAATTAACTACCAGACATTTGGTAGATCCGAAGATTGCAGGTTTATTTATTTTATAAGGTAGGAAAATTGTTTATAATTACAATACATTTAATAAAGATTAACACTTAAGAAATCACGTCTAAAGCGGATCAACATTTAACTACAATCCACACGCCATGCATCATCAGCGATAATCCTACTATATCTGTACTTCAGAGAGCTTACATAACCAACGTATCCATAGATGTAAATTCTATTACCTTAAATAAAATTACTATAAAGGCATTATGCCTGTTCTGTTACACTCCCACCGATGGAACCAGGCGGAAGTTGGCATTAACAAAGCCCCGACTTCCGTCGCCAGGTAACCCTTAAACTAAGATTGAAATGATTATACATGTCAGACAAATGAAATGACTTATGAAATACAAAAAATTTGGCTGGCAGCCAGCCACTCGACTACTCTTATGTTAATAACAACAATATTTTTTTTAACATTATTGCACAAACCTTGAAGTCACATATAAATGGAGAAAGAAATACAATGGAACATTAAAACAAAAAAACAAAACAAAGAAGAAGACAATCAAACACCACTCGTTGCACAAAAGTGGATATTGATCTTCATAGTGTTTTTTTTTTTCTTTGTCCCCCAAATGCACACCTTGCCACAGGGCTACAACGGCTAACACTTCACCTACGAAACACAACATGACATGAGTTATTGTTATTATTTTCTTCCAGTTGGTCCTATTACTTTACCTATGTCGAAGCTGAACTTCTAATCGTAAGTTAAAAAAACAAAAATACCTCCTTTTGGACCCTAATGGCCTCAGAAAAGTGAGAAACGTGGAGGATTTGTCTGCATATAAATGCACTTTCAATCAGTGCCTGACCCCGCACTCCCATTCAATTTTACACTTTTATAAGATTTTCGAGAAACCACCTTGAAAACTCCTCTTATTCCATCATTCCGGTACTCTTCTACAACATCCTCTTCTTTCACACCTACCGGCGTTCCCCTCGAATTCCCGGTGTGGTTCTCACACACACTAGTCATTCCCACCAAGGCTGCCCAGCATTCCTTCCTATGTCGCACAGTTCTTGCGTCTCCCCATGATATCACTCTTATCTTTTTATGCTCTGGCACTTCACCCCAATCGAGGTATTTGCATGAGACCGCACACATCATGAAAAAGTCTTTCTGCGTCCCCTTAGCGGCCACATAAGTTTCTTCCCTTAACAATTCTCTATGTACGGCTATCTGCCTATCCACCGACCAATAATGTTGTAGAAACTCCCTCTTGAATTCATTAAATGTGTTACAATTGCCAGCAAACCAGTCGGCCCATCGCCTCGCTCCTCCGGCCAAGTACCAACGAACCATCTCGATCCGCTGTTTTTCAGAAGCAACGGAGAAAGGTGCAAAGTCCTCAAAGTCCCGAATGAATTCAATGGGGTGCATATGCCCATCACCATCAAATTGTTCCCATTCAATTTTCTCTTCGACCCACGCTGCTGTTGAAGTCGAATGATGGCCCCTGACATTGGATACATCCTCCCTTTCTACTGCCGGAACTTTCACTCTTGTAACATCTTCTATCAACGCTGCTGTGGATAATTGGAACTTACCCACATCTTGTGAAATCAACTCGAAATTTGTCATCAAACTGCTTACCTTTTCTTCACCTTCTTTGATGTGTTTTCCCAAAAGGACACAGTGATCTTCTACCGCCTCCAGTCGCCTCCCGTGACTCACATTGACTTCTTCCACGACAACTAACTGTTTACTGAGTACTTCGTTATCCTGTCGTAACAGTATTGTCTCCCTACTCACACTATGCTCTAAGCTAGTTAGCCGTTCCGCTAGCCATTCAGCTTGTTCCTTACAATCAACCTTATGTTGCCTTAATTCTAATTGGAAATTCCCTAATTGTCGAACATTGTCTTCTACCAACATATTTAAATTCCCCACTGTACTCTCAAGTGATTGCAATCGACCCCCAAGCTCAGCCTTCAAATTACTTTCTACTGATTTCAAATTTGATTTCAAATTACTTTCTACTGATTTCAAATTACTTTCTACTGATTTCAAATCAGCCCTCAAGTTGTAATTCATTGACTGCATACTATTTTGAAAAGATTGCAACTGTACCAAGATAGCACGAACTGACCCATCTGTGAACTCAGGACCTGAGTCGTTCAAGGACTCATTTCCTATTGCTGCCATCCCCTCCACCATTTCACTCATTTCTGTAGCCATGTTGTCAAAACTTTCAATGCAATCGCTCCACATTTCGATTGCAAAGAAAAAAATATCCACCGAACCAGCAAGCAAACAAAAAAATTAAGATGGAAACATAAATTCTGCTCCAACACCAATCACAGTTATTGTTAAACAAGGTGTACGCTATTGCATGCAATGAAATGCAAACAAGGTAACAAATATTAATTAATAAAATTCCCCAGGAAAGTTGAAACTAATTTTTTTTTTTTCAATATTAACTCAAACTGACTTTTACTCGGGAAGAAAATAATTTAATTTTTTTTTTTTTTTCAATGCAAATGATCATATTAAAATTCTCTCATGTCAGCTTGTGTTTCTTACAAAGATAAAAAAATTGGCACTTTCCTTTTGAAGAGAAGAACTGCTAGCTTCTAGGACTGCGCCTCGCTCTGCAATGCCGCCCCTTACAGTCTCCCGTAAATGAAGTTGGTTCTCTGCGTCGGTCGTATCGCTCCAGCTGCTGGTGTTACCTATGCGCCGGTCTCGATAATACTGAGCGGATCGGCTCTCCTCGGGAATCGTCGGCTCAATTCGGTTGTCGCGTTCCGGTGGTAATTGCTGCTCGCTTGTTAATTATTGTTACTTTATGTAATTCACTTTTCCTACCTTTTGTTTCAGTGTTTGTCCGTGGTTAATTATGCTTTTAATTAATCCCACTCCAAAACACACTGTCCTGTCGCGGTATTGCCATGTAGCTATTTTAAAATTTATTATCTTCTTGTATCATGTATTCTTGAATCTCGACGAAGAAATTAACTACCAGA
Organism: Vandiemenella viatica; assembly: GCA_031002005.1. Classification (NCBI taxonomy): domain Eukaryota; kingdom Metazoa; phylum Arthropoda; class Insecta; order Orthoptera; family Morabidae; genus Vandiemenella; species Vandiemenella viatica. The sequence goes on along the minus strand of JARYHS010008075.1, from coordinate 108,987,628 downwards.
CATTTGGTAGATCCGAAGATTGCAGGTTTATTTATTTTATAAGGTAGGAAAATTGTTTATAATTACAATACATTTAATAAAGATTAACACTTAAGAAATCACGTCTAAAGCGGATCAACATTTTAACTACAATCAACACGCCATGCATCATCTGCGATAATCCTACTATATCTGTACTTCAGAGAGCTTACATAACCAACGTATCCATAGATGTAAATTCTATTACCTTAAATAAAATTACTATAAAGGCATTATGCCTGTTCTGTTACAAGGGGTACACTGATATGAACCCCAATTCCTTCCTTGGCTAGCACGATCATCTGACCTAAACATTACTGAAGCAATTTTATCTATTTAGGATACTCGAGTCAAAAGGTAGTTTCCTCCTCCATTATCTTTACAACAACTGAGTGATCTGCTTCATGAAGAATGCTATAAAATACGCTGAAGCCTGAGCAGAGTTACTATGAATTAATTATATTTTTTTCTCATTGCTTTACGCTCGTCGACGTCGACGTCTTTAGAGGTGGGATGGGCCTGGGGGCAAGGAACGGAAAGGAATACGCCCATGGCCTTTTGAAGGAAGCATCCCGGCATTCGCCTGGAGTGATTTGGGGAACCATCGAAAACCCAAATCTGGATCCCCGGACGGGGATTCGAACTTGCGTCTTCCCGAATACGTGGCCAGAGCATTAACCGCTCACCCACCACGCTCGTTGAATTAATTACAAGTCGAATACAAGACCTACTGAAGACAAAAGGCCGACTAATTAATAACAAAAGTGTATGTATCTGTTGCTGGCGAACCCATTATTTACCCTCATTCCTGAACATGTGCATAGTAAAATTGAAGATTGATATTAAGTTTTATTGACAAAATATTAGTTAATAAAAGTATTTTATGAAAGAATCGATAGATGAAAATTTTATATATGATGAATTTCTGATATCAGTCAAGGTTTCAAAAAACACGCCGGTTTTTATTTCGTCGTGGCTTATAGGATTATGAGTAAATAGTGAGAAGGGTCGGTTAGTTTTTACGATGAAAAACAAAAAGTGAAAGAGTCATGTATTCCAACCAATCGGTGTTATAGTTAAAAAAAACAGCGCAGTTAAATGTTTTTGTGGTAGCCAAAGCAAAAAGAGAAAAGGAGTTCATTTCATATCCGCAGTAAGTTCGCCATATGACGACTACAATACCGTGGGCAGGAAACAGAACTGCAAGTGGGATGAGCGTTGCTGTTGAATCCCTTGTGACAGACTTCATTTAGCCAGCCATCGCGGCTTACCTTCAAAGCCAGAGCTACATTCATCCGGTGTACAGAACTTACGCGTGGCTAATCTGGGGGCTGTTTCCAGGGCCGTCAACAAGTTGCTCGAGTTTCATCTCAGTTTCGCTATCTTTTATATCAAGAGGGCTGTCGTTGGCTTCAACTTAGTCTCTTACAAAACGAGGGAGGTGTCTGTCTTTAAGCACAGTAATTCACTTCAAATTAAACAGAATATTCTTCAAATGTTTCACAGCGAGCCCTATGTATAAACTACAGGTAAATTTCGCAGATCAGTCTGATCTGTTCGGGGGATCAAGTTCTTTGATCCTTTTCTATTGATTTATTTGGCGTTAGGTCTTGAATATACCATACAGTCAAATGGTGAAATGACAAGCTCTTTTAAAATTAAAAAAAAAGAAATTACAGATATACAGATGCATTAAATATGTATGTCAGTGTCCTTAGGGGACGTCTATTAATTACGCGAGGTCAAATGGGGGGGGGAGGGTCCGGCAAAATCTCACCCAAATCTCACCAAAGGGGAAGGGAGGTCAACGGAAAAACGGAAATCTCACGTGAGGTTTCGAAATTCTGCTTAGAGTGTAGTAAAAAAACGGTCTCAAAAAAAAAAGGTCACACGAATCAGATCTCACCAGAGGGGGGGAGGGGGGGGTCGGACCAGATCCCAGAAAGCCTCACAAGAGGGTGGAGGGGGGGTCTGGAAATCCGGAAAAAAAACCTCACGTATTTTATGGATGCCCCCTTAATATAGTTCATAATGATACAGTAGATTTTGTTGCTATTTGTAACGATAAAACTGTAACACTGGTTGGAAGTGGCCGCTGTGCTCGCACAAGAGACTTGATGAAAGTTGCTTGCCGTTGGTGAAAAGTAGAGCAGTTAAAGAGTAAATGATTGAGGTCCTGTAGTGCCTGTCCGTTACATGTGCAGTAGGGTGTGTTTACCGTCTGGATGCGATAAAGGTGATGCGATAAATGCGCCTTGGTTGAATCTCATACAAACGATAGATTTATTGTACGCGCTGACGTCACGTGCCTGACTAGCAGCGGCCAGAGATGTTACAACGAAAAGACGAAATGAATTGGCAGAATACCTCAATTAACTTTGCTTTTGGTAGCGTTTAATTTTAAATTAAATAGGTACAATTTTTTAAAAACATGGGGTAAAAACTGTGGAATAAAATCGTACTTTACGATCAAATGAAGTTCTTCCTGTTGTTGCCTTTTTTCAATCACTACTGTCCGGCTGCTCGTCCATTTTTTGGTATTCACAGTTGCCTTAAGATTTGAGGCTAAGGACATTAAAATTAAAAATCAGGATTATTTGTTTTGTTTATTATCCTGAAATTAATGAGAAAATTTAATCTCGTATCTTAGCCACATCAGGTCAATCTGTCGTGATTTTTTTACCTTAAAAACGGGAAATATTCTATATCCGTGACCCCAACCAAAACATCGTTGCAGACTTGCACATTTTGACCCTAAAAATGGAAAAAATTCAAAACAAATGGTCATGGGCTTCCATCTAGTTTTTATACCGACAACACGGCGAAATGCAAAGCTGACTTGACTAAAAAAACGCTAGTGTTGTGCAGACTGAACTCAGCACTGTTATTTTCAAAAGAAGTAAGAGAAGATAATCTCTTTGTTGTGAGATATTATGAGAGATTTTTATGGCTGGTCATTTGAATTTCGACTTTCATGAAAATGCGGTGGATAATTGCTAGGCCGTATTTTCAAACAATGAAATGGAAAAATATGTTTCAAAAATGATGAGGGCTATGTATTTCGGGTGATTTTTATCATCATCGCTGGTTATCTTTCAACTGATCTCCAACCAATTGCAAAAATTAAATAGATTTTCACGTTCACCGAGCAAGAAAGGGTAAGTGAAATGAAAATGTAGCCTGTGTTTAGATAAGTTTCTTACTATTCAAAACCTAAGTAAAATGTTATTTGTGGTTTTTATGTATCTGACAGTAAGAATCATATTCAAAAGAATGGCACTTTAGTTATTTTTCATCTTGGTAGATAGGGTACGAAACAGTTTCGGAGAGTAATGCTGATACTTATTAAATCTTCTACAGTGTCCTCATCTTAATGATTACTAACTGCCACAATTACAAGATGATGTCACGAAAGTATCCATTCAAAAAAATCGCGTGTTCGCCTTTTTTTTTACTACTTTGCACTAATATCTACGTCGGAAGGGTTTTGTACGACGCCCACGTAATTATTTTTTATAAAGTAATGGAACTTACAGTCCTCACAATATTGTGAATAGTTGACCAAGCCTGTTTTGGTTAAGTATTATTCAGATTAACAACTGTCGGAAGTATTTATTGAAATTAGAGGATGTCGGCGAAAACATTCAAACAGATATTTTCTTAGTTTCCATTTTGATCGGCCGCACAAGTCTTCGACTGTATGTATTTCTAACTTCTGTTTTGAGTAAAATGATACTAAGTATTTTCTGATAAATTTTATATTCACTCAGATCCCGACAGGTCTTAGAAAAAGCAAACATCAAATAAACTGTTTTTTATTTAATGGAAGAAGTAATTAGGCCACATATGCAATCCGCTTCCTCGCTTTTTCCACTAATAAAAAGCATGCAATAATGTTCAAAACACGAAGCTGAAGTTTTTGTGTAAAGAAAGCTCAAAGTAAGGGAAAACTTGAAATTACTATAGTAAGTAGATTTACTTTCCTTGTAGAGCTATAAACTGACTTTCATCATTTGTGTGATTACAATACGTTCTAAGTGCATGTTTTCTCAATAGGAGATTTAATTTCCCGCAGATCTCAGACACAGCGAGTTTAAACAAAACTACTATCTCTGTTTATAATAAAAATATACCTTTTGTCAATTGAGAAATCGTATCATTCTGTTGGAGAGCGACTGTCTTCAACCCTACTTGCTGTTTCCGCATTCATTAATGTTTTGAACTCATCCCTTAATCACAGGCAACGATGACTGAAGGATCCGCATTATGCATGTCATAAAACATGTATAATTTCTTTTTTTGTGTCTTGTGAACCGATAAGTCGCAGATTGAAATGTTAGTTTTTTACTTTTTTGTATCGCTTTGGATCCTTATAGCTCAAAAATGTTTCGAAGAATTTTGGGTCTATGAAATTAGCATCTTTAGGTATGAGAATGAAATAGACTCTTATCACTCTTTTCTTTGTCAACCTTAACCAAGCAGTTATAACAATTCTGTGCAGTTCTGAGCGGATGTTTCACAATTACGCTGCCTTCAGATCCATTCTCATAACACAGTATGTATACTACATGCAGCTGCCGCTCAGTCCCCTACAGTACGTTATTTACAGCACAATGTGTACAGCTAACTTTGCAGAAAGAACAGTGATAACGATGAATCGCTACGGGACGTCCTTTGTTCTGTCTTGATGTCACGGAAAGCAATAAACGAGGCTCATACTGGGTGACAACCAATATCCTGCCAGCGGGGGACAGAGAGAGAGAGTGGGTTAGAAGGGCGTGCCGTATTTATTGACACTCTTCCCCGAATTCTACATGATTTAAACTTCCAGTCAACTGGAACACGAATCCATACGGAAATCAGTGTACACGACGCACCTTATCTGTGTATCAAACGTAATACTTGTCTGTATAATAAAAATTAATTCCTTCTATAGGAAAGACAAGCGCTTGATTGGTTATGAATTTATTTTACTACGCGCCACTGATTCAGCTTCTTTCTAGAGTCCAGGGGTGGCCAACCCAAATGATCTTGTAGGTCACTTTGGAAATGCATCACAGCTCCGCAGGCCGCATGTAAATTTATACATCGCCACATACGATTTAGAACCACCATATACATTTTTTTAGCAAAAAATTGAAATATAGCAAGTTATTATTATTGTGTAAACTGTAATTCTTATATGTAAACATAGATAATATAATAATAATGATAGTAAACGCACATTTTAAAGAAATATATAACATTAAAAATTATATATTATAAAAAATGTATAAATATAAATTTTGAAAATATGGATGCACAAATAATGTATATCTTTAATACTTTGGGCATTATAAAACATATTTTGTAAAGGTGTGATGAATCTCGCGGACCGGAAAATATTCAACGTGGGCAGCGGGCTGGCCATCCCTGGTCTAGACCTTCGTCTGTCTTCCGAAATACAGATTTTGTTTTTCTCATTTCTTGTTGAGGTTTATAAGAGGATAATCCATTTTTTTACACAAAAATATATTTTTAATTTAGAATATGGCAAAAACATAAAACGTTAATCAAACAAACGGTACAGCTAGCCACTCTAGACCTATTGTTATTCCATTACGGGGTCGGCGTTTCACCAGGTCATGATCTGAGTTTATTACACGGAAAACAGTCGTGTTCTGGATATCAGTAATCCTAAAAAGCAATCGGTAGCTATTCACGTTTACGTAAACCGTCCGCACATGTCGTATTGAATTTATCCAGACTTTACGATTAAAATACGTAAGTTCATATACATCAGATCACGATATCCAAGAGAAGAAAACCTTCCAGTAACATACAGTGAACAAATTTTTATTGAAAGATTTGTACGTACATAAATTCAACATTTGTGTCAGCGAATACGCAGGGGTTTTAAACTGATAACGATCATTATTTTACGTTCCAGCCGCTACTGATGACAATGCTTACCTTTTTTTTAATCCAAACCGATTTATTCAGCGTCCTTCATTTATTATGTGTCCGCTCACCTAGGACCTACATTTCTTACTGCTGACGGCTAATTAGTATTAATTGTAGTCTTTCAATAGATTTCCTCGCTTTTTCTTACTCATTGACGGTACGTTCAGCACTATTCTCATTTTCCATTCTTGATCATATTCCCACCCACTGCATTTTTATTTCTTCTTTAGTATTTCTTTTAATTGATCAAAATGTGGCCTCTCACTAATGCTTTCTTTCCCTTAACTTACTTTTCTATTCTAAGTCTGTCAGCCTTCTCGGCTTTATCCATACTAATGTCCAGATTTCATCGGTATATGCCAAAATGGGATTGCTTCAATCCAGAGGGAAAATATTATTCAGTAATTTGCATGAGTTGCCGTATTTGATCCTCTATTTATCCATTGCTGGTTATTGTTTTTTTTTATTATAATGGTAAAATCCAATCATCTTTTAACTTTCTTCATTGGAAAATTATGTGGGAGCAAGGCAGTGCTGGTACCATGTCTAGTCAATGGCAACACTACCTAGGCTTTCTCGAAGTGATCCGGGTCATTTTTGTACTTAAATTTATTCGATCTGGGTAACCCTCTATGCTTCAAATTTCTATTATGCATAAATATTAGCAATCTTAAATTAAATTTTGTTTAATTCCTATTATTTGGAAGTTATTGAAATTAAAATTTCACTGTTTTTGTTACTCACTGGCTGATGATCATCAAAATTCTAAGTTATTTTCCGTAGTCTTAGAAAGCTGAGGTTTCGTACAAAAATAAAGTTTTACCTTCAAATCATAAGAAAAGTCTAAAAATGTTAATTTTTTATACGTCTACCCTTTATCTACCACAAACACGAAATCGCTTACTAACCTAATATCTTCATATGCCTCAGATTTTCCGTATAAATGGATCTTACTATGCTCAATTAATGTGATAAATTTCGTTCGTCCCCTTATTTTGGAAGTTACTGAAATTAAAAGTTTTTAATCGATTACGACACTCAATCATCATAATTCTACAATACTTCTCATCGTCCTAGAAATAAGTTATTTACTACACGCATATAGTTTCATCCCCAAATCATAAAGAAGTCAGAAACTGGTGATTTATCCAATGGTAGCCCCAAACGTGAAACGTCTCAGCACGTTTATGTACGATTATTACTTTGCTCTGGAAAACACTACATCCTCAATTTTCTGGTTTGGATAGAGATTAAATTTTACTTTGTTCCTACTCTTAGCTTGGACGTTAATCGGAAATTACTTACGACGGAAGTTAAATCTCGCCAAGGACACATACCAATTGTTTGCAAAGAACGCGCGCAATACGAAAAAACAATTCTTACAAATAAATGAATACATAAATAAATATTTAAAAATACCTTAAATTTTTTAAATACGTTTATACCTTGCTTAGAATAAAATCTATCTAATTGTATAATATTTTACATTACTGTTATTGAGATTCTAACATTAATTATTAAATTTTGGAATCGGTACCTAACGTCACTCAGCGGGCAGCCTCCCATCCCCAAGAACCAATTACTGCACTCTGTTTGCTCTTCGAGGTTCCAACGAGACAGCGTCGTTTAGATGAAACTAGTGACGAAAGGAACAGTCATTCCAGAAGAAACAGGGAAAGAAAAAAGAAGCAATATTTTAAAAGAGAGTGATGAGCAGCGCGAAATGAGAATTACAAAAAATTTAGCCAACATAGTGAAAGGTCAAAAAAAAAAAAAAATAAAAAATCATGTTCGCCAGCCTGGCTTGCTATACAGCACATTATTAAATAGTCCACACCAAGAGAAAGCGCTCACAGAAATAACGAGGTTGCGTTATCTATCTAACAAATAGGTTTTTTTATTCGCGGGTTGACATTCCACAACCAACGGAAAATGACTGACGGGCGGATAGCATGGCGAGTACGGTGGCGAAGATGCGGCGTGAAGGGAGAGTTTGATCTGATGTTAAAAAAATTGAGACCCAATTCCAAGTCGTTTAAATATTAGTATGAAATCACTAGAACATGGATACCGGAATTCCGAGATTTCGTAATCCCGGAATCGATGACTGATTTTTCCAATATTTCAATTCCGGAACTCAGTAGCTATACACACACACACACAAATGCGTAGGATCTCAATAGGATTGCTTTATTTTTATGTATATAGTAGCTCTGATATAAAGTCCCTACTAAAATAGAAATGTCGAATACATCGCTGCATACGTGGTATGCATTTCGACTGCGAGAAAGTTCCACCAGGCAATATTAAAGGGATATCCAAAAATCGGAATAAGTGGTCTCAAAAAGAATTTTTTTTTTTTTTGTTGGATCTCAATGAAATTTATATGGAACTATTTGAAAGTATACTCTATCCAATACAAAATTAATTAAAATCGGTCCTCAATTGGTGAATATATCGCTGAATATACATACAAAAAACTACAATCAAATTAAGAGCCTCCTCCTTTTTTTTGAATCGGTTAGAAATAGGGCTAAGTGACAAAAAGTTGTAAGATTTTCTTCTGACCCAACTCTACACTCCACAGTGTGAGTTCCACTTCGCATTTTAAAACAGAATGGTTTCTCTCACTGAGCGTGGTGGGTGAACGGTTAACGTTCTGGCCTCGCATTCGGGAGGACGCGGGTTCGAATCCCTGTCCGGGCATTTGGGTTTTCCATGGTTTCCCCAAATCACTCCAGGCAAATGTTGGGATGCTTCTTTAAAACGCCATGGCCGAATTACTTCTCGTTCCTTCTCCCCAGTCCCATCCCGCCTCTAATGACCTTAGCCGTCAACGATGCGGAAAGCAATAAGTAAAAAAAAAAGTTTCTCTGGGTGTTATCATTAAGAAAAAGGGAATTATAATTTAAAAATTTTAAAAAATCTGATGACTTGCCCATTAGTCCTACCATCTTTTAGAACACTGGATAGTAAAAGTTCTACTCGTATCAATACTTTGATTGTGTTGCCTTAACAACCACAGAAATACACAAAAGCCACGATTTCCCTCACCGGTGCCATGTCACATTTTATACATTTCGTTTCAGTATAAATTATGAGATGCATAATAGCCAAATCACCAGATTCTTTAAAATTTTAAAACAGTGATCCACAGTGAAAGTGGAGCCAACACACAGCGTTGAGTGTATACTTGGCTCAGAATAAACTCTCATATCTTTTTGTCATTAAACATTAACGTGACTTGGGCCTATTTTTATAAGGTTTGTTTTTGTTTGACGTATTTTACTGGAACACTGTTCCTGAATACATGAATATTTTTCTTTTTCTTTTATAGACTCTCCTTAATTCCTTTTTTCTAGTTACTTTCGCCAATCTTTCCAGACTTTCACGGTTGGAAAATATCAACTAAAGTCCGCCATGGGACTGTGTCATAACTATTGAGTGAATCCTTGCCTACGCTCGGGTTGCTGGCGTCTGGATTCTGACCCGGGTGTAGCTAGTTAAAGCCCCGGTGATGGAGCAAATTGTCAATATCAGTACAAGACGGCATGGTTGAAGAAGAATTGGTGCATGTATTCCTAATCACTAGATAGTGTACCTGAGTTCTGGATTAAATTTCAAACCTCCCCGCTTTGTGGAGTACTCTTGAAGAAGCCACATATTTCTTTTGGAAGAGTGGGCCTGAATAGGTTGGCAATGGTTTTTACGGAACTGCTATTGATCTTAATTTCAGCTTTATAAGAGTGGAAAAGAATTATTTTAATTGGGATGGATATTTACGAAATAAACCAGATCGAGAGGGACGAACAGATGGTGAAGTGAATCGTCATGCGACGACACCAAATCGCTCAGCAAAACGTGCATGAAGACTCCTTCTGCAGCCAAAGTGCTCTTCAATGCGCTCATCTCCTAGAATAATAAGTATTATTTCTGTATGTTTCACTGAGGTATATTTTTCCCAAATCTTCAATTTTCCATTCTTTTCCCTTATTGCAAGAATGAAATATCTTCTGCCTGCTGGTATCTGTACGATACGTTAATTGCTGTGCTTCTTGAAATCTTTTAATTTAAAATAATGACGTATGACTCAGGAAGGAATTTACGGAACTATCATTTATATCTGTACGTACATATGAAAATTTAAAAAGAACTTAAAAATTTTAATTGAAGGTAATTAAAATTGATTGATAACAACTCAGTTTTTCATGCTTCGACTTCTATGTTCATGCTGGTGGCTACATTCCGATCCTATTGGCTGTTCTAAATACAACTCCCTTGGGGCTATAGCTGTGCACTAACTGGTTTAGGACTCACATCTGAAGTTAGGGCATAGATTCGACACCTATTAGATGGAATTCCAGTAAGAATATATTCAGAATATGCGGCGGAAATCGGCCCATTTCTGTCTGATATATTCAGTAAATCATTAGAAGAGCGAAAAGTACCTTCAAACTGGAAAATCGCGCAAGTAACTCAGATTTTCAAGAAAGGTGATCGAAGTGATCCTGGAAACTATCATCCAATATCTATAACATCTGTTTGTAGTAGAGTTATGGAGCATATTATATGCTCGAACATTATGAAATTTCTAGACGATAATAATTTGCTTACAACAAATCAACACGGATTTCGGAAGAAAAGATCATGTGAAACACAGCTGGCCCTATTTACACACGACGTAATGAAAGTTATTGATGCAGGTTCACAAGTAGATGCCATTTTTTTAGATTTTCAGAAAGCCTTTGACTCTGTGCCACACAACCGCCTTTTAGCGAAGCTACGAGCGTACGGTATATCGGATCAGCTTTGTGAATGGATAAAGGATTTTCTAACTGGTCGGTCGCAGTATGTCGTCGTTAAAGGAGAAAGTTCTGCTAGTCTAGATGTTACATCGGGGGTACCTCAAGGAAGTGTAATAGGACCACTTCTTTTTTTTAATTTTTATAAACGATCACGGAGACAAAGTGAAAAGCCTTTTTAGATTGTTTGCTGATATGCGGTTATTTATAGGGAAGTAAGGAATTTGGCCGATTGCTTAGAAATTCAGCGTGATCTGGATATTATTTTGGCATGGTGCGCTGAGTGGCAACTTACGCTAAATTGTAAAAAGTGCAAGACAATGAGCATAACTAACAAAAAGAATCCAAATGTTCAGAAATACGAGTTAAACAATTCTGTTATTGATATGGTCGATTATATGAAATATTTGGGAGTAACAGTACAAAGGAACATGAAATGGGACTTACACATTAATTCGTTGGTAGGTAGAGCTAATTCTAGGCTGCGATTCATAGGTCGAATCTTGAAAAATTGTAATGAACAAACAAAGGAGATAGCGTACAAATCTCTTGTGCGTCCACATTTGGACTATTGTTGTGCCATTTGGGATCCGTTTCGTAAAGGGTTGATCGAAAGTATAGAGAAAGTACAGAGAAGAGCCGCTCGATTCGTGACCGCTTGCTACAGTCCTTATGAAAGCGTCACAGAACTGATTAGTAGACTAGGCTGGGAGTCTCTGGTAGATAGACGACGCACGACTGGTTTAAACTTATTGGTAAACATGCGTACTCCCACTTTCACTCACGAGTTTAGTGAAATACTTCGTCCACCAACCTATTTGAGCCGGAATGACAGGATAGATAAGATTAGAGAAATAAGGTGCCGCAATGATTCTTATATGAATTCTTTTTTCCCTCGTACCATTAGGGATTGGAATGGACAACAAAGAGATTAGCTTTGCTGCTGAGCACCCTCTGCCACCCACAATTTTGTGAATTGCAGAGTATATATATAGATATAGATTGTTTAGAACTAAGGCTGCTACAAAACTGTGGCTACCGTTTCACCGCGCCACCGCTTAGTTTGGTGACGTCATTACGCTCCTTTTATCTATTTACCCTTTACGCGCAATAAACTTTTAAATGTGACCAAAAAACACTGATGAACACGAAGGAAAAAAAAAAAAAAAAAACAGGTAGATAAGAAAATTTATAGTAACAGGTATTGTTAATAAAATTTAGCGAATACGATGAATTGTAAGGTTAGTGGTTTGTAATAGAACGGAAGAAGAACCACCTAATTTGCACCAATTGTTTATTTGTTTGGTGTAATGGGTACGGAACGAAAGTTGACGCCATTGAAGCAGTTTATTAATATCACTGTGATATTTGGCTCTGAACTGTCTCATAGGCGCGACTTTCACAGCTTCACAGTTATTACTTTCGCCCTTTAATGGTCAAATTACGAAAAATTCATTTCTGAAGATATGATGTCACCAAAGCAGAGACATTATTCTTCAAAATGATTACTCATTTACCTATTTCTATTAGATATCAAGGGAGATAAATTGCTCGTGATAAAATGTACGTTATGGAAAAAAATATACTTTTGCTCATTAAGATCGAATTCTGATAAATTCCTTTCTTAAAATATGATGTGACCTAAGCGGATTCCTTAATCTCTAAAATAATACCTCGTTTCTCGATTTCGGTTAGGTATCAAGGAAGACAAGAGGGCTCGTTACAAAAAAAAAAAAAGTCCTTAACCTTTAAAATTATACCTCATTTATCTATGTCGGTTATAAATCAATCCTGACACAAAAACGCGTTGTAGAAATATTGATAGCTTTGCCATTTAAGGGTCGAATCCCGCAAGAATCCTTTCTTAGTATATGATTTCACCAAAGTGATGATCATATTCTTTAAAATTCATTTATCGATTTCGTTTAGGAATACGGGGAGATAAATGGTTCTTGGTACAAAAATTGCATTTTAGAAATATTGATATTTTGAATGTGGAAAAAATACTTTCTTAAAATATGATGTGACTAAAGCGGATACCGTAATATTTAAAATGATATATCATTTATCGAGTTCGGTTTGGTATAAAGGGGCTTGTGACAAAAAAAAAGGCGTTATAGAAATAATATATATGATACGGGTCGTGATGATAGGTGGGACCCAACCATCACAATAGTATTTATTTATTTGTCGTATGGATGGCAAGCAACTAATACAATAATAAATATATACAATGACAAGAACGTTGGTAGCGTTTACAAGCTGATGTCCAATTCTTCCAGCCATTCTAAGAAGGAACTTGTAGCTCCAAAAACATCTTCATATGGTCCATCATACTTCCGTAGAGGGCATTCCCTGATAATATGCTCCACACTCTGGGAAGGAGCTCCGCAGTCACATGCAGGAGAATCCTGAAGACCCCACTTATACAGCATTGCGTTGCATTTCACATGGCCTGTTCTTAGGCGATTTAGTTTGACCCACTGGTCTCTATTTAGATGGAATCCTGGAAGTCCAGTTGTGGGATCTTTAATATCTGAATGTTTTACGGATGCGAGGTTCCAGCTTTGTCGCCATTTTTCTATGACATCAAAGTCAAATACATCTTGCCATACCGGATTTCTGGATTTAAGACGAGTGGGTGGTAAGTTATTTAGAACCTCGTGGATTGGGAGATCCTGTGGATGATCAGGATGGTGTAGTTTTATCCACTCACGTGCCGTTGCTTCTTGGCGTCTTATTCATCCATTATCTTTTGAACGATTCCAATTTCGCGGGTCGTCTGGCACATCCTCTTTTAGAGACTGTGTTTAGTTATAAGGCATGGTTCCATCTTCTGCCGGCTAGCTAAGCCTGTCGAAAGTTTGATTAGGGAGAAGCGGATGTGTTGTCATCTGAATGGGTAACGAGCAACTTGTGTTCTATGAGATAAGTGAATTTTTCATTGTGAAATGTTTAATTTTATTAGGTGGCGATCATTCGCTTAGATGATTGCAAAAACCACATAATAATCGCTATCAGGGCTGCGGTACGCTTGGTCCTGGGTTTGAACCTTGTCCCGTAGTACCACTCCGAGGCCGTGTGATGGCGCTTAAACGCTCTAACCTGCACTGGCGGCTGAGAATACTACTGATATACGCGGGCATTGAAAAGGGAGAGTGTCACATAATTTACCGTAGCACTAACAATAATAATGGTAAATTTACCGGAACCCGGCCTGCAGAGGGGGCCTATATTCAGGGCAGGAGGGCGCAGCACGCCGTTTGTCACTCATAACGCTACAGAGCGTGAGAGCTGGTCGTGGCCTACATTAGAATAACGAGGTCCTCAGTATTTATTTGAATGACCGCCACGTTACTTGGATTTTCCGTGCTTTCTGTGACGCCCCAGCCTCACAATCTCGTGAAGTCTCGTGCATTACGTTATCATCCCAGGTTTTATCAACTGATTATATTTGAATTTACAGTGGAAAAAATAGTCCATGGTGTAGCTTACTCAAATATTACGGGCGGCGAACTGTTCTCCCACGTTCTGGACTGAGCAGTATTGCGATGATATGCCGGCAACAGGATTAAATCTAGTAATTAATAATGGCGATATCAGTTAAATACTTAACGGTTTGGTGGTATAGCGATTTAAGAGCTCGCCTTGAATGCTCAAGGTCCCGGATTCATGACAGAGAAATATTACTTATTTCTGCCTATTTCTTATGATTGCACTAGAAGTTAACGTGTTTCAGATTTGGTCTAAGACTGTAGGTTCAGCCACGACAGAGCCGAAACATGCCACAAATCGAAATCCTGACAACAGGTTAAAAGACTACTCGAATTAACTTTACTTAGTTGAACTACGTACTGCATCAATAAATGTTAAGAAATCATAAGAAAATATTCAAACCCTCACATGATTGCTAGGTGTTTCAACGGGGTTAATCCTGGGTTATATTGCAAGTTTAAGCCAGTATTGAAACTAATAAAAATCCTTAATCCCTTAAAAGGGGAAAAAATTAACAAATAAAATATTAATTTTGGCAAATCGTAAGGTGAACTACAAAGAATGAAAAAAAGGTCTCTTTCGCGTACTCCTTTGACGATGGGAAGACTGGCTAGTGTCGGTGAAGGGATTCCTGGTGTGCACGAGGCTGATGCTCGCAACAGGTCCATGGCTCATTGTACTCTTCTTGGCGTGCGGTGCCATTTCTCTTTCATGTAGGAAGTTTTCTGATACTAGTTAGCGCCTTTCACGTTTACGCATAAACTTCCATTTGTTCTAATTGCTGCGCATAATTTGCATGGTTGGCCGTAATTCTTTGAGAGAATGCTAATGTTTAAATACTAGCCGCTGCAATGTGTGAACAAATTTTTCAGAATTTAGAAAGGATTATGAAATCTTTACTTTATTTGTCATATCTCTTTTCAGTAACAAAATTATCTCTCTGGAACGTTTTATTACGTTTATAGTGTCACGAAAATACGTAAATGTGTTGCGGGTCAGGAGGACATACGAACAATGAAACTCTTCGATTGAGTGGGAATTTAACTTAATGTGCTTAATTTTAGCTATGATATTAAAATGAATTGATCATCGAGCTGATTCTGAACATTATTAACGTTTCTTTTTATTCACTTATTGGTTATCCTTTGCTGATAGGATTAATTTTTTTTTACATCTTTTTAACCTTAAAGGCCACTTGGATTTGACTACATTACGTTTTTTAGAGCGGAATATGAAAGGAATTGTTTAACAGATATCAAGGATTTTTTAACACAAGTGCCCCAACGTTTTTTAACCTCACCATTTGTTAAATGGAGGAGATACGAAATATTTTATCAGAGTTAAAAGTTACCGACAACAATTTTTCACGCATACAGGATCGCCAACTTCCTTATTTCGTTTCTGTTAACCGTTACAAGCAATATCTCCGCGTAGTCATGAATGAAACGCTGATTCACGGTGGTTTCGATTTGTTCCCTGAAAGCGCAGTTCACTACAACAGAACAAGTGAGTGCGTGGGTTGTTCCGCCGCTCACCTTGCTTTTCGGATCGATCAGATAAAGGTCGGCCAACACCGTGGACGTCCTCTCCCCCCGATTAAAGCGCTGTCCTAACAAGCGTTCTCCATTAGCCTGCGCCACTTAGCCATTCTGACTTTGCTCAGATAACTTATGGCCAAGCCACAACAATTCCATTGTAAGAAGCTGTCTAAAAGTGACAACTGTGAAATGATTGGTACAACAACGAATCACCTAATGATGAGATAAGATTTACATATCATACAGGTATCCTATTAAAATCAGTTAAACTTGATATTAATTTTGAAACAGCAAGCTGAATAAAAGAACATGCTACATAATAATTATCTCAAGAAAACTTATTTATGAAACATTTTTTTTTTTAACATGAAAATAAATTGGTAAATAAATACATCACAAATGGCGGGTCACAAAATTCCATTCCATTAAGTGTTATTGCTTCAGTACGCCGGGAAAGTCTCCACGCACACATCAAGTGTTGTACTGATTGGAAATAGTCACTGAGTAAACGTGCTAGACTACTGAAAAATATCTGGTATGATCGTTACTTCGTATTAAATTCGTATAACGAGATTTTAGTCAATTTTATTTTTTCATTAATAGTGTCTTCAGTTTGTTAAGAATACTGAGCTATATAGCTGCACTAACTGCACACTGATACATGCCTGCTCTAACAGAGATTATGTACTTATTTAATGTGTCCATTTCCTCTTGGAGACTTTCATCCATACAATTACGTAATTGTCAGCTTATGAACCAAGATCAGTTATTTGGTGAACTAATTGACTATCTGTATTACATATGTACTGAATTGAATTTATTTAACTGCAACTGAGCCTACGCCCAGGTGGCAACTTTTCTACAAACAAATTTTCCCCTTTCTTGTACCCCCCTACTTTTGCTCTCTATGAATGTTAATTTTATATTATTTCAGGGTTATATGAGAACTGTCTTTGGAAGATTAACTGCGTAGGTTTTCCATTACCTTGCCTGTTTTACTGTAGGTATCGATGACTGTGTTAGTGGGCTTTTTGTGATGTGTGAAATGAGACATGAAGAAGGGAGTGGCTGAAATCCGGAGCTGGCCCATTGAGGCCACGAGGGGCCCGCCAGGATTAACATCCCCATCCGACAGATGAATCACATCAGCGATTTCACTCAGCACAGGAATTTGACGCACGATCTGTTGATTAGGAATAGTGCACCCACCACCCTCACCAGCCCTGCCAGCCAAGTCCCGATGATGAAAATTTATTCCACCACCAAGATTCGAACCAGGAAATACCGCGTCAGCCCCGGAAACCGGCACGTTGCCGCAGCCATCTGAGCTAACGCGATGAGAAGACGACTATCTTCTTTGCAAGTGTCGGAAAGATATTCAGTCCAACGAAATGGCTGTGAGTACCTCTGTTAGCATCTGGTAGTAAGAAACGATAATTTTGTAAGAGGTATGACGGACAATGACTAAATTCCGTTAAGAACATGATTTCCTGTGATATGAGGTTGCTTTTCAGAAATTTGACTGCTAGATAACTACGTCATAAGACTTGGAGAGCGTTGGTTGCCTTCATTATTATGGCGTTATCCAGAAACGCCCAGGTTGCTGTTAAATGACTTAAACTGGAGCTTATTTTTAGTTTCTATTATTGCGCCATCTGCTGATCCATAGCAAATGCAAGCGTTTGGCAAGTTTAACTATGCAAGTGTTTGGTATCAGTATTTCAGCAAAATTAGGTAAAGGATAAGAAGTGGAAATAAATGTGAATGAGGTATGAAAATTTGTTCTACTATTTTCCCTGCAGGTAAGAAAGATGCAAAATTAAAAGAAATTACTTTGACGCATCAATAACGACTTTCTATGAGGAAACAATTAAAAAGGAAACATCATAATTTTTGGTATATTCGAAGCAACAATAAAAAACTGGATATCGTAACTGGGACGAAATAGATGACTAGGACGATTTTCTTAATTAGAAAGATACGACAAAAACATGAACGGAGGAAGGTATTAACCGCACATTAAGAGAAAAGACTTTCTTGAAGAAGAGAAGCACTTTATTATCAGAGGTCCATACAGATCTCTGAACATCCTGATCAAGATTGTATGTGAGCACATAAAGAACAAAAGTCTAAAAGTCTGAAAGCTGGTAGCGAGGAAAGAGAATGTATACAGGGAGAAATATAACCTTCTCGGGTGTTCAGTCGGATGGTGTCAAACAAACACGTTTAGACAGCTGGCTCTGATGTCTTCATCAGGTGTCGGGTAGCTACAGGTGTTGCAAGCTTGGCGTCACCAGTCTAGGCGGAGACACTAAGCTTGCAACATCTGAAACTATCTGACACCTGATGAAGACAGCAAAGGCAGCTGTCGAAACGTTGTGTCTATACGACACAATCTGACTGAACACCCAAAAAGGTTATGTATACAAGGTGTTTCACAGATGAGTGAAGAATCTTCTAGAAAAGAATGCCACAAGAACAGGTCATCTAGCAGTGAAATCTCGAAAATTTAATGTTCATCCCGTAGTCGCTGTTGTTCAACAACAAGGTTGCCTTAAGTTATTTTTTTTCTTATTAAAAAAAAAATCAAAATCTGAATAACTTTTTGAGATTTACGTGGAAGGACAGTTGTAAGACACAGCGAACCTGTTGAGTTAAGGGGAAGCTAAGGCCTGACCTGGCATTCAGGAGGATGCAGGTTCAACTCCATGTGCAGCCATCCAAAAATCACTCCAGCCGAACAACAGGGTAATTCCTTCAGAACACCATGGTCGCTTTCCTTCCCGTTCCTTGCTTAAAGTCAATTTCACTTGTAATAAACTCCATATCAACATAGTATTAAGTAGTAAGCAAACAAAAAAAAGTGCTGTACCACTCCCCTGTGACAAAGAACCTGTATCAACTATGTTTTTATAAACGTAATATTTGTCATCGGGGTCTTAGATTATGATTGAAATGGCAACGTGGGACACATCTCAATGTAAACAGAAATCCGACACCGGATTTAGACGTTTTCAAATAATTTAACTGTCCTACGGAAACTGAGAATACAATGTACGAGGCCTGGGCACGTGGCTTATAGAGGCGCCTTAAATTCGCTTTGTGACGCCACTGTTACGTCAAACGTTATCGCAGGGCACCTATCCAAGTTGTTTCGCTTCTGCAGAACAGCAGATCATCCTGGCTGACGCACCTGCCCGGAACATTTGGTGCCATTCATTCTACATCCTTCAAAGTTTGTTTATAAACAATGTGCTGGAATTCTTCACGTTATCCGTAGTCCACCAATTTATTTACTGCAGATGCTATTTACATTTCAGTGCCAGTCTGTACAGACAGACCTTTAACCGCCTAAGAATAGTGGTAGGTTCTTTTCTAATATCTTTTTTCGCAAAACACGTCAGTTTTTCTACCAAAGGATTCAACATTTTCCCCTTTCTGATCTCTCTGCGTAAAATTAACTGAAAGATAATTTTAAGCACATTACTGATACAATTGATGAAGTGTCTTATTTGCACCATTCCGAGTGAACTTGACCACTCGCAATCTCTGGAGCTTAAATAAGTCGTTCAGAACATTCTCTACCATGTTAAAGAGGCCGATGGTACATACTTCCTCACGCGCTGACAATCTTTCCAGCAAAGGAAATGGTACAAAACAATTAGAACATATACAGAACTACTTAGAAGCATGAGGAATCATGTTCAGATCATATTAAGAAATATACACAAGCCTTCAAACATACAACTGACAAAATTGAACAATTCTATACAGCTTAAAATCATACTTAAAACACTAGAGCTTACACATTTATCGAACGTTTCAGACACTTTACTGCTATTAATCAAATTACAATTATTTTAAACAATTTCCTTCTATTAAAACATTACTCATTCACACGCAAAATGGTCAGATTTACAAATGATCACTGTTTACTGAGTGCTGTTACAAGTTACAATACTGATTGTTCTGTCGTAGTTCGCGTCTTTTTCCCTGTTATAATAGTTTGCAAATCCATTAAATAACTGCATGATTCACTAAAAAATTAGCTCGAATCAGACAGAGCAAAGCGTAAAAACTAAGCGGTGACTGTTTTATCCTCACCATTACTCCCCCCCTCCCCTCTTCTGTCTCTTTCCCTTCGCCACTCTTCTTCGGACCAGCTGGTGGTAACATTACTGCCACATCAAGAAAGACTGCCAGATTCTTCTAAAGGCGGGAGAATATCAAGAAGCTGAGTTTGTTTAGTGGGTAATACATAATACAGAAATAATCGTACCATTAAGAACAATATGAATTTTATATCACGTAGTACCGGCAATGAAACTCGTAAGGTCTGACTGCTGCTGAGCAATTTCGCACATTCGTGTGAGATAAGGGTGTGTTTAAAATACATGCTGCTGCATAAAGTGAATAAGACAATTATTTTACTACAACCCAAAAATAATATCCTTCATTCTTCTATTAATATGAATTTCAATTGACACTTATAAAAATGTTCTGATGTTTTCTAAAAGGTGCTCTGTGCTAGACGAAATCTACAGTTGTTAGTAAATTCACAAACAGTTGAGAGACGGGAAGCAATTTGGAATCCACATATAGAGTCACTAAGCGTGAATTGTCAGTGTCTTATATAGTAACAATTCCTTCACGTCCAATATTCGTTTATTTTTTTTATTTTTTATTTCGTCACATACAAAGTTTGGTATGCTTTGTTCTTGATCATTTTCCAGCCTTTTTATTTTTGTATAACTGCATCAATACGATCCTGGGAAACCTAAAATAAATTTCAGTAAAATATTTTAGCGATAATCTTGCCGCCTTTTGGTATAAAATTCATCAAGTCATCAACAATTGTTTTACATATATTTTTGCAGAGTATTTCAAATTCCGTTTGCAGATCCTTTATAGCAATTTTTTTAATTCTTAAGTACACGAAAACATATAGTAAAAATTTTCATTGTTTCAATGTAAAATCCAGCTAAAGACGAAGCTGTATGGCTAGGTGAAATGTTGATGATCAATTCCAAAGAGTTTGACTGATATTTTACGTATCAGGCAAATAGACAATAGTTGGCTTTAAGTTAGAATCAAATATCACAGGAACATAGTGAAATTACTCCTGAGCGTTTCACGCAACCATAAAATGTTTCAATTTTAAACAAAATTACTGTTCAAAGTGACTTACTGGAAACATTGCACAGAAAGCCTGCCAATAACCCTGTGAAGTAGGAGCTACATTTATCGTCATAATTGTGCTGAGAAGACTTAATCAAGGCGGAATGTATGCTGCAGCCGAAACAATCGTGGTCGGCGCGGCCTTTGGAGTTGGGCCTGGCTTCCCTCCTTCGCCACGTTTCAATGCTGTTAGGGCCACACGCGGTCAGTCAGCGCTGCTGATTATGCAAGCGCACAGTGGTGTAATGCGGGTGGTCGCGACAAGGGGCAGCTGGGCCTGACACTGGCTGTATGCTCCAGTCGCGTGCAGTCACTGCTCTGCATAATGACTACTCCCGCTTTCAGTACAGGATACAGAGAGGCTTTAGTGTGGAAACAAACAATAAAATAATTCCAAAATTATCACCATTTAAATATTGCTAGCTGAGCTGAACTTTTGTACCAGGGGGTGAGGAAGAGGAAAAAATATGAGGGATGGTTCCTAACGTCCGAAGATGCTGCACATCAAGACGACATTTTGTGTCAGGGACTTTACGGCTCCTAGAAGTCGTGATCATTAAAGCTGCGAGAGGAATGGCCATGGAAAAAGAAAACATTCGGCTATTATCTTTTGTAGGAACCGTACCGCCATTCACTATGAGTGATTTTGAGAATCATGTAAAACATAAATCTGGATGATTGGACTGGAATTTGAACCCGGATGCTCCAGAATGCCAGGCCCTAAGCCTAACCGCTCACCAATCAGGCTAGGTCATAACACAGCCTCACCCTTGTTGTTATAAGAATCAGGACAGATCGTAGCTTAATGTGCTGTGGTAACAAGACAACATGAAAGTAATAAATAGAATTCCTTATTTTCAATAGAAACGTTAGGAATAATTGAACTAGTCTCAAACCTCAGTAGCAATTTTCGATTCATTAATTAGAATATTGATTTATACAAGACCACAATTCAACAACAACCTAAGTGCCACCAGCAACGGTGAGTATACCTGTTGTGGCGTTTGTCTCTTGTAGGTATCCTGCAGTACCATTACCGTGACCTAAGAAAGAGTTGGTTTTCAGTAAGAAATTATATTTCGGATCCCAATGACAGAAAGTGTAACTGATATTCTGATAGCCCAGAATGTGAAAATTTTCACTAACAAAAAAGTGAAACTTACTGTGCTTCACGGATTACGCGAATGCGTCGATGCCATGCTTGGAAGCGATGGGGTTCACATAAAAAAACTGAAAGCCTGGTGCTAACATATAACCAAATCTGGAACTGTTTAACAGTTTATGGAATACAAAGTGTAAAAAAAAAAAATGTCTATTTTTTTAATTAATTTGTCGATGTATTTTATTGGAAACATGCAACTCGATCCTAAGGCAATCACACTTAAGAACATAATAGGATTTACCAGGAAGCCCAGCTGCAGTTCCCACACCCAGTACAGCTGCACGTGTACGAAGCGTGGCGATTCATTTGCAGTTGAGTCCAATGTGACCGTCGACAAAGTAGCGCGCCAGGAAGGTCACCTCGACGTTGTGAACCAACATTCGCCCTGTTTAGACCAGCTAGGGGACAGATCACTGCAACACTGCCTCCCGCCACGGCAGTACCTGGCAATATTTTTCGGTTAGCCCCCCCCCCCCCCCCCTGCACAAGTACCTTAGTGACTAACATTGGAACAGTCTTATCAGCATCGGCATTTATCTTGTCTGTATTCTATAAACTTATTTCTAGTCCTCAGCGAATAAATGAGATTTTACCCGATTAAACGCTCTTTTCAAACAAGTGAAGTGGCAACTCCATTAAGAGGATATCCATTAAGGGTTTCTCATAAACAGTATTTTTTTTTAACTGCTTTACGACACTCAACAGCGAGGTCTTTAGAGACGGGAAAGGATGGGGAGCCAAGGAATGGGAAGGAATTCGGCCATGGCCTTTTGAAGGAAGCATCCCGGCATTTGCCTGGAGTGATTTGGGAAACCATGGAAAACCCAAATCTGGATGCCCGGACGGGGATTCGAACCGCCGTCCTCCCGAATGCGAGGCCAGAACGCTAACCGTTACACCGCTGTATTTTTTTTTCTCTTCGCGCATTAAATACCTAAGCGCTAATACTGATGTGTGAGTGGAGACCTTCCCGGCGTACTGATGCAATGAAATCTTGTCGGGTGTCCAGTCAGATGGTGTTGTGTAAACACGACGTTTAGACAGCTAGCTCCGCTGTCTTCATCAGGTGGCAGGTCTCTTCTGGCTGTCGCAAGCTGACTGTCGCCACCTAGGCACTAATACTGATGTTTTCTATGTACTACATTTTTTTTCTGTGAAATAAAAGGATAAAAATGACATAAAAAGTTTATTTGAGATTTTTTACAGACCCATACCTCCCCCTTCCTATTTTAGCTCACATAGTTAGTGGACGTCCCCTTAAATTCTTTTAAATTCTCCTGCTCACGCAACAGTGAATTAGGTGTCGCAAATGAAGAATTAGATAGTCTGTAGTGTACCGGGAGTTAGGATTGCCACCAGTTATTATTACTCTCTATCATTAAAATTTTGTATATATGAAATACGTTGTTCAATTTTGCCCGGGCGCCATGGAAGGAGTTCTTCCAGAATTTTCAATAAGCATTTAGAAATGTAATTATTTGTTTTATTACAAGGAAAATTATATTAATTTTATCTATTGACACTTGCATTTATTGTTATCAATATAAGAAAAGATGATTTGCATTAACTAACAAATAAAACAAGAATTAAATCTATATAATAAAAATTGATTAAATAAACAACGAAATGACAGATCATGACTAACTCAAAATAAAATCAGAGAGCATAATTCTCTACAGGTTTTCGCTTTCGGGTACAATGCGCCACAGTTTGACTCGGTTTGTTCTGGTGGAATATAAAAATTTTGTAATTGCCATCTAGTTGATGTCTATATTGTAGTCAGCGCTGTCTGATCTTCTGGAATTTCTGTGCACAACACACACAAAACAAACTTCAATCGTCGCACTGTGATTACACTAGACGAGCACTTGCTTTGGAACACATTCGATGATTATCCTTTCGAACGGCGTCTCCCTGACCAGCTGCAATCTTCTCCTCAAAACGAAGGTTTTAGCGTGAAACAAGAAAAACAAAACTTGTCTGAACTTATTATGAAATAATAGTGTTATTATTCCATGCATACACGCACACACACGCTCTATACTTCTCGCACCGCTGGGACGGGGCGGACTGTCCCTACTGAAGGAATGCGGTCAGCTTATCTCCTTTCCCATCTCCAAACACCTGCACTCAAAGGGTGCCGCGATGGTTGCACTGCGAAATCGTCTCTCCTGCTCACATCGACAAACGCTTGCTTGTAAAATATGAAGCTTCCGCGAGCGGACCGCTTCAACTCCTGGAGGAAAGGAAGGATATCAGTATAGAACGAGAGGCGACATCCGGATAGGTTGGTCAGGTTCCGAACCCAGTCACTGATTTTTACAATCACGGCAACGCGGAAACTCAGTTCAGCTATTTTCTGGCAACAGTAACGGGGTTCGAACTATATGACACAAGAAAACGAGAAGATAATTGTTGTATTTCAATTAACTTGTTGCCGCTCTATGCTCGTGCCCGTCGGGAGGTCAATTCAAGTGGCCGCTGACCGGAAGGCCAGCACGCCCACTGGTCCTCCTATTAATAAGGCGCCGCTACAGAAATAAGCCACGACGACTCCCGCGGTCCTTCAACGCCGCGCGAATCGATACCCGCAGGTAGGCACGAGACGTCGCCCATTGACACCTCTTCTTTCGAACAGCTGCCGATTGCTTAAGACCACGCCAAGCAGGTGTGTCGGTTTCTTGCAGATATTTCTTTAGTAATCCACTAACACAAGAACAGGAAACAGTCGATTACTATTGCTTGTTACACATGCCTTGAGAGTCAGGTAATAGAATAAAGAAAGTACAACACAAAAATTAATTAAACCAAACATTCCGTAAGTTATACGCACTTAATTATCTTCCAAGCTATATTTACTGCAGAAGCGCATAACCCCAGCCGGGCCGCACTTAAAATCTCAGCTAAATGCCACCTCGAAGACAAAAAATCATTTTTTTATCGACTATCTTTTATCTTGTAGGATATTTAGTCATCTAGCTGCAATAACGAAATTTTTCAATTGCGTGTAGCACTGTATTAGTTATCTACTTGAAATAGGTGATTTTTATAATAGGAAATTTTTTAAAACGGCTGAAAATTGTCCCTTTTGTTCTGTCATATTACGTAAAAAAAACTTATATAGTGTAATTCAGCAATTAACTTGGACAAATTTAAACGCAGAAAGGATGCAATATTCCAGTTCGTAATACTCGTAAAATACCGCAAACCGACTATGAAGTCAAGAAAATGAAATGCAGTGTAGATTCCATTAAATTTTTTGTGGAGTTATTTTTGTCCACACCATTAAAAAGACAGATTTTAACACTGCTGTAGGCAGCTTCCACTCCCTCCCACAGGAGGACCGTAGAGTAATTATGTGGGTACTTTAATTCAGTTTCGCTCTAGGAAGACCCAGGCTAGTACGGCCCCTCATTCTCCCAATGCAAACAACTGACTAGTGGCCATTCTGTTTATATTAAAAAGATCACAGACACTATGGCAGTGCAAACATTGTAATGAGAATTGTCAGAGGACAAGTTAATTTCTATCCCTTACAACAGGTCCACCATTCGGGAGGCATCCAGATTTGGGTTTTCCATGGATTCCCAAAAGCTCTCCAGGCAAATGCCGGGATGCTTCCTACAAAAGGCAATGGCCAAATTCATTCCCGATCCTTGTCCCCAGTCCCATAACCTCGACATTTGTTGATTTTTTTTTTTACCTTCGTCTGTACTATTCACTAACAAACTAACTAATCCAGCATGTCTCAAAATATGACCAACCATCCTGTCTCTTCTTTCTGTAAGACTCTTCCACAACTTTTCTCACCCATCGTTTCCAAAACTTGTTCATAAAGTGTAAAACAATAAAATAAGTCATAATGTTAAAAAAATATAACTTGTAACGAATCTCTACGTTTTTGTAGTAGTGAATAAAATTCCAATTACGGTCTTGTTATTAGTATCAAAGGGAGTTGTCACTGCTGAGCAGTGAGTTCTTTTTCTATTCATAGCATAGTTATGATTACCTGCCAGGCACACCGTGGTACGCATCTAACTGAAGTACAATTTATTAAGTAAACTGGATCTTATGTTATATGCGTTTATTAGCATGTAAAAGGCCACCTATTTTACGTTAGTTCAGAGGTCATCGCAAATATTTTGAGATTCGAGAACACGTGTGACGTCGTCTGCGGTGGCTTGGGAGCTAGTGTAGTACCCTAGTGCTCGCTACAACATGGCAGCTAGCAGGCGGTGTTAAGTTATAGCAAATTACTGTAACAAAGGGTATGACGTTAAGAGTACTGATATCTTATAAGGGAAACTAAAATCTAATCGTGCTACAGTTTTCAAGTATGAATGCTTGTGTGTGATTTCTCACTAGTCGCTTCATTGCTGCTGATTGATCGCTGTGTTCGTCCATTGTCAGCGTGTACTTGCTTCGGCCGTATATTACTATTGGAGCGACTCATGGAGGATTAGTATGGTCCCTGCGCAAGGATGACACGTAAAACTGTGAAGCGTTCCGCATTGCTGCCTCCGTAGTAGCTAGCAGAAGGTGTGTGGTTCGATTCCAGCCAGGGGTGGTTTTAACTAAATGTTATTTCCGTCTTGTATTATCCTCACTATAGTGTCCCACTGTTAAATCAACAAAGGCTGGTACAACAGTTGGTACAATTTAAAAACTTAGAGCTGGTTAAATGGCCACAAGGACTGAACACAACATTAATATATAAAACAAAGTATATGGTGCTCATCTTCTAAATTTATGGTCCAATGTTCAAATCCCGCTGTGGAAAAGAAATTTTACGGGTTTTGTTTTGTTGATATGAGTACGCTCGGACGTGCAGTGGTTCAGATTACACGTTCAATTATAGACAGAGGCGGCATGCATGGAAAATCGAAAATTTGCATTTAATTTTATTATCATAGTCGATCAAATCTGTCACAGGAGGAAAGATCCACAGACAGAGAATACTGTTGCGGAAAATAATTATAATGACTTAAAAGTGTTGTATAATTTGAAAAAAAGGTTTGTTTTAAATTATGTAACGTTGGAATAGGTGTTGTGGCACAGTTCCTTATCACCAGACCGCACACAGTCCTGGCTTAAATCCCAAACCTCTCCACAGTGCGTATAACATGAGGGCATACGGCGCTGTTACTTGTGATTCGTCCGTAGGATGGGGAACTTAAGCCAGGCTGCCCTCTGGGTGTCTCTCGAAAGATTAGACCTGGATGGTCCGCCATCGGTGTTCTGCCTCTCCCCCCCCCCCAAAAAAAAAAACAATAAACATACAAATACACTTCCATCAATGGAAGCTAACCTCAGTTTCAAAATTTTCCAAGAACTGATTAGATTGTTCGGGGTTTAATTAATACGATAAATAACTAGTCCACGATATAGTTCACTTTAAACTTGCTTTTATTTTCATAAACACGACGTCAATGATACTGTTTATATGCATACATACAATCCAGCGAATGTTTACAACACTTCTTCCACAGACAATACAGTTCTTGGCCGTCGTAAACTGAGTCTGTGAAAACTGTTTCTCTGTCTCGGGTGTTCGCTTGATATAAGCTACATCGAAATTTCTAGAACACTTCAAAAGCTTCCGACAGATAATTCTCGAACATTAACAGTACTTAAACAATTGAACATATTAAAAACAATCAGAATTAATACATAATCACTTACAATAATTACAAAATGGTCAGAAATGGAAATTAAAGATATTTAAACACAAAGTTATCCACAGAAATCATTTTAAACTGCAGCAAATTGTCCTTTAGACATCGTAAGTTCCCTCAACACTTGGAATAACAAACATTTAAGCAATTCTCTTGTACGATTCTGTCCTTAAACATATTAAATGGCCTCTAAATAATTTCTTTTCATAAAACAAAGTCTATATACATTGATTTACAGGAAACTGCAAAACAAATATACAATATCATATTCAACCAAACTCTAGCTTACTAGCAAATGATTCATAAAATACAATTCCATTTAATTTTAGGTTTGAGGGCTGTTTACAAACTATTACGTAGCAATCTACCAGAGGGAGAATAAGAACAATAGAATAACTTCCCTGCACTTTTCTTGAAAACAGCAAGGAATTATTATAATGTTTCTGTTTCTTTTTATAGATACCATTCGAAATTTGTCAAATGGACAGCTTCAATAATTCTGTGGTAGTTTGCAAAAATACTGTCATAAACCAGAAAAATATCATAGTCAGAAGAATAGTTAACTTTCTCTGCCATTAACGCCTACTAAGTCTCACCCGCAACGTGTTTAGGAGACCGCAGTTACCAGGCATACAGACGGACGCGACGTGGGGGCGGCTAGTCTACGACTCCCTGCGGCCGTCGTGGGAATGCGTTAGTGAAATGGAAATGTTTCATCAGCAAATGTGCGCCCAGTCGCGTGCATTCAACTGCGCCACAGCAACTTTGCGCAACACATCGACTCCGTGTTCCCAGTGTGCTCGCTGGCTCCAAGCATTATTTGCGTAAAGTACTCCGATAATCCGATTTGGTAACAAAAATACAGTAAAAACATTAAATAATTCTGATTTAGCAGATCCAGCGACAGAGTTTATTAGAAGCCCTTTACAGAAATATGACGCATGCTGTTACTCTCTTATAACATAACTTCCGAGCAGACAACTACGTTATAATATGTTATACTAGTTGATAGTATTCAAAACTATGGTATTCGGTCGTCACGTTTGTTTCAATTCCATCATAGTTTATTACTTCGTAATTAACATATAATCAGTTATTTGATTGTTTGCAGAAATAATTAACGATAATATTACTTGATCTTTATTGAGATTAGAAGATTGTACACAGGTAAAATTTTCATCAGAAAATTACCAATTCACAAGAAGAATATAAAAATCATGTTATCTGGCAGACGTTTAATTCGCCTGCTCTCCATACAAAAAATCTTTCAAGTTTCTATTTATTTGCAGGTTTTCCACTAAAAACTGTTATCGTATGAAATAGAAGATATTGCTCTTGTTTAAATTTTACGTTATTCATTTTTCCAGAAGTCAGAGGAGAACATAGTTTATGATAGGCTAGATAAAGTATTTCAAAATATGGATGCATCCTCAGGTTATTTGACATTCTGAAGGTTTACGATATTATAGCGAGGTAACGACACGAATTGAATTATTATTAATCGTTTCGGATTATTTCAGAGGCAAGGGAAGATAAACTATTGCTCTCAATGTGTTATATATATATATATATATATATATATATATATATATATATATAAATCTGCATTAATTCACAGAGCAAATATTAAGTATGATAGCACAAAATTTTCCGTTTCGCCTGACAATATTAAATTGTTATTTACGCCATAAAATATCATCTGAACGCAACAGATGGGTTATTTACTTTCTCTCTGCTCTTACCTCCTAACAAATACTGAATAATATCCGGTTCTACAGCAGCATACACTGTAATAATTAGGAACTATTTCTCCACTGTCATAAGCT
Source organism: Vandiemenella viatica (assembly GCA_031002005.1). Taxonomy (NCBI): domain Eukaryota; kingdom Metazoa; phylum Arthropoda; class Insecta; order Orthoptera; family Morabidae; genus Vandiemenella; species Vandiemenella viatica. The sequence continues at coordinate 108,957,991 of JARYHS010008075.1, read as the reverse complement.
GGTAGTTGCGGATTGGTTGGTAGTGTGAGGCCTCTGGTATACCAGGAAGAGGGGACACTGTTTCAGACCACATTCGCCCTTGACAGCCGGATCTGCGAGCGCGATTAGATTAGATACCACCGCCCTGCGCGGGACCACTATCGAGAAATCGATAGCGCGCACTGCGTTGTTCCGTGGCTCCGTACTGTTTTGTAAACGGTTCTTTATTTCTCTTATACAGCAATCCCTTGTGTTATGCGGATTTCTTATCCGCGTTTTCTATTACTCGCGGTCGAGGTATTGTTGAAGCAAATTTGAAAAATTTGTGCCTAAATCTGAAGTGCCGTTAGCGGGATTGGTATAAAGTGTCAACGACAGGTTCAACTTGTATTCTGCGAAATGGTTGTATTATAAATTCTTTGTATGTTTGTAAATAACTTAATCAATTTGTTTTTTGGTGCTAGTACAAGAACGAACAGGAAACACTATTGGCAAAAAGGATTTTTTTTCTGCATTTCTGTCCGTACACGATTACTCGTATCATTAGAGCTAGAACTTATTCCAGCACTTGGAAAATGAGCCGTCGTCTTTCTGTAAATTGATAATAATAAGTAGTGTTTCATTTTAATTGTATAGTGTAAATCTTGGTACTGATTCCATAGAATTATTCCAGAAAAATGAGACATGATCATGGAAAGCACGCAGTCAAACTCTCATCATTTCCGTTGTTGATTTGTAATGTTTCAGTTTTGGCTTATTCAACAATAAGAAATTACGCGCCTAGACTAAAACTATCATCAAAGGGTTAATATGGTAGTCATTAAGAACAAGGTAAGTGCCAGCAGTTTCCCTACAACTAATGTTCCATGAGTATGAGTGATAGAGGCAAAGTAGAGATAGTGACAGGACTAGTGCCAGTGTGCCATTCCGCGAAGTGCTAAAATCTAGGAACTGACATGATTAATTTCCTGGCGAAGGAAGAAGGCCAACGCTTGAATAATGTATGCGGTATGTCTTCCCCTTCATTCCATTCTAGAATGACTGGTCTAAACTATTTTAGTTGGACGGAGAGAACGTCTATGATTAGAGTCTTGTGGAGTAGGAGTGCTGTTACAAAGAATTTCTTTCTAGTCCAACGTGTAGAGCTACCAGACTGGAGTTAGAAGGTGAGGTTAAATATTTTGAACGCTACAATTTGATGAGCATCTTCACATGAGGAAGGTTCTGTGCATTTTGGGAATTTAATTCGCACTTCGCTGATCCACAGCAACAACGCGTAATTTTATACGAAACGCTTTTGACCAGTTACCGTGCAATCAAGAATCCTTTTGGAATCTGTCCTTACGAGGAATAAAACTATTTGCACGTTAATAATGACGGATATCACCAATGGTAGTGGTAGACATTTGTTTTATAAAAATTTCCAAGAAAAACCGAATAAAGATTTATAACTATCCTTTTTACGGATATTTTTTTGTGATTTTATTTCGAAATCGGAACATACGAGCAGAAAGTTCTTTAAAATATGTTACGATTCATTCCATACAATAATTCAAGGGATTTCGTGTATAGTTGAGAAATCGGAATTTGAAGTAAATACCCCACAATTGCATTCACTGTACTTATTTCACAGACGACTTGATGGATTTTGCGGTATGCCATAATAATTTAAATTTTAAGTCTGAAATTATTTTGATTATCTGCAGAAAAACGCATTAAAGAAGCAAATAGCTACCTCTAGTTAGATTTTTCAAGAGTAAATATCGTTGTTTTATACAAAAAAAAGTATTTGTGGAACAAAGTGCGGAATTTTTCTAATGAGTGACGATAAGAAACACACCCTCGACCCCGACACTGAATATTCCGGGAAACTAATCAAAGCATGAAAAGTTAAGGGTAACTACTCCTCTAGTAATTGATCAATCATATATATAATAAAGAGGTGATTCTTTCCCCTCCGTTATCATTAATTCTGTTATATGTTCAACTTTTTTAATATATAAGCCAGAAATAATTGTTTTATCTGCAGAAAAAAAATTCTGAAGTATAAAATAGTCACTTAAATTGTGGGTCGTAACTGACAATTTCGTGGTTTAATAGGGGAAATTATTAATTTATCAGTTTCAGTTAAAAATCTTACAATGAGAAGGGATAAAAATCAGTTTCCCCACTCCCTGTTCAGGGATTGAACCACTCCATCATTTCTAGATTGAGCTGTCTGGTAGCTCAGTGGTTAAGGCGTTTGACTGGAGATTGAAAGGTCTCCGCTTCGAATCCCTATCTCGGCAGGTATTTCCATAGGGCCTTAACCTGACACAGCTTACTGTGTAATGTGAATTACGTCAGAACGCTTTCGCGGTTCCACGTTAACCTTAGGTCACAGGGTGACAGGGGCGGAATGCGCAGCCTATAGAAACCCTGTCACTAGGTCATTACGACCACAAGGAATTACTATTATTTATTAATTTAAATAAAATAAAACTTAATACGTGCCGATAGCAAAGTGTTAAAAATTCATTGTAGGTTGGTACAAATAGAAGCTCAAGAAGATTATACACATTGCATTTCTACGAAAAATACAAATTTAAATCTAGCTGCACCAAAAAAATCGACACTCCATGATTATTTTGGAAATTATAAGTGGTTCAGCCCCTGATAAGTGGGTAACATGGTTAGGGGGGGGGAAAAATATTCGATTATTTCTTTGATGTTGAACAAGTTCCAAACGAAATTGATTATTTCAATACGACACAACAAAGTATTTACTTAACGCTTCCAATTTCGAGTTTGTGTTTCATTCTTCAAAAACATTTTCTCGTTAATTAAATAAATATTTTATGATTATATTTTAATATATTTTAACATATCGGAGAATTCTTAAAATCAAACGGGACAGAATGACGTCTCTGGAATAAGTACGATTAGTTGATTTGAGCAGGCAGTTACGCTTACATTCTCGATTTTAAATGTACTGTAAATTTCAAACGCTTTTTATTTCCACTGGTGAGTAACATGTTCTGATTTTATTTAAGCGGGAAATTAAAAAAGAAGGGAGGAAACTTACTCTCGGATCATTGAGTTATTGAGTTGCGGAAATTGTCTCTTTTATCCTCCTTCATAAGAAACATTCTTTGTTTAATTAAATCTATTAAAAAAATAAAAAATAAACTTTTTTGGCACCATCTCCTCTGTATGATGAATCGATTTGTGGGTCAATTATTCACGTATCATGTTTTCAAAGTATCGGGGAACTCATCAACATTTAATTCGTCTTATGTGTGGTAAATACTTTGTCAGAATTTTCTATTGGCATCTACAGTGTTCAGGCGGGAATGTTTAAAACAAGAAGGTAATTAACCCTCTGAAAGTAAAATTTCATAGATGAGAAAATTGTATTTTTTTGCCATTTTTTCTTGGTAGCAATTTGAATTTCGGTTCGTTCAAACTAAATTCTTTTTCCCATATGGAGTAAAGAAATTTTTAGTTTATTTCTGAAAGGTTGGTTGACTATTTCCCCATAAACATGTTTTTTCTCAGAAAAAAACAATAAATTATAATCTCAGATTTTAGACTTGTATACCATAAGACAAAATTATTCCCTTTGTGTTGTCCTTCCAGAAATGTTCCTGATCACATGTCACTTTAGATTTGAAGACTCTAGAAGTTCGCAGTGCATATTTAAAGATCTGGCTTAGAAAGAATCACGAGCTAAAGTTTTGCAATAAACATGAGATACAGTTGGCAATTAATTTCTCATATGTGGTCATAATCGCTGCACGGTTGTCATGTATCAGACGTAACGAGAAATGTGCAAGCAATGGCTAGTGTTTCATTTTATCTGCCGATTCTAAATTCTGTATATTATTTATTAATTTACTTTGATGATGTTAATAGAGTTTAAGTTCTGTTTATGCATCTAAAATCCATTCGTACCTGTTTACCTCTAACTTATCCGCAACTCACATGTCAACGTCATTTTGCTTGTAATTACAAAAACGAAACTCGTAATGTATACAAAATTATCTGCAATATTATCTGCCACTTTTTTTTTTTTATTTTTTTTTTTTAACAAAGAGCAACATCCTATCGAGTGGAAATGCTGTAGTCTTGAATTCGGGAGAGCAAAGATTCAAATCCCCAACCAGGCCATCCAGATTTCGGTTTTCTATGGTCTCCCGAAATCCCTCCAGGTGAATGCCTGGATGGTTCCTTCAAAAGGCCATGGACGAATTCCTTCCCGTTCCTTAGTCCAGTCCTTTCCCGCCTCTAACGACTTCGACGTCGACGAGGCGTAAACATAATTTTTCTTCGACGTGAAAATTCGTCAATACTCACAGTTGTAGGTTTGACCAATCTTCTACTTTTATATTTGATTTTATGTTTTATTAAAAGATACCCTATAACAATTGAATCTATTTCAGTTATATCTGAATACCGTTTACAACACGTCTTAACTTTTAGCAAACCAGCTTATGAGTCTCCGCATTTAATGTGGTTTAGAACTGATCTTAATTTTTCACGAAGAATAACAACGGTCTATGGATTATCCAATTGGCTGCAGGTGCATTCGTTTTGTAGTCAAGAATCCACATACGGGACCCAGATAGAGGACTAAGATAAAAAAAAAGTCTGTTGAGGTATTTATTCTCTTTCTCTATTCATTATCATTGTATTGTTTAATATTGTCTCTAGCATTCGGTTTTTTCTGTTCGGTTTTCCTAGTAGCGTGAATGTTAAGTGCTGTTTTTAATGACTTTCAGTCTCAAAACTTTATTAATTTAGTTACAGGAAACTTTAGTGTTGGCACCATTCAGAAGGTCAGTTGCCCAACCGCAATATCTTCCCCGGGCACACAAAACGCCTTTTTCATTGCCATGCGATATTCTGCTTTATACTGCGACTGTTCCCTCATAATGCGTTTCATAAGGGTCGGTGCATGTATGCCTCATACCTCGGCCATTTTGATGGCACGCTGTTATTGGCTGTCTGGATGAAGCTCTCCACAACGACCTCCAGTACGGGCCTGACACTGGCCTTGAGTCAGGAATACCGGAGTGGCGCCGAAAAATCCCCTACACCTGTCCACGACGTTATTTATATACAGCCAACCATGGAAAACGCGTCAGCTCAAGCACTAACGGAAGATCGTGCAGCCAGAAAATGTGGATATCATATACGCTTCTAATTTTACATCTAAAGCTTACAAACGTACTGCAAAGTTTATTTTTGTTGCTTTTTTTAAAATGGTTGTTAAAAAAATTGTAGTTGTACAGAATGATTACATTTTTATTATATTTAAATAAAAGCTTAATATTTTTTGCTGCTTCTGAAGACACCCCAACTGTTTATCACATCTCTTACAGCCATTTATAAAGCCAGGGTACAAAAGATCTTTCTATTACACAAGGAACGAAAAAATTCTAGAGTATTCCATTAAATGAAATTTTATTTTAGCAGTTCTGATTAAGATTCTAGAAAGTTATAGACGAGTATCGAGACTACAGTTATTAAACTCATTCTAGTGGTTCCCTCGATTGTGAAGATGATTTTATTTGTTATTACTGGAGAAACGAAGAACATTAAGACTTGAATGAATAGAAAAATATCAATCAGTGGGCATACATCTATCTGAAATTTAAAATTATATTAAAAATGTTGATACACAACACAAGCAGCACTGATTGTTTCATTATTTTATTCCCTAGTTAAATCTAAGGCAGGCGGTACAATCGTTATAAAAGTACTGGTACTAAAAACAATAAAATTTAATATTTTTTGTGCTCTATTTCGAAGAATAGCGCAACCAGGTTAGATACTATAAACTGTGTTACTTAAATACATGGTATCACGACGGAAATCCATATCTTCTTCACATATTTCAAGTCTTACAGACCGGTATCAACAATTAACGTACAAATGTCTTAGAAGGAGTAAATAAATTTGCTAAATTTCAAGAAGACGCGGACTTACTGGTAAAGACGAGAGGAACGTTTCCAAACACTTTAAATGGGGTACGTGCGAAGAGGGTTCGCTGTAGTTGTGAACAATGGATCGGAAGAAAACAGCTTCTTCGGCCGAAGCAGCTCGTCATCGATAGGTCTCTGGTATTTCTCTGGCGTGAAATGTTATTAAAATGAAACATTGTAACGGTCAGTTCAGGTATAGATCTAATATAAATATGTAACTTTAATTTCCTATACAACTAAATCTAGATATCTTATCGCATAATGTAGACCATTTATTACATAACACATGATCTATATTGCGTAACTGTATCGCAACCTGTGACATTGTTTTTGGTTTGGAATAGTTCCTGTATCTAATATGGAAGATCATGACAGGTGAACTTAGATTTTCATCTTGAATTCAGTGTAATAAAAATATGAATCACTTTTTTATTTTTTTTACTTTATTTTTACTTTTACTAGCCTTAACCTCAAACTTGATGACAAATGTAAATACCTAAAAATGGCAGAACACCGCGACAGTATTGACTGGAAAATGGTAACAACGGCAATAACTGTATTGAATCGTAAAGTAAAAATTTATTCTACGTTTTTTCAGTCGTAAAGTTTTACCATATGTTTTTAACTAAACGGGTGCATTTAATTTGAAATGAAATGATACATAAAGCAAACTTAATGCAAGTATTTTGACGATTCATTTTCTCGTAATCTCTATTTTGTTGAAACATCTGTGTCCGCTGCTAATCCGCCTGGAAAGCCGGGCATGTGACAGCACGTGGAATAATATACATTTAGAGAAGGATCCCTTGACCAGAACACGCTAATTTACGGCGAAATCTATAAGTATCTTATATAATTACGAAGTCTTTCTCGGCGTTGACAATACAAGTAATGCTCTCGGGTGACCGGAAGATGGCGCCAACGATTCAGAGTGCCGAAATATTGTGTGATTATTATAACACTTCTATAACTCGGCTAGTCACCCGAGAGCATTACTTGTATGTATAAGTATCTTACCATAGTGTTCGCTCTGCAAAATTGGAATACCTTCTGCCTTCTGTTTAATTTGAAAGCAGTAAATACAGACGCCGTCCTAGTCATATAAGAGATAAGTAACGTAAATTGCACAATAGTCTTTTTTTTCATTTTTTGCTTATGGCTCTGCGCCTCGTGTGCGTCTACGTGTAGAGGCGGGAAAGGACTGGGGTCAAGGAATGGGAAGGAATTAGTATCCTGTCATTCGCCTGGAGTGACATGCGGAAACATGGAGAACCCGTGCCCTCCCGCACATTAGTCTAAGCGATTTATATTATGTAATACCGAAAGTAGAAATAACTTTGAACTATTTCGAACCATTAAATATGCTTTGTTTTAATAACGTAATTTTAATGCCAGCAATTGATTGTTGAATTACAAAATGAAGATCTCTACAAGAAACAACTTACTGCGCAAACTAATTGGATCACAGTGGGGCAGTCAACTACAAACTATACGTACATCAGCAATGGCTCTTTGTTACTCTGTTGCAGAATATCCATGCCGAGTTTGGTACTATCATCTCACATCAAACAGGTGGATGTAGCCCTCAATAATACCTGTACCCGGGGCGCACATTGAGCTGCGTGGCGCAGTAGGGGCAACGCAGAGCAGGGCAGGTCAGCACAGACTGGCAGTTACTCGCGCATATTAGAGCGCAGTTTCGTGCGGCAGTTTACAAAGCATTGTGTTGTGCGAAAAACCGACAATAAAGAGTAACCAAAAACATGTCGATGCAAAAACTCGATTTTTGATTTCTGAATCAGATTGGGATGCCGAGCTTTGAAAATTGTTATAACTTTAACAGAAGCTGAGTTAGATAAAACTATGCAAAAGTGAGTATATGAAAAGAAGAAACTCTCATCTGGCTTTTGCAGTGACAAGAGAATTCTCAAAAGATAATTTCCCGATGACTCGAGCGGAGATTCACGGCATAATGTAACCGGTTATTTTCACGACAAAGCTCAAATATCTTTTAGAAATAGTGTAGCAAACTGAAAAAAAAAATTTTTTTTTCAGCTTTGTGAAAAAAAACATGTAAAAAAAAACCTAGCACCCGTGTTTTTTTCTAAATTTTGTTTTTTTTTCAGAAAACAATATATTTGATAAATTATAGTTTTATTTTAGGAACTTCCATTTTACAAGTGTGTTTTAAGTCTTACTGAATCATATAATGTCTCACATAATGATTCATAAGTGTATATATATAGGTAACATAATTTTATTCATCCTCTATGTCAGTATTACATTCACTAGTATCAGCACTACCAACACTAGTTCGATCGGCGTCGGAATTTTCTGTCTCTTCTTCTGTCTCCTCTAGATCCATAAATAGTTAAATTTTCTTTTACTGGTTGTCCTTGTATTATACGCAAAAGATTTTGAGATTGCAATTTTAAATTGTGAGCAAAGTACACACTGTGCATAAAGACTGCGCCGATAGTTCTGTATTACAGTCTTTTAAGTTTGAATTAAAATCTATTATCATACAAAATAGGAGATTTACTTCTTTTCAATTGTTTGTTTACACGAACGGTTGCAAAGAAACGATTCATAATTAGGGACCGTGCACAAACTACGTGACTCGGTCCAGAGGGAGGAGGGGTTAGCTGGAAGGCTACGCTGGGCTACGTGGGGGGGAGGGGGGGGGGGGTTCCGAGCCAGGCCACGTAACTTTCCTTTCGTAACATTTTTCACAGTTAAAATGAGGAACTGAACTCACAACAGCATGTGAGTATTTATTTACCTCAGTTAATTATATCCGTATGTAATTTACAATAGTCTGACAAGAGAAAACAGTACAAAATGTCTTCTGGAATGGAATCAAAACGGAAGATAGCTACGTGCTAGGTGCTATTTGAGCGGGGAGGGGGGGGGGGGGGTGTTCACAGGAGGCCAAAATGGTTTATGCACGTTCCCTTACTGACAATTTAATGAGTCAGTTCCACTATACTCTGAGAGTTAACAAGTATACGAATATAAGGAAAGCCCAATAAGTTATAAAAAGGGTTGGCAGCACTATTTCAAATAGCAAGTATCAATCCAAACAATGGGGAATGGGGATCCCTTCTCGCGCAACCTAGTCTTTTCGGGAAATCCCCATTCATAAAGAAAATATATTGTTACTGGTTGCTGTATTTTTTACAACCCATATTTGACATCACAGTTCCACCAATCCATCATGGATAAAATATTATTAAGAAAATTTCAGTCAATTTTGCCAATATTTTCGTGAACCAGAAAAATATAGTAGATTTTAAACTAAGATAAGTACTTAGAATAAACTCTAAAATAGTCATTTTAAACGATAACTGCCTTACAAATTCGAGATTTAGTAGTTGTGAAAAAAAACGTGTTCCAGAAAAAAAAAACATGTTTTTTTCAAAGTTTTTTTTCATGTTTTTTTTCAAGCCAGAAAAAAAAAAATTTTTACAATAATTAGAACTGAAGAAAATCTCGCTGTATTTTCGTGGTTATTTATTTAATTATTTAGCGTTTGACGGTACATGACATTTATAAGAATGTTTCTCTCTTTTATTTCATATTATATTTTTAAGAAAATTACCTAACAGAACATAAACAATTCAAACTAAAAAAGAGTGTCAACAAATTAAGTGTTTCTCGGGGACACTATTGAATGATGTAGTACAAATAATAAGAAAACAAATAATGTGATAATAGCCTATATATATCAATCTTTTTCGAAGTTTTATTAAAAATTAATTCAAAAAAAGAAAAGAAAAGTGAAAATTGTAAGTGGACAGTGGTATGATAAATAAATGCTGAATTTACTCGCCACTTGTTGGGCTCATTGTCCAAATCTCTTGTTTAAATTTAATTTTTATGTATTTTTTACTACTGATATTGTGAATCGCAGGTTGGTTACGCACCAGATTAATCAATTTTTCTTATTCCATAGTTGAAAATGATTATAAGTAAAGCAAGATTATAAATAACGCAAGAAGTGTTACGGCAAAAACCGACACGAGTGAGCTGCGTGGCACAGTTTCTGTGTCGTGATCACAACGTCGCGCAGGCCACGTGCGGCGCAGTACTGCGCTGCCCTGCTCTGCGTCTCAATACGCGCTGTTCCGCCCCAAAACATAGAGACACAGAAACTGTGCTGCGCTGCGCTGCGTCGACTGCGCGTCAATGTGCGCCCGGCCGTAGACTAGTTACAGGCTGCCTAAAGCCTTCCCCAGTTGACAGGCTTTACCAGTTTTCGGGGATTGCACCACCCAGTATTCGCAGAGAAGTGGCTGCAAACAAGGAGAGTACAAAAGTAGAGCTTGAAAGCGCTCAACCATTGCACCGCCATACACCACCAGCCCAGAGACTCAAGTCCAGAAAAATTTTCTTGAGAACATCGCGGGAATTAATTGGATCACCTGAAAAGCAGAAGTACAGTTGTGGAAAATGAAGGTCTCCTAACATCTCGGGACCACTAACAGTTGCAGAGCGCTTGTCACCTGGTCATGCAGAGGACTGGAACGTCTGGCGGTCCTTAAATCGATTACGAACAGGAGTGGCCAGGTCCAAGGAAAATCTAGAGAAATGGGGTTATACTAATGCTACCAGTATTAAGTGTGAGTGTGGTAAGGACCAAACAATAAACCATATGCTCGAGTGCCCTATGTGCCAATCATCTTGCAACAAAGTTGATGTGATTCAAGCAACATCGAATGCACTTGAGGTTGCGAAGTACTGGGCGACATGTGTTTAAAGAAGTTAATTTGCACAATGTTTTAACTGTGTATATTGATGTTTATGATTCGAGAATAATAATAACGCCACTCCAAGGACCAAGTACATTCTACATCAAACATAGTAATACCGTTAGATATAAGGATAACACGTATCGGAACAACCCAATATTCCTGGTTCACAAGGTGTGAACATGGTATTGACATACAACAAATTTTAAAACAGCCAACTTCCAAAACCGTTTTTTTGCTATCGCCAATCAGACACGTTTTATGAGTTCTTTAACGTAGCGTTAAATGGGAAAAATCCGAAAGAACCATATGCTGCACATCTTGAGAAACGAGTCAGTAGATATGAATATTCCAATCCCGAGTGGATGTATGAAATATAAATATCAGATTTTATTCTACGAGCTGTGGAGGAACTGATCATAGTAATGCGGAAAATACGCCACATTTGATAAGCATTAAGTAAAGAAAGTTGTTTCAAGCCTATGAATACAAGAACAGAAATTTTTAAATATGTAGAAAATAACACTACACAAGACAATGATTTTAATTAAATAAAGCTGAGATAATAAATTATATCTTGTCTCTGTTGAATAGTTAATATCAGACAGCTTAGAAAGATTGTTATCTGAGTGAATAAGACAACAGCGGCGAAAATTTAAATACAGTAACTGTTTAATTCCTCACTGGCAACCTGTTGCTCCATTCGTCTTACTAACATTTCATACTATTTAAGTGTTCTTCAAAAGTCCCATAAAGGTTCGACAACGTAAAACTCCAGCGATAAGCCTTCTCAACAACCACAGTATTAAATATGAAATGGTCAATACAATATACGTTACTAAATTTATCCTATCCGCTGACATGCAACGGCTCAGCTGCTTTATTGTAACCAGAAAACTTCGGTCTTTAGAACTTGCGAGAGATAAATTAACCTTATCAGCTCTTTTCCAAACAGGTGCTGGATATGTGTGTATCCTGGCGACAACTCCCCTACCCTCCTCCTTCCGCTACGCGCCGACGGTGGCGTCTTAAGGCATATTACGAGGGTGAGTCAAATGAAAACCTTAAATATGTAATAAAAAAATCGAAATTTCGCGCCGTTATCCTGTAAGTTGGTAAGCGTGCTACAAGCAGCGTGCAGAATGGCCTGTAGGTGGCAGCATAGTGCAGATGCACGAATACCGTCACAGTATCAGTATAAAGATGGCTGCCCCACTTGAGACTTGCACCAGGGAAGAACAGTGTTCTGTTATTCGGTTTTTGAGTAGTGAAGGTGTGAAACCTATTGAAATTCATCGAAGAATGAAGGTTCATTAGGGTGATTCATGTTTGTCGCAGCAGCAAGTCTACGAATGGAGTAGGAAGTTCGCAAATGGTGTGACTTCAGTGGAAGATGCTCCTCGCCCAGGTCAGGCACAACGAGTTGTAACTCCACAGAACACTGCAGCAGTTGAAGCCATAGTGATGGAAACCGCCGAGTGACACTGAATGACATTGCAGCATGTTTAAAGATTAGTCATGGTTCAGCACACCACATTGTGCATGATGTGTTCCAGCTTCACAAAGTGTATGCAAGATGGGTGCTACGGCAGCTGACTCCTGAAATGTGAGAACGACGTGTTGATGCTTGTGAAGAACTTCTTCGGCGCTTTGAACGAGAAGGTGATGACTTCCTTGCAAGAATCGTTACTGGGGACGAAACCTGCGTTCCTTTCCACCAACTGGAAACGAAGAGAGCGAGCAAGGAATGGCGACATTCCTCATCGCCAAAACCAAAGAAGTTTCGAACAGAACCATCAGCAGGGAAGGTTATGCTGACTCTCTTTTGGGAAGAAAAAGGCGTCATTTTGGAGCATTACATGCCTAGAGCGACAACTGTCACCAGTGCATCATACACAGATCTCCTAAAAAAATCATCTTCGGCCTGCAATCAAATCAAAGCGACGTGGATTACTGTCATCAGGTGTCCTTTTGTAACATGATAATGCAAGGCCCCACAATGCCCGTATAACAGTTCCAACAATCACAAACATGCATTTTGAGTGTCTTCCTCATCCACCATACTCACCAGACCTTGCCCCAAGTGATTTCCATATGTTTGGACCACTCAAAGAAGTAATGGAGAAAAGAAGTTCCGTTCTGATGAAGAGGTACTCCACGCGGTGCATGAGTGGTTGCGCGGACTACCAAAAGAATTTTTTTCTAAAGGAATTTATGCACTTTGTAAGCGCTGGAGGACTTGCATTGAGCGTGGGGGAGATTATGTTGAAAAGTGATATAGTTTTGTACCACTTCTGCACAATAAATAATATTTAAAAAAATATTTAAGGTTTTCATTTGACTCACCCTCGTAATTTGTACTTGATCTGATCACATACTCAAGACTTCAACATTCATTTCTTTCTGAGCAAGCATAACAGAATTATTGCAGACAGCTAAGTTGTTGCTTTTGTAATGGACAAAACAAATTTCTTCATTCTCATGGTGATAATGCAGTAGAGGAAAGATGCTACGATTTATCATAACTAAATGAGAGGTGTTATAAGGAACTTCGTTTTCTCATCTGATGACATTCAAAATATTCCAGTGGAATTGCTGAGTAATCATCTTCTAGAGTCCAGTAGTAACCATCATCTTAAACTATTGTCGAAAACTTCATAAAGGTTTTTCTACTCTAAAGTGAGGTAGTCATCAAATTAACTATTTTAAAGTATGGATATTGATAAAACAGTTTCTTCTGTTACAAAAAAATAGTTAGCACTACATTCATCAAAGTAGACTAATTACTAAGTAAGGACGCGGAAGAACAAAGAGAGGATTGGCGTTATACAGTTTCGAAGAAATGCAGTTGAGTTATGATGTTCACTATTGTTAGAACAAAAATTCATTTTGGATACCTCTCCGAAATTTCCCTTCAGAACTGAGGACAGGTGTAGCCCAAACAGCATCCTCATTTGATTTTTTAAGGACTCCACTTTCATCATACGGAAACTCAAAGCTCCTCTTGGTTGAGTGTGATGAGAGATTTAAAATCTAGTAGTTTTGGACGACATTTTATAAACATTTTCATAGATACCCTTTGATTTATCTGCAGCGTATCGGTATTTCCATTCAGTTTTTAAAACGGCCAGTTAAAAGCTGCTCGTTTGTTTTAGGTCTCTTTCCGACGCGACGTGGGAAACATAACACGGAAACACACTAAAGTATATCAATAAATTTTGCGATTGACAGGAAGAATTGAAAATACTGAAGTCGATCTTTCTTTAATTAACCGGTTACTCAAAGGTTGGGTCTCATTGCTCATTCTTAAAATATCCGTTGTGAAAACTCAAGTTTACCGGTTGGAATATTGATCTACAGTGAAATTTTTTAAGAACACTTCACTTTATCTATTGTAATAGCAAAGCTTTGGTATGATTTGAGAGGTGTTCTATCAACCCTTCGTTCTTCGGATATCGCTTTAAACTGTGGCTGTAGCCGCGAATGAAATGATAAACGCTAAGACCATATTTTTACTGCTTATTCGGTTATATTTCTAGCGATAAATTCACCTGCTGGGAATTCAGTTTGTAATATTGCACTTTGCGACAGGAAACATTTATTGAAGAAAACCTGACAGATAGGGAGTGCAGTGGAAAAGTATTTGCCGGTGCCAATAAAAGCCTGTGAAGTTTGACGCTCGACACTTCAGGGAACTAAAAATTTACGACGGTACCGTAAACTTTTACATAGATTCTTTTAGAGACTTGAAAGAACTTTTGCTGGACTTAACAAAAAAACTTTCGCCAATAGTGACACATTGTAAATCAACGTTCGGTCTGTCTTCTGGCGAAGAACGTGGGACATTAAGGGTGACTTTTCATTTATCTTAGCTCAACGATATGCTCAAGAACACCTGGTAAGTAAATTCGTACCGTCTTGCGATTTGTTGACAGAGTTTCTATTAGCCACGTATCCGACTGTGTCTCTAGGAAAAAAAACTGCACACTGACATGAATAGAACGTTCCTGGTCGCTACACGATTCCAACCCAATTAGTTGAAATTTGACTTCGCTTGGTGAAGAGATCATAGTAATCTGCTTTCATCACTCTTGTTCCATAGAGTACCTGCTGAGGAGAGTCCTCTGAGAAGTGGTGATACGTATAATATCTGTACTATGTAATAAAGTTGTATAAAAGGTTTGACTGTACAGTACATAAAATTTGTTTCAAGAATACTCTTGCAAAATACACTTTTGATTAAAGAAATGACCAAACAGTAAAATCTAGAATATTCGTTTGTCTGTCTATATGCGCATCACACCAAAGATGGCGAAGAAATATTAAGGGAAGAGAACGTAGTTATGTCATTGATTGTAACATATAATACTCTTTATTCAGTTCATTAACTTAGTTCGCAATAATACAAAGACCAAAACAGTAAGTTCTGAAATTTTTGAGTCTCTGACCAACCATCATACAAACAAACAATCGCTGGATATTGACGAAAATGCACATAGTGATAATCGATGTTATTGGTTAGCGTATCGGATGCGTTTTACTTCGATCGGTTACAAAGTTCCAGATGATATAAACTCTAAAGTTCTAAAACTATAAATTTGAATATTTTTTCTCTGTCCGTGCATTAGCCACAGCTAATGATCGCAGTTCAAGTAATCTTCACATACTGACAGCTAACATATAGGATACATTTTATTAATATCAGTAACATAGTTCTTGATAGTACGGAGGCTGAAACCGTACCTTCTGGACTGCTTGCCTGTGTGTGTGCGGCTATTAAATGGATTTCAGCAGAACTGCACCCAATAGTAGTTTATGATATCAGTTAACACACAGGACACCTTTAATATAGATTAGTAAAATGTTCCGTCTGTGATACAGAAGTAAAAATCTTAAAATTTGAAATTTTTGTACGTGTGTGCACGGACCAAGCAATAAACAAAATTTCATCGAAATTATATACAGGGATAGGTTACGTTATGTTTCAGTGTGACAACGAATTACCGATAAATAAATAATCGTACGCTCAAATAATTGCTCCGTCGATTTAACACTGTCTGGCGCTAGCCTTTTCACAGCCGAAATGTATACCATGATTGAATGTAAAGAAGTTCAATGCATCATGCTAGCACTGGTGAAATAGGAATGGGCAGAGGCATACATAAAATTTAACAGTCTAAATAAGTTTTTAAACTATTTATATTCCGCTTACAATGTTTTATCTAATTTTATCCTTGATACTGGATCATTGAGTCTTTGGTAACCAATAACAAAAAAATTTATGATGACAGCTCACAGCGTATGTAGTTATGTAGACTACTTTTTTTCTATTACATGTTTTGATATTTACTTACCACTGTCGTTGCTTGATTAGAAAATTCGTGAAAGTTTTTTCGTTAATTAATGGCGGTGAATGTGAACGGAAAACTTTCCTGGCCCATTGGGATGAAGTTATAGACACTGTTAGTTTTTATACGAGTTTTATTTAAAGGAACTAATTAATCACTGATCTGAAATAGTACGGATCTTTTTTTAAAATGTTGTATGTAGTTTAATGGTAATTGGGTACATATTATGAAGAGATACGCAGAAGGTTTTACTATTCATGGGAGAAGTTCGAGTATAGATAATTTGCAAGTTTAAGGGCAGGGAGATTAGGTCGACACAAGGAGGATGTGACAAAACATAATAGTCCAATGGCGAATTTGGGCTTCGTGGGTAGCCCGTTTCCCTCTGAACGGTACATTTAACATTTAAAATATCTCTGAAAAAGCTTCCAAATGGGAGAGGTTGCCAATGGAACTTACTCTTGAAATAATCATGGCATTTCCTGTATTAAACGGGTGTGCAGGACGAACTCAGGCTATTTCGTTTCACGACACTTTGAAGACTAAAAATGTTTTAGTATTCTGTTTTTTGTCCGAACCTGATAATTTAGTTACTTAGATATGTGGCGATTGCGTGTCTAATCCCTTGAGCTAAATTGGTGTTGTAATTACAGCTCCAGTTTGAAGGGGTGTTTCATATTGTCTCGTGCTTAAATTATTCGGTTATTTTAATTATTTCTTATTGTAAGGGGCCTGTATAATAGTCGATAAACTCGAATAAATAGATTGTCCTCAATTATCTTATATACTGTTAATTATGTTATATATAACAGTCCAAAAAAATACAGCCATTTGTAGGTAAGAAAATCTAATTTAATCCGCAAATATAATCCCACAAAAACAATTATTATAAAAATAAGCCAAGTCTCGTGTTTATGGAGTGAAAAAAAGTTATGAGATCTTCTTCTGAGACAAGTCTACACTTTACAGTGTGTATTCAGTTTGTGAAACAGAATGGTTTCTCTCGGTGTCATAGATTGTTTATTTAGTATAAAAAAATCTGATGACTTGGCCATTATGCAGGCCATGTTTTAGTTAACCTATATAAATACCTTAAATATGTTGCTTTATCATACTTATAAATACTTGAAAGCCAAGATTTCCCTCACTCTTTTTCGAATATGACAAGTATATATTATTCCCTCAAGTTCTGTAAAAATTATGACGTGTATAATGGCCAAGTCATCAGATTTTTTAAAATTAAATAAACTATCTATGACACCGAGGGAAACCATTCTGTTTCACAAAGTGAAGTGAATACACACTGTAATGTGTAGACTTGGCTCAGAAGAAGATCTCATAACTTTTTGTCACTACATGAACACGAGACTTAGCCTATTTTTACAAGAATTGTTTTTGTGGGATCTCATTTATTTTTGTAAGTTTATCGCTTATTCTGAATCACCTCTAAAACGTAATTATTCCATGTGAAAATCACTGGATAAGAACATTTCAGAATTTAAGACGTCAATATACGTTACCAACAATACCCCAATCCCTGAAAACAGTGAGTGTGCACCGTAGCCGAGCAATTGTCGTTGGTTTCAATACCACATAAACAAAGTTACTAGTAAATTCCAAACTAAGCACAGGAACAAATTATAATTTAAGATATTAATTAAACTTGCTGATCTAGGCTAGGACGCAACGCCAGGAACCCAAGAAGGAAATATACTATGTGACGAAGTCGATTGTTATGAGGCCATGTTTCTGCTCACCAACTACATTAGGTGTTCACGTGAAAATATATCCTGGACCAAGCTGTAAAATTACACATCCATGGCAATGCCGCTTATGTATGTTCGATTAGTACCAAAAGAAAGCGAGTTAACGTTTACGTGGAAATGAGGCCCGAACCAAGCTGTAAAATTATGCATTCATGGCAATGGTGAATATGCAGTTTCGATTCGTACGAAAATAAAGCCAGTTACCTAAGTTGTTTTGTTAGGTTACAGGTTACATTGGCAATCGTATTTCTCAGATGACCAATGTGTTACAATCGCTGCAACGTTTTTTTTTTTTTTTTTTAAACACCTCACACATCCCCGCACCTTCTTTTGTTTTTCTGTTTTTAAATATTTTGGAAACTGATTCTCTTCATGAGACAGGTTCGACGGATTGAGCATCCATAACAAAACAATTAACCGGGAAATATGTACCGGAACGTTTCACGTTTGGGTTGCCATTCAATAAATACAAGGAAAATCAGCATTACCAACAATGCCCCACTCTCTGCAAACAATTAATTTGCGTCGTAGCCGAGCAATGAGCATTGCCGCTGGTTTAACTACCACCTCAAATAAATAACAAGTAACTTCCAAACTAATCATAGGAACAAAGTAAAATTTAAGGCTTTGGTTAAACTTGCTTGCTTCTATAATGTATAGAAATCTCGGTTTTATAGCTTCATCAGGAGCAAAGTAATTAAGCCGCAAATATGTGCCAGAATTTTTCATGTTTGGGATTGTAATTAAATAAATACGGGGGAAAACTCCAATATCAGATTTTTCTTATGATTTAGGGATGAAACCATATATGTGTACCAAATTAATTGTTTCTAGGATTGCTGGAAGTACAGTAGAACTTTGGTGTCGGGGTGTTGTGCCGAAATAAAATTTTGAATTTCAATAACTTCCAAAGTAAGAAAAGGAAAGAAGTAAAATTAAACACATTAGTTAAACATATTGAGTCTACAGTGAAAATCTGAGGTTTATAAAGTAATTAGGGTAGAAAGCGATTTCATGTTAGGGGTAGGTAAGGGGCTAGCTATATCGAAATTTACGAGTTTCAGACTTTTCTCATAATATGTGGATAAAATGTTATCTGTGTACCAAATTTCAATTTTCTACAGCTACGGTTAGTGCCTTAAAATTTTGATGATCATCAGTCAGTCAGTCAGTGACGAAATCACTGTAGTTTGCATCCTAATAACAACCGAACTAAGAACAGTAACGAAATAAAATTAAGTTCGTTTGCTAAGATTGCTGATCTCTATGCATAACAGAAATCTGAGATATGTAGCATAAATAGTACCGAAAAAAGTGAGGTTCAAAAATGGTCCGAATCGCTTCGAGAAAAGTGTAGGCAGTTCCGCTGTTGTCTCGACTTGGCGGGTGCACCGCCGTGCACCCAAATAAGATGCCAAATCTTGAGGTTTACTTTACGTGGTTTATTGACGTGTAAAAGTGGAGCTCTTACATAAAATGAAAGAATTTACTGTATTGTGTACCATCAAGTTATATTGATATTAAATAGTTCCTGTGACACGTGGTGGACAAGATTTTTGTGAAATTACATGTAATTAGAACAAATAATATATAAAATGGGCTACGAGTGTCTTGCTACGCCAGTGCAAACATAAGCTACTTCACAATTTGCATGAAAAACAATTGAGAACCCAGAGAGCCCATCTTGCTACTATAAGAATAAAATGTTCTTATTAGTGGAAACTTAAGATAGCTGATTAATCAGAAAATTCATGTTTGATATGTTATCAAAAATGGACGAACCAATGGTTTCATGACGTTGCCCTGCTTTGAGAGAAAAGATATTACATTGCATGTAAAATTTGTTCAACTGATTCGTCGTGGTGAAATCTAACAAACAGAGAATCCCAAACATTTTTTTGATTTTTTTCTCGTCGCGGTTTGACAGCTTGTGGAAGATCGACAAGGATTATAGAACAGGAAAGGCGGTAGCATTTATGAAGGAAACTTCCCAGAATACTTAAATTTAGGAAAAATTATTGAAAATGAAGTCTGGATGGCGAGACTGGTAATAGTAGGCGGATTCTAAACGATTGTCAGTACCGAATGCTGCTGATTACTCAATATGATCCTCATGTCTCCTTTGGTTGCCAGCTTCCAATATTGATGCAAGCGTGGTCACATCATGTGTGACACGAAACACTTTATTTCTGTGGGAGAATATATTTTCTCGAAACATATCGAAAGGGAAGAACCAATAAAAAAAATCAGATGTAAATTCTCTCCAAATACGGGACTCGAAAAAGATTTTAAATTTCTGTCAGTGGCGTTCACATTTGCTGCAGAAAGCTACACAATAATTGCCAGCGTAGAGTGAGTTAATGTTTTGGATTCCCAGAACGTTACATAACACGAAAGAGGAGAGGAAATCTCGGTTAGGTATACAACTTCGGGAAATACGTTTATTGATTTTATGTCAACAAACGCTCACCTCAGAATTGTACGTAGTAAAAATTTGTCAATCTTTTACAGAAAGCGGCTTAACCAAGGTCTTATCACGTCAGTGGAGCTACATTCATCTTCACTCCGACTGTTACCCGCCAAGTATACGTAGGTACTACGAGGGAAAATAGAATATTATCCATTCATCTACGATCTTGATTTTAAAGTTTTCTTGAGGCATCAAAATCTGTTTCTAGTCTAATCCTCAAAGTATAAAAATGGAATTTTAAACAAGTATTCGCATCGACACTTAATAAAATTTGTTTCTGCTGATAATAATTCAGAGGTCGGTGTTATCTGTCGATTTGTTTCTTCGGTTGCAGAACATAAGTGATTGAAAGACAGAAACTCTGAAATCTTTTCTTCACAGACATCATCGTTGTTCTACGTACGAAAGATCTAATGAAATTTATTGCGAAGAGTAATTTTAAACGTTAAGCTGTAGCACTGATTTGCAGGTGATGGAACTTCCTCTCCTAGTTCACATTCTTTACAGACACGGAGTAAAGATTTGTTTTCAACTTTAGTAAAAATAATTATCTCGTTTAAGTTTCTTTATTAAAATTTCCATCAGAGTTTAAGTTTCTTTTACGATGAATATTTGGCAAACGTCCAATAGCTCGTTATTTACATTAATACTTTTTAGTAAGGATACATTAATAAGTTATTATGTTTAACATGGACTATTGTCCCACCTCTTCATCATCATAACGGTTTTCCAACAAACACGAAAAAACTGGTGGTGTTACTAACTATAAATAACTTCGATATATCATGTGTAGTTTGAATGTGTCCACTTGTCCCGATTGATTTTTTAAATATCTCCACGTAATTGGAAAATATGATGAAGAAACTAAATTGCGAATGAAAAGATTGTTAGAAATATTCGTATAACGCTTAGGGATGTTTGGGAAAAAAATTAGGAGCATTATGTATAAGGCAAGAGATGATAATGGACATTGACTGCAGGTATAACGGACGAGAAACTTTTTGTTTGTAAGTGAGGGACTCACTGCTGGAATAAGCTAACATATAATTTACCCCAAACAGTATAGATATAAAAGTATAAACGCCTAAGTAGATAGCATAGAAATTATCACCAGCTGTAAGTTCCATCTTAATTAATAGTAACTAGTGCATTATTATTGGTTTCTTGGTAGTAGTAAAATAAGAACGAGGTAAAGGAATTGTGCTATTCGTTTGAAATTTGCCGCACATGTTCCTCAGGTCATACCTTTAGAGAAAAAGTGTATATGAAAGCGAAATGAAACGCATATTTGACGTGGTGCCACACGAAATTTACGAAACGATACAACTTAAACAGTAGAGACCGTCATTTCCATTCAAATTGTTCACGCCAAAGATAGTATCTGCACTCTGTTGCAATGAATGTAAATCGCTGTCACGTTTTCGTGATAACAGGCCAGCTGGACCAGATTGAAGAAATACGAAAATTGTTAGAGCAAAGAAGCGAAGAATTTAGTTTTCATTAATAAATTAAGGTCACCTGATTTTTTGGCGGCAATATTGGCATGGTGGTTAGGTTGTAATGCAGCCTGGACCATAGTGAAAAAACACGTACTTTGTATGTGAGGAATTAGTTTTAAATTCGTTGTTGTATATTGCAGATACTTTTTTTGGCAAGAACAATTTTACTGCAAACGGCGGTTTTTTTACTATTGAAATGGATCGTTTCGTAACTTTCGTGAGGCGCCATGTCTAATGTACCTTTCATTTCGCTTTCATGTACACTTTTTTTTTAAAAAGAATGACCACAGCAACGTGGATCATAAATTTCAAGCGAATAGCGTAAGCACTTCTTACCTCGTTCTTATTTTACATTCACAGGTTTCTTTGAATACGAGCTGTGACCGCGCCTTCATAAACGTGAAATTTGAGATTTTGCTATTAATTCACAGATAAACTATCAAAGAAATTATTTTTCAGGCTTCCGCGGCCGTCTTTGTTAATTAATACTGGTTTTTACTGTCTTCACGCTCTCTGCTATGTAAATAAACAAGCATTTTATCTCTGACGAAGGCTGTAGTTTGGCAACCGAAAGCTCAGATTGTAGAATAAACAACGCGGCGTACCCCGTAAAACCAGCATTCATTATCAAAGAAATGTTGGCTGGGTGGGAAAGAGCAACAGAGCAGCACCGTTCAATCGTCTTTTTTGATCTCTTCCTCTCATTCTAAATTTAAGTTTACAAAAATGTTGTAAACGGATTCCGTGTGCATCATTTATTTCTACCAGCCCCTGAAACTGCCACTAATTCCGTAGATTTTATGTGTGTACGTAACGTACAGGCAGACGTCAGTTTCTCCCCAAGCAATATTTGAAGCGATGTACGAACGTAGCTTTTCATAGTGTTGTAATTCTATAAACTCTTCTCGGGCTTCCAGCCATGTACAAATGTCACAACCCTGGGATGTTTCAAAGACGTCTACCTCTGTCGTCATTTTCAACTGTTTGTTTGTGCGGTGCCGCGGAAACGGCGAAAAACAAAAGCCAACCCAGTGCGGTGACGTCATCCACTGTTCTGCTCCTTACCGACGCGAAGCTGTTTCAACATTGTGACAGCCAGGTTCCAGGCCACACTAAGCTGGTTTCCAGTGTCCCTGTTAACTAAAGAATCAACTGTTCTGATTTCAACATCTTCTGTCATAATGCTGTCCCAATCAGGGGTAGATCAGTCGTGCATTTAGAAGATTATTTTTATATATTGTATGATATTTAATAAGGTACACAATGGGTTACGACAAATGTACATATCACAAGCTTGTACAATTTCATATCTCTAGATCTAATGTTTTCATGCAGTAAACTGCACTGGTTGAAGCATCATGTATTTCCGCTACTGTTCCCTTGTAGGCCCGAAGAGGACAGTCACAAACGTTGTGATGGATTGTCTGTAAGTTGGCTGCACAGTCACAATTTGCAGAATCTACCCAACCCCATTTGTGTAATAAGTAGCCGCATCTGCTTTGTCCTTTTCGAATCCGATCGATGATTCTCCATTGCCGCCTGGGGAAATCGAAACCTAGGAACCGTACTGAAGAAGTACTTTAGAAGTAAGGAACATCGACAGAAATATCCGACTGTGGGTGGACTTAGTTCTAAAATAGGTATACTGTTGTCTCAATACGAATTCAAGACATTTTTCAGACCATCCACAAAAATTAAAAACTTGGTTGCCAGCATTAAGGATAACTTAGGGTTACGTACCGCTGGTGTTTATACATACCTTGTGAATGCGGCCGTGCTTATATAGGACAGCCGCAGCGGTGTGTCGAGAACGCAAGGAATGTTACCGAGCGTGGTGGTGTAACGGATAGCGTTCTGGCCTCGCATTCGGGAGGACGGCGGTTAGAATCCCCGTCCGGGCATCCAGATTTGGGTTTTCCATGGTTTCCCAAATCAGTCCAGGCAAATGTCGGGATGCTTCCTTAAAAAGGCCATGGCCGAATTCCTTCCCATTCCTTGCCCCCCATCCTTTCCCGTCTCTAAAGACCTCGCTGTTGAGAGAAATAAAGCTGTTAAAAAAAAAGGAATGTTCGCCTGGAGCAAGAAGAGAAATCAGCTGTGGCAGAACACAGAATCCAAGAGGGACATACATTTAATTTTGAAGAAACTAGAATTTTAGTCCGGGTCAGAGATTTTTGGGACAGCATTATAACAGAAGCTGTTTAAATCAGAACAGCTGATTCTTTAGTTGACAGGGACACTGGAAACCAGCTTAGTGTGGCCTGGAACCCCACTATCAAAACGTTGAAACAGCTTTGCGTCGGTGAGGAGCGGAAGAGTGGATGACGTCATCCATTGAGTATGCTTTTGTCTTCAGCGGCACAGCATAAACAAACAGTTGGTGGAAAATAAGGGTTGGAATAGACGCCTTCGAAACATCCCAGAGTTGTGACATTTATTCACGGTTGGTAGCCTGAGAAGAGTTTATTAATATTAGCAGTTGTGATACCTGGCGTTTGTACAAACATATTTATAATGGTCCTCAGACTCACACCTTTAATGAAATTCTATTTTATGATTTATTTGTGGCAAGCTGTGAGTTGAGTAAATATGGTTTTTTATATTTTTCTTACAGTTAATTGTGTAATTGAACGTTGTTTCATGGAAAGAAACTAGGTAAATACTATTTAATATGTTCAAGGACAGTACAATGTATGAAACATTGATTAAAAGTTTGTAATTCTATGTATTGATGTGAGCTACGAAGTTTAGAGGACTATTTGCGACGGTTTCGACTGGTTTATGTATATAATGTTATGTGTAATATCTTTAATTTTCATTTCTGTGCATTTCATAATGATGACTAATGATTATGTATTGATTCTGACTGTTTTAATGTGATTTTAATTCGGCAAGTGACGCCATACCGTCAGCTCAATGTGTTTATCATAGATTCCAGTGAATGAATCATCCAGTATATATATTGCATCTTTTAAGTATGGACACCACAGGACGGACAGGACATTCACACAGACACACAACACTTAAACACCCATGCCCCCGTCCTAACTCGAACCAGCGACCTTCGGCACGCGAGGACAGTACTCTATCCCTACGCTACCGAGGCAGGAGAGATAGTTAGTTGAGTTTTAGTTTTGAATATTTTGGTGTTGCAAGTTATAATCGCTGGAGCATTTGTTTAAATTTGTATGTAGTATTTTCGTATGAAGTCCGATGTCTTTGAAAAAGAAATTAAACAAATTTGAAAGTGATTATTCTTGTACTAATTACTTCATTTAAACGAGATACCTATCAGATGGCTTTATTTTTATGCATAGAAGCAATGATATGAAACCTCTAACTAAATCGCAAAGTCGATCTGTTACAGTTTATACAATTAAAACGCATCGTCACCGCGTATATGTGGTTAATGAATAACCATTTTCGTCCATATAAGATTAAGAGAACTATATGTATCTACAGTAGCGACAATAAGTATTTTGACAAACACATTTTATAGGAAAAATAAACTTTATTAAAGGAACTTCCTTACAATTATTATGTCACTTTTCCTACTGCTCTATTTGCTTTAGTTACATAAGAAAAGGAACATTATTTTCTATTACTTACAATATTACAATACGTACAAAATTTATCCAAACGTGAAAAATCAAAGAAAATTCAGTCTTTGCTTAGTACTTAGTAGCATAGCCTTTAGCCTTGATTACCGCTACACAGCGCGCTGGCATGGAGTCTACGAGGGCGTTCAAGCGACTCAGGGGACACCTAAACGCGAGAAACAGCCCCACACCATGACATGCCCATCGCCATGCTTCACTGTTGGAACTTGATACCGCACATCGTTTCTGGCGTTAATTGGGCGTCGAACCTACCGAATCCCATCAGAAGAAAACAAATTGAATTTACTTTCGTCGCTCCAGAGCACACGGGACCACTGCTCAGGGGTCCAGTTTTGGTGGTATCTCGCGAACTCAAGTCGGGCTTTCCTATTCTTCGCCGATATTAAAGGCTTTTTACTGGGACGTCGGCCATGAAGATTTGACTCCCTTAGGATTAATTTGACGGCACTATTTGAAATTTGCACGTTGTGATATTCCCGAAATTCTTTGTTAATGTCGACGGCTGTCTTCTATGGATCGGCCTTTGAGAGCTTTCTTATAAGATTCTTGGTCCGAGGCGTTATTTTACAGAGCCTACCTGCTCTTTGTTTATTATCTGTTGTCCCTGTTGACTGATGCTTGATTTTCCAAATGTTTACGATTTGCCTAGACAAACCAAAATCCTTCGCAACTTGAGCCTGAGTCTTGCCTTTCCGAATAGCACTGATTTAAATCTTGAGAGTATTCCTTCACTTTCGGCATGTTGAAACCTGTGTAAACAAAGGGTATTCGATATAACGCACATAAGCGGGGTAAAACAATTGTTCTGTAGCAGTAAACTGAAGTGTCAAAATACTTTTTGTCCGATCAAACTGACAGTATCGGTTGTATACTCACCACAGTAACGCCGAACTCTGATACAGGTATTTGCACAGTCGTCTGCTGCCGCAGAGTGACCAAACATAGACAGGGGTTAGCCGGTCGACGCGCATTGCGCCCTCCAGCGGGGAAAATGTGTTTGTCAAAATACTTATTGTCGCTACTGTACGCGAAGGTCAAAACAATCACTACGTTAATATTTGCTTGGTAGATTTTACTGTGATGACTGTGGGAACTCTGTGTGCTACACTGGTCTCCTTTCCGCTCCATAGCCCACGCTGACCGTGACCCTGGACCCGCGGTGGCTGAGCTGTGCCGTCGCGTACTATGCTTGCTCCTCTTTGCAGCCTCCCCCCTTTGTGGCTTCATACTCTGTCCACTGTGAGCCAAATGCTGGGCTTCATGTTCCGGCTGCGTCTCACTATCTGCCTGTTCGGCTTTTGATCAGTGAAGCCTGAAAACTGCGCTGCCAATTCTTAGACGGAAAACAAAGGGATAGTGACAGACTGCAGGAAAAAGAAGCCCAGTGACCGGCTCAAAGTGGAGCGAGAATGAGGCAACTAAATAGGAAGACGGGATTTCGCGTTTACCCGGTTGCACTAGGCTCCACATAAACACATACGCATCCTCTGCGCCATGAACCAAATTTGAAACGACTCTGTTCCACTTTTATCTGCAGATCTCTCCGATTTCAGAAAACAATTAAGTCTTGAGCCGCTGCTACAGATTCTGGCTTTGATACATATATTGATAGGAAGCAAGTAAAACATTGTTAAAAATAGATTGTAACAATTAAAGCCATCTCATCCGATAATTGTAGGTATTGCAGAATTGAATACAATGTTTTAAAAACTTGAAATAATTTATTACAACCAATATCTCAAAAAATATGTAAAAGCTGTTAATAAGTAGTTGCGAGCAATATTTGTTAAGATATGTAGCCATTTATCCTAAAAATAGGAATATATTCAATTCTTAATCGTCGAAAAATAACTAATTCCGGGAGTAGATGTTACAGTTATCTAGTGTGTTTGTAAGAACTAACAAATTATTAGCTGGATATTGAAGACTCCTTCCTTTTGGATTTTATAAAATTAGTTCTCACAACCAGTGTTGCGGAGGGCCAGTCTCCCGATGGGCGGCCTTCTCGGCCACAGAGACTGATGGCGTGTGCTGTTCCGGGAGATCTGGAATTCGGATTTCCGCTCTGATACCAATACTGGAAACTGTGGATTAGATGGTGGAGCAACAATATTAAATAGTTGTAGTTTAGTAGCAGTAACAGTGGTATTTGTAGCATAAATCAAAAGTTATGTTTTAAAATATTGAAAAGTGCAATTATAATGTAGTTAGAGACCAGCAAACATTATAACATTGGGAAACTGTAAGCAATTAATCAGTAGATAATAAGGGAGAGCGATGAAATGCGGCAAAATTACAAAGCTATATGTTTAGCAGTTAACTAATCCTGTATCGTGCTAACAAAAAAAAAATTGTACAGTCATTGTAAACGCCAAACATAACAAACAATATTCCTAATGAAATATGTGTTGAAGTATCAAATGTAAAACTGGCTGTTAAATTAGGACCTATTTTAGTCTCCAGATACTAGGTTGTACATAATTTAATAATAATAAAAAATAATAATAAAGGTCAAAACTGGAACCTGCGTTGCAGTTGCAGAAGTGATTTCTGGTATGCTACATCTGTTTGACATATAACTGATCACTGGCGGGATGTCTGCTCCATCACCAGATGCAGTCATATCGAACTAAAATAACATTTAGATTTAAAGCTTGAATTTTTTTGCTGCAAATGATACTTTAGTCGAGTCCTTCAGTTAAATGCATAAATTTCTATAAGCTTTGAAAGTTTTAGAAGGACCCTGTATGTATTTTTAACCACAAATTCTTATTTATTGAATTAGTATAAAACTGTAAGAATAAACTTAAAAATGAGCTGACACTTCTGTAAGCAAATGTATATGATGTCAGTGCTAAACATCAATAGAAGAAATAAAACCTTGTATTTTCTCACATATAACAGTGTATTTCTTCATCTTCTAAACAGTATATCATAAAAAAACGCAAATTTGATGAGTTTCTCCGCAGTGCTAAATAAATATACATCATGTGTTGAAAACACAAGCCGTCAAGTTCAGATTAAACCACCACTCATCTTTTATTGTGTAACAACATTATTCCTGTACGACTTGTGGTATGAAGCCAAGAAATTCATTAGACTCTATTCACACCACGTAATTAGCATTAGTGTGTCATAATGGGAAAATTAATTATTGACTCGGACTTAATAGACTTGTAGAGGAGTAATTATGCAATTTGCCCATCTGATGGCAGCGTCTAAGTAGTGGCTAATTTGCGCTCCCTCTGTCTCCGTAATAATTTCAGTGCTGCTTCGAGAGCGAAACCAGGGACTTCGGCTTAATCCCCAGGGAATGAAAGTACATTTCCCCAGGCAGTCTCTTATGACAGTGGAAGACGACAAGTGAAGCCCGACCAGAGAGGAAAAGGAATGAGCAGATGTTCTGTGTGCTGGAGACACTTACAAACAGTCCAAACGAATGCTGAAACAGCCGTGGTTAGAGCCCTGGAACAACAAGCCTTCCGCTTCAATTATTCCCTTTCCCAGCATGCTCTATTTTTGTTTCTGCTACCAGGTACCAAGATTGAATATGAACTTTGCAGATACCTCTGTATTGTATTGTTGTCGGCACTATTGCCCGTTACTAGTAATAATTCTACTAAAATGAAATCTACACCACAGTTATAGTGATGGGAGAAATCTCATACTGTTGCAGTAAGAGTATACAGTCTGGGATTTTAGTTTTAATATGATATTATACTTTTCGAATTAACTTCTGCGTTCGCTCTCTTGTATAACGTAGTAAATATTCAAATAATACAATGACATTCATGGCTCCTTCGTCCCATTACAAAAAATAAGGTTCGGTAAGATATGTAAAATATCATTCTCCTTAAGGAAAACAATTCGCAATCGAAATGCTGTGACACGTGACAGCAAGCGAAAATTCTTGATTGAAACAAGATTTCTCTTGTTATGATCGCCATCGCTCTTATTCTTATCCAGAGATCTGGAAAGAACTTTCACAAAAAAATGTAGTTTGATAGCTTTTGGATACATGGTTTGCAACGAAGTGAAGTGTAAGTAACCGCTAAAGAAAAATATTACGCCAGATATTTCAGTTATCACTGTAAATGCATGTACATACATTTGAGAAAATCTCATAAATAAATTTAGCTTTGTTACTTTATCTTTATTAATGATATTCCTGATAGCTGTAACATGAGTAGTATTCTTTGTATGACTTGTTAAACATGAAATTACGAGTATTAATATTCTTGTACCAAATTGGTAGCGTCATAAATTAAATTGTTCAACTTGTAACTGGAATAAATTTTTTACCATACATTAATATTCGTAATTTGGAATGATTTCTAGATGTACTGTACCTATATGGATTGAAACGAATGAAAATGGATTTTAGGGTGGTCCTTAACGGATTTACAAAAAATAAAAATTGTATTTCTATAAGTCTCACCCCCTATTTCTTTTCCTTTTTGTTAGAAACCAACAGGTAAAAATTTCTGATAAATTGTTCAACCGTAACACGTGCCCAGAGGAAGATAGAAATCGCAATAAATATATCAATTCGAAAATTTCGCAATTTGTTGTTTAGTTTTAAATTTTAAATATTTTTACACAAGAGAATAATTGATATAAGGCTTAGAGCAAAGTAAAAACAATTGTTATAAAATGTAGAACAACATAAGTACTTTAAGTAATGTAACAAATTTGTATTACCTACAATAAATTGGAATTATTATTATTATTATTTATATATATGTATATAAAAATTGCTTTGAGCAACATGGAAAAAGACCCAGATAGTCTTTGACTACTTGAAACATTTTGCTCTTCATATAGGGTTATGAAATTGTTCCATTCTTCCATAAGTTTCTGTATCCGTAACTACTGTGAGATTTCTAACTACTGTAAAGCCACGTTTATAAATACGAAGACAATTCCAGATTGCAGGATCGTGAGCAATAAAACAAGATTTTAAATCACTTAAGAAATGGATGTTCTTACTGACGTAAAATTATGCAACTCCTACTGTGTAAATTCAGTTATTTTCTTCAATGATCAAATTTAAGCGATTGCAGTCAATGTTTTTCGATTATATTTTTTTAATTTTATTTTTTCTTCACCAGGAAGGGTATCATCAAAAAAAATGCCAATGTCTTCAGTAAGATGCAACAAATTACCACTTTTTTCCGATTGCTTTAGAAACGTTTTCATTAATTTAATTGTAAAGGAAGAGGTCATTTAAAAATGTCCAGGGATGGTTAGAGGAGCATTGTACCAAACTTTCAGATATGTTTTTACAATATACAAATATATCTCAGTTCTTGCAATTCCTGTCGAATCAAGATAAATTTATTTAAAAAAATAAATATGTAGCTTTTGAAATACATCTAATGTTTATAGTCTTGCCTGTTGTATTAAAATTTGAGTTTTGGCAAAATTAATTGCAATCTCTAAGTCGTTTCCAATACTGTTAGTAACAAATTAATTGTCAATTCCAAAAGCATATTTAGAAATGTCTATATTGTTCCAGGCTTTCTTATAACATTGAAATAATTCTTCATAGGCTTCAGATGATGTAGCAATTCACTCCATAAAATATATTTTAAAATCAAATCATATATACTGTGTCTGCAAGAGGTCCTTTCCATTTTTTGTTCTTACAAAATACAAGCAGTGTTGTCATAACACAAGGCTTAGACTGTATCCAAAAGTTGGTATTGTTAGTGCTAGCGACCTATTTAAGAATTTTGATTTATTGAATATTTAGTACGATTTTTTATGTAAACTAGCTGGTGCCCACGACTTCGTTCGTATTAGTAAAGAATTTGGATTGACAGCAACGGACATATAACCACCATAGTGCACGGTGGGATACTCGATGCCATTACCACACACAAACGCCAGTCATCTGCGCTATGTAGTTCAGGCAGCAAAGTAAAATATACGGACACACATGTGTTTGGTCGAAATACGAAAATATCCTTGATCGACCACTTTCAACCACCATATCTCCCAATCCCCCATAGCTACCGACATCTAATCACCATAGTACACGATACCACTACCACACACAAACACCAATGGTCTGTGCTATGTTGTTGTGGCAGCAAAGTGACATATACGGAGACACATGTCTTTGGTGGAAATACTAAAATATCCTTGATTAGCCCCTTTTAACCACCATATCTCCCATACCCCCACAGTTACCGAAATTCTGCCAACGTTGTTATCGACGGGTGACTCTGTGCTACTACCAAACACAAACACGAGTGGTCTGCGCTAGATAGTTTTGGCTGAAAAGTGATACACCATGACACATACGTGTTTGGTAGAAATATGAAAGTGGAGCGGATCGAACACTTTCAACCACTATATCTCCCACACCTCCATAGCAACCGACATCTAACCACCATAGTGCACGAAAGGAGATTCGTTGATATTACCACACAAACATCAATGCTCTATCCTTAGTAGTTGTCACAGGAAAGAGAAGTATAAGAATACACAAGTCTTTAGTCGAAATATGAAACTGCCCTGCATCGACCACTTTTAACCATCATATATCCCACAGCAATCGGCAATCGGCCAAGGTTGTGCATGAAAGGAAACTCCGTGCTACTTCCACACACAAACACCAATGATCTGTGCTAGGTAGTGGTGGCTGAAAAGTGAGATATAGGGAAACACACGTCTATTTTTGTATACATAGGATTATTTAATAAATTATTTAATTTTTTCATTAGAAATATGTAAATGACTCACATTTTTTACTGGTGTCAATTTTAGGTCAATTAGAAAAATACTGAGAGGGTGTGACCTTGAAAGGTTGAAAAATAAGGACAACTCTAATGGATTTACAATTTAATTGATTTTTTTTATGACTGAAGACTTGTTTATTTAAAAGCATGAAAAGTATCTTATTAACATTTGAACGTTTACAACTATTGAAATGTCGTATATTTTTAACTGAATCAGAACAATTAATGGGTGTCACGGTTCCGTTACAATGTTGAACCTACGTAATCATGTTTCCCGTAGTATTTTAGCCACTGCGTGCACATGTACAAGTTCCCCCCGAGCTGATGAATGGCTGTCCATGTGGTCTACCGGGGTGGTTGTCGATGGTTGGCAGATCCAACCGCTAATGTGCAGTGATCAGCTGCCCACGTCCGTTTATCACTCTGTTCTCATTACACAGAGACTGAGTTAACATTTTTACGATGCGTAAATGAAGCGTACTTGTAGAGGATTCAGCCAAGAGTGTGTCTTCATAAATCCTTCACTAGCTTGTAGCAAGGCTCGGCATTCTTTCCATTAGAGCGGACTCCCATATAGTCTGTAATATAAATCCTGGAAACAAAGTAATGTCGTTTGATACACAAATTTTCAAAAATGTTAATAATTTTGCTTGTCAAATGATGCGATGGGCTAGACTCACCGACCACACCATTTTTAAACGAAAGGAATTCCTGGCGTCATTTAGTTACATCGTTACTTGTTCAGTAAAACTATTCATCTTGTCCGACGTCGTGACAAACTTCCTCGCCAGCTCTTAGCTGTTTATTGAGGGTTATAAAGGTGTGTCCATAAAGCATGGCGGCCGGGTCCGTCATTGCCCGCGGCTCGTCTAAGCCTGATTCCTGCTGTCTATGGCAAGCCTATGAGCCTTATCATATACTCTGAAGTGCAGGCTATACTGACACACAGTACTGTAAAAATTAACATTACTTATAACAGATGCAATTGCGTTCGACGAAGCGGATACCATTATGTAAATGGCTCTTAATTTTTACTGTATCCGAACAATAAAAGAGCTTTATTTTGTCTTTTTTTTCGTTGAGTTATGAATCCAATCTGTGGACATAGCAATTTTTCAAATATATTAAATACTGTCATGGGTTGCATCGTTGGCTTCTTGCCACAATAAAATTCCTGTGTTGCCGAGAATTTGTATGATAAACCACACGTTGTTCCCTCAGGACTGTAAAAAGATTTGCATAAGGTTTGCACAACACCACCGCTACTTCCATGCTACGAATTAGTTCTTATTTTCTGCTCCGTCTATTTTGTATATTCTCTCCATTACAGAAAACTGTGAATCCCAAGAACAACTCCTCTGTCTCGAGTATAAATTACTGTTTCATGGCCGCGTTGCAAAACAGCTTGAAGTGAGTGTGGTGATGTTCGGACACAAACTTTCAAAATTACGCAAGGTGTAGCAACTGCAATAAACCCTAGATGTTGTATAAATAAGACATGCAGCTTCTAATAGGGATTAATAATTTATAGTTCAGCTTGTCTTTTGATTTTTCACGGTTGATAACTTTAAAAGACTGCAATTTTTATGTATAAAAAATATCTGTAGGAAAAAAATATGGGGCTTTAAATCAAACAAGTAGATAAATCATAAACTTTTCCTCTTCATTTATCACGAGCGGTCTGGTCGCTCATGGTTAAGGCGTTCGACTCGAGACCGAAAAGTCCCAGGCCTTGGTCTTGGTTGGAATTTTCAACCTTTTTCGACCTTAAGCTTTGGCGCATCTTGCTGTGTAATGTGAAGTACACCAGAACGCTTCCGTGTTTAGGATTCCACGTTAAACTGTAGCTCCCATATACCAGGTAGGATTACCGTGTTAAGTTACGGTAGTCACAACGAAGCCGCATGTGTGCCAGATAGTAACTCTGTCAATCTGCGCTGGCGGCCGACCATCACGCCCAATTATGCCCATCGAAATTATTATTATTCATTTATGGCAAATTAGAAACGTACAGGCCTACACTATACACTTTACATTAAAACAGTAAAGATGCCAGTCTTTTAATGAATATTCACCACAGCAACTGCGGTCGTACCGAGCTCGGTGAGTGACTGGAAACGCTGGCAATCGGCAGGACGCGGGTTCAAATCCCCGAACACCCCTCCAGATTTTGATTTTGTATGGTTTCCCAAAATCACTCCAGGCGTGAGTCGGAATGATTGTTTCAACAGGCCACTGCCCGTTCCTTGCTCCGAATCCGTTCCCGCCACTATGTCCTCGGCGTCGATAACGTGTCAAGTCCGTACATATACAAATATATAAATCCTGTCTTTCCCCATGTATGTTACGAACATGTATTGAACTTCAATAAATTTTGAAAATTTTTGCAACACCTGTGGCTAACAATTTTTTAATAGTTTTTATTATTATTTTTAAATCAAAATTTTACCGTAGGTAGGTATCACAGAAACTAAACCAACCTTTGATCTTTTACTTAGACAACTATTATTTTTCGCTCTATTTTGGTCAGTCTAAACAATATATAAAAAGTGTATTAAAATTCATGAAGAACGTTACAAGTCATTTAACAAAAACGGAATGTTGTATTACACGATGGGTATGCTGTCTAATTTTGAATAATGTGATGGAAAGCGAGTATTTTTCTTAATCGCTTATCATTCAAGTGATGGAGGGGGCTGCAACTATTATCTCGAAACATTGCTGTGATGGAGAGAATGTGGCCAGTGCAGGTATTGTTCCGCGACGTCTGCCCTGGGGCTATGGCGGGGAGCGAGTACGCCATAAAGAGGTTTACGATGCGCAGCCATCGCACTCACACGGACCAGCCCCACGCAAGAAACCCCGTTACCTCTTGAAGGCTTGTGACACAGATGCCACTCATCAGTCCCATAAGTTTAATCACTGCTACGTCAAATGTAAATAGTAGGAGTGCAGAGTCCTGAAACATGCGCTGGCCCAGACTATCAGATAGCTAATTTCTCAACTGATGAAATATGTGATCTGTTGTAATATATGCTGAAATACTAACTAACGTTTTAGCTTTGTAATAAGAACTTTTTCAGATAGACAACGGGTCGATTTCTGTGGTTTAACACGTTTTAAACCGCTGGTAACAGGGCCCTAATGATACGACGATTAAAGAAATCATAAAATTCTGCTATTTAGGTTATTGCGTAATCACATTCATAGATTTCCATCTATACAAAATGATTGAGTAGCAAGATGCAAATACTAGCAATGCACTATAACTTACAATGTTGCATCTAGGAAAGACCTTTTATTTACTTAATGTATTCGGTCCTTGGTAGACAGTTTACACTTCTTAGAACTTGTGCACTGAAGAACATGGGTTAGTGTAACTTTATAATTGGTGGGCATCAGAATCTATTGGAACAATTTCGATAACTTTGAATCTGAAATGCAATGTTGCGAAAACGAATGTTATTCCGTTCCTGTTATAAATACAAATTGCATTTGTTATTAGTATTATTCGATTCTTTTTTGACAAGTTTAGTATTAATACTTTGATGGAATGTATTCGGCTGTGGTCGGACAGTGATCAAGTAATGACACCGAAAATCTTTTTTTTTTTTTTTTTTTTTTTTTTTTTTTTTTTTTTTAAATAAAAATATTTTAACAGCAAAGGCACTTAAATTGAACTATTTATTTCTGAATTTGCTGTCTCATGGTTATCAAAGAGCAAAAATATAAAGGATATAACGGATATATTAGCACAGACATATACATTGTGTTAAGAAATTAGCAACTGATTACGAAAGAAGATCATGCTGCTGAGTGAGAGAACTTCCGTCTTCGATCTCATTCCTAATCTATCATTCATGCAACAACCTTTTCGGCCTTAGCATCGATAACTGAAGAGCCAAAGCAATTCCAAATTAAATTATCTGGAAAGTGTCTCAACGGTGTATTGTTGGAAAAATTGTATAAAATTAACAATTGAAGCGAGTTCTGTTGCAGGCATCGGTAATTTGTACGGAATTGGTATATAGGCCCCTATACAGGGTGTTACAAAAAGGTACGGCCAAACTTTCAGGAAACATTCCTCACACACAAACAAAGAAAATATGTTATGTGGACATGTGTCCGGAAACGCTTACTTTCCATGTTAGAGCTCATTTTAGTTTCGTTAGTATGTACTGTACTTCCTCGATTCACCGCTCGTATTGTGGACGGCTGTGATACAATACGCCATTCTCCAGGGCTGCATCAGCGCATCAGGGATTCCTGTAACAAAGTGTTTGAAGTCACGCTGGTACGTTCTGTTGCTGTGTGTTTCCATTCCGTGTTTAATGTGATTTGAAGAGAAGTAATAATATGAGCTCTAACATGGAAAGTAAGCGTTTCCGGACACATGTCCACATAACATATTTTCTTTTTTTGTGTGTGAGAAATGTTTCCTGAAAGTTTGGACGTACCTTTTTGTAACACCCTGTATATTGGGGTATTATCCACCTCCAGAAAAGGGATATGGACTTTTTTTCCGTTCCGCATCGAATGTGGTAACGTTGTATAGTTATTCAGAAATCAGTGCTGTTCAGGGACATTTTTAATTATTGTGTATTTCACGAGATGTTAGCTTCCAAATTTGTTACGGCATCTAATTTTCCAGCCATGTATGTGGCTGAAACATTTGAAGAAATTGAAAATGATGTCACTTAATAAAGATGAAAATTATTTTGTGGAGTATACGTTGTGAGGTTTTGTAGATTTTCACGTTATTCTACATATCAGCAAAAACTAAAGTTATGGGTCCGTAAAATAAGCACTATCCGTAAGGTTTATCAACGTAAATCAGCGCAATTGATGTTATACCATTCGTTCTAAAGTTATAAGTGTGCGAAACCAAGACAGAAAGGCGTTGCGTTAATATATCAAATGTGTAATGAATCTTAATTTTATATTTGTCTTAACTTTCTAAATTTAATGCCGGTGGTAATTACGCAAACATATGTAGATTACATCGTGTGTCATAAAAAAAAACCTTGAGTGAAATTACGAATAAAGACAATAATGGTTACATCTTAGATCTTGAAGCAGTTTCCAATTTATATTAAAAACAGAAAGTATACTGTTTACTTAAGGATTTAGATAGATCAATTTATCAATTTTAAGGTTGTAGAAGAATCATAATATTTAAATTTAACTTAATTGCTATGGAGCACGTGCCCTAGTTTGGTCAAAACTAACATTAACCTCTGGCAAAGCTTTGCTCTTTTAATGTGAAAACACTCACATGCTCCGTGGTTCTGGTTTTAAGCCTCATCGACATCGGTGTCATTAGATCCGGGAAATGACCGGTGTCAAGGTGTGGGAAGGAATTCGGCCATGCCCTTTTTGAAGTAACCATCCCGGCATTCGCCTGGAATGATTTGGGGAAACTATGGAAAACCCAAATCTGGATAGCAGATTCAACAGGAGGATAAGTACTCTGAAGATGACCTTAGGCTAGGTCAAAACGGTGGAAAGAAGGAATAGCATTGTGGCACATCGTTAATCTCGTGAAGATACACTCCTGGAAATTGAATAAGAACACCGTGAATTCATTGTCCCAGGAATGGGAAACTTTATATACACATTCCTGGGGTCAGATACAACACATTATCACACAGACAGAACCATAGGCACATAGACACAGGCAACAGAGCATGCACAATGTCGGCACTAGTACCGTGTATATCCTCCTTTCGCAGCAATGCAGGCTGCAATTCTCCCATGGAGACGATCGTAGAGGTGCTGGATGTAGTCCTGTGGAACGGCATGCCAAGCCATTTCCACCTGGCGCCTTAGCTGGACCAGCGTTCGTGCTGGACGTGCAGACCGCGTGAGACGACGTTTCATCCAGTCCCAAACATGCTAAATGGGGGACAGATCCGGAGATCTCGTTGGCCAGGGTAGTTGACTTACACCTTCTAGAGCACGTTGGGTGGCACGGGATACATGTGGACGTGCATTGTCCTGTTGGAACAGCATGTCCCCTTGCCGGTCTAGGAATGGTAGAATGATGAGTTCGATGACGGTTTGAATGTACCGTGCACTGTTCAGTGTCCCCTCGACGATCACCAGAGGTGTACGGCCAGTGTAGGAGATCGCTCCCCACACCATGATGCCGGGTGTTGGCCCTGTGTGCCTCGGTCGTATGCAGTCCTGATTGTGGCGCTCACCTGCACGGCGCCAAACACGCATACGATCATCATTGGCACCAAGGCAGAAGCGACTCTCATCACTGAAGACGACACGTCTCCATTCGTCCCTCCATACACGCCTATCGCGACACCACTGGAGGCGGGCTGCACGATGTTGGGGCGTGAGCGGAAGACGACCTAACGGTGCGCGGGATCGTAGCCCAGCTTCTTGGAGACGGTTGCGAATGGTCCTCTCTGATACCCCAGGAGCAACAGTGTCCCTAATTTGCCGGGAAGTGGCGGTGCGGTCCCCTACGGCACTGCGTAGGATGCGACGGTCTTGGCGTGCGTCCGTGCGTCGCTGCTGTCCGGACCCAGGTCGACGGGCACGTGCACCTTCCGCCGACCACTGGCGACAACATCGATGTACTGTGGAGACCTCGCGCCCCACGTGTTGAGCAATTCGGCGGTACGTCCACCCGGCCTCCCGCATGCCCACTATACGCCCTCGCTCAAAGTCCGTCAACTGCACATACGGTTCACGTACACGCTGTCGCGGCATGCTACCAGTGTTAAAGACTGAGATGGAGCTCCGTATGCCACGGCAAACTGGCTGACACTGAGTGCGGCGGTGCCCAACCGCTGCGCAGCTAGCGCCCTTCGACGGCCAACACTGCTGTTCTTGGTGTGTCCGCTGCGCCGTGCGTTTGATCATTTATTGTAGAGCCCTCTCGTAGTGTCCGGAGCAAGTATGGTGGGTCTTACACACCGGCGTCAATGTGTTCTTATTTCCATTTCCAGGAGTGTATTTATACCAGCCACATGTTTTATTTTAATATTTTTTCTAGTAATTAAAATCATGTAATGAGTATTTAAAGTAGAATTTGTATCATTTTGTTAAATCTACAGTTAATAGTTGTTGATTCAATCACAGATATGAAGTCTGTTTGAATAATATTTACACATTCTGTATATCCTTTAGTTTGATTTACAGTTAATACACAATGCGGTGGTACAGCGTAACCAAATTAATGTCGACCATGTGTGAGTTTCTCGGATAATTGATTGAAATAATAATGAATTCTGATCTTATTCATTGAAATAAGTAAAAATTCAATTCCTTATCAATCCGAATCTACTGGTATTCCACGGTATTATGGAAATATAAATTAGTTGCATGTAACAGAAACAACTGAAGTATGTATTATGAAGCAATTGGCCGTTGAGCATCTAAAACTGTGCAAAATACTTTGGCGCGTTCCTTTTTGATTTGCCTAAATAGGGTAACGAATTAAGAAGAAATTAAAGCCTTTTTAGTTCCATCCATCTTAACAAGAAAATTAAACAGCAAGCATAGGTATTTGAAA
This sequence comes from Vandiemenella viatica, assembly GCA_031002005.1. Classification (NCBI taxonomy): domain Eukaryota; kingdom Metazoa; phylum Arthropoda; class Insecta; order Orthoptera; family Morabidae; genus Vandiemenella; species Vandiemenella viatica. The sequence goes on along the minus strand of JARYHS010008075.1, from coordinate 108,918,315 downwards.
CATGTTCCTTCCAAAACCAATGAAATTAAAAATCTATCGAATATATTTCAAATTTACATCTGCAGTGAAAAAGTATTGTGTAAGTTGAAGCGGAAATATTACAGTTAGCAATGATTTTAAAATGTATTTCGTTTGCATATCATAGTATTCTGTGCGAGAGATTTAGTGGAAGTTGCATAACAAGACTCAAGACGGCAGTTTACGCTGCCATGTTTTGAGAGACCCTTTTGAAGTAATGAAGATCGTACCGTTAAATGTCTGTCTGTAAGGAAAGTACTTAATTGTATACTTGGGAAAGCCTCACTTTTCCTGTGTGCCTTAAACGCGTTTTAGGCTTAGATTGCTCCTTTGTTAGTCGTCTGCTCATTGTACCTTACGCACGAGTACTCCACGGCGAAGACAGCAAGCAGCATTTTCGCATTATCTCCCACAAGCGCCTTTACATCGCAAGGCAGCGCTGAAGTTACAGTTGGTGAAAAGCGTTCTGTGTTACCGTCAGGACGAACTGCGAAGCAATTTGGGGCTGCCTCTGCCGTATTTCGTGTTATGGAAGTTTGGAGTGCGCTTGGGAATCGGCGGGTTATTCAGGCTCGCTTCAGTCGTTCGTTATTGACTTTGAAGCTTTGGTCTCCACAAAGCCGATAGAGAAGCGATTAGTGCCTGTGAGGCCACAGCGCATCGCCAAAAGAAAGGCGAACTATAAACACGTACGTGCCTGACACGACCCAATGGTGGCAGAATTTTCCAAGGTCTTTATATACTTCCAATTGGTGTTGATGGGTAATATCAGTGCTATACAAAATTCAATACTGCATTATATATTTGAAACTATCTTATGAAAATAAATGTGTTAAATAGTTGCCCTAAAATAGTCTACAGATCGAAAAAGATAGCCAAATAAATGCAGTACTTAGGAAAAATACAACGAAGAGGGAAGAAGCGATAATAATAATATTTTTGCTAGAAATTATTGAGGTAAATCAAATTCAGCGTGTTTAAACATAGAAGGAAAAAGCAACATTTCGAGTTGGTACCAGTTAGGATAAGCATAGATGCGTTTATACTGTGTTTAAAACAACAGTAAAGAAGGGATATCAGTAAGAAGTTGGCTAGTTACTACTGGAGAAGCAAAAGAATCATAAAGCAAAGTAACAACAGCCTTGAGACTGTCCTCACAGCACAAGAGGAAAGTCGGTTCATTTGCCTTAAGCGCAGTCAACCACAAGATTTTCAAACTATTGAAACTGTTCACGAATCCGGATACTGCAGACTCACATATGTCTCGCCAACTTTGGTCCAGAATCTATGATAAATTTATGTAGCGAAATGTTCCATAAATTACGTCATTCAAATTCATGGATTTTACACTCCCTCCACTCCCCTCCCCCCCTCCCCCCCCCCCCCCCCCCCCCCCCGCCTCACGTCCTCGTCACAAGTAGTCACATTGGTGTGATCCCTGCACCCTGCTTTAACGTCACCCATTTTACAATTTTAAATTTGATTACAGCAGCACTTCTAATAACAATTTTTATTTAAAATATTAATTTTGATCATCTGAACATGTTTCCTCCAAAAAAAGTATAGGCACTTTTATTGGCTCTGCTGTTCTATGATTCTTCCCACCCCCCTCTCCCCCTTAATAACGTCACGTCACAATTATATTAAAATAATTAATGACTGCAAATAAACTACATAAAATTTTTAGGTTGTAATCTATGAAGTATTAAATGATTACCTAATTATAATCAATGCGTAAATGACATTTTAAAATGTTTAAGTTCATTACTCGCGCATAATACAACATAAATACATTTGCAATGTATTGTTAGTGTTCATAGAAAAATCTTAAGGGATAGTTGCTTTATTGCTTTAAGATTAGAGATCTTGTAACTTCATATAGGTATCTCAGCTTTCTGTTCAATCAATAGAAACCTTCATTTCTTTCTATATCACCAGTAGCCTCACCCCTCAGATTCTATCACAGCAAACGCAGTAAAACACAGAGGCAAAGCGTATCTGTATAGCATTCTTGATGGGACCGTTGATGAGTTGTGTTCACTGCGAGCTAAATAGTCTGTAAAATTCATCACTGTCTGAGCGCTTTCCTTACGACATATTTCATAACATCGCAACTATTACGACCACAAGATGGCTCATAATTCGTGGTGATTTACAGCCACTTCGCGTTTGATGAATAGTTCTGGTGTATTATGTAGAAATGAAATGGAGGAGACCTTGACCGTAATGTTTGAAATTCATGGCCAGTCTACCTACCTGAGAATTAAGGACTTGCGCGTCATACTGCTTTAACCGCACCCGATTCATAACACGCTCTTTTAGCTAGATTAGCTGTTGTGTTTCACCTCTTCAGAAACTATTCCATTACGATTCAAATCGAAGTAACATTTAAAATGTAGGTTACCAGTTACAACTGTAATGTAAAATTTCAATTTCCCTCTGCCAAAAACATAAATTCTATTGCTAATTCTGAGTTAAATCGCTCACTCGTAACAGAAAGATATTCGTTGACATAAGAATAAAAATTATTGAACTAATGACACCCATTTCTTGACATTTGTTCCTATCAGTACTTTTACATTAAACCCGAAAAATAGGGCGAAAATGTTTCAACGATTAGAACCTCTTTATGTAACGCTATATTGACGAACCAAATCTCCGGCCTTCGATTCTCGTTGCAGTGATGATTTTCGTACTAAGTAATCTAAAAATTCATCAGCTGCAGAAGATTTATTGAATATCTTGAGAAATCAGTGCCTAGGGAACAGATTTTAACGCTGTTTAAATAAAATTCTGTTTCTGGCAAAGTAACAGGTGAATTTTCTCTAGATGACAAATTCCCAAATCTCCACTGGAAACATGCTTACAGATGAACGAAATTTTAATGTCGACGAATCTGCATTTAACATACGCTATGTTAGGTGAGACTGACAGATTCCTAGGGAAGGCACGCGGCCCGATCTGATCGTAGGTACGGCAGGGGCATCCCCTGTTCGACCAGCAGATAAGAACTCGATTACATGTCAGAGAACAGGATTGGCAGAGTCTATCCTCTCTCTCTCTTTGGTCCTGAGAATAGTCATCCCATGAGAAAACCTAGGCGAAGACACATCTAAGTGGTTTTTAAAGGAAGAAGTTTGCAAATAAGAAATAAATCAACATCGTTTAACAGTGAATGGGTCCGAAGAATTATGTTTGTGACAGGAGAATTGTAATAAATCAAGACTGTGGGTGATCACGCTAGCTATGGATAATAGCTGGAAAAGCATGCAAAATTGGAGTGAATTGGCGGAGGGAGACTGTTTACCAATGAAGATGTATGAGGTATATAGGAGAAGCAGAGTGCTTAAGTTAGCTAACAGCTGTGGAGTTTCGTGATAAACAATTTATTGTTTATTTGTTCCTGCGTATAGCCAATCACAACGGAGCGTAATAAGTGCTAGATGTTTCTAGCCCGCGAGAAGGCGTCGGCGGGAATGTGCGTGACTCCGCGGTGAAGCAGAAAAGAAGAGGGATCAACTGGCGCACCCATCCAAGACCAGTAGCGGATCAAGTTCTGCTACTTGAAGACTGTACGTTTCCAAATGTGGCTTCTGTTTGGTACCACAGTCAGACTTGTGATCGAGCTTTAAGTACGGCACTCAGGTAAGGATGTTGACTTGACTGTCATCTCCATCTACCGTATCGAAACCGATGGTACTACCGATTGCCTACAACATCGCGGATGCTGTGATGTCTGCTTCCATGAACAAGTGATTATCGACTCCAGAACTACTTACTGTTATGTGACTCAAGCTAAAATATTTTCTTTGTTGTTTGTAACTTCATTGTGTTGTGAAATGATACCTCCATCGAATATTCAATTCATGTCTTATGCTTAGTTACTTCATAAGGAAATTTCATTTTACAATGGCTATTTTTTAATTTGTTTATTAGCAATAAATAAGTCGTGTCGTTTTATTTGCAATATTTTTGGCAATAAATCAGAGTTCATGTGAATTAAATTAATTAATGTTTACAATGGAATATTATTCCTCCAAACTTTCCCAAATGATAAATATTATAAATTTATTAATAACAAAGGTTACAGGCACCACCCCCTCAATCAATAGAAGATGCGTCGTTATTAACTGCAGTGTGTTCATATTTCGTTCTTTTACGGATAAAAAATTCATATTTAAAAATTCTTCATATGTGGTGATAGGTAGAAATGGAAATAAAATTTTTATAACATCGCAGTATGTACACATTTACCTCTGTTACAAAATACATTTTTTTAATTCTTGTTGTCAGCAGTGGTATTTCAAGTACTTATTAGGAACTTTTATGCTATTCACAGTGATAGGGAAATTTGCAGTGACAGTATCATATATTGCTGGTGCATGTTCCACTGATAATTAAAGATTCTAAACATCTAATCGGAATGAAAAAATTGGAAATTGCAGTGTGAAATTGAATCTAGTGGATGACTGTAACAGTTTTTGTTTCTAAGTTGCAGTACTGCCTAAGAATTTAAGGAGAGGGTTTTAAGGTAAAAGATTCTGATTTACATTCATTATCCATTTTAATGTATTCGATTTCGTTGGTGAGCACATGATTTTTCTAGGTAAGAAAAATGTGTAATCCTTTAGGCTGTATCGGATCACTGCCTCTGGTTTGGAGTCAGTGTATCTTTAAGGTGAGAAATAAAATTACTTTCAATCACTCTAGGTTGCACAAATCCATCATATGAAAGTATAGCACTTGTTGTGAAATCAGCACTGCAACATTTGCTCTGCGCGTTAAATCTATGAATGTTCTACGAAGACTTGTTGACGCGTAACCGTCGCAATCCAGACTAAATAAGGAATTCATAAATTTTAAACACATTGCGGAATTCACCCTGTTGCAGAATCGAAATCACGTGTTCTTATTCTGGAAGATGAAAACCGAGCGTGTTGGTGTAACGGATAGCGTTCTGGCCTCGCATTCGGGAGGACGGCGGTTCGAATCCCCGTCCGGCAATGCCGGGATGCTTCCTTAAAAAGGCCATGGCCGAATTCCTTCCCATTCCTTGCCCCCATCCTTTCCCGTCTCTAAAGACTTCGCTGTTGAGAGACGAAAAGCAGTTGAAAAAATATGAGTGTAATGCCATCAGAATAAGCAGTTTTCATTTGAAACATGGAGTATTTGATGGGTTCTTGTGGCTTTTCGGGATAGATATAAAAGGTTCCCAGTATGATATTCGTTTCTTCATCTGAAGTCACGTTAACAGTGATAAAGCCTGTGAGGTAGGTGTCAGTGACCAGGCAACTAATCTTCTACAGCATCCTGTACATTGCGACGCAGACCATGGCTCATTCTGCATTCTATCTGCCGTTGTTTTACGCTGTTACTGGTGATTGTGTTTTTCTAAATCAAAGTCGTTGGCGAATGTTTTTCGAAGTAGTTCTTGTCAACACCTTATCAAAGTACTGATTCCTATGTTTTGAGTCGTTCGAAGTCTTGTAGTGGCTTTAAATTCGCCGTATGGTTGTCATCCAATGTGACAATCGTTATCAAATTTTGTACCGAACGTGGACGTTGTGGAACACGGAATGTCGATTTCGCGCATAGTAATCGCTCCCAGTAAGCATTAGCTCCTTCGGCTGATTTCAGAGATAATGCTTTGTCTAACGCCACTACAGCTACCATAATTGGAAGATGACGTCATCCGAATTTTTTACATGTACTCAGCCAGCGCCATTATTGACTGCCAGTTCGAGATTTCAGCCATCGCGGAGAATCCATTGCGATCCCTTCACAGTGCAGCTCATTCATATTTGACTTCAGGTGTACCGTTGCATTAAACGTGAGACTCTCTCTCCAACTGCGTACAATATCTGCTATGTTGACTCAGCTGCCTCACGATTGTAGCCTGACATCTTGTTGACATAAAATAATGTGTCGCCGGTTCCAGTCTGGCTTCGGGCACGAACAGTTCAGGTGTTCCTTTTGTATTGTGTAGCGTATACTATGCAGAATATACAATACAACGACGGCTGCGATAAATGGTTGCAAATTACATAATAGTATAGTGGCCCAGTAGCCGAATGTTATTTTTTTAAATTTAATTATTAACCAGTCATCACTTAGTTAGATATACTAAATAGATACATCTTTACTATAGCTGTCAACTGCAATCATAACTGGCATCACAGTTATGCCATGGCAGAAGTTATACTTCGCAGAAATTTCCGTAAAGCGGAAAAATGAATTGGAACTCAGTAGCTACACAAGTCCTTTGATATCAATCTGGTTGTCGTCCATTATTACGCAGTTACTAAAAAATAACTTTTATAAATAGAAGACAATCTACAAACAACTGTTAGGCGAATAAAGTTCTCACAATAAATGTTTATAGACGGAGTTTTATTTATAAGAGTTAAAATTATTTAATGTTTTTTTTTCTGTTGATTGGCATATTTGGGTGCTGGTATATGAAATAAAATTGTATCCATCGATGTTGTATTAATCACGCTTTTCTGCAGTGCTTCCCCTCCCCCCTTCTCCTCCCACCAGTGTGGTTGTTAATTATATGATGTAGTCAGTGAGAAGTGCCTTATCAGTAATTCAGTGAAACACGCGAAACCACATACGGGTGAGTTAAGCAGTGTTGGTCTTCTGGTCGACACCGAGAGAGGATATGTTATTCGATCTTCACGAAACAAGCGTCAATTTAAAGTCTATATTTTCTAACGAACGCTTTCTGGAAAATGTGGGATCGAATCCCCGCCCGGCCATCCAGATTTGGGTTTCCATTGTTTCCCGAAATCACTCCTGGTGAATCGTGGTATGGATCCTACAAAAAGGACATGGCCTTTCCCTCCTCTAGCAGGGACCTAGAAGTCAACGAAGTGTAATGCCTTAAAAAATATTTTTCGTAGTATACAATTTTTGAATTTTGAAGTGAGAATCAGTAGAATCATTAGGAACTAAATTACTTTCTGGACAAATAACTGGAACAATAATTCTCACAATTACAGAATGCCTCGTAGTTGACCCAAAAGGTAAAACTAAAAATCAATGTGACTAGTGTCATTGAACACAACAACTCGAGACGGATTGTAGCAATTCACGCAGATAGTAAGAGAAACAGCTACAGGCGTGGAATGAACAAACTACAAATAGATCCCCGTTACGCGTGTATTCATGACCATTGGAGCGTACACTAGAACCTAGGAACAGTTTTCTGTCAATAACACGGGTTTCGGGAGTAACAGCGACAGAAATTCGATTTGCTGAGTGGAGGAACAAACTAATTTCTGATATTCGGCTACCTAGGAAATAACATTTGGCGGAAAACGAACCTACACAGCACTGAAAAGACGAATTGTATGAGGTTTGGAGAACAATTCTTCGGGTTTTTAAGCCTTGAGGTTATTGGAGGATGGGTAGTAAGGAATGAGAAGGAATTCGGCCATGGCCTTCTTAAAGTAACCATACCGGCATTAGCCTCGAGTTATTTCAAGAAACCACGGAAAACCGAGTTTAACGGACGGGGTTTTGAACCCCTGTCCTCCCGAACGCCAGCCCCCAGTATGTTCTGTACTAATCTGCGATAGTGGGCCTTCTACCATAGCAGTCGTACATTTCTAGTCAATTTGGCGCGATGTAGGATTTCTGTCACATCCTGATTTGCTGCCTGTCAGAAGCTCCTTGCAAATTGGAGGACTTTTTATCAATTACTGACAAGTCTCACTTTAGAAAATTCCTTTTTGGGCTGGGAAAAAATTAATCTCTTCGCTGCTAGGTTAATTTTTTTTAAAAAAGTTTACTTAACTTGGAGCTACGATAAATTTAAAGTTGTAATAGTGATATTTTGCGTACAAGTTAGCGAATGGATTGCCAGAAGATTTATTCTGTTCATTATATCCCAGAGCTGTGCTGCTGCTCCCCCGGTCTATAATGCGACGTCGGCAATATCTCACGCAATATCCGCTCCTAATATCGGAAGCGTTCCTCAGCAACGCCTTCGCTCTGTAGGTTATTAATCCAGAGTCGATGTAAACAGAGCGTTATAAGGTTACAGTTCTCCGCAAAGACTTTACTCTTAGCTTCTAAGTTGGATGCTACACTGACTAAGAACACCAGAAACCGACTAACTCACAAACCGGCTAATAAACTTTATTCCTGTGGACGAAAAAACGTAGGACATTTATTTTATTAGGATTTTACGTCTTATGGACGTCAAGGTAATTAGGGCTGGTAGGATACCGAAGTCAAAGAACGAAAGTAATTTGGTAATGGCTTTTCGAAGTTGATATTGTAACGCCACAGAGCGAATTATATAAATATCTGTAAGCTTCAGGGCGATGACCAATATCGCAGGAGTTGGGTGCGGGAGCGGATTGTTGTGTGGGAGTCGGTCGGGAGTGTGCGCACGGCTCGGACGTGTCAAGATGTCACCGGCAGTGCACAAGTTAACGCGAATTGTAATCCGCGAGAATCGTCGCGTAATGACCGAGAAGTTTAATAGAAACAATGTGAAGAGAGAGGATATGCTGTGGAAACATCTAGGACTGGATCGCGAGTGAATATAAGTTTCTATTGGCGGCGTTGTTAGATTGCCCAGAACCGAACTGTATTTTAATGACCGTTCGTGTGAATTTTTTACTGGGTCAACGACTCAGTTTCATCAGTTCTTTCCACGAACCTAGAAACTTCAGAGAAAACGTTTCAAAATTTCCTGGTCGCTAGCGGTGGCGAATGTATGTCGAGTTTAATAAAACTTTTGTAATCTTTGATTAACTAGATGCGCGTGTCGACTTTCGTCTGTGGCAAACAGTAGTACCTGAATATGACTTATTCAATCTTTCGTTAGGCATAGACCACTGGCCTGGCGACCGTGTCAACAGAATCAGCAAATGTGTAAAAACTGGGACAGCTGTACTAGTAGTATAGCTGCAACAGCATATGAAACATTAATTTTAAATAAGTCCTACAACCACATAATTGTGTTACAATATCCTATCATTCAAGTGGACTGATTTCTGGAAACATCAAATATTCAAACCTTTTAAATAACAAGTACGTGCATAGAGCGGAAATTTACTAGTTTTAAGTATATTATGTCCACAGCTATTACCCAACAGTCCAAGTAAAGCGTGTCACGAAGAAGAAAAATTGAGTCATTGTTGGAATCTGAATTAAGGCCCATTTAGACGACCCGTTTCCGATCACCCTGTCCCGTTCCCGTTCACGATTTCACTTTGCTCCCGTCGACAGAGTGTTGCATTCAGACGACCCGTCGGCCGGCCCGATCTGGTACTACCGTGCTAGCGGCCTACCACCACGCGTATGTCTGTCTTGCTCTGCACGTTACATTCAATAGTAATAATAGTAATAAAATTAGTTAGTTTCAAATTTTATTAACGTTTTAAATTAAATATGTATGTCTCCATATTTATCAAAATCACAAATTCTTAGTGTAACCCTGACGGTTTGAAATTGTGTGAAAAGCCTAGGAAAAAGAAAAAAGACGTGTGCCAAGTAATTATATTTACAAAGGCATATGTTCAGCCACTTTATACTCTTAGATGTGTTGAATGGTGAATATTTCTGGAATTTCTAGCGGAAGACACCTAAAATACCTCATTTCTCGCGTCTTTGTTATGATAGAGGGCATGTGAAGTTAGGGTTGCCAACCATACTGTATTATAAAGTATCATATTTCATTTTTGGCTGTTATACTTTTTCCTACGAATAAAGTATGCGAAAATACTTTATTTCTAATAAAGTATACAACACGTGTAATTGAACGTTCGTCTGCTAGTTTCACAACCTCTTGCAAGAAAAAGTTCCTATCGGCCAGCGATTTTTTTGCTCGCTTGCATCCTTTGATCTGTGTAATTATCGCTTTGGAGTCAAGGCAATTCATATTGTTGTACTCCAGTCGACTCGTGTCCGCTCGCCGTTATTTCTGAACGGAACCATAAAGTATGCGGAAACAATTTATTTTTGGTAAACTATACAATTCAGTTAATTTCCAAACGACATGTTAGTGCTTATGATGAAAAGAAATAAATTCAACATGGTGGGAAAGGAGAAACAGAGCGTCCACAAATTTAAAAATTAGTGTTTCTTTTTGTGTTATACTACATGTAGAATGTGGCTCCAGCTGTAATACTGAAATGAAACCAACAATTAATAACTAGTCCAGTAAGCCCGAAAATATATGTATTTAAGGCAATAAATAACTAAATTTTAATTGTTTTTCCTTTATATACTTTTTATTTTCCTCTTCAAAAGACAAATATACTTTATTTTTTTCTAAATAAGTGTGCAACTTATGTCCTATAAAAATTTGTGGGTCTTTTACACCTCCAGCAAATCCATCAATCAATACTTATTGTTCTTGATTATCGGATGAATCCATCTCAAAATAATAGAAAACGGGTAACCAAACAGTGTGGGCACAACCGGCCAGTTTTCAGGACAGACTGGTGGGGGGCCGACTTACCCCCACCTTTTTTCCCTAAATCGGATGGAATTTCCACCCGACCTCCCTGCCTGGTCTCGCGGCAAAAAGCTCGGTTTAGACGACCCGAAGGGGTGTGGCCACGATTTAGGGAGACCAGGTCGGGTCGTCTAAATGGGCCTTTAATGCGAGTAAAGACCTCAGTCAGTGTCTTTCTGTGTTGTGTAACAGTTCCTTCCCATTCGTCAAACCACATTATGACTTTCCGTTCAAGACAAACGACGGTGCAGTTCGTTTATGTAGATTTGATTAGATTCATTTGCATTTCATACATTAATATAATTGACATGGCCTAGGTCTAAGCGCCAATTAATATCTCCGTTAAGATTTTTCGTGATTGGTTGATGCATTATTAAATTGTCGGCATAATTCCCCCAGATATAACAAAATGTCGTCTCAGGAGGTGTATGCTGGTATGGTCGGTGAAAATATATAAGAGACAGATAAATATTCTTTGACTCAACTGTTGATGATACGAGAATCACCACCTTGATTTCACAACGTTTCACTGTAATCAACAATATGAAGATTAAATTTTTTCTATATTCCTTAGTTAAATAATTTAATTTGGCAGAGAAATTAATGCAGGTGTTTTCATTTCTGCTGTTACTGACCTGGTGCTCTATCTTATAATACCTAATCATACACGTAAGTACATTTAATTGAATTCCGGTTTCTCTAACAAATTGTGGAAATGTGTTCTGTCTATGAACTGTCTGTGAGGTTTATTGTTGCGTGTGTAGAAGCCAGTAAGCTTTGGCATCCTTACGTAGCAAATGAGTCTCCGATTTTTCGGCATTACTAACCAATTTCTCTACTCTTCTTCTTCAGCGATGAGGCCCAGAGTTTTGGATGTAGCTTCAAGGATTCTTCGCCATTGTGTCCTATCAGTTGTTTCCCACACCAATTTGTGATAAGTTCTCACGAATTCCGCGAACCACGTATTCTCCTGTCTTTAGGACGATGATGTCCAGGAAGTGACCAGGCCACCACTGCCTGCTCATCCTAGCAAGGCGCCCAGCCAACTCAGTACGTCTGCTTCTCATCAGACACACCATGTTCGGGCTATTACGCAATTCCTCCAACCTATAGCCACACTTCATTCTCCAGATGCTGTGTTAACGTCTTGTATAGGTCCATAGACCTTATGTAACACCTTTCTGTCAAGTAGGATGTGTTTGTTAAAGCCATGTTTCTATGTACTCCACGTACAATACAATTGGTTTGATCATATACGTATACAGTCGTAGTTTAAGCTAATTCTAAGGTCAAACAAATAGTAAATATGGATATGGTCAATGGGAATTTTTGTTGTTAAATATCATTTCAAAACAAGGATCAATTTTATGATGTGTTTTGATATGCTGTAATTAATCTGCCACGGATGATACATTAGCTCTGTTTTATGTGCGGCCAGTATGTTTGGGCTGAATTGAATCAGAAAGTTTATATGATGATTATCATAAAAAGGATATAATATCGGATAATGTTAATTTCGTTATCTTCCAAGTCTGCACTATCGCCAGGAATAATTCAATCTTTCGGAGAGTTGTTTATAAAATAGGAACTGCTTTTCTATAATAGTTTTTTGAATGACCAACATCCAGGTCAGTAATGGATAATGAAGGTCGCGACGATGTCTTGTTGTGATCGATACTTCCACGCATACACGATTTCGTTCTCGATATTGACGACACTAGTTGTTATTTTATTTTCCCCCACTTTTTAATAAGCACTTTTCTCCAATGCATTTTTCCTGTTTCTCAATGCAATATTCTGTCACCTTACTTCCCCTGGTCAGCTGTTGTCATGTTAATACTTCCTAGCCGTCAAAAGCGTTTGAACGAAGGTGATATGACAAGAACCGATAGAGGGTCATATTCCAGTGAAATTCCGTGATATTGCTTCTCAGAGTTCCACCAAACAACCGAGTGTAGTAGGAGAGTGGTAACATTCTGGCCTCAGAGGATGCAGGTTCGAATCCTGGTCCTGATATTCCAGGTTACGGTTTTCTATTATTCCGAAAATCACTACAGGATGGTGCCTTTAAACGACCATGGTCAAATTCTTTCCCATTCCTTGTCCCCAACCCTTTCCACCCTCTAATGACCTCCACGTCAACGAGGCGTAAAGCACAAGACAAAAAAATTAAATACATCCTACAATACAAAAGAAGTTCCGCTTGAGAAATAATTAATGAATACTAGAATCAGCAAATAGAGGAATGGTTTGCACGCATTCCGTACATCTCAGTTAACAAATATTATGAATGGTACATCTGTTTCATTTGCTGAATATGCATAGTATCAATGTGTGGTTAGGAGTTCCAGTCAGGAAACACCTCAGTCGCAGTTTAAAAGTAAAAACCATTTTTTGGTGATATATGGGTACTCAACCAACATGTGAGTGCACATCGTGAGCTACTGTAAAAGGAAAACCACTTTTTATTCATGAAGCTTGTTTCACCAGCCACAGATTGCAATTGTCAAATATGGATCCTCGTACCATAGTTGCGAGGTGCGGGCCATTATTAAAAGATCAATATCTTCTCCTGTCTTCTTAACTCATCCAGTTTACACCATGTTTGAGAGAGACATTCTCTCAGTATCATTGAAACGTTTGTTGAATGGCAAACTATCTGAGTTCAGCATGATGGAGCCTCAGTTCACTTTTGACACAGTGTTTGTTAAGACGCACCCTGATTTTTTCTTGTGAGGTATTGAGATAATTCTTGTGTATGAGACATCTGTAGAGACTGAAGAAAAACTCCTGGTAATGATTCTGCAGTATCGATAGAACGGTACCAGAGATGTTGCACCGACTCCAACAGAAATTAGTGTGGCATTGTCAAGCCTGATTCGGAGCTGGGGAACACCATTATGAACAACTAGCAAAAATATTCACGGTTTGTTAAAGTGGTGCACACTAATATAATCCACAAAAACAATGATTGTAAAAATAGTGTCAAGTTAACTACCAAATTAAGAACAGGAACGAAGCAAAATTTAATGTGTTTGCTGATATTGCTGATATCCATGTATAATAGAAATTTGAGGCATCTGGTATCATCCTGTACGAAGATATTAAGGTGCAAAAATTGTACGAATCGCTTCGAGAAAAGGGTAGGTAGAGTCGCTGTTGACACGACACTGCGCCAAGGATTCGTAAGTTCTCTTAGCCCACTTTCATAGATATTCCAAATCAATTTCGGCTCTTAGCCTCTGACTCAGCCTTCCCGATCGGTGTTCCTTATTTCACATTGATACACCTTATTTGAGACACAGTAGATACATTTGCCCTTTACCAAAACCCCTGAAAGTTTGTAGCATAATCACGGAAACTCTGTACATAAACGCAGATGTTAGAAGAATACATAAACTTAAAATATTGACGGGTTTGGGATAAACAGCTTTATCGTTTATTTTGTTTGACGAAAATCTCCGACTTGAGTCGAACGTGGCACTACCTGTACCACAAGCACAGCCATCCGTGGGAGCTGTGAAAGTTGCGAGAGGATTATGAGGGATCCTGGTTTACGGCCGGAACGTGATAAGTGTGACCGCTGCGTCGCGTGTTGCCGTAGCCCTGTCACGACCTCCACAGGTAAACTACAAGGCCCACTTCAGTCACGAGGCAGAGAAACGGCAAGAAGATCATTAGACAGGGAAGTGCAATCACAGAAAAGCGTTGTTTATCACTAGAGTTCGGATCTTTATGACAAATCATATTTTTTTTTCTTGACTTATTTTTAAGCTGTAATGCTGAATTATACACTGATTTAATGTTTCTAACTGCATTTAAATGTATTTTATGTAGCATATAATTGCATATTCGGACTATTTTCCTAGTTTTTGTCACATTACGATAATATTTATGGTCATATTTTGAGGAAAAATCTGGTCATTTATTAGCAGTACCGGGAATTCACTAGAAGTTATATATCAGAAGAAGTTAATATAATTATTCACAGAAATTTACTCCTATTATATAGTGGAGGAAAAAAACAAAACTAATTGTCACTGAATTGGTCAGAATTCACCAGTCAAGAATTAAAGTTATACATTATTGTCACTCTCTAAAAATGCACCGTCCTACTTTTAATCTCGAAAATGCAGCAGCAACATGCCTGTTTCGAGCTGCGTCAATCAATGTCTTACTGTCGCCAATAATTTTGAAAATAATCCTCATTCAATGTTAGATCCACAGTGGATCATTGAGTACTGCCAAGCCGAAAACAAAATTTTCTGACAGTGTGAAAAAAAGTGAAGGATTTGCACAGGTGATTTTTTTGGTACAGACGAAAGAAAGAGACGAAATACCCAGTTTTTTAAAGTAAAAATCTTTCTTTTACAGGAACCTTAAAATAAATTTCCAAAAAAATACACGGAAGCGAATTATACTATCTACATGGAAGCAAAACTGATAGACAAAATAAATTATGTGTATTTGAGCATGTTTTGATGTATAGTAAATTTAAATGTTTGGTCATATTTTGACATTTTTTGGTCATATTTACCCATTTTCTAGGTCATATTTACATGCAAATTTCTCTCTCTATTTTTTTTTTAATGCTTAACGTCTCCTATAACAACTAGGTCTTTAGAGACGGGAAAGGATGGGGGGCAAGGAATGGGAAGGAATTCGGCCATGGCCTTTTGAAAGAAGCATCCCGGCATTCACCTGGAGTGATTTGGGGAAACCATGGAAAACCCAAATCTGGATTCCCGGACGGGGATTCGAACCGCCGTCCTCCCGAATGCGAGGCCAGAACGCTAGCCGTTACACCACCACGCTCGGTGCAAATTTCTCCAAATTTTTGGTCATAAATATCCGAAACCTGTTTGTCACAATGTTCTGTAGTAGGCACCAACATTATTATTGTTTTGTCCTGCCACAATCTCATTTTACATACGAGGAATGACCAGAAACCAAGGTTACGATGCCCATATTCTTGGAGTGTCGTCCACTATAGAGAAATTAGCAGTGTGCGATAATTCTAAGACATGCGGTTGACAACTGAGCAGAGTTTCAGCCACTTGCCACCTACAGCGCTAGTAGTAGGTAAACACAAATGGCGACTCGTTTGTAAAAGTAGTCTTGCGAAAAAATCAGCTTAGTTATTCTATTTCTGTGAGCGAAACATTTAACCGCAACTGAAATTCTCCGGCAGCGAAGAGCTTGTAATGTATCGTCAGCATGTCTCAGAATGGTGTCGAAAGTTTGCGGCCGGTAGAGAAAAGGATAGGATTTTTACCAGTATGGAATATTCAGACTCATCTCACGGAGTGAAAAGTGCTTAAACAGATATGGAGACTATGTCAAAAAATAAATTAATATATGTACTATCAATTGGCGGTATTGATTTTATGAAATAAAATGTAGACTATACGTTTCACTACAGACTTTGTAACTTCAGTTTCCGATCACTCCTCGTAAATAAGATACATATATATATCTGTGATAATGTCACTATTACTTATTTTATTACTAAACACATGTCGCTAGTGAACAGTACCGAATTCTATTATTTTGTTTTTTGATTCGCCAATGAGAAAATAAACCCCATCCATGAAGGTCAATAAAAAAACGCTGTTAAAGCAGCATTTTCCAGATACCAATTTATGCTAGACTAGCCTCTAAGCCCGTCAGATATGACGGGTGAATGAAACGTTCCGGCAATTCATTTCTTTGCAGTTGCCTAAATATATTGAATTGTTGTTATATAATGTTCATAACCTTTTATTGTAATTTATACGTATTTCGGTTGTAGTTTACACAGCGATTCAGAAGGAACTTGTACTGAATTTATGATGTCAGAATTAGGGAACCAATGAAATTAAAAATAAATAAGGAATCCCAAAACCTTATACTATAGTGCGAGATATTGCTTTTATTCCTTGCCAAAGTCTCATTCAACTCGATAAATACGAAACTACTTCCATCCGTATAAAATAAATACTTCAGTAACTCGGTGCTTATGCAAGCAGTTTAATTTTTTTTTATACTAAAGTCATTGTGAATTATTCTGTAAAAAATTGTGTCAGTTGTCATTCTGGTCCTGTCTGCATTTCGACATAATCACAACTTCTAATAATATTTCTGTTCAAAATTCATAGCTTCTACTATCCGTGTACGAACACATTAACTGCATTGTAATCTAAATTTGACCCACTGGAAATGTTCACATATGTCTGATATAGTGAGGCAAGTAATGAAAGCAACAAATAATTAATATATTAATTTAAACGCATAAAATACTTTTATTTCGTTATTTCGGCAAATAATTTCTTAGAGTATATTATAATAGTGACTTGAAATGTTTACATCGGATATAACTGTCTTGTAAGCCCGTCAAAAATGACGTGTTGAACGCTGTATTTTAGCAATTCGTTTCTTCGCTAAGTATAACTTTTATCAAATAACGCTCGTAATCTGGAAAATGATGTAGTGTAGATAGTTCTTAGATTACTGTAACAACGGTATAACTGTGCAGAGTATAAACAAATCTAATCTAACTAACAAAAACAACAAATAATTAATATTTCAATTTTTACGAAATACATTCCTTTCTTTTGGTATGCTGGCAGCTCATTTCCTCATGGATGCTTTATGAATGGACCAGGCGAAGAAAAGAGGCGAGAGGAGTTGATCGGAGACAAATAGAATAGGAAGAATCATGGAGTGATCGTCAAAAATGGAGGAGGATGATACAGACGAACCACCGAATAGAGAACGTCAAATGACGATGATGGGTACAGGTTAAAATATCTCTACACTCAAGCTAAGATTGAAATTATTAGTTTCGTTGTATAGAGACAAAAATCGACCTTTCTTAAATACTTTTTGTCAGCGTGTCTGATTTTTAACCGCGATTCACACAATGGGACTAACATTTTCGGTGTCAAATTCTGGACAGCCAGGTATATTTGTGAAATTTTGCCACGGAACGCAATCAGTAAGTGGTATGTTAAAGGAGGTGAACTGGGATACAATGGAAGACAGGAGCCTTGTAATTGTTATGGAGTGCATGCTCTAATGGCAATCTCCCTATATACCTGTTTTCCCCTTTTTTTTAGTTTTTAACTTACATTCTTTGAGTATAATTTCCGCAGGTATCTACTGTTGCCTTTTATGGATTTTAATTTTAAATTGTTTCGGTGTTTTTCTTGGACTATTCAGTACTTTCCTCGGTAATTTATTAAAATTCCACACGCCCTTACTAACAAAAGGAAATTTTTTTACATTCTCTTATACCTGAAATAGAGCACCAGCTTGTAGCCATTGTCATCTCTTCCCTCCCATGCTCTGCTCTTTATTCTTCTGCCAATATCCTTCCAAGCATCATCACGCCTTGTACATTCCCAGCACTCTCTTCTACCTCCTGCTGTCTTCTAACAAATCCCCCATCGAATTCCTTTGTTGTATCTTTTACTGACTGGGTTCTGCAATGATTTTCACAAAACACTCCGATATATTAACAAAGAAGGGCTCGAAAGTTAAAGAAAGGATGCAAAATTTAATTGATTTCGAAAATATGCATTTCTATTGTTATGAATAATTATCATGATACTGAAAACAAATTAGTGTGATTTGATGTTATGACAGTTGTGCATTGCTTTGGGGATAACTGTGAGTTACTGGAGTCTGTTGATACGTGACAAAGTAAGATATCGCATGTCGGCTGGATGTGCCATACTGGTAGAGGTGCCCCCAGCTTCTGCTGGTGCGTCATCTGAAACAGCGCTGAAACTGGAAACTGTTGGTGGTGGAGAAAGTGGTAATCATCCATTGCTACAGTGCTGCCTGCTGTTTTCTGACAAGGCCTCCCGGATATACCACACGTTAGCGAACCAGGTCTGCTCCCATTTGTCGTACAGCCTCATGGATACATTGATTTGTTACCTTTTTGATGAGAATGTAGTAGAGGCTCTATCAATCTCCCTTAGCCCTTAGATTAAGGGATTCTTGTCAGAAGTACTTGCCGTCTTGGCATTGCCTTCTTTTATTTGCTATTTATTTAGTTTAATTTAATTTAACAGTGTAAATGAAAATGTATAGCAGTTTTCAAAGCATAGACCACGGGAAGCAGCTTTTGTTCGCTGACCTGCATTGCTGTAGCTAAGAAAGAGCATTTGCAACTATGAATTCCAAGAGAAGTTCTCATATACAATAGACAAAATTTTTCAATCGACTTCGACCCTGGGAGTCTCTTTGTTCTTCACGATTCATCGGTTTACCAGACGTATCGAGTGTGCGCATAGAATCGAGGAATTTCTTTTCTGTCACTTGTCCAACAGAATTCGGTTCTAAGATATACTAATATGTTTGGGGCCTGTATTCGATACCGCACCTCAGATGATGTTCCAGATATGAGAAATATTATTCCTACGAGTTTCACTATAAATTCTTGTTTACTTTGGTTATTTTTCTGTCTGCTCATATGGATGTATCCTTTAATTTACTGCGGCCCAAGTGTGACCTGTTGCTTCCGGGAATTTCTCACAAATTTCACCATAACAAGTGGAAAACTTACATAACATAATTGAGGCTATGGTAAGCGTAAGCTGTTGGAAGGAGTGATAGACTGAGGAATGGGGATTTGTATACTTGACTTCTAAAGCAAACAATGTGGAGAGAGAACTGAAGAGGAAGACAAAAAGTAAAGCAAATGAGATAAATTGCCAAGGAGTTAAGTTGCGACTTATGTTCCCAAATTGAGAGAATTGCCCAGGATAGGAAGAAGTGGGTTACTGCATAATACAAATGAGAAGACTGAATGTAAATAAATGTTCTGAAAAACTAAAATAACGTAATGACATTATGAGTTTAAAATTTTGCATTTCTAACAGTGACAAGTTGTATATTGTCACGTTTAAAATCATATACTTCCTCGAGTCCGTCAACTCTCTTAATCCAGTTTGAAGTACCGTTAAGGTATTTAATTATTCAGCATTTATGTATAAGAACTGGAAACCAATCTCCTGCAAAAAAAATATGATAAATCATGAAGCCCTGAGCTCTCAAACATGTATTCGTAAGAGATTTTAGCCGGAATAAAAAAAAAAAAAAAAGTAAAACTGGTACATAAAAGTTCATAACTACGTAAGTTGTAAATATTTATTTATAGCAGAAGCCTGTAGAAGTTTCCTTTGAATCTAAAGTACTTCTGAAGCGAGATAAAGTACAAGTGGGATTATCATCCGTCAAACTGGAAAATGAAGTTTCTGGCAGTAAACCACAGAAAGCTTAAGATGACGCGGCAAAGTAATCACAGCGCTGAAGCGTCAGAGAAATGGGACTCCAGCTAATGTGAGGCGCCATCCCGCTTAAATTGGTCGCAGTAAACCTCGCGAAACTGCATAGCAGAAACGTGATTTGAGTCGGATGCAGGCACGTCAGGTGTGAACTATGGCAGGAATTAACTTGAGATTGGGATTATATAATTGCACACTTCTAAGAAAACCATTAAAGCATTAACCTGTTTACCTGAAATCACAGGTCGTTGAGAGAGCTCTTCCGTCAACATACTCAAAGTCTCGCGTTAAGCTAGTTGGTGCTGTCTCGTGTTGTGGTATCTGCAGGCTGCGATACCATCCCGCCTCACTGCCCCTTCTGCTCCATCGACAACGCACAATGCACGCTCCTTCCTCATTAACAATACCTCAGATACGAGATGCTGGTGCTGTACCAGACGCTTGACTTAAGCAGCGCAAGTAATTCAACCACCGATATACGAAAAAAAGTGTTAAATAGTGAGTAAACATTTTTCCTTATGCTAAAGGTCATGCTAATTTGTTGATTTTTTAAAAAGAAAAACCTCAACCAGTTAAGTATTGTTATCTTGTCTGCATCATGTTGCTAGGATGGCACAGAAATGTCACCATTCAGCAATACGATACCCTAAAGTGTGCCCTTTGTCCATCACCAATAACCAATAGATTTTCCTATTTATCAATTATCATGTAGAATTTGTAGTTACAAATACATTGATATTGGCATATTAATAACTAATATTTTTCCGCTACTTCACTCCATTGGATATGGATGTATGGAGTAATGCGTTTACCGTTATTTTATATTTTCGAGTAGTTATTATTATCCAGAAGAAGGAAAAACCTAAGTGTTTTTGTAAGAAGTTTCGTATCATTTAGTTACTTTCTTATTTCAGGTCTTAGTGCAGTTATCGGGAAGCTTTCTTTCGTTTTCTGTATATTTTAATATAGAAATATGGAAAATTTAAAAATTAACTTATCAAATGTTCATAAAGTTACGTGGAAATTAGACATTTTAATACGAAGAGAAAATATTCCATATAAACTATTCGAGTCTATATTTAACAGAAACTTCAGTTAGGATTAAAGCAGATATTTTTAATATAGTATCGTTGTAATGTTTACCATAAAGTGAGTATCACTATTTATTGGCTAGTTAATCTTTGATCTTTTCAATCTATGTTTTTTGCTTACCTTGACGAACTATGTTTCAGGAAATAGAAAAACTAAATATCTACACTTACATAGTCAAAAACAATGGGCGATAGCAGAATCCAAAGAATGGATTGTTTATACGCTATGTAGTGAGATTTTTGGTGAATACCTTTCGAGGTTAAGAAAGTACTATTTATCCTAAATGAAGTCTAGTCTAGTTACGAAGATTCATCATTTCTTGCTCCGTTCATGAGTTCTTAGAGTGATAAGATATACCGCAGATTAAAACAACCACGCGCAATAAGATAAAAGAAAGGATCCTTTATAGTTTCGAAAAGGCTTCAAAATAGTGTTTTAGAGCGTATTTGAGGCATAATTACCATACCTTCTTAGTAGCAGGAGGCACCGTTGAAGAGAGGTGGCATCGATTCTTACATATAGTCGGGGAAGGTATGAACTTGCATATACTGAAACGGACAATCCCCCATGGTACACGCGGGAGGTTAAAAGGTTACTAAAGAAGCAAGGGAAGATACATGCACGATCAAAAAGGACGATGCATCGGAATGATTTAGATAAGTTAGAGGAGATAAGGGGGACATGGTAAGAATGCGATGCGTGTGGCCTTTAATGATTTTCGTGCCAATTCTCTCTCTAAGAGCCTCACTGAAAACCCCAAGAAATTTTGGTCTTTTGTAAAAAAATTAGTTGTAGTGGGAACAATAATCCAGTTCTTATAAAAGACGGACGGGAGGTTGAAGACAGCCGCGACAAGGCTACCGTATTTAACACCGAATTCAAAAATTCATTCACGCAAGAAAACATGGAAAACATCCCCACTTTACCACATCGTGTGGAATTAGAGATGGGTCCGATAGAAATTGATAGCGTAGGAATTGTAAAGCAATTAAAACTCCTGAAGTGGGGTAAAGCGCCGGGTCCCGATGGTATACCGGTAAGAGTATTTTCTGAATACGCGGAGGATATTGAACCATTCCTGTCAGATATATTCCGTAAATCTTTAGAAGAGAGAAAAGTACCTTCTAGCTGGAAAATAGCCCAGGTAATTCCCGTTTTCAAGGAAGGAGATCGGAGTGATCATAGGAATTATCGACCCATATCTCTAACATCTGTCTGCAGCAGAATTCTGGAGCATGTCATATGCTCGAACATTATGAAGTTTCTAGATGAGAACCTGTTACTTACACCGTGTCAACACGGATTTCGGAAAAAGAGATCGTGTGATACACAATTGGTCCTATTTTCCCATGACATAATGAAAGTTATCGATGCAGGTTCGCAAGTTGATGCAGTTCTTTTGGATTTTCAGAAAGCTTTTGATTCTGTGCCACACAACCGACTTTTAGCGAAGATTCGAGCTTACGGTATTTCGGCTCAGATTTGCGAGTGGATACGTGATTTTCTAACTGGTCGATCACAGTATGTCGTTGTTGACGGGGAAGCCTCTTCTAAGATATGTTACTTCAGGCGTTCCTCAAGGAAGTGTAATAGGACCACTTCTTTTCTTAATATTTATAAACGATCTAGGTGACAACGTCAGATGCTGGTTGCGATTGTTTGCCGACGATGCAGTTATCTATAGGAGAATAAGGTGCTCCGACGATTGCTTAGAAATTCAGCGCGATTTGGATGCTATTTTCGATTGGTGCCGTAAATGGCAGCTTACACTTAATTGCAAAAAGTGCAAGGCAATGCGGATAAGTAAACAAAATAATCAGTTTGTTCACGTGTACAAAATAAACAATTCAGCTGTTGATTCCCTGAAGTATCTGGGGGTGATAGTACAAAGCAACATGAATTGGTACATGCACATAACTTCCGTCGTAGGCAAGGCGAATTCTAAATTGCGATTCATAGGTCGTATTTTGAGGAATTGTAATGCTCATACAAAGAACATAGCGTATAGAACACTAGTGCATCCACATCTGGATTACTGTTGTGGAGTTTGGGATCCGTATCGCAAGGTTCTGATTGACTCAGTTGAGAGGGTGCAGAGGAGAGCCGCTTGATTCATGGCTGGTTGCTACAGCCCTCATGAAAGCGTCACAAAATTGATACATAGATTGGGGTGGGATAGTTTGGAAGACAGACGACGTAGCTTGCGTTCGAATTTATTGGAGAATATGCGAAAAAATTTAAATTTCGAGTAAAATGAAATACTTCTTCCGCCAACCTATTTGGGTCGTAATGACCGGAGGAATAAGGTTAGAGAACTAAGATGCCGTACTGATGCTTTTATGTATACCTTCTTTCCTCGCGCTATTCGGGATTGGAATGCGCGGGTTTAGGATTGGTGCTTAGCACCCTCTGCCACCCACAATGTTTGTGACTTGCAGAGTATGGAAGTAGATGTAGATAATTTAGGCATAGGTTTTCAAACTGTGAAACTCCAATGAAATCTGTTCAGTAAATTTTTCGTGATGCGTGAACAAACAGATATACATTCACAGGCAGCTTACAGATGAATATAATTATATAAAGACTACCGGTGTTAAAGTGTGTTTACTAATGTATATGTATTTATCCTCAGTATTAAGTTAAATAATATCACTTTCTGTCTTTAGGAATTATTCCATATGTTCAGTATCGAGTGGCTGTATTGTTACTTGCCCTGCCAGCCCCTGCAGGGTATGCATACGCAAGAGCACGAGTGATTACAGGCCGTGCAGCTGCAGGCGCTGCGGTCAGGTTCTCTCGACACGTGAAAAAAATGACAACTCAACCGCGCTCTTTGTTATCAAATGAGTGCAGTGCCTGAAATAATTGTACACGTAACGAGTCCGTGCACTTACAGCTATTACATTAGAGCTATTAGTCGTGTTGGTTCTGCGTAATTGAGGGTTATTGTGGCAGATACTGCATTCAAAATAAATTAACCCAGTTTTCACTTACAATTAACAAGATCTTTTTCAATTTACACAGAAAAATATGAATATAACATTACGACTGAATATCAGACTTAACACGTTGAGGAACTTCAAAGGCTGGTAAATTGTTACAAATAGTGTAAAATATCTATCTGTTTCATCATGCTCATGACAGAGTAAGTAATATTAACAATTAATAGTAAACACCAGACCAGGCGACCTACGACTAGCCGGTCGTCTTCTCTGAAAACTAAAATGGCGATCTTTCCCCGTGTCATCGTCATTTTGCATAAAGCTATCAGACTGTTCAATAATTGTTGTAGGGATTGATCAAAACAAATTATAATTTAATCATGCATGAAGAAAATATTAGAAATATCCAGAGGTAACAATTAGAATCTTCTAGATATTATCTTACTTAAACAAATATTCAATAATCAGAATTTCGACTGCAAAGCATACCCGAGAGCTGTTAAAAATTCTGAACAATCGATAGATATGGAAAGCAGAATGAAGTTGAAAAGAACACGGAAGAAGGAGAATCCGACTTGTAGTATGGAAGTATGGTACTGTGGACGAGGGACTAAGAAATAACTGTGGAAAAATTCACAAGAAGAAGAATGGAATACGCTGAAGAGAAGAGGTAATCGAAGCTGGTAAACAAACATTAGGCCTAGAAAAAAAAAAAAAAACAAGATGGCTGAAAACTTTAGATCACAGAAGAAGATTTTGAATTTGTGAACCAGAGTCGAAGGCATATAAATTTTCAGGAAAGATATTTTAGAAATCAAGTCAATGGGAAATTTAAGGAACAAAAAGAAAACAGTTGTAAGAAAGTTTCTTCTACAAAAAATTAGTTGTAGGTAAATTAGATGCGTCTTGTGTGGAAATCACTCAGAAAATTTGATAAAGTAAAAAGCTATATAGAATTGATAGAAGAAATAAGCGAAGAAACTCCATAGCGGAGATGTTTTAAACAACATTGCTGAAAAGAGAGCAGAAGTTGTTGATATTAACGAGTGTAAAAGATCCTGTTTAAAGTTCACAATCAAATAGAACTTCGATAGATTTGAACCCAAATACGCTGCAGTAATTCACGAGACTCCTACACAAATTTCGATATCTATAGCGAGAGGAGGAAGCTATAGATTCTTGAGACTGACATCTAAGAGTTATAAAATAGTAGCGATCCAAACGTAATTTGATAAAAGTATCAGTTTTACACTCCCAAAAAATGCACAAGCTGAAAAATGTGAAAATCAACGCAAAATAAATTTTACATCTCTTTCTTTCAGGTTATTAACAAGGAAAATGGACAGAACACTAGAAAGGAATGTAGAAGAAACTTTAGGTGAAGAACAGGATCAAAGAAAATCGCTTCTGGCACAAAAATTAATATTGGAAGCAAGAATAAAGAAAAAAAAAGATGGTATAATGTTTTGTTTTGTTTTTGTGAACTTAGAAAGATTTTTTTAACAGTAGATGGAACAAGATGATCATCTTTATATATAAAGATGAATGTATGTTTGTTTGTTTGTTTGTTCTTCATACAAATCCAGTTTTCATCCGATCTCGATGAAACTTTGCACACATATCCTTTGAAACAAGGAGAAAAATACTGTTTACATTTGGTTGAAAAATTATCTGTATAAATAACACATGTTGTCTCATAACTTCGAAATACGGCGATAGACAGACACGTTGGATATGGACTTCTCCGTACCATGTTTCCGTGTGGTGGACTGGCAGTTCAGTGGTTAAAGTGCTTGCTTACGAACGTCGTGGTCTCCGGTTCAAATCTCCGTGGAGGCTAAGATTTTTAAAAATTGTTTTTCATCGTAAGAGTCAGGCCTGGGCCGTAGGTTATTGGGATTAAATGTTAAACTGTAGATATTAGAAAGTTAGGGGTGCAATGCGAGGCAAATCGTAGGTAGTGTTGCAATGTTGTAGGTGTACACTTTTTTACGTTATAATGATCCCTCAGGTGTTGTTCACAGTCAGTGTGTGAGTGTGAACCACAGTAATATTATTATAAATACGGAAGTAAGTCTCTATCTTTTTGTTACGTTTTGACGATTAAATGGCCATATCGTTGTGATGGAATTTTATAAGGAAATCTGTATGAAGGTCGCAGGATATTTTTTTCCAGTATGATTAACAGTTGTAGTCACGAAATTTGGAGACCTTATCGAATGGAGACAGAAATATGTTGGAAATTGGTTCTCTTCAAGAGACAGGTTCGACGGTACAATGATATAGTGATAGCTTTCCTGACGTATTATTCCGACTCGATATTGTTTGGGACCAATCCTTCGTTACCAACCACTTTCTATATTTAATTCTGGCAAAAAAATTCTTAATCCACGCGTACGAAGTCGCAGGTACGAGGTAGTATTCTATATTAGAATCAGATGACTTCAGTAAAAGTAGAGAATCACTACTGACAAGCATCAGTTGAAAGGGGTGAGATGCAAAGTTGCACTATTATTTAATTTGAATTCGGAGGAAGCAAACAAAAAAGTTAAAGAAACATTTTAACGTCACTTAATGTTTCAAGGAGAAACACCAGAGCCTGCGATTACCAAGCGTTATTGCTCAGCAGACAGGAATTACGATACTAACAAAACTGACGAGAGACAAAAACGACAACAATAACAGTAAATTAAATAAACAGTTAGGATCGGCTGCACTAAAACAAGTAATAGAATCATGTTATTTTGAAATACGTTGGCACCAGTGGTTCAGCATAATTTGATACTATGCCTCAGAGTGAACAATTTCAGGCATCTGAACAAATCGTAGAGGCGGAGCTCAGATACATACAATACCAAAAACAGTCACATCTGCCCTTCATTGTTGATTTTTTGGCCATCGTTTCTGGTTGAATGAATATACATTACATTTATGGCCTGTGGACTGACACCTTTCACCCTATGACTTCCTTAGCTACTCTATAAATGACCGAGATTCACATATACGTAGCTCACACGTTACAGTGGCTCACAGCAGCTCCCGTTTGGCACACTCGTATATCTCACTACAACAATTTAATTACTGAATTACATTCTAATATTTTGATCTTCGGTTCGCATTAAATAGACGTCTAAATTTCAGTGTGAACGTTAGAGCCATGTTTTACTAGATTAATTATTACGTTGGGGATCTAAAGATATAGAACTATTTTCACAAACTAATACATTTAGAACAAACTTAATAAAAAAATGTTTGCAGGCTATTGAAATAGATATGTGATAGTAAGTACAACACATTATCATGACTTGTTAGTCTCATTCTAGTTTGCTAAGTGATTTCTCCAGTGCTTGATTCCAGTGTCTGTTGTTTTCGTACAAAATCTACGAAAGATGACACAATCAATGCACGAGTAATTTTGATTATTTTAAGGTTTTTGTTACAAAAGTAACTATGCAGGTGGTTTAAAGATTTGTTGGTGTATTTCAATATGATGAGTCATACGAGATGGTCCTGTGAAGTTTTACCAGGAAACTATTGTGGCTAACAGATACACTATGATCTTCATGATTGATCCTTACTTATACAGTGCTGCAGTCAATTACTCAAACTCCCTTTGTGTTAGTAATCTATAGGATTCACTACACCGCACGACGCATCAAACCGATCATGGTGGGTCAGTAGAAACGCTCGGGCCTGCCAATCGGAAGAATGTCGGTTTTAATCTCCATCAGATCATCCCGATTTCGATTTTCCATAGTTTCTAAAACCACTCCAGTTGAATTCCTTCCCGTTCCTTGACCACTATCTTCTCATAACTCTAATGATATCGCAACTGACATTCCGTAAAGCCGAAAACAATAAACTAAGACTCCTCCATTTGAATGATAACAGCGACCATCAAAAGAACGCTAAAATGAAGGATGATAGTCTATATGGAAATTTTTCAGTATAGGAGAGAAACATAAAATTCTTGATCCCGACGAGTGGAAGGGAGATGGACTCTTGGGAAATACACGAAGTACATTGTAGCAAAGATTAACAAATTTGCTAGGTGTGAAAAAATAGCTATGAACTACTAACATGCCAGTGTAATTGATTTTCTGCTTTTTGCATAATTTTATAAATAAACTTCATTATACGATATTGACCGTGTGGGAGCGTAATAAAGCTAATTTATTTGAGTTTCACGTAAGTACGGCTGAATGCTATAAGTTCCTGTACAATAAAGAGAAATTCAAAGAGTTGGGCAAACTGCCAATGTCCAGAAGTTTACATTGAAGGTGATTCCCGCCGTTTTCCGAACGCCAGTGGCGTCCCCCCAACCGGTTACCCTCCTGAAGGTCAGACCATTACCAGCGCTTACGTCTGCAATGCAGATATGATCAGGAAAGGCCTCCCCGCTCCTAGTCGTTGGTAAACACTTTACGCCTCATTGAGACCGAGGTAGCTAGGGCCAGTAGTGGATAGGGGGCAGTGAAGGGAAAGGTCCAGTACCATCTCGGCATTAGGCTGGAGTGATGTCGGGTTGCCATGGAAAATCGAAATCTGGAGGGTCGAGTCAGGGGCCGAACACGAGTCCTCTTGTATGAAGGTTTCATGTAAATTGCAGATATTAGAATTTGACCTTCACCCAGTCACTACTTTCACACTCAGCGACTCGATGCTCTGATAATTATAAAACTTCAAATCGGTAACATCATAACACAGATAACCTTATACAGGAAGGAGAGCAGTTTTCCTCGAGGCATTTACAGAAATTTCGCAACGATGGGTTACGGAAGCAACTTTACGATACCGCAATTCGTCTGCCCGCTGATGCCATCACTAGGACAGTGATAGCTGAACGGCGAGAAGTGTACCTAGTAATTACGTACTCACTGACAAGTGAGAACAAACAGTGGTCCACTCTGCAATTTTCTCTTAAGCGTTTGGTTTTATCAGCATCCGGAAGTGTGCAAGGAAACGATGCCATTGTTTTCAATTGCCCACTTACCTTTTAGAATGTATCCTCGTTATGACATCCGGGAAGTCGGAGGTTTCCCGAAATCACTGCAGATAAATGACTGGATGTTTTTCCAGAGTTTCAAATCCTTCCCATTGGTTGTCTTCAATTCTCTCCCGCCTCTAATAACCACGGAATCGACGGGGCCTAACGACCAAAGCAAACATATACATATAAATAAATATAAAGATTGTATCTACTGGCATGCAGATGTGCCCAATCACAGTCGTTGGGACGTCTGGCACTATCATGTGCAGAAATCCTACGAGCTAACCTTGACTCACTAAAAAGCATATTATGAGGCACATATCAGCACGTTATCCTTCCTCAGTGTGTAAGTAAAGTAATGGGGCACCTTCTTACACAATTTTACGTAGTAAATATTTCGGACAGAGGATTCGTTGCAAAACTATAATAACATGGACTACAAGGGGAGAGATGATTATACTTCATCATAGGGCAAGAAACAGGGAAGCAAATTTCCATACTCAACTGGAGCAAAACATAAACACTTGTGCTTTCCACGACAGTGAAAATCTGTGGATTTTTCGGGAACTAATTCAAAGCTGCAGTGAAGTCTTCACGGGTGTACCACCGGATTGTGTTATGAAAACACGATATTTTGACGACTAGCTCCGTTCTTACTTAATTCAAAGTTATCTGCCGCACAACTGTAATGCTGTTAATATACAGCACTCTTAGGTTCACACTGTGACGGCCAGTGGCTTACGTTAGTATCAGACCTGCTCCGTAGAGCTACGCCTTCCGTGCTCGCTTTCAAAAAATCAAACAATAAATGTAACGCTGGAAGCTACTCCCCGTATGTGATGTATATCACAATATGTTACTGAACTACTCAGTTTTCCAAGGCCTTAGCGGAGACGTCATCCTCGCGGACAGAAGTCCTGCTAACCATGGTGGTAATTGTACAACCGTCGCTTTTTCAGTCATCACGTAACCTTGAAATTCCCTCATTCCCTTAATTAGAATATTTCTTAACAAAAACTTCTGTTCCATGTTCAATACTTGAGATTCAGCTTGTTCTATCAGGATTGTTACTTGACATTAACTCGGTGCTATTCATATTTCGTTTACTGACCCAAACAGGCAGACACCAAACTTATACCTCGGTCTTGGATAATATGAATTCCACTAAATTTGCAAGGTGTTACAGTAACTACTACGTTCTTTCCAGAGCGGTATGGTCGCTTACTGGTTAAGGTATCTAACTGGATATCGAAAGATCCCCAGTTAGATTCCCTGTCTCGGCGGGGATTTTCATAGGCCTTTAACCCGACCCTCGTCTCTTTTACAGCTTGGTGTGTAATGTGAAGTACGCCACAACGCCACCATGGTTAGGCTGCAACGTTGAACTGTAGGTTCCTTATACCCAGTAGGACCACCGGGTTAGGTTAAGGTAGCTAAGATACGGACGGATGCTCAGCCAATAATAACCCAGTCAATAGACCATTACGACCACATGTGCCTTTAGTGTTTTCCCTATTCTGTTATCTTTTCCGCTCAGCTAACGGGTATAATACAACCAACATCTCTGCGATACCATAACAGTGTCGGTAAATTGGTTGGATACATGCTCAGCTGCGCTGGAGAAGATCTGGAGAAACAAACGCCGGAATTGCAAAGTTTTAATCCTCACGAATTATCGAATGTTCCGTGATAAGTTCCTGGCTCTTACTGGCCCTAACTACCGACATGCCAATAAACGAAAATCCTTTGTGACGCCGCACCTCCGACAGTTTATTTCAGGTAATTTTATTCATTTAGTGTCAGAAACATATTGCTACATAATTACAAACATAAAATTGTACTAGAACAAAATTTGGCCACTTTCAGTGCATTTTCCGAGGCCTCAGATAGATCATCTTCCGAGCAGGATGCTCGACAGTCGACACTGGAGCATGTGCTGAACAGTCTGATCCTCTCCGCAGTCTCACTTGGTGTCGTCTATCTCAGCATGCTCCCTTCTTGCTAGGTTGACTTTGGATCTGCGCACCCCTCATTTTAGCCTAGTCAGAGACTTCCACATCAACCATAACTTATCGTAGCCAGTTGGTAAAGGTTCAGACAATCATCCCTAAGCGTGGGAAAGAGGAGCCTTAACTTCCCACAGTTGTGACCTGGCTTTCTCAATTGTAGTTGTTCTTAGGACACTTTTCCTGGTCTTCAGGCTTTGCTTGTGTGGTTAATGCCCTCGTAATGGATGCGTTGTTTCATGATCCACTTACCTCCTTTCCTTGTGATTTCGGGTAATGACACGCTACAATACTGAGCACGCAGCGCCTGTATCGAGCTGCTCCCATCAACGAATAAGCGCATGACCACTGCTAGCGCTGAGGTTAACATTTCTACTTTCACGCACCAAACATTGTTGATTACTAGCGGGACACAGTGGTCGCGAAAGCCAAGGTTACCGGAGGATCAGCAAGTCATTAGCTGCGCAGATGTGTTCTGCTGGTGTGATTACAGCCCGAGTATCAAAGCACTGCAGTGACCGCTGGCATAGCCTTTGACCTCTGCCCGGAATTCGTCGGAGTAACACACGGCCAGCCACGATGAACGCACAGACCGGGCGCAACGGGCAGGCGCGAGACGAAACGAAGGTTTGGAATATTCATTTAACGAAACATCTATAAGGAATTAATTTTTAACGTTGTTAGACAGAGCCTTATTTTAATGTTTTCTGTGTTATATTGTTTATGAAAGGTATAGAAAAAAAATCAAATCTTTTTATTAAACAAGAAGATTTGTTGGACACTCCCGAAGAAGGTATGTTTAGCCTGGTATTGGAGGTAGGGTGGACAGTTCGTTTCCCCTTTACCTAACTTGCCGACTAAAGGGAACCTACAGTTTAACGTTGAATCGGGGCCCGGAAGCTTTACGGCATAGTTCACATTACACAGCAACCATGCCGGCCTCGGTAGCGTAGGGGCTAGAGTGCTAGCTCCACGTGCCGAAGGCCGCCGGTTCGAATCCGGCCGCGGGCATGGATGTTAAGTGTTGTGTGTCTGTGTGAATGTCCTGTCCGTCCTGTGGCGTCCATACATTGGAAAAAATACACATAGAGCTGGCTGTATGGCCTCCGTTGCCGAATGCCATAAAAAAAAAAAAAAAAAAAAAAATACACAGCAACCTGTGCCGGAAGTGAAGGCCGGGTTTAGGGCCATGAAAATCCCCGCCGAGACAGGGATTCGCGGAGCTTTCGATCTCCAGTCAGACGCCTTAGCCACTAAGCCACTGAACCACTTCGTAACCTAAAGATTTGAGGCAAAATTGCTTACAATTTGGACACCTGCCTTGGAGTGACTGTATAAAACCACCAAATCAAGAAAGCAGAGGTACGAACACTTGCTCAAATCAACATTTAACCAATTTTTTGCGTGGTGAAGTTTTTGGTTTTAACATTGAAGCCCTAATTCTCCTTGAATCTCCCAAACTGACACATTCTATATTATTTCCTCAACATGCCATTTATCGCTCTTGTTATTTGCAACGAAAAGAAATTCTAAAATTTCCGTTTATTCTTAAATCATGGAACATTTTGCTTTACCGGAATTTAACCGGGGTTGTATATATGCAAACAGTATAAGGCAGCTCTGAGACATTGTATTGTACTTTTAATAACAAGCCATTTAGCCATTCAGCCAACAATAGTTAGTATTTTATATATCGTCAAAGTAATTTTAATATCGTCGCTTGTATTAATGCTCTCCACGGTGAGGACATTGCAGGACGTAAGCTTCACTTTATTAAAACTATATTAATATATTAGACTAAAATATAAATGTTACGTTCGTTGCATGCTTGCGGCTCTAAAAGTATCGGACAAGTGAGATGCCGGAGTTTATTACGGTCCAGCTGAAACTGTATGCGGTCCTGTGACTACCTCTCTCTCAGACGGCTATGAATAGCATTTTAATTTATATAGTAAAGTTTTATTAAAAATTTATTTCACTATGTTCGCATGTGTAAAATTACATCCAGTTGCTTTTAGGCCGGAACTTCAGCTGGTAGGGGGAATTTATTGTAAGCTGCAAGACCAACGTTTAAACCTGGATCAAACGAGCACTTTACATCGAAATATAAAGTTCGTAACGACGCAAGTGGCCCACTCAACTTGAGTAGCCGCCAAAAGCATTTTTTTCCTCATGCTTGAAAAACAGAACTGCAATTCCCGACATTAAAGACCGTCGTAGCCTCAGACAGGGAAATCATTTACTGTTAGCATTGCTGTACTTTTTTCACCTGTTAATAATAAAATAGAAGTTTATTTGCTATAGCAATGTAGTTCTGACAAGATTGCTTTATTCTAGCTTGCTTATTAGACAAATTCAGAAAATCCTTAGACTACGACTTTTTTATTTCTTAAGACAAGAAAAACAAGTTTCGTTTCTCGTGGAGTCATTTTATAGAAGCCGAGCGTGGTGGGTGAGCGGTACCGCTCCGGCCTCGCGTTCGCGAGGACGCGGGTCCGAGTCCCCGTCCTGTCATCCCGATTTCGGTTTTCCATGGGTTCCCCATAATACTCCAGGAGGATGCAGGGTTGCTTCCTCCAAAGACCATAGCCAAGTTCCTTCCGATTCCTTGTGCCCTCCCAATCATTTCCCGCCCCTAATGACCCCTACGTCGACGAGGCATAAAGCCATAAGCATTTTTTTTTTCAGTGAACCGATCTGTTTCTTCGTTGAATTATAGCCAAGTTGCTATATTAACAGAACGTAATACGTAGGTGATACTTACAATTTATGATCTCACAGTTCACTTAAATCATAGCAATATATTAAGCAAAGGTGACTTTATATTTAAGTCAATAATATAAATGGTTCCTGAGGTACTTCGCCAAAATAGCAAAGCCTTGGGGTATGTATGTGAAATTTAATTTAATTTGGTATTTCTTCAAGAAATTAAGAACATTTTAAGACTGCAATGTAAAATAGCCGTGTAGAAAGAATATAAATGTTTTGCTATTTATTTGGTGTTTCTTCTTGAAATTAAAAAAATTCTCACTTACCTGTACGTTCAGATATGTGTGACTCTGAAGTTTGAAGGAGCGTGACCGAACTTCACCGTGCTCGAATTTCTGACGTAGGCATTCGTAAAAGCCATTATCATTGCGATTTTATATAATTAACTTGGAAAATTTTGTGTCCATTACCCAGTCGCATCTAATTTGTATCTTATAGACCGATATTAATCATTCACTGTGATCGGGTCATTTTTCCGCTATCCATAAAAACTCCTTTTAGTCAAACCAGTTCGGACTTCATAAAATTCCGAAAGAAACTAAATAGATTTGTAATGTATTCCCTTAAGGATTTTTTTTTTTCAGAAATTTGTCTATACTAATTCCAACAGACTTATTTTTTTTTTCTGCAAGTAAATTTTGTTTTAAAATAGATTTTATTATTTAATTAAAACATAGCAAGTCGAATAAACTAGATAGCGGGAATGATCATACATCCCACAACCAAAGCCCTCTAAGCATTCCTGACACGAACTCTACAAGAATACAACGTCTTTTAAAACTGTATTGTTAATTCTACGTAAAATATAGAATATATTCAAATGATCAACAAATTTTTATCGTCATGTACTGATATCTGATAATATGTTGTGTTTTTTAATTAACGCTCAGTGTTTAAATCTAAACTCATCGCAGCGATTTTGTGGTAATGAGTGGCTCTAAATGCTGATGCTGATGGCGGGTTATTTCCTGTGGCTGTAGGCGGTTCCGCACCACTAGTGTTGCCATCACGGGCGCAGTAACGGCTTATGATCATTGCGCAGCGCAACCAATTACAGATTCATACACTCGTCTGCCTTTCAACGATACGATCACCGGCGCGCATAATATAACAGCTCACTAGCCGGGCGATAAACTCAATTTAGAAACATAGGCTTCCAAAAAATATTTATCCACCGCTGAAAAATGTAGTTGGCGTGTACAATTCAACTGCAGCAAAAACTCTTTTAAAGCTGCCGAATTTTACGTCTAATCTCTTATTCAGACTTGCATCAGCCCTCTCATTATCTTCGTTATTGTTTGAAGAAATAAATTGTCTGACATTTTTTTAGTGATCAAATTTGTTTTATTTAATCTCTTATTTGTCCATGATGCAATTACCTTTATTGTACCGAGCCTGTTTGGATAACTGTAGCGCTCGGGCTAGACATTCGGGAGGTCATGGGTTCAAATGCGCATCAGGCCGTTTTTCCATTATTTCTCAAATGCGCTCCAGGGAAATGCAGTGGCAGTTCCTTCAAAAGATCGTATCAAAATTCCTACCAGTTCGTTGTCGCTAATGCTCTCCTGCCTGTAAATGCTCTGTCATCGCATTCAGAAGGACGCACGTTCGAATCCCAGTCCGGCCATCCGAATTTGGATTTTTCTTGGTTTCCCCAAATCACTCAGGGACGATTGCTTCAAAAGATCATGGCCGAAGTCTCTCTCGTTCCTTGAACCAGTTCTTTCCCGCCTCTAACGACCTCGTCGTCGAAGATATGTAAAACCCTAAGAAAGTAGTAGCTTTTCTAGTCTCTTAGAATTTAGGTGTATAAAAATGATGAGACCTCTTTAACTACAGTCACCATAAGATGTGACTCAGGTTTCCACCTCCTGCCAATATCTGAAGCAATAGAAAAAGGCTCTGCATCAATCACACGCTGCTTAAAGCGGTTTATTGTGGCAATTGCGCACTGTAAATGTAACCACTAACCCAAGAACGGTCTGAGTGACCGCCTACTGAAATAATATATGTAAGATTGAAGGCTTTCACGGTGTATCGATGAAATAATATATCTAGGAAGATGCTGTGATCCAGCGGCAATATGACATGCGTACAATTCTAAACCAACGTTGCCATGTGGAGGCCTGCTTATAGTTGATTCCAAAAAACTTATTAAATGAAGGAAATTTCATTCTTTGAAGATAAAATGTTCTATCTTCGTGGCAACAACGTCTCTGGTTAGAACAGAGTTCTGAATGATATGCTAACTGTACTCTGTGCCGTAAAGATTTTTTTTTTAGTAAATTTATGATCCTATTTAAAACATAACCAGCAAACGTAGTATTTGAAAACACTATAGTGAGATGTAGCAGAACTTACTTTCACTGCTGATTGTAAGATAAAGCTCCATAATTCAGTCGAATGTGCCAAGTGATTGGAATTTTATTGGTTGTATTGCCTAAAGAGGCAAATTATGCAATGATGATGCAGCTGTATTGGAATAACCGAATATAGTCGATGAAAAAATACTTCTACTCCGCGTGTTTAGAAAAAAAAAAACTGTTATTTAACTGAGTAAGCAATTGCTAAAAGCCATCTAAGAACGTTCTGTCAGGAAGAGGAGGCTCATGAGCATTACTAGATTGCAGAGGCTCCGTGTCCCGCTTACATTAGTTTGGATCAAGATGAGGAATAACACGAACACCTAAGTCGATGGACTGTTTCTTGCGAGGATTCATCAAAGAGACTGTTTACGTGACTCAGTTTCCAACTCCTGCGGATGAACAGGAGCACTGACTGTAGTCATGTTGTATGGGACGAATTGTAGTACCGTACTGACATATTAAGAGCTGCCACATTGAGCCCTTATGAACATGTTAAGTATTTTTATTTAAAAATTTATATTCACCTGTGTTTTTTAAAAACCATTCAAAATTACTTGTTTGATAATAATAATAATAAAACATAGCCTTTTGAAAACTGATGATTCTTTATGAAACATCCCGTATTATAATTTAAGCGGAGAGGACAAAAATAAAAGAGCACAGAAAAATAAATCAAGGGATGTGAGGTTTCCCTATTATTTTAACCAGTTATCACGGAATTCTTGTGGAATAATTTCTGAAAATAACATACTTGGACAGAATGTAAAGATAATTTAGTTCTAAATTATTTTTGTACAATACTTTAAAACAGAAATCGTATGATGTCTGTGAGAAGAAGAATGTGTTAGTTTATTCACTGTAGAGAGGTGGAGGAGACTTTTTTTAAAAAAATGATTACTTTTCTAAGCGACTTGAAATATTTCATTTTTCAAAGCTACGATATGCAACCAGGAAACAGGCCACAGGGTTCAAAAATTTCTTTATTTCTTCACATGGGGGAGCAGAGGAGAAATCTTTCGAATCGAGCAATCTGTATTATTCATATGAGGAATCCCACTCACTGCTTTCCCTATATCTTGCGACCAAAAAATCTGTAGGCAGTATAAAATGAAGTTCCCAGCGCTTCTCTCCGTTTGGCCAAGCTAATCTCTAGAACCACTTGTTTTCGGGCTTTACGCTTCGTCTCATTAGAGGCGGGACAGGACGTGGGTTATGGAAGGGGAAAGAAGACTGCCGTGGCCTTTTGAAGGATCATCGTGGTATTGTCTTGAAGTATTACGGGAAACCATGAAAAGCGAAATCTGCATGGTCGAACGGGGATTCGAACCCACATCCTCCCAGATGCCAGGCCAGAGCGTTACCGCGTATCCACCGGGTTCAGTCATAGAAATTAGAAATTGAATGCATTTTCGCGATCATATATCTAGTGTAGATCTCGGGTAGGTTTATGTATGTTAAACATTTACTTGTAAACTATTGGAGCAGTAACGATTCTAGCGTAAATGCGTTTTTCAAAATACTTTGCGGTAGCATACGTCTATCTATTAAAAATAACTTATAGAGAGCATGTTTGTGATTTAAATTTGCTGTAAACTTACAGTTCTTTGTTCTCTTTAATTACTTAGTTTTTATCAAGATAAATAATTTGCGTTCTCAAGTTTTTAACAAACGTAAAAAATGGCCTGTAAGTAATGCAATTTGCACCTGTAATTTTAGAACTCATCAAACATTTTGCGAACTGACGAGAAATACCGTGTGACTTTTTATACATTTTTTTCAGTCTCTGCAAAAAGACATGTCTCTTTGTAAACTCTACATTTATAAATCTGTAACGGACTGTCCGTTTGTTTGAAATTGCATCACGCCAAAACTACCTGTTTGATTTTCATGGAATAATCAGTTTGAAAGCTGTATTTTAAAATCTGCGTTTGTGTGGTTTATGACTACGTGAATGTAGAGTGGAGCAGGAAATGATAATCTGTCCTTAACGTGAACAGATGTGCACCAAATATTCTTAATACAATCACGACCAGAGAGAGCACAAAACATTTGATATAAACAATCTTATTACCCCAAAAATCCTAACAGGATTTTTTTGTGTCGCTATTCGTTTCTTTCTAGCATTAAAAATCTTGTGAGACTTCGCGAAACTGATTTTTGTTTACAAATGCTGATTGTGAACAAACATTCACGAAATTATTAAATGTGAAGCTGAAGAATTTCCAACTTTACATTTCTTGGAGATAATGTTCGTAGTTTGATGCTTCTTTATGAAACTTTCACGTTTTGAAAGTTTCGGTTTTTGACTTAAAACATTCTCCGGATAATTTGTACGCTAATATTTGTTCGTCTCTGGCGAAGGAAAAATTTCTCTTCAAACATTTTGCGATAAATGCAGTTAGAATGGGAAATAGTGGGAAATTATTTCTTTAAAAGTGACTTGAATAAGTGTGTTATCAATGTCCAGGTTGCATTTGAACCTCTCAATACTAACGTATATCGTACTCGCATTCGTCCACGCATCAGGGTTCATGCTGCTGGCAAACAAATAAAGAGACCACAGCGGTCAAGCGTCCAGCTGAAGAAGGCCCATCAGGCTGTACGTCTCTGGACCTCACCAGGGAGGAGCGAAGTAACAACAATGAAGACATTTTTAAAAAAAAATGGCATTCAGCCAGCAACTGTGTTTATTTAATTCGTCAACTGTGTATATAGAATCTTCTCGTATTAATGATGATAACCACTGACAGGACAACTCATAATTAAAACCTCCCATGCCCTAGGCTGTACTCGAACCGGCGACCCTTGCAACGGGAGGCTAGCTCACTAACCCCAAGCTACCGGAGCCAGCAATGAGGACATTCTGACGATGGTATTGTGGGAATTTATTTCCTATTAGCGAATGTTAAAGCTGCACCTGTATTCGCCCAGAATTCTAGCTTATTTCGATTCAGAAGTATCGCACCAGCACTCGCCCAAACGCATAAGTAAATTACTAAAGAATTTCGTCTAGTTTCATCAATACCAAGCAAACAAAATTAAGAATAAAAATTACAAGAATATGATAAATTTTTTATGTATTGTTGACTTATTGTTCTTTCTTTTACTGCATCTGTCGTAGCCACAAATTTAAACAATCGTTCGGTAATTTGTTCCGGTTTCCATAACGATCTTTTGGAACAAATATTTTTGGCTCATTTTTATAAAGTTGGAGTTAACACGACAACTGACACTAACAAGATTCGCGGTATTAGCCAACTGTTCCTCTCAAATGTTGGCCTGATATCAAGCTAATTACAAGTTGCAACCTCATTAAACGTTTCCAGCAAAACAACAATGTTGCTGTGACAGAAAGAATAATTAGCAACACCATTGTAATAGTTTTAAGATCCACATCTACGGCTCTCTCCTTTTCGGCCGCAGAATGTTGCGCACCAGCACGGGAAGGCTCCACTCACACTAAAGATGTTGATGTGACTTTCATTGACACTGCCATGATGGTAACCGGGTGCAAGAGACAAACTCCTATACAAGAGTATCGACTGGAGTGCGTGGCACCTCCTGAAATAAGACGGAAAGTGGCGCATAAAATAATAAGCTCAGACAAGAGACAGACCTAAAACACCTAATGTACAATCAAACCATGGCTGCACCACGCCTCCATTCACGGAGAAGTTTCTTAAAAAGAAGTAGGGCCCTCGACAGAAAATTATCCTCGGGAGGAGGTGCTTCCCACCAGGGCCGGCGCTAGGAATTTCGGGCCCAGGGTAAGAGGGGCGACATTTTTTTTTTTTTTAGCTCTACAAAATGGCCAGACGACGATGGGTGTAATCTTGGCTTCATGGCCCTATAGTCGGTGATCGGGCCCCCCATCAGCCCGCGGGTCCCGGTTTTGACCCGCTTACCCCCCCTCCCCCCCCTAACGCCGGCCCTGCTCCCAACACGTTGAAACTTCAGGGCACAAGAAGAACTAGCCGCTGGGCGGAGAAATGGAAGGCTTTAAATAGGTTCAGAACACGAGTATCGAGGTGCAGGAGTGCTATGAAAAAGTTAGGATATGCGGACGACGACAAGTGTCATGCGGCTCCACTCAAACACCAGGGTATTTCATCGAGACAAGAGACATGGGCTTTATATGCCAAGTGGAAGACCTATTCTTAGCCAATGGAACAGTGGTGCAAGCAGCTACTTTGTGGAAAGATCCAATTAGAAACAGTCCTGACACGGAAAGTAAGTACGTAAGTAAGAAAGTCGCAATCTTATTGGTTAGTTTCATTTTCGGGGATAGAGACGTAGATGGTCATTGTATGACGTACTGGACAGTAACAGCTGGGAGCAGGTGGTGACTCGGCTGACTCGAGCAGTAAATGATAGTCTGTTGTTCCCTCTGGACTGACTGCACAGGATGTCGACCCGCGGTCTTTGCAGAGTGAGTTGGTTCCTGACCACGGGCACGGCCGAGGCTCTGCGCTGCCGTGGCGGCGCGGCCTTGGCGGCGAGGGGGCGCTGCCTGGCGGCCGCCTGCCTCGTGGCCGCAGTGTCGCTCGGGAGTCGGCCGCACGCACAGTAGCGCAGCTCCGCCGCAGCACACGGTGAGTCCAGTCCGCACGCGGCAGCACGCAGTAGCCACTTGCTGTTCCCACCGCAGGAGTCACGTAGGGACGTCAACCACCGCGCTCAATAAGTTCCACTCCCTATCTGTGCTCGCATCATTGTTTCCGACACATTGTTTATGAGCGAGATAGTGTTTACACGTACGATATGATAAAACAAAAAAGAAACCATCAACACATATATTTCATGAAACATGACGTGAATACGAAATATATGCACAGTAGTCAGCTATCCAGGGATTACTGGAGATCGCCATACTACTACAACAACAACATTAGTCCACGCGAGGAACTGAAATCATGATACTGCAGATGTCAATTCCAATACACTGTCAGAAATACTTTCCGAAGTAGTTCTAGCGGTTTCAAGCTAGTCCAGGGTGAGTTACAGCCCAATTACTGCTTGAAAATAATAAGTATTTAGATTGACTACCGCAGTATTACAACATCGTGATCTCGTGTGGAGCAGTGTTGTTGTAATGCGATGGATGTAAGCAGAGGTTCAATAACATCTAAGGTTTTTATGTAAAATTCTAAATCTCATTATCTGCTATAACCTTAAATAGATCTTACGAAATATCTTGCAAGAGCAGTACGCAATGACGAGGGTGAGGGTTTTGTATGCAGTGGTGTGTTTACACTATCATGACACCACCTCTAATGTGCTTCTGACCATCACGAAAACAGTTTCGAAACAGTGAAACGGAATAGCCATGAGCGGCACCTTACGTTCGTCTGTGAAATGTGTTGACAATACGGCAGGTAAATTTTTTGCGAGTACCATATTTATCATTTGATTGACGAGACTAGGTTATGTCCTGAAATTTATAGTAGATTCTAACATACATTCCCAATTAAACATTCTGTATGGTGACAATTTTCACATATTTACTAGCCGTTACACGTTAGACAACAGAAACGACGGTGATTGTTCTACGTGAATCAAGAATTGATTACTGGTTTTATTTTCCTTATGCTGAAAACCAAATGTGTCAAAGAACTGCCTGTGGGAACAGCGAATTTCAATGTTACTGTGTGACGGTCAATTGATGATATGGTCACATTAAAAGACCTATTGATCTTGTCAGTCGAGTACTCTAGTTTTAAAGAAATGAAGAAAAATAGTTTCTTAGTGTCTTATGCATTTGTTACTTGTATGTATTTCCCCCTGTCAATATTGCTGCTCACTATTTTTGCTGAGATCTTCCTCGACATCTTCGTATTGGACGTGTTGGCTTAGTAACATGTCATTTGTTGTTATTAGAGCGGGAAGTGTGTGTTATGTTTGCGGGCGCTGTTCGGTCTTTATAAATAAGAGCGTCTGTTTACATAACACTCTGGACGATCACTTTGCGGCGTCATTAATCTTGAGAGAACGGCTCCATCGGTGTTAATGGCTTTCGGTAATTTTGGCCGTCTTGTTTGTCGTGGGCGCACTGCTAGCCCAGTGTGTAGACAGTAACCTGCAGGTCGCCAGCAACAACAACAGACTAAGCTACCCGAGAGGTGCACGTTGTTTCGGCTTAAAAGCTATACAGCCACTTCTCTATTAATAACGTCCTAGCAACACACATCAATTCAGGTTCATACGACGAATTAAAACACATCATCGCCATTTTATTCCACAAACTTTTACATGGTAATTAAGATGTATGAAATTATTAATAAGATTTATGACATATTTCATATTATGAAGCCAGGAAAAGGGCCTAAATGAGCCGTAAATTATTATTTGTTTATATTGTTTAAAAAATCGTAAGATCAGTAGAAACATCGTAATATATTCCGTTACCAGAAGAGATGGCTTATTAAAAGTCAGAACATATTCCAGGATCACTATCTTTTACCATCTATCTAGTGCTGCTTTTCTTTGTGCAGCCGAAGAAGAAACTACTTTCGTCCGCAACAGACACAGAACTTCTGACAGCATTAATTCATCAGACGAGACGGGTTGAATGTAAGTTATGAAGTGGTTTCAGTAGTTTCCTGCCGTTGCTGATTTCGCATTTCGTAGTTACGGCCGCAAATGTCACACACCACTCCTATCGCTATTCTAAGGACTCCCATGCTTGAGTTCTGCTGCTGCTGATAGGTCCCTCACATAACGGAAAGCCTCAACTTGTGACTTGACTTTCGAAGGTCACCGTGCTTGAGTTCTGCTGCTGCTGATAGGTCCCTCACATAACGGAATGGCTCAACTTGTGACTTGACTTTCGAAGGTCACCATTCCGGGTCACTATCTTAGGCGTAGATGATGTAATATGTTTTTGAAAGATGCAGTTCCCGTTTTGTATAAGCTTTTCGGACTAATTAAAACAATATGTAACCCCATACGAAACACGAAACCATTAACGGAACTGAGAACAAGCTAGCATGACCTAATAATATTCACGTAATAATTTGTGGTTTTACAGGTAATAACGTATTGTTTGTATAGTCCTTCCACGGGGACCTTTGAGGAATTGCGATATATCTCGCGGACAGTTAACGCAGAAGGAAGCAGTTGTAATGGTATCGCTAAGTTCAATATTATCCATGAAATATTTGTTTATTAACACCGAGCGTGGTGGGTGAGTGGTAACGCTCTGGCCTATGATCCAGATTTGTGTTTTCAACGGTTTCTCAAAATAACTTTAGGCCAATACCAGGTTGGTTCATTCAAAACGCCATGGCCAAATTCTTTGCCGTTCCTTGTCCCGAGTCTCTTCCACATCTAATGATCTCGATGACGACGAGGCGTAAAGCCAGAAAAAAAAATATATTCGCGTTTAAGAATACACTTCTTTTTGCAAATTTTTGCTATGGTTTGCTTGTTGATAAGTAGGATGTGATTTGAATACAGATAAAATAAATTTTGTATGGTTTTACGACCTAATGACAATTTTAAATTTCCACGCATTTCGCGTGTTATGGCTTGACATATAATTTAACCTGAAATGCAAACTTCCGAATATCCGTAACGCGCAGAAAACTAATTTGCCAGAGGTGAGCTTAAGGTTAAAAACTCGTGGGTGGTCTAAGAATCAATAGGGTTTCATTGAATTTTCAAAGCGTTCTTCTTAAATTGATCTACCAGGATACGGCTGAGAGCAGATGATTCTGAACCGGTATACATGTACGAGACTTACACTAGTCGTTAATTCATCGTTCCTTGCTCTGAGCGTAAAATATTCCAGTTTCATATACGCATGGGTTTACATAAGAGTTCGATCCTGCCTTGCGACGAGTTATAGAGAGTGTATAACGGAAGAGGAGCCTCAGAGGGGTGCGCCTAAGGCAGGTAGCTCCCCTATATTAGTCTCTTCGAGATATCAAAGATACTGTTAGTTGCCGGTGCGTGCCTTACTTATGTAGCTACGTATGGCATCGTTGTAACACTTATTTATGATTTAAACAGAATTACATGCTTTCCGATAAATATACAGTGTTTGCAGCATACTTTTTTGTTGATAAATTCCTTTCCATGTGTTGATTTAAGTATTTAGTAAGTCTGGTAATACTAGAGCTCCAACGCTCTCTTACATAAGATCAGGACGTGAACAAAAAATGCGACAAGATTGTGAAAACAACGAATCCGAAAAGCAATTACAGAACTAGTATCTATAGCTAAATTTTCTCAAGGTGTAACGAATAAGAAGATGATAAATTGGTGGTTAGAAGAGATATAGGTTAAAAAGTGACAGGGGGGGAAAGTGAAGCCGCCACTACGACAAATATTAGGTTTGTTTCAAATATACCGATTTCAACATTCACTTTTATTTTCGGGTTACTCTATTCCACAGTAAAGCGATATAAATTTAAAGTGAAATTTTCAGTATTTTCTAACTACTGTAGAAATTGTTTAATGAATATACGTTTAGAAACGTGGTGACACTTAATGATATTCCAGGTTAGAATAAATAAAAGTAAGAATATTCTGATCTAAGAGCCTGTATAACAGTAGGATCATGGAATGGCCGCTAACACTCAGTGTAATCGTCGGGAAGACATGACAGTGCAGCCAAAAATGAATAATACACTATATTTAATCCCAACTTCGCTATCCTATGTTTTA
Source organism: Vandiemenella viatica (assembly GCA_031002005.1). NCBI lineage: Eukaryota > Metazoa > Arthropoda > Insecta > Orthoptera > Morabidae > Vandiemenella > Vandiemenella viatica. The sequence continues at coordinate 108,873,713 of JARYHS010008075.1, read as the reverse complement.
CGAACTTGAAATGAGCTATAATCCTGTACCAGTTCTACACAATTCATTTACAGATTTTTCTCTGCGCGTCATAATCTTGCAACAGCCGACGTCTTTTGTCGCATTATGTTTATTTTTACAGGATGTGCACTCGGCGGTCATTAAAATACAGTTAACATATTTGTCTAATGAATCATGTTATTTAAATGAATCTTCATATAAAATTAATGATCGTTTCTTTTAATAAAATGGTGACGAAATGAAAATCGACACATAGTAAATATGCGGAAATGTTGTAATGTCTGCCTTCTAACCGTTAATAAAACATTGTTTATACAGACATTGCTGGGTGATTTCTGTGATCTAAAGTTAGTCAGGGTGCGTGCCAGGTTTTCGACAGAGTTTCCTATCTTAAAGGAAAGCGCCTGCCGAAACCAAAAAATGATTGACCACAGAGTTCACAATACAAGCTCTACCTAACTCAATGACATAAGGATGGAGGGTGATTAAAAACAGAGTTCACAATTACACATTTAAGTTTATTTTAATTGCAAACTGATCAGTGGAAATTAAGGCACAGATAACAACGTTTTTGGGAAATAAATTTCAGCATGAGAGTTACCTCAGGGGGTTTACTGGGCTGAACAGGATTGCAAGTGTCTCTTCCGATCTTGGTGCTAATTACCCCGGACGGCGTGCTGTCGGAGGGTCGAGGTGCAGTGTCTCCTGGGCGGACAGCGTCAGCGCTGCTAAGCCAGGTGCAGTCCCTATGGTCTGGAGTCGTCGATCCCAATCCCTTGTCCTCGCATCGCTTCTCCACACCAGAACTCCTTCCACCTCTTTAGCCGATGGGAGCCACTCGCCGATTGGTGGCCGTCCTCGGAATAAACAAAATAAAACATAATGGAGATCAGATCACGTTTTGGTCACTTGTGCTGGCAGTTTCTTGGCTGAGTCCACACCTCATATTATTTCCTTGGTCTCTCCCCGCCTCTGTCACAACACAAAACATCTTACCCCATAAAAGCAGCCCTGAGGGGTCTAGCAAAAACAACACACCACGCTACCTGCCTTCCTGCCCCGCATATTTGCTCAGAGGTCTCTCAGGACATTACAATGTTAATCAATTGTTTAAAAAGTACGGAGGCACATGTAGAATCTGATTACCCTCCAGTAGTTAGAAAATCAGATACGACAGAGGTCTTTTTTTGATGATGATGATGATGATGATGCTCGCCATTCTTGCCGACCAAGTAATAGACGCCGTTATGGAGGGAATTGCTCCTGTAGGCCAGTATTTTGGGAACTATAACTGGACAGGTTTCCCTTTTCCCTCCACAGTATTGGGAGTGTATGCAAGTGTTACTATGTGTGTGGATTGCTGCGATGTGTTTGTTTCCAGTATCGAGTGATGTTTGTAGTATGAATGAATGAAATATTAAGGAAAAGGGGGGGGAGGGGGCGAAGATAGTCCATTCAGGCCTACGCTTCCGAAAGATACTAGAAGCGTGCCAATTTTGACGTCCCCATACGACTGACAAGTCATTGTCAACAATGTAGAAGGCCCTAAGCCATACGCATTTCAGAGAAGTTTGATTCAGGGCTCAGATGCGCAATGTGTTGATTTGGAATTGGGACCCCCATTTCTTCTATCATGCTGCCTTAGCCCTGACCACCAGGATTCAAACCCCGGCGTTGGACATCATCACAGTTCTACAACCACCTGACCCCAAATTTTGTTGGAAAACATTCGAACAGTTTTCAAAACAGAACTGAAGCTTGGAACTATTACAACCTCTTACTCTTGAGGTGGTCGAAAATCTCGTTAGGGACGGAAGTCTGTGTCACACTTTTTAACGAATAAAACACCGTCTATCAAAGTGATGGAGCGATGTCGGCAATATCTCTAACTTGTCATATCTGTAGCGAGCATTAACGCAACAAATGTTACTTGTGGTTAAGCTTATTGCGTAGGTACTCTATTTAAATGTAGTACTGCCTACATGGAAATTATACTTACTAATTAAGTAGTAATATCCAGCTGATTAATTTTTATTGTCTCTTGCTCATTATTTGCTAAACCTGAATGCGATGAAACAAAATTTGCACGTTCATGATTAATGTAGGAGATGAATATAGTTAATAAGCAGTGGCCAGAGTAAATTTTGCCGGTATTGTTGCAGCTTGTTACCCTGTGCCAGCTACCCAATGCGATCAGACGACTGATAAGCGGGTTCCACGTTTCTGTGTTCAAAGTGCAAATTGGCATAGACAACTTCAAGGAGGAGATGACTGCGCAGTGCCATTCTGTGACGTCGACTTGTTGTTATCTCACAAGAAATATCTAGAATAAAAAGGGAGACTGTATATTCCAGAACAAAAAGACTTCCAATTTTATTTGAACTATCTCCTAGAAACAGTGTCTTTATTCAATTTCTTTGAATAATTGTCACGCAAACTCAACTGAATTTATTTCTTATTTGTAACAAACACTCTCAAAAAACAAGAATTCAAGATGGCATTTAGAACAGACTGCTGTCTACAGAAAAACATCAGGAACAATACACAAATCATCAAATTCCACATCTCCGGTACATGAAAACTAACTTGCAATGACTCGACTGCATCATCATCATCCATGTATTGTCCTAAGGCAGGTTTTCTCATGGCTGCTCTCCATTCTCTCGCGTCTTCATGTCCGTGTAGTCGCCGTTGTCCTCCTCTCACTCTCCTCCCACAAACCAGTCCTTCCAAGGCGTCTGTCAACAAGCACTCCCCTCTCAACAAGTGTCCCATCCAGTTCCTTGTCTTAATTTGCAGTAGTGTTCTCCTTTCACCAACCCTTTCTAGCACTTCAACATTACTTACTTTATCCATCCAGGCAATGACTGCAATGCAGAATATATATTTCAAACATGCATGAATTTTGAAACAAGATACAAGTAACATCTAAGGGTATTAAAATAAAATAATCATTCATCATTCGTAGATACCTAGAAGATTAGAATCATCAGCCAACAAATATACAGACAGATATGCAAACACTAACCAGAAATAATAATAAAACATAAATACCAACATTTCAACAAAACTATCACATTCGGAAATCTCTGTCCGAAGGAAAGAACGTATTAAATAAATAAACGAATCTAAACACTATACACATTACTCAAAAACAAATAAGAAACGCTTCCAGCCACCACATTAAGACACAGTTAACAATGAATATCGCAAAGCGCATCGAAATGACCAGAAACTTGTATTCACCCATCCACCAAATAGAGCAGAACAAAACACTGTGTCACAACGCCGTACATCTTCTACTATATAATTGCCTAAGCTCACTCATTCACTCGCCTCGGTAGCTATTGGCTGGAGAACGGTGTCACGTGTCAACCTTCGCTCGCAAAACGGCGACCAGAGATACCATTAGAAGAAATTCGTGATTATATCCATAATTTAATAGCTAAGTAACTGCTGCCATATTAATTGCCATAATACTTTTATTATGTTTGCTTTTCGTAGCATTTCATAGTTAAAAAAAATATCGATAAACTTTACGTCTGAAAAATCGAGGACCTGCTTTTCAATAACATGTTGCTAATTAGAGCTACTTTAAAAAACTTTTAAAAAATTAAACTACTCACGGTATCTGCTGTAACCATGAATACCAATTGTCATTCCGGCTTAGGTTTAATATAAATTTAATCAAAACTTTCACTAATATTGTTGCTTGACTAAAGTTTATGCATTACGGTTTATTTGCTTTTTAGGTATTTTACTGATAAATTTCTTTAATGGTCTTTTGAGTGGACATCAGACCAAGTATGTTACCGAATCAACTGTTCTGGCAATTCATTTCTTCCGAGTTGCTCAAAAGTTTAATAATCTGTAATGTGTATTAAGTTCTCTGGCCGCTACAGATACTATGACTAATGATTACTTTATGAGTATTTGCCCAGTCTCGATATATATATAAACCGTGATGATTTCGAAGTAAACAGAATTTTTTTAAATTTTGCGGAGTTAACTTTAAGAGTCGAATACAAGTCAAGTTTGTATTTAAGCAATTATACGATTGCGATATCATCGCTGTTCGTTTTTAATACCTACCTCTATTAATGCTTCTGAGTTCTTCAAGCTCAGAGACTTTATTCACGCTGAAACACAAGTCAAGTTTATATTTGGTAAAATCAACCTGACATAATATTTCATCCTAAAAACTGGAACTATTCTAGACAAATTACGATACTCAAAAACGGTCACGGGCATACACTAATTCTGAAATAAACGAAATACCTGATAATAAAAGTCGGAACACTATACTGCATTTCCGGTGTGGTGAATGTGAAAATAAACATCAAAATGACCAATAGTGCAAAAACTGCAGCTATAAAACCACTAGGCCGGCGTTAGTGCATAGATACAAGAAAATATGAAACAATGAAGATATAAATTCGTTTTTATTTATACCATAATTTTGAAGTATAAATTGTTAGATGTATACACACTCCGTAGACAGACCCGCTGAAGGTGCTTCAGAGTATGAAGTGCAACGCGTTCGGAAATCTAAATAAGAAATAAACAAATTCAACTGCTTGACTTTTCTTTAATTATATTATCATATCGTAAACAGTAACAGGCTAGTGAGAATCGTATAGGTACTTGTTTTGTATAGGTTTGTTAAGGTGAGCAACACATTAGTTAAGTATAATTTTAAGAATGTGAGAATTTTCTTCCTCATAACTTATCTGTCCAAGTCATTCTGACGCTTAATTGCACCTATATGTAGGTATAACTTCTGGTTCAACTACTTGGTTGTCACTGTCACTGTGATGCTTTTTGCTAGAATTAAAAATTTATTTTTAATTCCTGGTGTCTGAGGTTTTATTTTGAAATCCTAGTTAGTTATTCCTAACATAATGCTCCAGAATACGTTACAATACAGTGAAACCATCCTTTTGTCATTGCTTGATATATTTTCAGTAATTATTATCCTACATTTCATTTATCGATATATTGCTTATAGTTTTCTTCAGAGCCATTAATTCCAGCCTATTTAACGAATTTGCAACTTAGTAAAATAAAGTGATAAATGTAAATATAAATCTAAGTTCTTTGGTACTGAATTCCGTCGTATGGGAAAATCTAACTATAAAATTCCCCGTCCACCTTCCTTTCCCAAGGTCAATGTTTATAGCGACTGTTGATTGAGTGTACCTATATACCTTTTATGAGTGAGGAGACGGAAACACATTACATTGCTGTGTCATCTCTATTTTCGTATGCCATAAATATAAGATTACCCGTTCGTAAACGAACTAGAGAATTGCCACATATATAATTACGCGTTGTCTTTGCACTTCTTGTCTTACAGAGAAGAAGTGTCGTCTCCTTGCCGTATAAAGATATCGATTTCAAATGGACGTTTTTATGTAATGATAACTTCTTACTGTGAGCAGCGTTCAACTGAGAATAGTGTGGAGATTTTTTATATATATTTGCTCCTGTGTGTTATGATCTCTATCAGACATGTCCTCCTCCGTGTGCATATCTTATAAATGTTAATTCTGGGTGATGACAGTGGAACTACCGTAAAGCAGTTAAAATAAGATACGATAGGTAAAATAACCCGTCACTTACCATAAATGAAGGAAAGAGGACAAGACGATCACAAAAAAAAAAAAAAAAAACGCAAATAAACTTCATAAATATTTCGATAAATATCAAAATAACCTTGCTCATGTAGGAATCAAGACATATGGCAGATGGAAAGATGTGTACACGTCCATACATACCACATGAATTCATGAAATAAGTCTGAATGTGTACATATCTTTCCTCCTACCATGTCTTGCTTCCTGCAGAGTAAGTTTATTAACCGAAATGCAGTAATGTGTGCGTTTTTTTTTTTTTTTAATTGTTCTTCTGGTCCTCCTGCCTTTATCTGTGGTAAGCGACGGGTTATTTTACCTATCATATCTTAAATATAAATTCTGATAAGCAATTTTATTTACAACAAGAACTGTTAACTCAAATTACAATCGCTTACGCTTATATGAAGACATGAAACAGCTTTGAGATTATCTTATTTGCCTCGTATTTCCGCAAACAAAAAACAAAAACAAAAAAAATTACACGAATGTCTCCACTACAACTAGCGCGCACTTTCTTGGTTGAAATCATGAAGAGATATTTTGTAATCTTGAAACTGTATTTACTTTATTCTACCCAGTATATTGTTTTATGTTTTAGTCTTACGTATGCAACTAGAGGTAGAATTGGTTTTAGCTCTTTAATTGAGATGATAATCGATAACATTGTTACCTAACGTTTTCTCCTTGTTGTGTGTTGATGAAATACCTTGCTTTCCCACATCTGATACATCTTTAATGCTTATGTGGTAATCTATTTATCTAAATGTCAACGATTGTGACTGTTGCAGCATTACCACAGAATGGTTGGAGTGATGTTCAAGAAACTTGGTACACTTGATACACATGTTTCACGTTTGACAAATAGAAATGTTGTAAATCAACTTCAACACCCCCCCCCCCTTTTCGGGAGAGGATTGACGTGAGTCGTTTAAATACTCGTACATATAACAAACGCATCGATTGTTATTAAATTTGATTCACGTGTTTCAACCTGTCAAACTGAAAATGCGGTGGGATCAAATCTTCTCTAAGCAACCCCCCAGGGTGATAATTACAGCCGAGGGATGTAGGAATGTGTCTCGAAATTTCTAAAATGTTTTGTATTATTTGCAAACTGCTGATCCGAAGTTGAAGAAACGTGGCATGCAATTTTGTGATTGTGTGACTAAAAATTGTAGCGCTGAATCAATCCCAAACAGGAAATACAACTCCGTGTGCTCTGATAGTTATAAAACAAATAACATACCGGGTACTCCGTATGCATACCATCTTTAAAGTTAGTTACTTTAGACTCGTTTGACTAACCACTTTTGTAATTTTGCTGATATTTAGTAAGATCATTACATAGAGGCGCGAAAATCCAATAAGAAAAAGTGCATTCATAAATTTAATGCTGTAAATGAACGCAGTTTTCCTCGACGTTGTTTATTTATGAATTGTGTATAAATAATACTACTTGGTTTGTTTCCCGAGAACATTCATAAATTTAATGTTAATCTGCTGAACGGAAGGATTCAATGCATTTTTGTCTGAAGAGGAAAGCTAGTCCACTCTATTGACGTGATGGATTCGAACAGAAAATCAAATTTATTTACGATTTACGTGGCAGTAATTTCAATAGCATTAGAATTCTGTATTTATTGTTCCAAGAATCAAAATATCTTCATTTGTTACCATGAAAGAAAGGCTGTATCTCACTCAGAATCGCGAATCCAAAGATGTCGTGTTTCGGTAAGTTTTGAAGACACTGTACTTTTTATCACTAACCGCGGTCAGAAACCTGGCGGACGAGTGATTAACATTGAGTTGCCTTCGGGAGGACGTTGGTTCAGTCTCCGGCCCTCCATCGAGATTTCTATTTTCTATGGTTTTCTCAAGTCAGTCAGACGAATGAAAGGATGGTTCCTTCAAAAGGTATTAACCGAATTTCTTAACGTTCCACATTTGAGTCGCTCAAACGCTGTCTAGGCTGGCTCGGTTTGTCGCTGCCAGCGCGACCTCTGCTGGCCAAATGCCGGAAACACAGTGCAGAGGACCGAGCCTGGACGCAAGCTCGAGCCTGGCAGTTGGCTCGGTCTGTTATTCACGTGCTGTGTGGTGACGAAGCCACGCTGGTACTCGATCGGTACAATGGCAACAAACACGAAATAAATCGCTGTCTTAAAACTTCTAAATCTAAGGATGAAATAATTGAAAAATAAAGAGTATATTTTTTCTTGTAATTTTCTACCTGCTGTTGTATTATTTTATAAGATTGTATACGTTACTTTCAAAAAATTCTGTTACTTAAGGACCAGGCCTAATTCTATCTTAGTTAAAAAGTAAAAATAGGCAGACTGAACCACATTTCTGGGGGGATAGTACAAAATTTCTTAAAGAGTGGGACAATATTTCTCCTGCACATATGAATGCTCTGTTGGTTATTTACAATCTCGTATGAGAGTAGTATCAATTATGTCATTAAAGTGAGTTCAATGCTATGCATTAATGGGTATAAATCCTAACAAGACGTCACATATATTTGAAGCTTCCATGTAAATTACATTGCACTAAACGTGGATATGTCAGTAACTTATTTATGTTATAGTTTTCGTTGCACTGATCTCATGGTTTGTAATACTTCCGTTACATACGTTTATAAAACACATACACTTTACACTTCATGTCTACGACCAGTCAATTGATAGAACTTACACAAAATGTTAGTTGTAGTCATTGATATACTGTAGATTCAAGAATCCCATGCTGTACAATCGTGTACAATTTTATATGACGTACCATAGTTGTTACACGACTCGGAAGAGGAAGACAGTGTGCGTTGTTCCTGCATTGCCGAGCCTTCGTATTTATATGGATTATTTAACAGTTTTAGGGAAGAATAAATACCAATGACGTACGCTGATTTCACTTTTTAGCTTAATATTTGTCCAGAAAGAAGATATTTAATATTAGTAAGCAATCCAAACTACTAATACCGAAAAAAATGGGTAAGTTTAGGAAACTTCCTGTAAAACAGATGTCATTTTAATTTTCGGGGTCAAAGTATCGCTTGCCAGTGTTGTGGCAATATCTCTAGTTTCACGTAAGTCGGGTACGTTTTGATTACTATATGAGCTTCGAATTTGAAGACATAATGGTTATTGCGTTCTGGAAACTGTAATTTAAAAAAATTAGAGAGTAAAGATACAAATCGGACATGAAATTGAAGTCCAAGGAAAGAAAACTATTTACTAACAAAAATAATATTTTATTGATAATCTAAAATAATGTCTGAAAAGTTTAGATTGTTTCTTACAAATATGATAAATTAAAAACAATTCTTAAACTGCTGTTTGCGTTGCTGTAAGTGTCTTACACTTCACAGAGCTTATTGTGTGATAGCAAGTGATAGGTTTCTAACTTCGTCTAGTTTGTTTGTTAATAGGTCAGTGTCGATACTGAAGAATTTGTTTAGAAAGTTTTCTCCTCTTCGTTCAAATAGGAGCGTTCACTAGTATTTGGTAATCTGCCGCCGCGCCGCCTGCTATAACGAGGCCGTCAGCCATAGTGTCTGGCTTCACCTGGCAGCTGGCATTTGTCAGCACCGCTGTCTGCCTCCCTCGCTGCTCTCCGCGTTGCATCTGCTGCGTCAGTTATAAAGCGCCCCACAGCCTCCCTTGGATCTTCTCATCAGCCCGACTTGAGGCAACACGAATGGAGACTGAATAACATTCGGAAGCAACACTGAATATAGCTGTGACAGAATACATTTGGAAACTCAAGCGTTGGAATTTATGTATGCTGATCGTGTTCTGTTCTAACAAGGATTGCATCAAGTTACAGTTTCACATAACCCCAAGAATAGTATCGGAGTTGTGTGTAGCTCCTCTTATTATTGCTTTCACTGATTTTTTTATTATGAGCCGCCTTTAATAATTTGAGGCGATCATTCTCATTGATTCTGAAGCCTTTTATCTTCTCAGATCTCTCTCTCTCTCTCTCTATTCGTAAATTACCTTAGCTCTGAATCTTCAAAACAGAATACACAGGGAAGCTATCTAAATGAAATTACTCGTGCAAGAGATTTAGACTTACATGGAGTCTATTAAAAAATTCGTAATTAACAATAACTGTATTATATCATCATCATTGGTGAAGCTCATATTAACGGCCTGCGCAAATTAATATATATACCAGGAAGCGAACCAGGGATCTTCAGTTTCCGAGGAAAGAATATTAGCATTGAGTTTAGGAACACAAAGTACCCTAGACCATGTACCAAATCTTTTGTACAAGCTGTGTTTTGGAGACAGCGATTACTTTAAGGATTTTGGAAAATTAAACTCATAAATTGCATTAAATTATCTAGCTATTCTTCACACGTAACATCACTTGGGAGAAAATGCAAAAGTTAAAATTTTGTCAGGATTAGTCACCAATTTTTTTCAAGAACTATTTTTTAATTTATTTTTAATTGACTTTTGTGTTCTGCTCGTCAGCTGTATCACCGAATAAGGTTTATTCTGCCTGTTTTAAATATTGTATTCTACGAAATGTTATCTATGAAAAATCTTTACAGTGACAGTATCCTATTGATGAAAGCGTAGAAATTTAGCGGTGGATAATTTTAACTTCTAATCTAAAACCGATGATTTTACTGTGTACCGCAACAAACTCGATTTTCGTGAAATTCTGTTTTTAACATTTTGATTTAAAATTACAGACTGAAATCAGATTTGATACTTGTATTTGACGCTCTACTTTTCTGATAGCGTGGTTTAGCTTAAAATTGAAATTTGATACCGGTTGTAGTAATGCTGACTGATTGTGTGCTACATACTAGAGTTTCATAAGAATCACCACTGCTGGAGTATCAACGGAAAATACCAGTCTACTGATGCAGCTGTCACTAAAGAAATGGACTCCAGTTTCCGGCCTGAAATAGAACGAAGTGAGGTTCTTTGTACAGTTGCATATACCTTTGTTCTTTGTAAACATCGCAGGATATTAACTGGAGGAATGTTTGTAGCCATATATAATTAAAAGTCAGTTCCTCTGTTGTAAGTATCTCATTAGAGTCGTACGTATTAATCTGCGTAGTAATAAAAAAGGCAAAAAAGTTAAAATGTTAGTCGCCTTCTTTTATATCCGAAGCCCCAGTGGTAGAAGACTTCAGAAAATTCTAAAAACAAAGGTCACTGCCATATATCAGCAATTTATTAGGAATTTCCCGTTTTATGTCCAAGAAAACTGATATATTGAAATAACCCAACAACCTACACAGTTTCAGGGTAACAAGAAAGAACTTTTGGAAAACAAGAACAAAATATGGTTATATTACTTTCTATTTTGTTGTTGTTTTCGAAGAAAATCAGCAACCAAAGATCCTAGTTCTTTTTGTATTCGCATCATCATCGAACATGTTTCAGTTCTTGAACAACGCTGTCCAGAGAGTGAACCATGGGGTGTAGCGGATAGTCAATTACCCCTTGTCAGCATGATCAGTTCTGAAGCTATAATTAACCAATGGACTGATAGAGGCAAGACTTTATCGGAGAAGTGATGAATGATCGATTGACCCACTGCCTATCTATGCAGTAATTGTTAGTCACGTAATGGCCATTCAGCCACCGTCGTATCAAATATCAACACACACGCAAGCAGCGTCACGCAACCAAGTCCTTAACAAGTCTGCCATGATGCTTATAGAAGCTTCATAGGATATAATTTGTTTCACATTATTTTTAAAGTAAATAAAATTACTCACTTTCGTGTAATAGGTTTTCTAACGCTAAGTAATAAAATAATACGTCATAACACAGAGACATTCACAGTTGACTGAAGTGGTAAGTTTAAACACCACTTACCTCCTACCTTCGTGTGGAACTCAGATGACCTTTACTTAAACCGTCCAGTGCCATTCAACATATGTTCCCTATCAACTTCTATGGCAAATGTCCGAGGTTACGTCAGCTAGACAAGTTTCAGGATTTTAAGATGTCAATAGTTTCTTGTGGCAAAATCAACAGTTATGGATATAATACGCTTCTGGTTATAACGGCATTGTAATCAGACGGGAATATTTAATTTCCGTCTCTTTCTGGAAATGTTACAAGTAACTTTTAATTATTAGAGAATTTACAGAACTGCTTGTATGCTTCAGTGCCAGCCTTCAAGTAATGACTAAAGTAAAGAAGCTCTTAGAGAAATGAAACAGATAAATTTCTATTTAACATTAGAACAAAATGTAATTGCTGTTACTATTGTAATAGATATGGTTACCTTGGCAATTAGGGATTGATTTTATTGTTTTAATTAAATTTGGGCGCCTTTATAATTAATCTTGGATTGCATGAACAGGGTTAATTTTCCTTTTACCTATTTATAACAGATACATAATTCTTTAACAAGTTGAGGTGTTACAATTTATTACTGCCTTTTACATTTGAACAAGACACAATTACAATTGAATGTATATGGCACATGTGAATTACAAAGAAACAATCTTATGGATTTCCGGAATTAACCGATTGTCCAACCGTATAATTTTCTGCTGGCTAGATAAGTTTTATTGCATGAGTCCCTATCTCTGCAGATCGCTCTGCGGGTCGTTTTCGGGTATGGAATGTACTGGAACTTGAAGAAAACAAGCAACTAAACACTTCAGCTCACCAACAGTCCACGTGGGCTCGAGGATCACCATTCCTGGTTCACTGTGTCGTCACTATCTCTAAACTCCCCTCGTAAGAGAAGGTAGCTCCGTCCTCTCCAGCTCGCGGGCACAAGATGTCTTCTTGCCGGGGTGCAGAGCACGTCGTTCTACAATCCCCACTCCTGCTTTTTTCGTCACCAACCTCCTTGCCGGATTTTCCCTCCAGAACATGCAAACAAAACCTTCTGTTAGAACCAAAATATAGATGCGTTATGTCATTGTCAGTCACTCCACTCGCCATCTTTGGAACCTCCCGAATTTGTACGAGAACACACGAACATTTCGCCACAGATCGCTTGTGTCCGACCTGCATTGTATCCCAGCTGAGGTGGGCATAACTGTTCCTGTCCGCCACTTCAAGGTTACCGTGTACCTGCTCCGCTAACGCTATTGTACTCACACGCAGCCCCTTTAACAGCTGTTGTTTGTTTGCGGCTGCCTCTGTCTCCAACCCTTTCACTTAATTATCATTTTCTGAATATTTCACGCGGAACACCAAATGTGTCACGATCACTTCCGTTACATTAACCCCTCTTCTACGAATAATTCTGTGAGACCGTGGACATTTACTGTCTTAGAGGTTGAGCAGAATTCCTGTTCCAGTCTTATTGTCTATAACACTTTTTCACTAGTGTCTTTCTGGTTGGCAATAAACAGAATGTTGCACAAGTTATTCACGGTTTCCATAAGTTGTTTTAAACCAAGTGCCAAACTAATTTGCTACGTTAAATGACATACATTTTTTTTTTTTTTACAAAGAAATTTCTTAACTACACTTAACTGAAAATTATCCCTGCTTTTCCAATACCAATTTCGCATCAAAATTTTAGCAAACATAGGGTTCTATTCGCATATTGCTCAACCAGTGAGTCTTATTCGAAATTGTTAATTTTACTTATTAACCTGCTGGATGCAACTAAATTAAATATTCTCAGCCCATGACTACAAATTTTCTTTTCCATGGCGTAATGTTATGTAACTATTATTGTCTGTTTCGTGACTGACCATTATGATCTAACATAAAAAATACATCTGACAACATACAATATAATTACAATATCAAGTATTCAGTATATTTAATCTAAATGAAACACAAATCATTTTCTTAAGTCATAAGTTGCCCATTTGGCCATAAAATATTTTTACAACATGAATTTATTCCTCAAAACTAAAACAAAAATTAGTTAACTGCATAATTTTTAAAATTTACTTTTATCCAGTACTTTCACATATTCTCCACAATTTTTTTTTTATTCATAATGAGACATTTATTACTACAAATTGATTTAAAACTTTGATTCTCATTTAAATAATGGACAAAATCTATTATATTGGAATCCCTTGACCATATTTGTACAATTAATAATAATCATTTGCTAGGATAAATAGGTTTTCACACTTCCATTTTTAACATCGTTGCGGATTGTGTATGGATCGAAATGCCCCCAAACAACTCTCTTACTCTTTATCTACATGTACTTTACATAATGAAAAAACAAACCACACACATAGTTAACTTAAATTCCATAAGTGAATCTAGAGACAATTTTTTTTTTTAAATTCCACGATACATCATCTAGCATTGAAACGCTATCTAACCAAATACAAATAAGAATATCTATCTTAACATTCTACAATTCCGCTACCCTCTGTTAAACTTTCTCCACATGACTCCAACAACCTTTCATAACTCAGGCGTCAATAATTTACAAATCTCTCGTCCCTTCGTTCAATGCTGCAGAGGCATGATTATTCGCTTTCAATTTTGCCCGTTAATAATGTTTCGTCTTCTATCAAACCGATGAGTACGCTTGCAATCAAAACTACACAAACTACAAAAACAATACTAATTTATCCAATTTACTACCTCCACAGGTATATTCCTTAAATCTTCACGAAAGATTCCCTTCTTCAATCTTACTGCAGGCATGGTGTATCGATAAAATCTTTCTGATTCTGGAATGAGCCTGCCTTTGTGTTCGAGTGCATCGTCCCTGCAATTGAATTTACCATGGTATTTCGGTCTGATTGTATGTTCACCGCATTGTTTCTTTCATGTATCTGTTCATTTTTGTACCAATGATGGTTATTATCCTTCGGATACCATTGTCTGTTGCAGTTTCTCCTCTGACTTTGTTTGTGTTGCCAGTGTCTTTGGTGATTATAAGTATTTCTACCAGCCCTTGCTAAACCATCGTGATGTTTGTTCACACCCATCTGATCAAAGTATCTTAATGTGTCCAAAAATTGCTTTAGTGTTGTGATCACGGTCGGGTTCAGTTTTAATTGCATTTCTGGAGGGAAATGAGTAATGAGCGCGGCCTTTAGATCCATGTCACTCATAGGCTCATCTAAATATCCTGACAATACTGATAATCTCATAGCATATCCAAACATTGAATTACCTTTTCTTGCATCAAATTGGCCCCGGCATATCCGACTTTGGGTTTGTACTTGTTCGCTTTTTGACCAGAATGTATTTAAAAAGGCACTTTTGAATTGTGGGTACGTGAACTCTGGTGGGCAGAACACTGTACACCAGTTTTTCCCCTGGACCAAGAGCTAATCTAGCGACACGTGTTTTTAGTACTTCTGGGGTATTCTTTAGATCAAAGTAATTCTCCAAATCATTTATAAATCTCCGTGGATTAATTTTCCGTCGGACTTCGAATTTCGGCAGCACCAATTCCTCTTGTTTGTATGTTAGTACCTACATCAGAACCAATTGATACCATTCTCTCATCGACTGTCGATTCAATTTTCTGACATTTTGCAATAATTTCAGCTCGGAAAGTATTCTGTACTTGATGCGATTCTTTGTATAACTCTAACAATAATTTTAGTGATCTATCAAAATCCATCATTCTTTCATTGACTGTTGAAAATGTTTGAGCTGTGCTAGTCTGCAACTCTGAAACTACCTGTTCAGTGTGTAAAATACGTGTTTTGTGTTTTGAATGATCTTCTTCCAGTTGATCACATCTCGTAATCAGGTGACTCGATGTGCTCCGAATAACCGACATCTCATGTTGTGCGTTTGTTCGAAAGTCTTCAAATTTATTGTTAGTGTCTACACAAAAATTATCAAACTGAGTTTCTAACTGACCACTTAGTATTTTAAAATTTTTATGAATCTGTGAGTTTTGTTCGAGAATTTGAGCTTCTTGAGCACCGATTTTAGAGCTAATCTGTTCTATTTGTTCTGTTAATAACTTTTGTAATGTTATAAGTACTGATTCTTGCAAGAACTGATTGCTAGCAACGGTAGGTCGGTGTGTATTGTGCTTAATTTCACATTTCGGAACACCCATGTGGGATTTGTTTGACTGACTCGTTAGCGTCACTGTGCTATCGTTTCGTAATTTCAAATATTCCACTATGTTATTTGCCATTCTTTCACAATTACCACTGGATCCGTGTACTGGAATAGCTTCTGTTCGATTCTCTATCGGTTTTGAAATCTCAAGCCCATAACTAAATTTTAGCATAAAGTGCGATGCAGTGAAATCAATACTTAAACTAAATCCCTTTTTGTATGCATAACCGAATACAGCAAGAAAGCAAACAACAAAAATGCGATATGGCCTAACTGGAATTTCGTCTGGAAAACCGGAAATGAATAAAACAGCAAGAAGCAAACAAACAAAACGCTCCATTTCTTTTTATTATTATTATTTTTAAGTTTGTATTGTGGCTCAAAATGTCAGTGACAACACCAAAGTGGGTAAATTACTAAGTTCTCCATGAAACACTGTTCCGTTCTGTAACAGACCTTATGGCAATAGTTTCGGACCCCTCCTTCATTTTTTTTTTTTAAATTATCTAATCCACATAAACTTACATTTAAACATACTGAGCAGATTCTCAATAAATCACCATCGAAATTACCGACAAGACGGAAATCTATCATTTTATCGCTATCTCATTTCCAGGAACAAATTGAAAATTCCTCTTATACAGAACATGACCAAATTTGGCAAGCAAAATATAAATGTCCCGCAATTAATGTTTTTTTTCAATCAACAATACCGTGAAGGCAAACAAACAAAACCAAAATCATCTCAAAACAGGAACGCAGAAAATTGGACATACATTTTATAACACTTATGAAACAACACATGAATCTCATTTTTATACACAATTACTACTTATCAACTCAGCCTCTCCTTCTCTCCATCTGTAAAACATTTGTTGGTACATACACTAATACATAACTACAAGAAAATTATACTGCCTCTCGTCCAGGTTCACCAAAATGCTAAAAAATTTAATTCTGTTGCATCTTATGAAATAGCTAAAATAAATATAAAATGTTCCTTGCATTCTTTAGTTCCAGATTTCCATTTCGTGATTCTATAAATTCTTTAAGCCCCACGGAGGGCGCCATTGTAATAGATATGGCTTACCTTGGCAATTAGGGATTGATTTTATTGTTTTTAATTAAATTTGGGCGCCTTTATAATTAATCTTGGATTGCATGAACAGGGTTAATTTTCCTTTTACCTATTTATAACAGATACATAATTCTTTAACAAGTTGAGGTGTTACAATTTATTACTGCCTTTTACATTTGAACAAGACACAATTACAATTGAATGTATATGGCACATGTGAATTACAAAGAAACAATCTTATGGATTTCCGGAATTAACCGATTGTCCAACCGTATAATTTTCTGCTGGCTAGATAAGTTTTATTGCATGAGTCCCTATCTCTGCAGATCGCTCTGCGGGTCGTTTTCGGGTAGGGAATGTACTGGAACTTGAAGAAAACAAGCAACTAAACACTTCAGCTCACCAAACAGTCCACGTGGGCTCGAGGATCACCATTCCTGGTTCACTGTGTCGTCACTATCTCTAAACTCCCCTCGTAAGAGAAGGTAGCTCCGTCCTCTCCAGCTCGCGGGCACAAGATGTCTTCTTGCCGGGGTGCAGAGCACGTCGTTCTACAATCCCCACTCCTGCTTTTTTCGTCACCAACCTCCTTGCCGGATTTTCCCTCCAGAACATGCAACAAAACCTTCTGTTAGAACCAAAAATATAGATGCGTTATGTTC
Organism: Vandiemenella viatica; assembly: GCA_031002005.1. Lineage (NCBI taxonomy): Eukaryota > Metazoa > Arthropoda > Insecta > Orthoptera > Morabidae > Vandiemenella > Vandiemenella viatica. The sequence continues at coordinate 108,856,330 of JARYHS010008075.1, read as the reverse complement.
ATTGGTCCAGTCACTCCACTCGCCATCTTTGGAACCTCCCGAATTTGTACGAGAACACACGAACATTTCGCCACAGATCGCTTGTGTCCGACCTGCATTGTATCCCAGCTGAGGTGGGCATAACTGTTCCTGTCCGCCACTTCAAGGTTACCGTGTACCTGCTCCGCTAACGCTATTGTACTCACACGCAGCCCTTTAACAGCTGTTGTTTGTTTGCGGCTGCCTCTGTCTCCAACCCTTTCACTTAATTATCATTTTCTGAATATTTCACGCGGAACACCAAATGTGTCACGGATCACTTCCGTTACACTATAGAACCTATTATTCACATTCAAACACAGTAGGAAGAATTACTTTTGTGCTTAAAGTGGAGCCAACAAAACCTATGGTGTTTTAGGTACTGTACATCATTACCATATATTTGTAAAAGGTGTTTCTTGTGACGAGCAATCTTTTTCCACTTTATATTTAACCAAAATCGGTAAATGAGATTTTGTTTTAAAGATTAAGTTAAGGAAGAGTGTTTCGACGTTCAGCATGTAAATGGAAAAATTATGAACTATCAAGGTCACGGGTAAGCGATAGTTCAGAGTCAAACTGCTAGACTTCGCTGCCATCGAAAAGGAGTGAACTCATATTGCTAGATAGCAGCACCACATATCACAGAGATATTGCAAGCCGTGTGTGTGTTTGTGTGTGTGTTCTAGAGTAAGGAGCTTTTCGGATATTTTTGTTTCTGCTAGGAAAAAAAAATTCATCATTCTTAATGGTTCCGTAAGACGTTGTGGTTTCCCACATAACTGTTTCAACAATGAGCCGGATCTTGATTAATCCTGCTACAGACCACCAACCTCGCTATTCATCGTATACCATTCGCGAAATTTTTGTACGTTCCATCTGGTTACACTATAACTATGATTCATGTGAAGTCTGTACAGTAACGTTTTTGTTATTGTTTTTGATTAAGGCTCTATCACTTTACAGCTTGAGTTGTCAATAAGCGAAAGGATGAACAGAAATGCATTGTATTTTGAACTGAGTTGGGCGCCATCATAATTAACAAAGAAATGATTCGGGAAAATAAAGGAGAGGGAATTCAGTTGCCATTCAGTTGCCATGCAGTTGTCTGGAATTATTCCAAAAATACATGGAAAACTGAAGTCTCGATGGGCGGATGAGGAATCGAATCTCCGTCCTCCCGAAATGCTTCGTCCTCCAATTTATTTGGAGTCGCAATGAGGATAGATCAGAGAAGTAAGATGATTTGTTTCTTCTCTTCTGCTATTAGGGATTGAATTTCTGAGCAGAGGCTAGTTTTGGAGCACTCTGCCACCCACAGTCTTGTGAATTGCAGTGTTTACACGCAGGGGTAGATAATGACCACCCTAAATCTCCTACCAAGCGCATACGATCTCGTTAGAGATTAATTCTAACCATTTGACTGCGCGTAACAGCGTTCAACTGGTTGCTGCTGTATAGCAAAAGCCAATTGTTGCCCATCTTTTCTGCTGCGTATTGTTCCGCGTGTGTGATTGGTCGCTTTAGTTCTTTTCTGTGCAGAAGTCGATCACAGGCATCACAAGCCATACCAAAAAGTCGTTGCTGAGAAAAAACTGATCACAGAACCGATCCTTGTGCTTCCACGTTCCTTTGCAGCGAAAACTCCGAAAAAGTCTACCATTCCGATATCCGTTCACTTTCTGAACACTTCAGTTGGTAATTCATCGTCAGGTTTTAGTGCAGACAAGACAGTAGACTTGCGCATAAAGGGGAGCGCTCAGTTTAGTTCGCAGCTCCCTCACGAACTAGTTCGCTCTTTTAGTTCCTTAGTTCGCGTATCGAATTCAGAGAAACAGATCGTTCGCTCGCCTTGCTACCGCTACTGCACGCGCTATTTTGTTTGTTAAGTCAGTTTTATTAGGACATAATCATTTTTTTGTCGTTTCTAAATGGAATTTAATATGACCTTCTTAACAAAAGTTATTGCTTAATAATAGCCCTTTCAAATTACATTAGCATGAACAGTTGGCGCCAATAAACCAAAGTGCTCATTTTCCTTTACACAAATGGGTAAATTGAATAATTGTGCTGTTTTTACTATTTACTTTACATGCATTCGTAGAATATTAATTTTTTAAATGGATTTTTTTATTAGTTCATGGAAGAAACATTACTTATAAAAGGCGCTAATGATCCTGCCGTCGACGCGCCCTTAAACCCCAACAACAACAACAACAACAACACAACATTACTTATAAAATATTATAAACGCGTTTATTTTGATGAATTAAAATACTCGTTTATAAGTAATCGGATTTTTTATATAAATAAAGTTTTGGAAATCATGGAAAAAAAAATATAATTCTACTATTGCCTACAACTTAAGTACTATATGACAGAAATAGTATTACCTATATTATTAAGAAAAATAACATTAATACTTCCAATGTGATATCTAATAATTAGACATATAAAAATAACAGTGACCCTTGAATGAGAAAGTGGTAGCAATAACGAAAGTGCGTATATTTCCAGTGAATTGGAAGTCATTGAGCTATTATTTTATTAGTGAAGGGGAGAATAATCCAACACACATTCACAATTTTTTGGCGACGAATGAAACTGATGAAGACACAAAAGTTAAAATCTATTTGAATTTCGCAAGTCATTTCTTTCATCACTTTCACAAAACTGTTAACTAACAGACTGAGATAAGTATTATATTATGTCAGCTTTAAAATCAGCACTAGAAAAATGTAAAAGATACTGTTTCTTTGGTTAAGAAAACAAGAAAAAGCCTTTAGAAACCAAATTCTCCACAGAAAGTGATAATATAAAAAAAATAATGCTCTGTATTCGTTGATAAATGTCTGGAGTATCTTAGTAAATAGTTAGATTTTAATGAAAGCAATTGGCTATACAAAATCCAAAAATTAAATTCAAATCGCAGGGTTTCATTTGATGACTGTGAGACCATATTAGAGGTTATAAATTTGCGAGAAAAAATGAATATCAAAGTGAACAAACTTTACTCTGAAATAACAATATTATACGAAATCCAGGTAAAAGTAAGAGAAGTATTTCATGAATAAAAAATGAGCTTTTACTCGAAATTAATTTGACAACTGAAAGCGATAAAGCATATGACAAATTTTACTGTAGACAAAAAAGAATTAAAGATGAAAGAAGTGCAAAAAATATAGCTTAAAAAATGAAATAGTAAAAACATACCTTTTATCATTTTCTACTCTTTCGTAAAATATTATATTTTGAAGTGTAGCATATTTTTATAGGTTATTCTTTTTAAAAAATTCCTACCATCAACCGAAAAAATATTGGAAACCCTAGCGGCGAATGGTGCTTGTTCGCGAACGGTACCGCTCTCTATAGTTCGCGACCGGGAGCGCTCTGTTTAGTTCGCGAACGGTACCGCTCTCTATAGTTCGCGACCGGGAGCGCTCTGTTAGTTCGCGAACTGTACCGCTCTCTTTAGTTCGCGACCGGGAGCGCTCTTTTAGTTCGCGAACTAGGTCCTCCAAGACAGCTCGCTCGCTCGCTTTGCTAGCGCTACTGCACGCGCTCTCTTGTTTGTTATGGTAGTTGTGGTTATCGATGGTTGTCTTTTGATTGTTAATGGGATCAAAGTGTATTTTATTTTCACATTCCACGTTAAACTTCCGTTTGTGACTTCTGTAATAATTATTAATGTTGAACAATTTATTTTTCTTTTATTTTTATATCTGTGTCTTCAGTGAAATGCGTCCACAAGGAACTGTGTTTCATTTTAGATAATAAACTAAAACAAAAGTTGGTCTTCGGGAAAGGATCGAACGAACTAACGAACTAAGGAGCGAGAGATCTGGGAACTAGTTCGCGTAGTTCGCCTGTGGGAGCGCTCTTCCGAACTAGTTCGTTCGCGAACTACACAAGACTACAAGACAGCACTGGTGCTAAGATATTTTGAATCCCACGTTACTTGTTGCCTCTCTGAGTCTTACAGAGGTTGGACAAAATAATATGAACACCATGCGATAGACTACAGGTTGTTGCATGTTGGCACCACTACTTCCGTGTGAATAATGCGATGCGCATGTACGGCATAGTTGACGTGGCAGGTCTTGCAGGTTATATATCAGTATATTATACGCTTTGTTCCGTGACGGTTATAACAAGCGATCGGTGAAAAGCGTGATCTCTCATACTTCAAAAGAGGGCAAATTGTTGGAGCTCGGTTAATGGGAGTATCTGTGACAAAAACAGCTGAACTGTTTAACGTCTCACGAGCGACAGTATCCAAGGTAATGACAGCATACACAAAACATTGTAAAACATCGTCGGCGAAGAGGAATAGTGGACGAAAACCAAAGTTAACCGACAGAGACCGACGAACATTAAAAAGGATTGTGGACAGACAACACAAAACTACCGCGGCAAAAGTGACATATTAGATTTTATTAAATTCCATCTCTTTGCTCTATTTATTGATTGTGTTTCACAATACGTTCAAGAACGTTATAACCGTAGATAGGCAGTTTAGTCTCTGCAGTTTTCCGCGTCTTGAATGACAGAGACTGACTGACGTGTTAAAGTGCAGATGAGATGCGCTTGTGACAGCGTCACAGAATTTATACATGGGTTGGGCTGGGATTGTTGGGCAGACAGACGACAATGTCACGACATCGTTTTAGTTTGAATTTATTGGAAAATATGAGAAATTCTTTGACTTAAGAGTGCAATGGAATACTTCTTCCGCCAACCTATTTAGGTTGCAATGACTGGAGAGATAAGATTAGAGAAATAAGATGCCGTAATGCTGCTTTTATCTGTTCTTTCTTTCTCAGCACCCTCTGACACCCACAATATTTGTGAATTGCAGAGTATAGATGTAGATGTAGAATTCCACTGCAGGTCTTTTTTTCTTCCAACACATTTAGGCACGCGATTTCCTTCTCTGTAGCGATACTAAGATTTAGGCGGAGGATTCCGATGTCAATAAGAGATTAACGCTTCAAAAAGTATAGTTTCTGAGGATTGTTCGCATACTTGAAACATAATTATAAATAAAAATGTGGCAATGGCATCTGAAAATCTCTCAGAAAATGAATAATGCACATTCATACTACAAAAGCTACAATATTATTGTATTTAGTGCTATGAATTACCTTCAGACGATACGTTAGTTTTATTATACAAAAAGGGAGCCTTCCTCTGTGTTAATAATTGATACAATGTGCTCTCAGTTAATCTATTGTTTGTGAAGGAATGGTTTGAATTACTCCAAAATCGGAGGATGTGTAGAACAGCGGAACCATAATATGCAGCCATCTTTACGCGACGTTCAGTCGCTGCAGAACCATCAAACCAAGTGAAAATGTGCAAGGTTTTGCCGGTATGCCTCGTCGATGTCAAAGGATGCAATATCAGCATTTGGGAGAGTTCTAATGTGGTAGAATGACTGGTCTCCGGGAAACTGGTTTGTCGCACCGTGACAATGCACGCTGCTGCGACAGTGTTGCGTGTATGGAACCAGTGGATAGAAGAGGGTCGCACAGAGCGACGAACGGCTACTGGACCACACAATGTGGCCACAGCGCGGGATGACCGCCATCTTGTACGCCACAGAACTACTTCTTCCAAAGTGTTGGTTTTAACGGGAGTGATCATGCCTGCGTCGAAGGCTCGATGCCGCCTGCTGACTTCGATACACGCGTGCCGTTGTATTGGTTTCCATAGACCAGAAACCAGCAACGCTTCAGACTGCAATGGGCACGTGACCACCGTCACTAGTCTGCTGAGCGGTAAAATGTAGTTTCCGTCAGAGTCCCGCCTCGACTTGCCCTACAATGATGATCTGATTGTTGATGTAAGCAAGTGTCTTAGTGAGGTATAGTTCTGTTCTGAGAGTCTTCCAGGAGTAATACCACATGAAATTGTAGGTTGTCCACAGTTAATACTTAGTATGTGATCAGAGTCGTAATGTACGCGTTTCATATTCGTAGTACATAGAGATGGCGTTCAGGATCTAAAGGCATCAGTGTTTATTTCGTACATTCTGCTTTTTGAGCTACAAATGTTCTCCTACTAACGGAAACTTTTACAATTCGACAAAATTCTGTCCGACTTTCTCAGAGGCGTTGGTATATTCTTAAATGCTTGATACAGAGCTGTTTTCATATTATCCGCAGATTTATTTAAAATCACGTAGGCCATATGGTCTTTTGTCTTCCTGTCTCATGCGTATATTTGCTATTTCAGGAATTTTTCAACTTCATGCGTGTATGAAAGGAAGAGATCTTTTGCTTTTGTATATTTTAACCCTTCTGTGTAGAATTCAGCTGACGAAAGCAATAAACATTCCTGCAGTTTCTGTATTTTTAGTCGAAAGCATTCTTCTTCTTCACCACCTATTCCCACCATTTTTGGTATCGGTTGTCTTTGACGAGTTTCACTCGTCGTTGACATACTCTAATTTGGCGTTATTGTGTTACGGCCGCAGACCCTTGCTGACTGACAACTCGCACTAAGTGCTAATGGGGGAAGTGACGTGGTTCCATCTGTCTGTGAAATGTGTAACTATGTTCAGCGTGTGATACGTGTGTTTATTGTGAATGAAATGTGGCGGACATTGGGATCCATCCTTGCATTCGGCTTAATGGCTGTGGAATACCATCTGAACACGGCAGTCAGGAGGACTGGTACGCGAAGGCATGGACTCTGCCCTGTCCGCTGAACCTCCCCCGTACACTGTGCGGCGAGCCACACTGGCGGGTAGGCCTCAGAAATTTTTTTATTTTTATTTTAAAAAAAACTTTGATTTTCTCCTTATAAATTTTTTTATTCATAAAAATAAGATGGCTCTAAGCATGTAGCTTCAGTTATAATTTAAAATACAAATCACCGAGCGTGGTGGGTGAGTGGTTAACGTTCTGGCATCGCTTTTGGGAGGACGGTGGTTCGAATACCGGTCCGGGCATCCAGATTTGGGTTTTCCATGGTTTCCCAAAATACACTTCAGGCAAATGCCGGGATGAATCCTACCAAAGGCCATGACCAAACTCCTTCCCGTTCCTTGTCCTCAGTCCCATAGTCCCATCCAGAGGCGGCCCTAGCAATTTTTTTAGGTGGTGCGAGATCTCATTGTGGCGCCCCAAATGTGCAATCGCTTATTCGTTATTAGGGTGTAACTATAGACATATTGAAGATAGCAATTTTTTTACTTTTTACTCATATTATAAATGCAAAAGTTTGTTTGCTTGAGAGTTTTTACTGTTTCACGTCTAAACGGCTGAACGCTTAAAATAAAATTTGGAATAATGTATTGGTTATCTACTTTTATCCCAATCTATAAAGTAGTTCCTGTGGGATTCAGATACGAATACGTGTACGAATACGTTATGAATTACACTCGAGCAAAGTCGTGGGCAGAAGATAGTCCTTATTTATTAATAATAACTCAAACCTCAGAAAAATTAGTATAGGACATCAGCGGTATGAATAAGAAACAAGAGAAGTAACAAGGAATTCTGTATGTCTGAAAAGATTTATTTAAGCCACTGTGGCGAACTAAATACTCACATCACGTAAAGGTCATATTCACTTAGTTTTTAATAATTGGATTTTACACTTAACGTACCGTAAGTAGCGCTGTCGTCCAGCGGCTAAGCACTCCCCACTCTTCACGCTCTATCTCAAGAAGGTTAAAGGTATGAAATATTGTCTGTGACGAAATTTGTAGAGAATTTTATGCTCTACAACTTTCACAATAACTCAAATAACATTTAGAGTAAAGGAAGCGAGATATTTATAAAAACCGTCTTTGTGACATTTGGACCTTGACTGGCGTACACGAGATTCTATGAGACTTTTGAGCCAACTTATAAAATATCAAAACAAAAGTTTGAGCAAGAAGCAAATTTTCAGCTTGTTATCTTCATTCCGAGGTTTGCCCCTTTTTTTCACCCTTATTTGACTGGATTACAACCAAGAAATATATGTGATGCTTTAAGAGATTTAGCCAGAAAATACAACAGATTGTCATTGGGTTAGTGAATGCCAGTCTATAAAAAAGGAAATAACTACCTACGAATTTGTAGTTGCTCTCGTCGTATGGTATGACATTCTTACAAAGATAAATGTAATAAGAAAAAATGTTGCAAAACGAAAAATGCAACTACAGGCGGCTAAACACACATGATGCATTTACACATTGGCTTGAAAAATATCTGGATATGGTTTCGAGTAACGGCGAGAGAAACAGCTGACTAAAACGATATTGACAAAGTTCATTATCGTGAGAAGGAAACGTAAGAGAAGGAACTTTCATTATGTATGTGAAAAATTGAAGCTCTTGAATTGCATGCGGAGGAGATTTTGAAAATAAACTATTAGTACGCTATTGTTGACAATGTGCGCGCAAGTTGCCCAACATAGATTTGAGGAACTTAAACATGATGAAAACACATTTGGTTCATGCACAACATAAAAAGATTAAAGGAAACTAGTGATTGTAAAACTTCTGAAGCAATGCAATGACTTGCAAATATCTCTAACAACAGGAGAAACATATGATATAGATTAACAAGAATTGTATGAACAACTCAATACGTTTATCCGTGTATAAGAAGTGATCCACGGCGTTATCTCGGTGATGAGAGAGCTAATAGAAAAAAAACATTAACTGAAGTGTACCCCACTATCGAAGTAATTAGTCCTGAGAATTTTTGCACCTTACCTGAGACAGTTGCGTACGCAGAAAGGAAGTTTTTCGTCGTTAAAAATTATTCGATGTGTCAAGTTCGACTTTCAGCGCTTTCTATTCTTTGAATTGAAAATGAAGTAGCTCATTCGTTAGATTTTGTGCTTTAGTTAAATATTTTAGTCTTAGAAAAAGCCGCAAACATCATTTTTAAATCCTTGTGTATATCTTTAATGTACCTTAGTTTATCATCAATCATTTGTCGTCTTTATGTTTGATAACTATTAATAACTCTTCTAATATAATATTTTAAAACACAAAATGTATTTATTTATGACTTCTGCATTTCTCGTCGATCATCAGAAATACGTTCTTTGATTCTCATACTTTGCACAAAGGACAAGGGCCTCGCAAAGATCTGCTGCCCGAACCTTGTAATGGCTAACGTCGCCGCTGGTGATAACAGAACTGCGACGAGGTTAAAAAACTCTATTGTCCAAAATAGTTTCGCAATTTTTTTGGTGATAGTCCGTCTAAGTGCTTGAATACCACTTCCCATAGCTTTGTTGATCGGAAGAATAGAACAAAATTATTTTTTAAAGAAATCCGGACTAGTGAACTGATTTAACTGATGTTTTGGCAGCACTTGCTATTACCAAATTTAATGACAGCTACAGGGATTAAAAAATGCTCGAAGATATAGGTTCAGAATTCTGCTTTGGTCACCTTTGTTTCTTCCTATTATATTCGATCCATTGTCATATCTTTGGCCTCACAATCGTTGATATCCAAATAGAACTTGTGAAAAGTATCATCGATAAACAGGCCAGTGAGTCCGGTTTCCAGGTCCCTAAGAGTCACTGCCGGCTTGTTAGCAACGAAACATCCACGCACTTGGACTTTGTCTTCATTAGTGTCAACGAAAGCAATGACATCAGGAGTTCAATTCAGTGTGATGGAAAAGTATTTTATTACACATTTCATTCGTTTTGAATATATATCCGACATTTGTCTCCCTATTAGCAACACGCCGGAGATGCTCCGTCATTACAGGGTCATATTTTCCTAGCAGTTGCAATATACCCAGGAAGTTACCATTATTAGAAGTATTTAGTGTTTTAGATCCAAAGCTTCCTCTGAACAAGAATTTACTGCATGTTAAAAAGAATACTTTGGACATCATCCTTTCCTTGATGTTTCGTCTTCAATCTGTATTTCCAAAGCTGCTTGTCTATGACACTGAAATTGTTTAATTTTAATCAACACTTTTATCCAATTGATTATGGTGTGTTGGTGATTTGAGGAAGTTTCGTGAGTTTTGAGACTCTCTGATAAGTAGCTCCAGTCCTCAAATGCTTCTTTTCCCTACTAAGAATGAGACCTTCTGTTGAATAAAATTCAGTAAAAACAATATACTTTATCTGCATATTGGGAGTAAGCAAGCTATCTTTTTTTATATTTCTCCATTGCATTACTCTTTGAAAACGCATATTTGAAAAAGACATACATAATATTTTTTTTATTTTTTTTTGCTGCTAGAATAATTATTTCATCTCTGGCTGCAGAGTCAATGAGCGACCATTTTAAAATATCGTCATAATTTATACTTTGAAAATGCGACGGTGTTGGTATGTCTGGTATACCTCATTCTGTAATATTTTAAACTGCAGACAACATTCGAGCCATAGCTAAATCTTCTCGTACATGCTGCTTTTTATCATCGTAAGTCTCGTCTGAAGAACTTCTATTTAAACGAATATAAATAGTACGCTTCCGCGGTCAGTTGATTCTTGGCTGTCCGCGTGGTGCCTGCGTCATGTTCCTTGACGTTTCGACCCTCATTCTGGGTTCTTCTTCCAGGGCAGAACTACTAAACAAGTTTTCTTCCGCCGCGTTTTGAACTAGTTCTGGTGACGATGATTCAGATGAATTCTCAAATGCAAAAAAAATTGCAAGCAATTTTTAAACCATCTTAGTTTGGTGCCTTGGTTTCGTGCGCCAGATAGTTTTTATTTTTTGTTTTATTTTTTTTTTTGTATGTACCACATGTTTTGTCTGTAAAGCAATATGCTTTATAAATATTTTACGATACCAACGTTAATTGCAATCACCTAAAGTCTATAAGTGGTATAAATAGATAACTAGATGAAATCTCGCTCCATGAACTCAAGACTACAGCCCAAAAGACAGGAAACATGTGCGGGAGCCGCGAACCCGGAGAGTGCCAATTATGGGACGAGTTGTGATTTTCTTGATTCGAATAAGTCGAGCTTACTCGAGTCGCAACTGCAGTTGACTCTATTCTATGATGACATACGACTGAGCACTAAGATGAAGCTCTTTGCGTTTATAAAACTCTTCTGGATGATTAGTGCGTTAAAATAATATGCAAATTGGGTTATTATAGAATTTATTTTTTGAGTAGACGATCTGTCACGGCAGTTTCGGCGCCCCCCATACGACGGCGCCCGGTGCGGTCGCACCGCTCGCACCGCCCTAGGGCCGCCCCTGGTCCAATCCCACCTCTAATGACCTCGACGTCGAGGAGGCGTAAAGCCATAAGTAAAAAAAAAATACAAATCATGTTACACCTAATGTAGATGTTTAGTATTAGAATTTTGTTTCTTTTAGTTACACAACGTTAACATCGTAAGTAATGACGTATCACTTTATTAAACTTTCTGTTAAGTGATTTGAAACTTAGTAACATAAACTCGCGTTTTTTTATTTCTAGTACAACCAACATCTGTCTACTTCCATGTGAGCAGCGATAAATGCTCTCGAGTTATTGCATCATGATACTGGAATGATTCTGTAGAGTTATTTGTTAACATAATATTGTGCCACAGTTTAGACACGCCTCACCAAGACACCGATGACGTCGTTTCTTGCGCCCTAAAATCTAAGCAACAGCAACGTAATTCTCCATCATGCCGCTATTAGAAAATCCCGGGAAAACCTTTGCGTCTTCATTTTCTCTTGTCACATTACTTCGCTAAGTTTGCTGTAATGAGACGTCCTCTAGACCGTTAGTGAGAACTGAAGTTTTCAGGTATTATATACGGTGAAACAGGTAATGTAGTTAGAAATTTTGGGTACTTAGCAATGCTTTAGAAGTGTATTAATCACTACGTTAAAACCGCGATGCGTAATACGAAACTAAGACACTATTCTTAAATTCCTTTGTTTCTCTAGAACTGATTTACCGCTGTTTGAATTGAGCTCTCACAGACACGTATTTCTTGAGGGAGGGAACTATTTTTCTCACTGCAGCATCTTTCCTCCCAGCACTACTGCCCGGGTGGCAGCACAGGCGTGTCCCACCGGAAGTCACGTTCTCAGACCACAGGCAGAAAGGATGCAATCAAGAACATGCGCGCCATACCTGAAACATACTCATCACACGCACGAAGTAATAAGCAACGACAGTACTCACTCACATTCCGACAAAGCTGTTACGTAGTTTCTTCCAAACTGTGGGTCAGTATTTTCAGTTTTACTTTAAAATAAGGAGAGAGAGAGAGAGAGGAAATGTGGTTTCACAGGGGTTTTTCATGTCGTGATTTTTATTTTTCATTAGTGAAATTTCCATGCAAAGGACAATATCAACAATTCTGATTTCTTCACGCGTGCGTTTGATGATGAGGGAACGAATGTGGATACTCCAACAAATTAAACAGGTACGAACCGAAAGCTACGTACAGATTTCTAGGGTGTAGTTTCGTGAATGCTACATAGCGGATGACGGGTCATGAACTTGAGCTGCAGCAACCACATGAAAAATCTGGTTTGCTCGCTATTTCTGTTGATTATTCAAGTTTTTGGAGATGAGCCTGGTATGTCGTAAGTCTATGAAAATAAAATAACAGACAACTTGCAAAGCGGTAACCTGACAGAATTTTATATCATGTCAGCTTAAAGTAGTCAGAATGTTTACGCGAAGATCAAGACATTAGTTTAATTTTATACTGACACAATTACAGACAACAGGAAGAGAGTAATTCGTTATTTTGAAGCATAAGAATAAGCATATTCGCAGGTCACCGACGACAAACACAGATAAACATTTTCTAATTGGTGCTGAGAACAGTTCAGAGATTCATTTTTTGATTGTTGGTAGCTTTGAGTATATTTGCAAAATATAGAATTTTAGAATTTTTTGAAAGTTTATTGCGCCCAGTGAGACGGGGATAAATATAGTCCATAATGGAAATGGCAAAACTTTATTTAAGATTTTTGTTTATTTGTATCATATTATTTACCTTGTCGTGAATCGAAGAATGGTCTTTTGAGAATATAAATCGAAAAATATTGTTCTTCACCAAGAGGTATTATGACGCTATTCTCCATGTTTTGTATGTTTTCTAATTCGTTTACGTGACGGGAATTCCAAGCGCAGCCGATTAGGACGACGTCATGAATACCGCCTGTCAGTTGGAAATTACATCATCAGAATTCGAAAATGGATGTTTCGGTTGATGTGCTGGAGATGTGGTGCCATGTTGAATAATCAACTGCAGAAGAAACAAATGTCGGAATCAACGCGTTTACCCTTTCGATCCAGAACGTAGACATCTACTGTCATCTAACTAGGCCATACATGGATAGTTTATCTTAAAACATCAAAACGATTGAACATTAGATGAATATTACTACGTAAAAACTTGCGTTAACTAGTTAGCACATTCTGGATGTTTAGTTGTTTTTACTATATAAAACAATTGGCATTATTTTGTATGGTGAAGGCCAGCACTTATCAGACTGATATAGATTGTTATGGTAGTAGGATCATCTTGACTGAATTTATTTTGTTCCCAACAGTTAAGAATTAGTTCGAAACTTTAAAGCATAATAGCAAGAAATGTCTATGAAAATATTGAACTGCGTCTTCAGATAGAGATACCTGAAACATTTAATTTTTTTTTTTTGCTTGATGACTGCTTCTGCGTGTATCAGGTCTTCCCAAGAACGGTGTTATTTTAATTGGTAATGACATTTTTGGCACCACCTGTACAGGTAAAGTGAATAGCAACCTGGAATTCCTTGACGTTTATCTGCTGTGCGAACACAATTCAATTTGATGTCTCATGTTAGTGTACTGACTTGTCACGGAAATGAAGATATAAACATCGCCTTTTTAGTAGGTCAGATTCGAACCTATAGGCCTATGAAAGCTAAGAAAAGAAGTAAATAGTAGTCATAAAAGAAGAAGGAAAGTATTTTGCTAAGTGGGGAGTAACAGATGTCGCGAGAACAAATGGGACTCTCTTTTGATTATGGCTTTATGCCTTGTCGATGTCATTAGTAGCGGGACAGAATAGGGAACAAGTAACGGGAAGGAATTCGTTACTTCGTGCTTTGTAGGAAGCATCGCCTGGAGGTATTTGGGAAAAACCACGGAAAACTGTATGCCCGGACATAGATTACAACCTACGTCCTCCCGAATGCGAAATTTTGCTAAAGATGAAAGAATTTTAATTCTGTTATCGCTTATTGTGAAAGATTTTCGCTTCAGATTGAATGGGAGTTGGAAAGGGTCAGTGGGCTTCATCGTGAGTATGTCTATTAACATAGATTTAAAAATTGTAGTATCTGGTCAAGGCGTTTTTTGAAAGAGGACCAACAATTTCCAGTGCTGGTGCCTGATCAGAAGGGTCGCTGACTAGACCTAAGGTACTGAGGGAGGCAAAGTGCCGGCGGTGGGGTGGGAGTAAGTGATGTGGGTGCCCCGCCCAGCCGCAACAAGTGTCGGCTGTCGTGCGTCAGCGAATATCGACCAAAGGCATCACCACCAGTCGCTAATTCGGGCCACGAACAGGCTTCGACGTGGCGTTGTTTTCCTTCTACTTCATTCCCAAAAGGTGAAGACGAGCCGCGATATGTTTGGAGGCGCATATCTACCATTACACTCACTTCTACACATACCGTGAACTTCTGAGGACGGAAGGAAACTTTGAACATATACGCAAACCTTCCCCGTGCTGGGACAACCTGTCCACGTTTGCCGCATGAAAATACATTTACACTTTCCGTACTCCCACCGTACATAATTCCGTATATCTTTCTATGCTCTGACGGGAGGGGGGGGGGGGAAATGTATGTGAAATTCTAAAAAAGTGATATCTGTGAGTAAAAATAATTGTAAACAATTTTTTATCTCCTTATTTATTTTCACAAATTCATTAACCGATTGGGCCAAAAATTTAGAGCATCTTCGGTTCAACCAATGATATACATATGCCTTACATCCTGAGTGTTCTGCAATTGTCATTGAACGACTGATGTTTGTTTCACAATGGATGGATCAATTAAATCGACATGCGAAAAGTTTTTATTTTTTTGCTTTTCATTATAGCTTTACCGGTCGGCATTGGTATGAGGAGAGGATTATCGTCAAGGAACTCCCCAATGTATTTGAAGGAACCATTAGTGTATTGATATGGAAGCATTTTTGAAAATCAGTTAAGAACAAAATATTGAATGCCGAGAATTTTGTTTGGAATTCAGCGATTAATAGTCGTTTTAGAGAGAAGTATGTGTAACCATAAATAAATCAAAATATATTTAAAGATTAAAATACAATAGCCTATGTGAAACATGCAAGTTCGGAACTACAAGTCTATGGATAAATTTTGTAGTCCGGCGGCCGATAAGAAAATGAACTTTGTAGGTCCATAAGGGGTGCGTGCACAAACTACGTGGCTTGGTCCAGGTCGGGGAGGGGTTGGCTGGAAGGCTAGGCTGAGCTACGTGGGGGGAGGGGGGTTTCCGAGCCAGGCCACGTAGCTTTCCTTTCATAACATTTTTCACAGTTAAAACGAGAAACAAAACACACAACAGCATGTGAATATTTATTTTCTTCAGTTAATTATCTCTGTATGTAATTTACAATAGTCTGACAGGAGAAAACAGTACAAAATGTCTTCTGGAATCAAATGGGAAAAAAGGCTACGTGCTACGTGAGAAGGGGGGGGAAGGGGGGTAAAGGCAAAAGCCACGTAGGGCTACGTGGGGGGGGGGGGGAGGGGGGTTCGCAGGAGGCCAAAATGGAGCTACGTGGTTTGTGCACGCTCCCTAAGCGGTATTTGATTTGCAGTTTGTTGATGTTTTGGGAACATTTAGAGGAAAATAAAATGTGAAGTTCAAAATTAGATGTAGGGCTATAAGTAAATTTCCACAGAGAAAAATGCTTCATCGAAGCCAATAAATAATAATGTTTATAGATACTAGTGTAAATATCTCAGGCTGTTTTAAAGCCCAGTTCTGCTTGTAATATAGTCTACGCATCAACTCTGATCTTTTCGAATACTGACTGTCTTCATTATTGATAATGAGATGAACAAACTTTTGAGTCATGTTCTTCAATGGTACCTTCAAGAGATCTTTCGTTCATTTCAGTGCGATGCAGAACAAGAAAAGTAGAAACTTTCCTAAAGCGGCCTTGTGATTCTTGAGAATTTTCGAGGTATTCGTGCACAAGTTAGGAGTTAACAGCCCGGAATTCTTGGAATTCTTTCTTCAGGAATGTTTCTACCGTTAGCGGGGAAGGGGCTGCATTAGGGAGAACTGGTAGCAAAATAACTGGATGTTGTTGGAGTGTTCAAATTACTATACGCAATATTCTTGTGATGGACATCTATTTTTATTTTTACGAGAACTGTGTTCCAAACTGTACTCAGCTGTCATGTATGTGAGCTGCCGGTTTCAATGTTTTGGAGTTCGCCTCTCACTCTGGTCTCGTATTTGCGAGAACGCGTGTTCGAATCTCGGTCGGGCAATCGAGGTTTCGGTTTTCCTTGGTTTCCAGATATTGCTCCAGGCGAAGCCGGGATGATTACTTCCCCTTCCTTGCCTCCAGGCCTTTCTCGCCTCTAATAACCTCGTGGTTGACGAGCCGTAAAGCCATAACAAAACACAAAAGAACTGAAACAGGTCGACTTTAATTTCAAGCATTCGAGAAAGATCTTTGTGATGAGCAGGAGACTCGGTGAACTGTGCATGGTGCTATCATGATACGCAGGAAACTTCTGTCCCTTTTTGAGGAATGAGGTTGTAACTTTCGTTTTTTTGAGGGTCACCCGTTTATTTTTTTCTATTTGCTTATGGCTTTACGTCTTTTCGACGTCGAGGCAAATAGATGCCGGAAAAAGCTGGGGGCGAGGAACGTGAAGGAATTTGGCCATGTCCTTTTGAAGGAACGATCCCGGCATTCACCTGGAGTTATTTGTGGAAACAAAATTTGAATATCCGGATGGGGATTCGAATCCGCGTCCTCGCGAATGCGAGGCCTGAGTGTTGTTACTCACCCGCCATGCTTGCTGAATGTCTGTTAAGCCACCAAGTTTCTGTTGATCAATGCTTTGAATTTGTTGTTCAATTTAGTTTGGCACGTCATTCGTGTAGTAAAATTTTCTGCATTTGCTAACTGGCAAAGAAATGTTGGGAGTACAAACCCCGCAGGTACGCCATTATTTAGTTTTCACACTCTGCTCTCTTTGTCTCCTGTGAAAACTCTACACATTCGGTGGATGAAAATGTTAACATGTTGCATTTCTCGACATTGAAAGAGATAGCTAAATTTTAGTATGTCAGACAATAGTAACGTACATAAATTGGGAGCCACTCCGATATTTTTTTCAAACCATCCAGCACGAAATTAGTGACGCTTAAAAGTTCTCCGTAGGATGATCTTTTTGGTCTTAATTGTGTTTGTTTCATGGACACTACTGTGTCTGTATTATGGGTCCTTCTGTTGAATGTATGTTGGTTTGGGCGAAGACCACGTTAAGCCTTTGGTTTGAATTTTGTTGTGAAGTGTTAAAACTACAGTGGTTACCCTAATGCCCCGGCTACACGCTCCGCCTTGCATGTACAGGTAAAACTGCGCAGTGAATAATCTTTGGCAAGTCAACGATTGCATCTGCCGCTCTTTCGAGTTTGCACGCGCTATCGTGTTGTCGCCCACAGGATGCGTCTTGCATGCGCAAACTAGTTTGTGCAGGAAAGAACGCACGCAAGACGGAGCGTGTAGCCGGGTCACTAGAGGGAACCTACAGTTTAACGTGGAATAAGAACCACAGAAGCTTCCTGGTGTACTTCACATTACACAGCAAACTATGCCAGAGGTGAAGGTCGGGTTAAGGGCTTATGAAAATCCCCGCCGTGACAGGGATTCGAACAGGGGACCTTTCGATCTCCAGTCAGATGCCGCAACCACTGAGCCACCATACTGATGTGTCCTGTTATATATTAATCGTTCAAACAGTTTTAGATAAAGGTTGCGAGATATGTTGGTCAGAACATACCGGCTCCTTGGGAATGCCTTACCGATTTTTGCCGTTGACCCACTAGGCTCGGTAGAATTTGTTAGCTGTTTTCTACCGTTCAATACATACTGTCCAACATTACATTTTGTAATTTTGAATTACATTGAAAAAGTCTTTGAGATTAAAAAGTTTTGACAATTACATATTATCGCTGTGTTTTGCAAAGACTACCACATGACTGCAGTTGCTACTAAATGATTCAGGGGATTTTTCCTTTCCCTTAGTTTTTCATTTCGGAAGACAGTAAGCAAAGTGAAATCGCCTGCCTCAAGTTGGCGGCTACGCAGCGAAGGTTAAGTGATCGGTAGAAATGTCCGAACTGTTAAGAGCCGACCTCCGGTATTAAAAAAAAAAAAACACTCACGCGATCGCTGGAAATCGGCCTTATCCTTTTTTTTAACTACTAGACGTTCTGTACTGCTGCCTATGGCAAGATTCCTAGGTCAGTTTCTGTTTTTATCAAAACAGAGAGGCTTGAATTTCTACTTCGTACGAAAGGTATCATAACGTCTCGTTGTCTAGTTTGTCGAAAGTACACTTCTCTTGCAGAAGAATTTATTTCGGGAAAGTCACGGTCCTCATTATACCGTATTCCCGTTCAAAGTTCTGCTGGATACCTTTCTCACCACTTTCACACGTGTTAATTTCACTCTGTAGGTTGTCTTCCCGTTACGATGTTGCTCAACACCTACTGCCACTCAGCTAAAAGTAGCATCTGAACATTGCCTCTGTCACTTCGCCGTAAGCAATTTTCACAATCTTTTCAATATGTTCCCTTGGAGAGCCAATTGCCTTTACATTTCCACAGGTCAAGACAAAAAAATCTATGACAATGGTTAATACAGAGTACGGATGCTGTTAAGATACAGGACTCGTCTTTTCGAATTAGATTGCGTCGTCGTTTCGTTCAAACACTTGAAGAACAACTTGTAGCGCATAGAATAATCACATGGTGACAGATAGAAATGGAGCTAGGCTGGTGTGAAAAAGGATTGAACAATGTTCCGAAAACATAGCAACGTGTATGGAAGAAATAACTTCATTCACATACTGACTGTCATTCACATACTTACAGGCACAGCCATACCACCTTCACACATCAGCCGTGTGTACCTGCGTATCAGCCACGGAGTAGCGGCCCTTGCCTGGAGGAATTACGTGCAAGCCAAGTAGATGTAACGTAGTCGTCGACGGACCTGAACGTATGGTCACAGGATGTTTCAACCTACATCCTATGGAACTCTTCAGTTTGATCAGCATGGCTTTTCCATAATTCCCACGAGTAGCAGCAGAAGAGCGTCTGAAGCAGTTGATAGATCCAGAGGCTATTATCGTGGCACAGATTCCGGGTTACGATACTCGGGTCAAGAAAGCGTTTCCGCTGATACTTAGTCCACAGTCATGAAGATGTTAAACAGAAAGTACAATGGTCACTGATGGAGTGAAAAATACAATTGACACTTGGATCAAAAATCCCTTATATTAACTGGATATCTCACAACAGCCTGCGGACTAGTGTTTCAAGATGTAAATATATAGATTTTTTTAAAAAAATGGGGGGGGGGGGCTTTTACAGTCGAGAGATAAACTGTGAATGTGGCCTGTTTCATAATGGTATCCAATAATATTAACAAGCCGCAGAATCAAGACGACTTTCCTGAATGACAACGCTATTAGTGTCACAGAATATTGGAGGTTCGATACTTGACATGGACACGGAAAATTAATAAATTAAACAGGTCATGTTGTTGCTTTGTCAGGAAGAGCAGTTCTACTGGCCATTCGTGATAGCGTAATTCGTGACGCTGTTTCAGACTAATACCTGTCTACAGAAGTCTTGGAATTAAACCTCTTCATGCACATTGGACTTCGGAGCGACGAGTTAGGTAGGATCGTAACAGTGGAGAATCTTGGTATTTTCCACTAGGTAACATCGATATTGACTGGTGAGATGTGATGTGTGGCTCTGTCTTAGAGGTGACGAAATGGGAACTGAGAAGTTCTTGGTCCGAAATCTGTCTCGGCTGGAATTTATACTCGTCTTAATCTGATCTTCGATAAAGCTATTCTTTGTTCAAGTGAGGTAAAGTAGGAAGCTCCGTGTGTTGAGTCAACTTCAATCTGTATGGTCCTTAACCCACTAGAATTTACAATACAAGCTTGAGCTATGACAGAAAATTGAAACTGTCACTCAATCGTTGACTTTTTATAAGCTACAAAACTTGTTGTTCAACCCCTACCAGGCAGTAAAATAATATCTCGCATTTGATTTCAATTTCTGTCCTTGAGTTCTCCTCCACATGCAATATAAGGTCATTTGTAACCCAGCTGTAGCCTGAAATACCGGTATTTTTGGATTATCTCCGTCATTGGTGCTAGATCTACATAGCAGAACAACAGGTCATAAAGCGGGAATTCATTACCCTCGTGCTGCGTAATGGATACGTTATGGCATCACAACACGTGATCTCTGTATCCGCAGTAAGCTATCAATGTATTGAAGTCTTTTCTTCGTCATTGTACCTGTTTCATTTGGCTGCTTGTTCGAGCGGGTTGAAACGCCGTATAATTGCTCTGAGTACATGAAAAATCCATAATCTGGTGTACCCGAGATCTGATTACAGTTTTTCTATTCACTGAGGGGAATGATGGTATGGTTCCAGCTTTAGCTTTCCGTGCAAAAAATGGCACGCTACACAAAGAGAATAACGGGAAACACATTGGCATATGGTTGGCTGGCAGATGGCAGCAATTAGTGCTGTCGTCAGCACATGCAGAATGCCCAGTGCTGCGGCCCGCGTCGCTGTTCGATCGACACAAGCATCCAGAATTATGAACTGAAACAGTTGTTTCCTCACCTCGCACCCAGCCAGGTTTCAGGCAAAGCGAGGGTAGCAAGGACCAGTGCCTCTGCTTGTCAACTTTGTTATTGCAATTTAAGGTATTATATGTTCAATTTGTTTTCTTCTTGTCGCCTTTATTCAGTTCTCATTTACCCAGCCCTTTGGGTAACCGGTAACACTCAGCCTAGGTAATTGGGAGGACGCAGGTTCGAACTCCCTTCCGTTCATATCGATTTTGGTTTCAATTTTCCCTGGTTTCCCGAAATCACTTCAAGCTAACACCGGGAGGGTTCCCTGAAAAGGCCATGGTCGAATTCATTCCCATTCCTTGCCGCCAGTCCTCTCCCACCTCTAATAACTTTTACATCGACGAAGCGTAAAGCCATAAGACAAGATAGTTCTTATATCTCTCATATTTTGTACTCGCTCCCCAGGAGACCTTGGCGGAAATGGACCTCGTTCTTAGTTGTCTGTGTAGAGGTCACTGCAGTGTAGTTAAGATACTCGGGTTGACGTACACCAACTAAAACTGCTGCCAACTATCAAACTAGTACGCGATATGACCGAATGTGCAACACTGGGACTTATGGATTCTAATAGCTCATGTAGGAAAAAT
Source organism: Vandiemenella viatica (assembly GCA_031002005.1). NCBI lineage: Eukaryota > Metazoa > Arthropoda > Insecta > Orthoptera > Morabidae > Vandiemenella > Vandiemenella viatica. Next base: position 108,834,850 of record JARYHS010008075.1, on the reverse strand, counting down.
TACAAACTGCTTTCATATTTCTAATGCATTCCGCCACCTCAAATTTTCATGGCATTTTTTGGTCCAATCTGTCAATCTAAGGACGAATATTCAAACTGAAAAGAATCGGCCATTGTAATGCGATGTTACATCCATTTTTGGTTCAGATTTGTTTGAATGTTTACAACATTCAGACTGATTCTCGCGATTGAAGATAAAGCAAACGAATGCGTTCCATTGTATTAAATTTGGAAAATACTTGTAATCACAGCATCTTTCAGAATGAATAGTGCATCTTCTGTTGCAATCCAGAAACTGCTGTATCCGCAAGGACTGAATCTGCAGCTTGTAGATCCATCTTGGATTCACCCGACCGATCGTGGCAGAGATTGGTGGTTGGTTGCACGACCCCTCTCTCTCACCCACATTTCGCGTTCCTTCTCTGCCTCTGTTTGTTACTGAGTGATACTTTTCTCCATTTTCCATGAGGCCCTCTCCGTTGTACACCTAGTTATTGCAAATGTGAGCAGCATAAGGACCAACAGCGCTCGTTAGTGACTGAGCGGTCACCACGCTGTCGCATTTCTGTCGATTCCTCAATTTCTGACTCATTAAGCCCCACTTGTTGCGGAATATCTTTGGCCGTCTTAATCCTCTCTACCACTTGACTATTTCCTCGATTTTGATTTAGGAGGATATGCCACTGTAATGCGATACTACCCCGAAATTACTCTTAAAATTGTTTTAACATTCACAACACCCAATACACAAAACCTAACCACGAATCTTTTGATTAAATATCACAGTTCGTCAGACGGAGTAGAATTTATTCAGCTTGTGAATGTGGTGGTTTCTTTTCTTTTATCGAAATTGTAATACACGCTTGTTCTTTGAAACCTCTCCAAGTTTACTGAAAATCTAAATGTCATTCGCGAGGGCGAGGGTTCGAACTTCGGCCCTGCCAGTCATATTTCGGTTTTCCGCTTTTTCGCGAAATCAGTTCCTTCAAAAATGATGGTGAAATTCCATGTTCTCGAACCTGTCGCGGCTCTAATGGCCTCTACGAGAGTGACACATAAAGCCCTACACAAAATAGTTCTTCTTTCAGCGAAGGATTATATAGTTTGTGCTCAAATACCAATTTCCTGCTTGTCGTTCGCAAGCAGAACTTCTTGTTACTCCTGTAGAGCGTCTGCAAGTTTTCAGTTATATTGTGGTCTGTTTCACTGATAATTTGATGGGCTGCCTTCAGGTAACTTGCGAAAGCAACATCTTCCCTCGTGTTTTCTGGTCTGTTTTTCGTTTACATAAATAAACTAGTTGTACTCACGACTTCGTCCACGCGGAATTCGAGTGTTGTGCTGTTAATTTCAGAATAAACTATCAAATTGCCAGCAACTTCGTTCATGTAGGGAGTACGGCATCTCTCTTAAACAGATTCACACAATGCCAATGGTACAAATAAATTGATACGATGCGTAATTGTGTTCAACAAAAAGATATTTGCTAATTTGTGGAAAATTTTATCTTTAATTCCCAGATTTTCAACTTCACGTCAAAATGAAACCGTTTGACTGTCGGATCGCTGGCATTTTTATTTTTCGTGTAACAAAATATTACATCGAATTTCAATTATAAATATGTATTAAATGTAACGAATTTCACTAAATGTAAATTTAATTAGTACTTATAATGTAAATTTTAGCGACTAAGAAAAATACTGTTATAAATTACACTTTGCAACACACAACGTGATTTACTTAAACTGTAAATGTAGGAAATAACCACTTGCGATGGATATTTTCTTACGTCAAATTCTAACCAAAGATAATTAACACTTATATAACACAAAAATTATCGTCTACTCGATAGAATGAGTGCTAGTGTTATGTTTAGGTAAATTAAATAGTTCTCACTCTTATTACGTTAAATTAACGTATTTACATTTATTCTAATACACCTGATACATTTAACAAAACTTATGAAACAAATACGCCTACTAAAAAAACGAAATAAAAACAATAGTTGCGGAAACTACTGTGAGCAAGCTTCTCAAATACAGTGGTATCTGTGGAATCGCGGTCATTATAACCTAATTGTAAATATAGAAATTATGCTTGGGTGCAACCTATCCAAATAAAATATTGAAATAAAATCTTCCTCGCCACCTCAATACCGTATGAGGTGGTTTAACCGCATCATCACCGACAAACCAATAATATATCGGTTATATATATGAAGATGACAATCCGAAAATTCAGCAACACTGCCAGCATCAATTGTATTTGTTAATTCAAATGTGTATACTGTATATAGGGTATCATACAGTGTGGTTAACACAAAACCATCAGAAAACTTGGTTAAAACTATTAATGCCATTGTCCGGACTGCATCGAGTGAACCTGAGATGCGAGGCTTAGTAGACCCTCCACTGCCGCGCCGCCCTGGTGGGAGAGCGGCGACTCTCTGATCTAACATTCGGGTTCAGATTCTCGTCCGGCCATCCAGATTTCAGTTTTCTATAGTGTTCTGCAATTGGTCTGTGCGGATGGTTCCTTCAAAACGCCATGGCCTAGCTTCTTTAACGTTTCTTACTCGCAATCCTCTCTCGCCTCTGACGACATCGAGGAGGCCATAACCAACAACGAAGCCGTCTTCCTTGTAATTTGTAGCGTTGTTCTGCGGCACTGCACAACTACCAGAAATGTTTGTCTAAGCCATTAGAAAATTCGGTGCAGAAGGATGAAATTGTTTTCGTCGGGAAACACGTTTTCACAACTCGAGTACCGAAAGAAAAAAGTATTCATAACGGAATACATTTTTAGAGAAGCCAAAAGTGAAAAAGTTTCTAAAATGTGTTCATTCCTTTTTAAGAGCACTATAAAACAGAAATGAACATTATTTACAGACTGAAGTGAAAATGATATATCGATAATTGGTAGGTAATGTATTAAACTCTGCCCTAAATAACCTAAAACAGATTGACCACGATTTTCAGAGACGATACAGACAAACTCACGAACAACTCACTTCTCTATTATTTAACGTCCTCTGCAACAAGTAATTATTTTGGCGTGGCTTGAAACTTCTTATAACTCGACTCCTGCCGCCCTGATATCCGATCACTTAACTGCCATTGTCATCTGATTACACAACTCTGTCAGGGACTGCAACAACGGTTATTAACATTGTCTATTAATATGCCATCCGTGATCATATGTATACGCAGCGATAACGTTGTCACTCCTAGTAACACAGAAGAGGTTACAATTAGTCTGCGTCCATCTCATTAGAGGTGTAACGCTGTAACGGCCCTGTTTGAACGGAAAAGTTTACTACGTCATCACACCGAAAATAAATCCACATCACGGATTGTACTTTACAGGAAAGGTTAACAAATTTAATTATTCTTAATACTTTAGCGAAATCAGAGAGTCGGTCTTGAAGTAGCCTTGTATATATCATTATCAGAAAATATAAAACTTGATTTAGAAGGAAAAAAAGTTTTTTGCGCGAATAGTATAAGGGTATGAGACAACGTTGTAGTCTATCCCCATTAATATTCAATTTTTATGTAGAAGAAGTAATAAAGGAAGTGAAAGTGTCATAAGTGTTCAAGGAGAAAAAAATCAGCATGCTACGATTTGTTGGTGACATTTTGTTGTTAACAGAACAGGCTGAGCATATTGAGAGGTAACTGAATGATAAGAACAAAATACTGAAGGAAGATTTTGGACTGAATATAAACCAAAGCAAGCCAAAGTGATAAAATGTAGCAGAAATGATACCAATAATAATAGTAGATTAAATATAAAAATAGGGTAGGATGTGATAGGAGAAGTTAGTGAATTTTGCTACTTAGGAAGTAAAATTACAACAAATGGCCGAAGCTCGAATAACAATAACGAAATGAGCCTTCATGAAAAAGAGAAATCTTTTAGTTTCAAATATTGATCTAGAAGTCAGAAAGAAATTTTTAAAACTCTGTGTGGAGCACAGCACTTTATTGAAGCGAAGCATGGACTTTAGGAGTACCAGAAAGAAGGAAAATTAAAGCATTTGAAATATGGTGCTATAGAAGGATACTGAAAATTAAGTGGACGGCGAAAGTATGAATCGAAAGAGTTTTGGAAATGATGGACAAGGAAATAGTTTGTGGAAGAGTCATACAAAAAGAAGAGACAGGATGGTAGGTCATATTCTGAGACATGAGGGATTGGTTAACTTGTTTGTGGAAGGAACAGTAGAAGGTAAGAACTGCAGAGAAAGACAGAGATTAGAATATATAAAGTAGATAGTTGAGGACGTAGGTTGCAATGGGTACGTAGAAATGAAAACGCTAGCAAAAGATAAGAAGTGATGGAGGATTGTATCAAATCAGTCGAGAGACTGATGGAAGCAAAAAAAAGTATAAGATTTAACGACTGAATGAAGCTTGTGGTTTGGAGTTCTCTCATTGATGCGTCGTGTTATGTCGTCTGTTGGAACCCGCAGATACTCGTGGCAGATCAGACCTTCTGGCCGTGAGGCGGTGTTGACAAATTGACTATTGATCTTTGGCTGGTTTGATGTGGTATTGCTTAACCCTTGTCAAAATATTATTACTGCTAACAAAGAGAAATATCCACTGACATCGAATCCTCTTATACTCTTTCTTTAATTCTTTAATTAAATTTGGTGAATAATTTAAATCTAGTAGAACAGCACAACAAATGGGTTAAATACCATAAAATGTGCAACAAGCGCTGTAGGGGAGCTGTAAAGCTCTGGGGAGGGCGGGTTCGGATTCCCGACCAGCCATTCAGATTTGGGTTTTTCATGCTTGTCTCAAATCACTCCATGTGAATGCCGGAAGGTTCCTTCATAAGGCCGCGGCTGAATTCCATACCATTCCTTGTCCCCCTTTTCCTTTCCCGCCTCTAATGAGATCGACGTCGACGAGGCGTAAAGCCAGAAGCAAAAGTAAAATGAAATAAAATATACAGTTTACAGATAGTTTAACAGACGAGTTGAAACATGGTATACCACACTGCGTAAGCAATTACCAAAGGAATTACGTCCTACCGAGCGTGGTGGTGTAACGGTTAGCGTTCTGGCCACGCATTCGGGAGGACGGCGGTTCGAATCCCCGTCCGGGCATCCGGATTTGGGTTTTCCATGGTTTCCAAAATCACTCCAGGTAAACGCCGGGATGCTTCCTTCAAAAGGCCATGGCCGAATTCCTTCCCATTCCTTGTCCCCCATCCTTTCCCGTCTCTAAAGACCTCGCTTTTAAGAGACGTTAAGCAGTTAAAAAAAAATTACTTCCTAAAACTGGAATGATCAATAGCCAAGAACATTATGTTTATCATATCTTTAGTCTAATACTGTGTGACTACATTTTCTAAAAGTTTTTCCATATTTTCAGTAGGAAAATCAAAAAACAAATTTTCCCAAATCTTGGTCAGAGTCTACATAAGCTCTCCAAGCACCTAAATCTTATAACATCTTGAAACTACTTAATGTAGAATATTGCAAGAGATGAGTAAGCATCGGCTTAATGCTCTGTACGATACTCGGACTCCGATCGCCGTAGGTCGCTATGTAGTATGTTACCCATCAGAGTAACTTCACGCGGAAATTTGCAGAGTTCTTTTCTCGAGTCGTTGCCCAGTATGTTTAGTGTTATTGTATTGTGAAGACTGGTAAGTACAGTGTATTGTTCGTGTTCTGCATTAGGGATGGAGGATGGAAAGGGCAGAACCCGGAAACGAACTCTTCGGATCTGCTCAGTTATACATTCCAAACCGGCGCACGAATCACCATCGACAGAAACGCATGCCCTCAACACATAAACACAGCAGAAAAGTGACAGTATGAGCGACAGGTGCTTTATCACAGTCTGGTGATTCGGGGCTGTGCACCAGCACCTCTCTTGTCCTGCAGTTCAAATACAGAATGACGAAGATTTCTTCTGGCAGCGGATCACGAATTAGCAGAGTGCTAGCTAGATACTATCACACAGCGACCCCGGCCACCGAGGCGGGATAATCGTCCCTCATACAGTGGTATTTACTTCCCTTAGCTAAATTTTGCTTTTTCCGTTGCAAAAATGTTACAATAATTCTAGTTCCTGTCGTTCATAATACAAAATCAAGAATAGCTCTTTGAACTACAAGCTCAGAAATGAATGATTTTATAAATTAACACTTTAAACAGCATTGTAAACGTAACTACCCAGTCATTAGGAAAACGTAAAAATAAAATTGATAAGTGTCAAATTTGAGTTAGGTCGTGTGTCTAATTTCGAGTTTCTTTGCATATGGTTGCTTAATTTTATCTAACATTAAGAATAATAGGAAATTATAAGTTATGAATGTCCTAATTTCATCAAACACGGCATATCTAGATACGATTTGTTATTCAAAGTTTGTGAGATTTGAGTCGGATTTCAAACAAAGAATGAATCATAAAAGAACATAAGCTTATGTCTGAGAGGTATGTGGAAAAGAAAGAAAACAAATTAAGATGGAATAAATATTGGCAACAAGATGGGATACCAGAAGATATTGTCTATTGTGTTTGTGTGGGTAACAGGATATCAAATCTTCACCCTACAGATACTTTTTCATTGAATACAGGTTGCCCCAAAATAACTATTTTTATTTTGTTTATCCAATTCTGTAACTTTATTGATTTTAAAATTACTGTGCCCAGGCTGCAAAATTACTTTGTTAAAGTAATCTAATTAAACTCTTATATCTTACAATGAATTATATCATTGTATGGCAGAGGAACTATTAAAACATTCGACGAGACTTGCACTGTTGCAAATACGTGCCTGAATCGCTGGATAGTTCACTATAGAGTAAGAGTGAACGACACATGGTTCATACGAAGTAGTGGATGTCTCTAAAATTCATATGCATGGCAAGATAAAAAAATAATATGGCAGGACAAAGTTTGAGGATCATCTTGCGTTAGGGATGACGGTACAATTACTATGTTTCAACGCTTAATTTTTGTCTTTAGGGAACAAGTAAGTTTTTCCTTGTAAGTACAAAATTCGGGAGCTGGAACAAATTAGTGGTATTACCATAACATATGATACTGAGTATTACTAAACAGGTCGATCGTGTTTGTTATACAGAGCTACATATTGTGAGATTTTAAATGATAAAAGCAAGGTAGCAATTAATGTTTGGTTTATATAATTAATTTTTAACCAGTAATTAACATCTACTAAGCACTTTGAAAAAAAATCATTTGCGCTTAAATAGCTTACTTCATACTAATTAATTTTAAGTTTTTATATTTGAAACACTTGGTATTCAACTTGTAGGTAGAGAAAGCTATCAGTGAAATGCAGAAAAATTTGAATGTGACATGAATTTCAAGAAGAAACGATGAGTATCCTACAATTTTCTGCTGAGATGGTTCTGTTAACAAGAAAGAATGAGGATATTGGAAAGTTAGTGAATAGCAATAGCCACTTCTGATAGAAACAAGAATGATGTCAGGAGTAGAAAAGCACCAGCAATAGCAGAATGCATTTAGTTTCAAACATTAACGGCGGAAAGAAGATTTTTGATGCAGTATTTGTCGAATATGGCACATCATGGAAGTTAAGTTTCGATCTTAGGATGATCAGAAAAAAGTAAGTTTCAAGCATTTAAAATTTTGCTATAGAAGGATATTTTCTGGTAAAAAATGGAATTTATATGTTCTTTATAGAAATGACTGCACAGGAAAGAAGTTCGTTTGAAAATTCTTACATAAAGAAGGATGGCGTGTCACATTTCAAGACGTGCCTGGGGGATTAAGTAGCAGTAGAAGAAATGAACTATGGGGGAAGACAAAGGGTAGAATATATGTGACTGTTAATTGAGGATGCAGTTTTTTATGGTTATATTAAGATAGATTCGTTAGCTCTTACTAGCTTGTAACAGAGTTTCTGCATGACGCGTATTGCACCTCTGCCGTGGCTGGCCCTACAGTTTGATGTGGATTCATAAGACTTCCTGGATTACATTGAAAGGGTAGATAGACATAAAGACAAGACAATATCAGGAAGAAAATTAATACTTAGGTTCCCGTAACGCTATTCACAAAAATAATGTAATGTCATGACACTTTAGGATTATGAAAATAATTCCACATAAACGATTTCTACCATCCGAGTTGAAAAATTCGATGCAGTTCAGTGGAAACTTAAATTTATTATATACTGCTGGAAAACTACGAAAAAAACTTTAAAAGCTATAGTACTAGTTGCAACAAGAAAGAAGTGGAAATCAGTTAACGCTGCAAGAGTCTGTAGACTGAGGTCAGCGAGTAGTCGTCAAGGTTTACTGCCGACCGCGCCAGAGACAGTAGCACAATGTGTTGTTTACTACACCAGCTGTGGTTATGGCTATTAAAATTTACTCTGGCGATAGAAACGTATGGCTCTCAGCCAGACACATGCAAGGAAGGTTATTAATTTGGCACAGACACGCTCGACTAACAACGACTTTATTTTTTTATATGGTGCCTGTTGTTAACTAGTTCATGAAGCTGAAAGTATATACAATTTCGACGCTTACATGATATAAGCACACAACAAAACCAAACCTTAAAAACTATAGTTGGTAGTTTCTTTGCGTAGCATTATTTTTATATCATTATTTATATTTAGTAACTATCTGCAAATAGTAACACCAACCATTCTGTAAAGATTCCAAGCAGTGGGCGACTGCACTAAGCGAAAGCTGTTGACTCAACCCATATTCAAAGCACCACAGAATTCTAAAGTAATCCAATAAATCTGGCAACACGAATTTAAGTAATATTCACTGTCCACGTATTCCAAAATACGCCTTTGATGAAGTAATCTCTAAAGATATAGTTCTTATTAACTCTGCAGCAAACAGTGACTAAAATAGAGGCTATTGTGACAGGGAAGCCATTTTCAGAGTTAGCACAAAATTCTGAACTATTACAGGCGCAGACTAAGTTACTCATTCAAACGGTTGAGCAACGATAGTTGTGTACTGATCAGATTCTCCTGCCAAACCTTTGCATATTATGCAGCAATGCATGTTAATTATTATCTAGAAACTAAAGCTACACCTAAAATATGTATTCGTGCCTTTAAGGATAGTCTGTAATTTCAATGTCTCTCTTTATGTACTTTCCAGCACCAAATCTAAAGGTAAACGTTTTTACTCTTTCAGCAAGAAAATCTATCTTGTAAAGAGCAATTTGTTACATCCGGTGTTTTGGCCAGTCTGCTGTTTGGTATTGCCATAGAGGATAGGGGAGGCATCAGTGTCGTGATTTCAGATGCAGGCAGTTATCGTAATTGTTTGGACGAGACGGTTTCGGTCCTAAAATACACGTCTACGAATCAAAATGAATCAACAGGTACTAGCACACAACTTAAAAGGTTTTCATACAGACGGTAAAACTCAATCCCCATCTGCAAAGTAGTGTACATGGAAACGAAAAATCTATCAAAATGGATTAATACTACCTGGAACAATTTACTTTCTATAACCATGGTAGTAGAAACTTATTCCTGTTATTATTAACGTAATTGTGCTGGTAATGTGTCGTAGAAATAACCTATTGTGTTTTGCTGCTTCTGCGAAAGTCTTTTACTTAGGTCATTTCCAGATAATAATTGTTTGTTGTACAAACTTCATGTAAAAAACAGCGTCATTGCTCCGTTAAAAATTTATTTCGGAGCTGACGGAATTAACAACTACGGAAACATGTTTTTTTATTGAGAGCAATGTGCCATATATGTCACAGGAATACGTTAAACAATTAAATTTTCTGTACTGACTTCCTTTTATACTTCACATTAATTTTTATATGATCTTGCGAGAGCTTTTGTGCTTATTAATGACAGTGAGCTGGAGCTAAACGTCTAGTGCTATTTACACCTAAATTATTTCTTCCAATTAATATATATGTTTTTATTGTTATATGACACAGACACGACTGAAGTTGCCACCAAAAAAAGTTCCTTTCAACATCGGATATGGGATTATAAAAGAGGTCCACTCCTCGAGGCTTTATCCCTTCAGTGCTTTCAGCTAAATGAAAGAGCTAAATGTTTGTTCGTCACTAATCTTTTATCGGAAAACCTTGTTCCAAGACAACAGCTAATGAAAACTTTTTCAAATACATCTCCAGAGTCCGTGTTCTCTGTTGAGTTTCACGGGGGATAAAGTGAAAACGAAAAAAGGTTCAGTAATGGGAGCTGCCAGACCAAGTTAGTGGAACAGATCATTGTATCTCCCCTCCTCTTTTCCTTATACGGTCAGTGAATCCAGTACAGTGGTCAGAAATGAAACAGAATCCTTACTTACAGCGATGAGAAGGTTTTTTAAATTATTATTCTATGATTTTATAGAATATGAAAAGCATTACTATGCTTAGAAGTAATATTTTTTATATTAATACCAGTGAAAAGTAGAAATCTACAGCAGACATAACTAAATTCGGTGAGAGAATATTTTCATAGAGCAAATAAAAAACCATCTAATATTATAGATGAGAAGCTTTGGGTTTAGAGCAAATTTCTTGTACAAACTTATTATCTTTGAAGCATATAACTGTGAAAATATTAATTGTTTTATAAGCTGGAGAAATACAGTTTTCAATTAATGTTGCTACGATATTTCTGCTGTCACTGTTAAGTAGATTTAACAAGTGGGGAAACATATTAATAAAATATGTACGATATCACCTCTCAACAATAAGCGTAGGCCTCCATATGAGGCTCACATTTAATAAATTATTATAACATTTGTCAATCAGGCACGGTAAAACTTTTCAAAATCATGTTCATACTGCAAGTATTGATGAGTACCGCTGACTCGTGACGCACTCAAACACAGGTTTCACATAGTCACATATAATTTTCTTATTAGGTTCTGTACTTGATGAGCTTGATACAGAAATACATAAAACTCATTGAGTAACTTAAATTCATGTGGGTTTTCGACCTGGTGACAGAGTTTCAACTTGCCGCGTATTTCGCCTGTGTCGTGGCCGGACCTTCAATTTACCCTTTATCCTGTGATACAAACCACAGTGTCCTACCGTTGTTCTAACGTATAAACCAGTTGAAAGTCAGGTGTTGGGTCTGTATAGCTCACTTGCTGGACAATGTTTCAAGCCGGGCGTCTCAGCCACTCACTTGCACGTTTAGCAACTATTGGAGAAGTTCTGCGCGGTTATAAAGCAGACGAGTTTAGCTGCAAGGTGAAGGCCCGGAAAGTTCCACTCATTACGGTAATAGACTTTTACAGCTGGGACCTTGACACGGTTACTTTTCGTTGCTTTCCTCAGCGCTCTGTGACGTCCTACTGTTGTGCTGCCTTATGTCACTTGTCAAGCAAAATATGTCCGCTCGCAACACGCTCGAAGCGACATCTTGGCCAGTCATACAGTAGTTTGTCGTAATTACTCCATTCATTTTTAACAATAAACGTAGTACACAAATCGAAGAATAGCTAGATTCTGCCGAAGGAGACGTACTAAGCGTTTATCAAGAGTAGGACAGCCATTTTCTTTCATCCGAGACTCTGAATACGAACTAAGGAGTAAATTTTTACACAAAGAGAAAAAAAAGGTTAAAAACCTAACAAACTTCGAAACATCACTGTTCTGCTTTCTTCTTTAGACTTCAGTAATTGTAAATCCTTTTGGGCTCTGATTTTATTCCAAAAAGATTGCAGCCAGGTACTTCATCTGACACATGTAAATACGGATTCCGAATTGTATTAACAAAATCATTATCTGAATAAGTGAAAATGTTGTAGAATACATTGCAAAATTTGTAGTGATTAGCTGAAATAACAGCTAAAATTCTAAACTAATCATTTTTTTTCCAAATGCAAGATGATGATCTACTGAGGTGAATAACCATTATAAAGCCAATTGAAATACCGGCTATCGAAGGATAAATTATTGAAATTATACTTTAATATATGGATAAATCAATTAATGTTCGGTTTGATGTAGTATAAAACGTTTCTAAACGCGTTAAATATTTATTGCGTACAGTGAGACTCCAATGCGATATGAAAGTATTTTTTCATCCTTGATGCACATGCCAAAAATTACGAAAAATCAAAAGACCTCATATATCCTACGTAAGTTAAAAAGTACTCGAATTTTTATCGTGATTAATCCAAATATGCATTTTCACTGTCACGTTAACGTGCTAGAGGAAATAAAAACCATTATCCGCTATAGACAACATCCTGGCAACGTTGTAAAAACTACAACCTTTTATGGAATCCAAACCGAGCGTGGTGGTGTAACGGCTAGCGTTCTGGCCTCGCATTCGGGAGGACGGCGGTTCGAATCCCCATCCGGGCGTCCAGATTTGGGTTTTCCATGGTTTCCCAAATCACTCCAGGCAAATGCCGGGATGCTTCCTTCAAAAGGCCATGGCCGAATTCGTTCCCATTCCTTGCCCCCCAATTCTTTCCCGTCTCTAAAGACCTCGCTATTAGAAAGACGTTAAGCGGATAAAAAAAAATAAAAAAAAACGTAATCCAATATGTCAAACAATGCCGAATAGTTTAATTGCGACAGTGTTTTCATCATTCAATGCGAAGTAAAGATAATTCCAATGGACAATACAATATTTATGATTAATTATGTGGTCCCTTTGTTGTTTGCAGCTTCCGCATTTCTGCCCTTGAATTCGTCATCCTCCAAATGCAATCTAGTGTTTCCGCAGTGGGAATAAATAGTTTCCTTGCTCTCGGAATGGAGTCGTATCCTAAATGATTCCGCCTTCCAGCCTGAAACTACACTGAGATGTGTTTCACGCGTTCTATTTGTTCTAAGCAAAGCATCTAAAATCACTCGCGCCAGAAACAAATTCAAGCAGCTCGACCAAAATGTCTTCCTTTAATATTAGAACATGGAAAGTATCGTCTTCCAAGCCTCTATTTTGGTTTGTTAAATCCAGTTTCTTCTTCCAAGGTACCCCACCCTTGTACTCTTCGCCGTACGTCACTGGAAGTTCTCTACAGCCATAGTTCTGCATCCAATCTTATGACGGCTTCGTATCATTTTGACTATCCTTCTTCTATTCTTTGTTATTCTATCCTATATTTTTGAATGGTTTCTTATTTCTTCATTCCTGTTTCTTAATATTTTTGGCAAATGGCAAGTACTACAGTCCATTCTCGCAATTACAGTGTTTCAGAATTTAAAGATTCCTCCTTTCTAGAGTTAATTTGCTTTCTGCCTCTTCGTTACTTGTTGCACATCTTAAGTACTTTCCTTTTATTAACTTGAGCCAGTCACTTTATTTCTTTTTTCTCCATATGATAATAATGCTCGAAGTAAAATACAGCAGATGATCATTGCTTGCGTTTTTTGCTGTCATCAATCTTTCGACTGGTTTGATACAATCCTCCAGCCCTTCCTATCTTGTGCTAACCTCTTCATCACTACATATCCCTTATAACCTACGTCCTCAGTTATCTGCTTCATTTATTTTAATCTCTGTCGTCCTCTACAGTTCTTACCTTCCACTGTTCCCTCCACTAATAAATTAACCTATCCAGCATGTCTCAAAATGTAACCTAGCAACCTGTCTCTTCTTTCTATAATGCTTTTCCACAAACTTCTTTCCTAACCTATTATTTCCAAAACTTGTTCATTTCGTACTTTGTCTGTCCATTTAATTTTTAGCATTCTTCTTTAGCACCGCATTTCAAGTGCTGTGCTCCACACGTAGAGTTTTAAAAAGTTTTTTCTAATTCCTAGATCAATATTTCAAACTAAAAGATTTCTCTTTCTCATGAAGGCTCTTTTTGTTAGTGCCATTCTGCTTTTAATATAATTCTTGCTCCAGCCATAGGTTGTAATTTTGCTTCCCAAGTAGCAGAATTCACTTACTTCTCCTACTGCAACCGATCCTATTTTTACATTTAATCTACTAGTATTGGTATCATTTCTGCTACATTTCATCATTTTGTCTTGCTTTGATTTATATTCAGTCCAGAAACCATCCTTCAGTATTTTGTTCATGATACTCAGCTCGTTCTGCTAACAAGACAATATCATCAGCAAATGGTTGCATACTGATTTTTTCTCCCTGAACACTTAGGCCACATGAAAATTTTTATTTCTTTCTTTATTGCTTCTTCTACATTCAAGTTGAATATTAACGGGGATATACTACAACCTTGTCTCACACCCTTTTTAACTAAACCCCAACTGATCTTCACCTACTATCTCTTCTACTACCCTTTCCATCCTTCTGTACATTATTCTGGTCAGTAATTTTGAAGCATGTGATGTTAGAGTAATGGTGCGATAATTCTCACATTTGTTGGCTTGTGCTTTCTTCTGGAGTGTGATGATGATATTTTTATTAAAATCGATTGGAATTTCTTCTGTTTCATGACTTTTTGATATCAGTTTGAATAATCTTCCGATTTCTTCTTCTCCTAGGGATTTAAGAAGTTCTGCAGGGATCTCATCAATTCGAACTGCCTTATTTGCTTTCAAGAGCTTAATTCAATTCTGTCCTCAAAACAGGATCTCGTAAACCATCAATGTCGACATCGCTTTCCTTTTCCATTATTGTTCTAGTCGTCCCCATCATAAAGTTTTTCAATGTATTCCTTCCATCGGTTAGCTCTATCGTCTGAGCTAAAAAGAGATTTTCTATAGGCAGCTTTAATGTTTACACCTCTTTTCTTCATTACTCAAAAATTCTGTTTCATCTTCCTATATGCAATGTCTACTTTACCTGTGACCATTTACTTTTCTACTTCTTCACACTTTTATCCTAGCTATTTTTCTTTTGCTTTTTTGCAATTCCTGTTTATTTGATTTCTACATTGCCTGTATTGCTCTCTTCCTGCTTCATCCTGAAAAATTTTGTGCCTTGTCCTCTGATCCTTCAGTTTCAAAATTTCCTTTGTGATCCAAAGTTTTCGGGTGGCTTGTTCCCTAAAGCCTAATGTTTCTCTACCAGCTTTCATTATTTCGGTCTTTAATGCATTCCATTCGTCCTCAGTAGAGCTACTTTCCGAATTACTTCTTAGACCTAAGTCTACCATTTCTGCAAATTTTTCTCTGGTGCTAGATTGTTTCAGTTTATTCACTTCCAGTCTGTTCTGCTTACTTTGCTTCCTTATTCGCTTGAGTTTCAACCTGCACTTCATTACTATCAAATTATGGTCCGAGTCTATGTCTGCTCCTGGGTACGTTTTACAATCTAGAACTTGATTCCTGAATCTCTGTTTGACCATGATATAATCTAGCAGATATCTGTCTGTATCCTTAGGACGTTTCCAGGTGTATATCCTTCTTGAATGGTTCTTAAACAGTGTGTTTGCTACAACTAGCTCATATCTTTCACAAAATTCTAGCAACCTGCTTCCTCAGTCATTTCTTTCTCCTAGACCAAAACTTCCTACAGTATTCCCCTCTTTTCCTTCTCCCACTATTGCATTCTAATCACCCATGATTATTACATTTTCCTCCTCCTTCACATATTGGATTAGTTCTTCAATTTCGGTGTATATTTTCTCTATTTCTTTGTCATCCTCCTGTGACGTTGACATATATACTTGTACTAATGTGGTTGGGACGGGCTTAGTTTCTAACCTCATCAAAATAATCCTGTCACTAAACTGCTCATAATAACTCACACGTTTCCCTACACTCTTATTCATTACAAATCCTACATCAGTGACTCCATTGACAGCTACTAATTATCCTGTTTTTCTCAGACCAGAAATCCTGTGCGTCCTTCCATTTAATCTCACTAATCCCAACAACATCTAACTTAAGTCGTTCCATCTCCCTTTTTTGATTTTTTAACCTACCTGCCCTATTCAGACTTCTAACATTCACACTCCGACTCGTAGAATGTTTCTATCCATTTTGATGACTCCTCCCTGAGTAGTCCTCACCCGGAGATCCGATTGGGGGACTATTTTACCTCCAGAATATTTTACCCAGGAAGAAGCCACCATGATATATGTATTTCGAGAGTATTACATGTCCTCGGGATACCCTTTGGGTTTTTAATGCGGTGGTTTCCCGTTTGCTTCTGCTTCGCCATGGCGTTGATCATTTATGATTCATCCGCCTTTAGGGGCCGTTTCCAACCCCAAGAACAAGAGGGTGCCCTGGACCACTCCCCGCTATTCCACCCTCCTTTCGGAGGCCGTCGGCAAGAGTGGATGACTCCTTATACCGGGAATCTTTCAGTCACCAGAGCCTCGTCCGTGGAAACAGGGTGCACCACGTGAAGGAGAGGTTGACATTTGGTTGGAAAAGGCTAATATTGTCTCTCCCAAACCCTTGCGTCCCCATTACTTCGGTAGCCATACATATCAAATCCTTAATTACTTGAAAATTTCTCTTGCAACAAAATACCCTTTCGCGGTACAGAAATGCATCAGCATAACGTTATAAGAAGTCGTCAAGTTTCGTTGAAATCTCTGTAACAGAAAGGAAATGCGAAACGGTTGTAGGGAACCCGCGCATTCGTTTCTCAGATAGTGAGAACAACGTCCACTGTGCAGCCAGAGACTCGAGTCCTTTAAAGGACTCTTTGTACCGCGCTGCTAAGACGGAGTCTGTCCTCCATTCAGAGCCGACTCGCGTTAGGACCGTCTGCTGAAATATACAGCAACACTATTGTTCAGTGCTCAATAGGGAAATTGCCAGATTTCTGCCAGCTCGAGCGCACTGAAATTTTCAGAGCTGCTGTAGCATATGCAACCACCGAGGGAGGAGTGAGTCTATTGTTCTGAAAGGTCCTGTTTCAAACAAACGAATTTAATACCTTAGGGTTTTTTTCATTTTGTTAAACTTGTATATCATAAATAGGATAGTCTTGGAAATTCGGGATATTCCTGCAATTTACAGGTCTTGCTGAAGGGTAAAACCTTTGGACATCTATCAGTTGACAAAGCTTATTAATTTTATGCTTTCACTTATAAATTTATTAGTTACCTACGGACTTAACGACACCTATAATCCTAATATTTCCAGGAAACTTCATATTCAAGTGTACTAGATAAATTTACTTTTCTGCAATAACTGTTTCGTATTATACCTGACAGAAGGCAATTACAATTCCATGAGTGTTAGTTATTTTTTTAATTTTAATATGGAGATATGTATCAGTATTTTTTAATTTTTAGTTTTAGTTTAGTATATATGTAAAATTAAAATTCGTTAACCTGTTGAAAGCTGTGTGACAAATAAAATAATAAAACACCTTCCTAAAACATTTTTCATTAGGGGAAAATAGATGTGTAAGCTAACTGCTACCGCAGCACGCACTCCATCGCAATTAAATTTAGAAATTTTCCTATTCACTAAAGCACCCCTCTCTCTAAAATATTCCCTTTTTTACTGAAATATCTGGTCTAGTGAAGTCAAAAAGTTAGGAGAAAGAAAATAATTAAAAAATACTACTCTAGAAAAGTGGTTATCAACAATATTTTATATAGAATAAAATTAAATATGAAAAGTTGTGTATTAACTCTAACAGTTCAATACCATGGTTTGTGGATATTCCCGAAATATTAAAGTACAATATTTATGTACATATCTAGTGGTCGTAGCTTTATGCGCTCCAACAATATATCTCGTTGAGGCGTTAATTTCTAAGGCTCCTTGGGATATAGCGATGTACTAGCTTCCGTCTCTGCTGTTTATACTCTGTCCCTACAAAGGAAAACTTCTGGAAAACTGTCGGAGGTTCTGGATACCAGTGGTGCAGGAAAAAAACCAAATATACCATGTTGTTCACTTATGGTTGCCTGGAGAGTGACAGAACTGGTAAAAGGGAGTTCAAAAGGCGCACCTCTTTGTGATATCTGCGAACTGACATTGATTTGTAAGCCGTCGATGTATGAATGATCAGCTCTGACATTTTAAACTCGAAGCTAAATAAATTATTTCATATACCACAGTCCATCCACCAAAAATAACTCTAAAGAAAATCAATTTACGACCCGCTGAGAATCGACGTCACTGCAGGATCACCTGACATTGAAACTTTATATAATGTGTTATGCAACCGATCAGAACAACCTGATTAGTTTGCCAGACATGATCGTTATATTCGCTTTGTAATACCTTTTATAGACCATAAGAACTCTGTTTGCGTTAGTGCAGTGAGCAGACTGACCAACGCCAAATTGCCCGCTAAGGATTATCACATGAAACAGATGCACAGACCAAAGACTATACTGTATGACTGGTGATGCATAATCTCGTTTAGGATATTTCCCAGCCTTCATTATTACATCATCATACTGAAAGATTTAGCGGATTTCACAGACGTCATAATGTTACTGATTGCTTATGCTGCGTCCAGTCTATAATTACTTTTTCCTATGTTTCGACCGAGGCCTACGGTCTTGCTCAGGGGTGAACCCACCTGCTGTCTACTAGAAACTTTGGTGAACTCATTACGTGTTTTCCCAGCTGAGAAAACAGTATACCTCAGTAGAAACGTTGGGAGAAAAGGAGTATAAATTGGTCGCAGCGTATATCTCGCAAAGTAATCAATAACTTCATTCTGAGATTTTCAAACTATCGTCAAGCAATATTTCTGTAAAATGTTGTTTATCGAATTTAGTTTGGAAAAGTTTCTCCGCTAAGGAACTACAACATTCCACTCTTTAGTGTTTTAAGTTGCCATAATTGTCTCCCAGTGAAATCGATATTAAGATGGGAGCGGTATATGCTGCTTCAGAAATTTAGAGTTCTGTAACTTTTTTTATTATGGTTTCACGATTCATCGAAAGCAATGTTCTTAGGAGCCTGGAGAGATTTTGTATTGGGAAGGGAATAAATTCTACCATTTCCTTTTGAAATAATCATCCCCGCATTCTCCTGAAATTACTTTGGAAATTTGGATGTTTAGGACACAGATCGAAACCGCATCCTCTTGAACTCCAGTTTCGAACCTTAACCGCTTCGTACCAGCCTCTGTAGTATAAATGTCACGTGGACAACTGTTTCGCCGTAGCGTTTAACCACTGCGCGAATAATGAGAAACTATGCTAGTCAGGTGTTCATACTCTTCTTGCTCACCTATGCTGGCTAGAGCTGTAAACGTAACGGGAAATGGTGTACCCGTATGTATTCGTTACTGAACCAATCAGTACTCGTTACTATCGAATCGTTACTCGTTACTTTTGACACAATCGAGCACTAGTATGAAGCATCGCTTCCAGTACCGTCACGTACGGGTTGCAGGATCACTTCGTTCGTACTTCGTAAAGTTTAAGTAAATTGTTCATTTAGTAAAATAACTTTAGGCAAAATTTGCAGCGTAAAATAAAATAGAAGTTAAGATATGGCAATTTAGAATAAACACATTTCATAAATGTTTGAAATCAATAAAATCTTCTTAATGTATCCAAATATTCCGATTAGAAATTATGTTCTAAAAATTTTAATGTTAAACAAAACCAAAACTACAAAATAGCTATTTATGTTGCCAAAGGACTTACCTCGTTAAAAATATCAATATTAACAGTAAATAATATTAATAATGTTAAACTAATGTACGCCCAACATGTTTGTACGTAGATATTTTCCTTTGTAACGAAACTAATTCCAATCAAAATTCCCATAAATTCGCGATACACGATGTTCAAATGATGTTCATTCTCTCATTCGGAATCATTTATTCGCTGAGCTAACCGTTCCAGTTCCCGAATGATGCGTCGTATTTGTTCATTTATGGAATCCAACTGACATCCATACGACAGATATGATGGTCTCAGAAAAGTGTGGGAAGTTGCTAAGCTATTCAAAAAGTCTTTCAGTTCTGAACATTTCAATTAAACCAACGCGCGAGGAGGGAGAAATGGCAGTAGAGGCTATAAATGTTTAAATTAATATTATTTTGCTAGTTAAAATATTGTTAACTGTTGATTTCTATTACTTAACATTAAAGTTGGTTTGTTAATTCAATAAATAGATGTTTATTATTTAATTTAATAACGCTTTTAATACTGCGCCGGATCCCGAAGGATTCCGCTGGATTGAAAACACTGCGGGATTGCAATCCTTAAGTACTGTCACTTAGGGATGTAACGGATATCCGCGTCCACGTCCGCAAATGCGGAACTTTAGAGTTAAATCCTACATCCGCTTTCGTATCCGCAATATTTAATGCGGATGTATAGCGAATGTTTTGTTTACATTGCAATTTGTATGATTGTTTTCTGTTTGTACGAGATTCCGCCCATCGTCGTTTAGGTGACAAAGAAGGAGTTGAATTTTTCTCTGACGTTCATGCCATAAAAGTAACAATGAACTGAACGGTGTTATTACCTAAGCGACGAATTTATAAGTTTCAACTTGCATGTACAGTAAAGCGGCCTATTCACGGTCCAACTTGTAGGACACGCGTGTAGAACTACCGTAGGATACGCTCACCAATTCACGCTAATAGAAGGGGTCCAACAAAATATTCCAAGCAATCTTTTGCACTAATACTTTCTCGCGCCACACCATGTGTCATAATCGCACACTCGTAGGATGTTTCCTCCAGTAGCAACCTCCAATAACCATAGCTTGTTGGACAGCAAGGACCCGATTTCGTTGCCTGAGAGTCCAACACGTCCTACATGTAGTCCTGTAACCCCTTTCACGGCCCATCAAGAGTTGTTTATCGAAAATAAGACCATCGTAGGTCCTAGAAATTATACTGTAAATGCGCCACAATAGCGGAGGGAAAGGCGGGTGGCGAGCACGAAACCGAGCGTGGTGGGTGAGCGGTAACCACGCATACGGGAGGACACGGGTTCGAATCCCCGTCCGGGCATCCAGATCTGAGTTTTCCACGATTTACCCAAATCACTTGAGACGAATGCCTCCTGTAAAAAGCCCTTAGAATTCCGTAAAGTTCATATGACAAAGGTTGGTTTTTAGACGTGTGCGTAGTTATGTAAATAATTTAATTTACTTGTGAAATCATCCCACGTTTTTTTTGTTTTTAAAACATGAGGCAAGAAATAAATCAGTATGGCAGTATTATACAGGCTGATTCAAAGTAACGTGGACAAAATGAGATGGTAGATCAGTCATACAATAAGAATAAAAAATCGCATAGGAACAAGGAACAGAGGGTCGCAACTGCGATCCGGAGCCGCTACAGGGCGTCTAAAATAATACTGAC
This sequence comes from Vandiemenella viatica, assembly GCA_031002005.1. Taxonomy (NCBI): domain Eukaryota; kingdom Metazoa; phylum Arthropoda; class Insecta; order Orthoptera; family Morabidae; genus Vandiemenella; species Vandiemenella viatica. Next base: position 108,813,699 of record JARYHS010008075.1, on the reverse strand, counting down.
ACAAAGAGGAGAAACAAAACAATTACATATCATTTTATTGATAATTACTCATTCACATGCGACTAATGCAAGCCAAATGTTGAGCATACAGCAGATGCTCAAAGTTTTTGCCAAATGCATCGAGACAAGCCCAGCATCTCCTTTGCATGGAACGATGCACCTTCTGAAAGATACCAGGTGTATCTCGAACACATCCGGCTGTCGCAACGATTATTCCTACCAAGTCTTCCAGCGTTTTAACAGGTGTCCTTTTAAAAATCCCCACAAGAAAAAATCCAAGGGAGACAGGTCTGGTGATTGTGGCTCCAGCGCCCTCTGTTCCTATGCGATTTTTGATCCTTATTGTATGTCATTTTTTCCACGTTTTTTTTAATCACCCTGTATAGAAATGGACTTTACTTATGAAAAAAGATAAAATGTGGTATAAAATAATATATTTATTTTTATTTTAAATTTATTTTGAAGAAATATTAAAATCTAAATAATAATAAATTTATTTTTACACATTCGCATCCGCGGTTGTCAGACTCTGAACATCCGTATCAGCATCCGCATCCGCCAAGATGACTTCCGTTACAATCCTACTGTCACTGCACTCCAGGCTACTGTTACTAATAAATAAGTAAAAATAGGTTGATTGTTTAGTATCCGGACGTCGTCTTCTTTATAAGAGTAGCATTATTATCTTCATTTCATGCGCCGCGCTGGGTTAGGAGGTACCAAGGGACCAGGCTCAAGTTCCCGCGTACCGGTCGCCCTGACTCCGTTCATCAGGCAATCACCTAGGCGAATGCCGGGACGGTCCCTAATCTCCGCCTCATAAACTACACACTGCTCAATCGAAAGTACACTTACAGTACAGAACACAAAAAGTTACACGTTCCGTAGACAGATGGCAATTGAGTCTGTCTTCGCCGGGTCCAACAAACCCAGTTTGAATTTGGGCACAACACAAGTGGCTCCTCCCCTCCCTCATGATTCACACTAGCCACCTGGGTACAAAAGGTGGCCGGAGGGGGAGGGAGAAACTACCATTATTTCTCACTTTTGTGTCAGGTGACGATTTCATTCCATAATCAAAATCGTAAATAGTTTATGCAGTATTATAATGATTATTTATAATTGTCATCGCTTGTCATCTCGTCTATGGAGAAATTATTACAGACTGGAGTTGTTTCATGTTAAATTAATGAAAAAATCAGTAACTGACTTTATTTACCTTTCAAATTTATGATAACTGAAACGTGAAAAAGCGTACCGTGTCTGGATGTTGCATTGGAACATCTAATACTTTATATACCAAGGCCTCTAATGACTACCGTAAATCTAAAATTAAATGTTGACTAGTTTTCATTGTTCTGGAATAGTTACCTGAATGCGAAAATACAAAACAAAAATTATTTTTATGATTGCAATTTAACAACTAGTGAACTCACAGTTGGGGTAGGAAAGCGGGCAAGAGGCAGGAAGGTTCGACGGTGGAACTCAGTTGGAAGCATTAAGAAAAGTCTCATGAAATGGTTTGTTTAGAGCTTTGCTATGTGTGATGGAGGGACTTGGACTCGGAGAAAAGAGTAAAAAAAAGGAGATAGCAGCTTCTTGAGATGTGGTTGTGGAGGAGATGAAATGGATGGATAGAACAAAAAATTAATAATTTGCCATGAGAAGTGCTCAGAGGAGAAATGCTCGAAGATTATCGGAAACACAAAGAAAAATTTCTTAGATAATTTCATAAAACATCATTATTTTAGGTGTTTCGGAAACTACTGTAAACTCAAAAAGTAAGCTGGGACTTAGGAGATTCCTAATTGTGAGTGTTAATTGAGTCCAGCAGCAAACAGGGAGAAGTGGAGAAGATACATAGCCAAAGCATGTGAATACGTGCCTTGGGGCAGAAGACTTACCATGCCGTCAGCCGCTTTTTGTTATTTCGAGAAACGAGTGTAAACCGAATGCTGGATAGATCAACCGTAAGTCGAATCCTGACGTCATTGCTGATTCACCAGACCCGACGTTTAATTATTCTTGTTACAGTCAAGGCAATGAAGTTCTCTAGAATTGCTGAAGAAATAAGAGTCATTTTGCCATATTTTGATGGTTGGTAGGTATGAAACGGAGCTAGGCCACAACTGGTTTTCAACTAATTTGTGACAATAGGTAATGCATTGTGTTTGAGTCTTGTCTGTTGCTCGATAATCTAATGTCGGTTGCTTGATTATCGAAGATCGTTGTTTGCGTCATCCTTGGCTAATCCGCTATGCCCTTCCCCACGTTAACGCTTCAATTGGGTCGAGTGTGTGCGTGTGACCAGCACAAACATAGCGCAAAACCTCCCATTAACGCTAATTCACGCGAGAGCGCTGTTATGAGCTGAGCAGCGACGAGCAGGCGGTTTGCGGAGTCTGGCTGTTCAAACCGTGGCTAATGTCGGAGACATCACCACATTGTCAAACAGTTCCGCTAGGGCATAATTCTCAGCAAGCTGCAAGAACGTAAATTTGTTACTTTCAAATATGTAGACACATTTTATTGCTCATTACTTAAGTTGCTTGTTATTTCAATTCAGTTGCTTTTAAAAAAAAATGTAATTTAGTTATCAATATATCAAAAAAATCCTTTTTCCCAGTGATGTTAGTTATTTCAGCCCAACGCGCTTTCTAGCCCAAATCCTTGACACCGTGGCGCTTAATAAGGAGTTCTGTTAGGAATGCAGCTCTCAGAAATTTTCTTCATTCTGAACTTCACCAGCACGATAGGCGAGGTGATGAATGCACTATTCTTAGTGACCAGATTGTGTACGAAGGTCCTGTGCTAAATCCCAAATTCCTCCACACTGCTGACAAAGTGACGACAATACGACACTGCGTTACTTATTCGTTGTGGGCTGGGGACGTATAATTGGGGTCTTCAATTGTTTCTATATAAAGCGTGCATCTGAATGAGTCGGTACTGGTTTTATCCTTCTCCCTACACTCATAGTCATGATACTTATCAACACTCATCATAGTTATCTAACGCATGCAAAATCGCTTGAACAAATGGACAAAAGCAACTGGCTGTTCTGATTTTACTAAACAATAGTTAAGTACAACTTTAATGGGATAATCCAACCAACTTTCGGGTTTTCGATTAATCATTCATAAAAATAAATCGGCTTATCTACTGCGAATTAAGACGAAACTAAATATTTCCTTTATTTGAATTTTGTTTGTTTCCCGCACTCCACTAAAACAGTATTTCCACTGTATTGAACAGTCAAATGAAAATACCGCAGGAATCGACAGTCTGTGAGAGACATACTTATCAAGTGGTGTATTTGAGTGAATTATCTGACCAAACAATTTAAAACTGAACAGTGGTAAAAGTATTCATCCAAACTAAGTTTTGGATACTAAATTATTTCTGACATAATTTTTTTACTCAAGTTTTTCAAATGACCACTGTTGAATTAGTTTGTAGTATAACATCTGATTTAAATTTTAAAAATTAATTCAAATTTTATTCAAGTGGCTCCACAGGCTTGCAGTACAGAGTTTTTTTCTTATTCCGATGTAACAACTACTATGGTCAACAACGACCTATGGGACTAAATCAGATAACTGTCCATATGGTTCCTAAGTCATCAGACGGACAAATCGCCGTCAGCAGTGGGCTGTGTAGTATGCGCTCCATACGGAATTAACCCGGTATTATTTATTTAATAATAATTAAAAATTTAACCCGGGACTTTGGTTCACAATCCCGTGATTAGGAATTGTGCACCACCACTTGTCCTATCCCGCTGAACAAGAAAAATTGTTTCCGCCATCAGGGCTCGAATCAGCTAGCCCTGTGTGTGGCATCGAAAACCACCATGGTGCCAAAACTACCGGAGCTAACGGAGCGGATAAGTGATCTTTAAGGGTCAAATTCTTAAAAAATACAACGACTATGTCGTCCACAGTGACAAAAACAATTTCCCTTATAGGGAAACCCAGTGGCGATGTCTAAGGAACATATATTCTAATACTGTTATTGTAAAATTTCATCTCTTAAAAATTAAAGAGAAACTATACTAGGAACTTATATGAAATCACGAAACTAACTTTTACAGATAAAAAGTAATCTCGTTTATTTTTCCGGAAGCTGTTGAATTCGAATAGTAACTTGCGTCACGCTTTTGACCTTCCGATGAGCTTCTCTCCCCGCTGTTGGACCTGTTTGAATGCTCCGGCTATCTGGAGGACATGCAGCGGTGAACAAGTTAATTACGAGATTCTCCCTCCCCATATATCATCAAGTTGGTAACATGTAGTCAAAACATCGCTACAAACACAACAACTAGGTGAAAAGCTTTTGAATAAACAAATGAATGTGGAACTACTATTAGAACCGTAATGATATCAGTTTTGCGTAATCAAGACGTGCACATAGTTACGTCATATTAGGATTCTGGCGAGTATTATGTAAAGTGGGTTGTTGGCGTTATCAGTCGAAGCCAAAATATTTTTGATGGTAAATATATCAAAAATTCTTCCTACTTAGTAATGTTGAACGTTTTATTTCGACAGACCGTAGATTAATTAAATGCATCACTCGACATAACTTCTGCTACAAAGACGTTGTATTCTAACAGAATTCTGGAGCATGTCATATGCTCGAATATGATGAAGTTTCTAGCTGAGAACGAGTTACTTACACCGTGTCAACACGGATTTCGGAAGAAGAGATCGTGTGAAACTCAATTGGCCCTATTTTCCCATGACGTAATGAAAGTTATCGATGCAGGTTCGCAAGTTGATGCAATATTCTTGGATTTTCAGAAAACTTTTGATTCTGTACCACACAACTGACTTTTAGCGAAGATTCGAGCATACGGTATATCGGATCAGATTTGCGAATGGATACGTGATTTTCTAACTGGTCGATCACAGTATGTTGTTGTTGATGGGGAAGCCTCTTCTAAGCCAGATGTTACTTTCGGCGTTCCTCAAGGAAGTGTAATAGGACCACTTCTTTTATTAATTTTTATAAACGATCTAGGTGACAACGTTAAATGCTGGTTGCGATTGTTTGCAGACGATGCAGTTATCTATATGAAAATAAGATGCTCTGGCGGTTGCTTAGAAATTCAGCGCGATTTGGATGCTATTTCCGAAAGGTGCCGTAAATGGCAGCTTACACTTAATTGCAAAAAGTGCAAGGCAATGCGAATAAGTAACAAAAAGAATCAGTTTGCTCACGAGTACAAAGTAAACAAATTCATTTGTTGAACGGTTGATTCCCTGAAGTATCTGGGGGTAATAGTACAAAGCAACATGGAATGGGACTTGCACATAACTTCCGTCGTAGGCAAAGATAACTCTTAAATTACAATTCATTGGTCGTATTTTGAGGAATTGTGATGCTCATACGAAGCAAATAGCATATAAAACACTAGTGCGTCCGCGTCTGGATTACTGTTGTGGAGTTTGGGATCCATATCTCAAGAGCCTGATTGACTCAGTGGAGAGGGTACAGAGGAGAGCCGCTCGATTCGTGACTGGTTGTTACAGCACTTATGAAAGCGTCACAGAATTGATACATAGATTCGGCTGGGATAGTTTGAAAGACAGACGACGTCATTTACGTTTAAATTTATTGGAGAATATGCGAAATTCTACGACCTACGAGTGCAGTGAGATACTTCTCCCAGTAACCTATTTGGGTCGCAATGACCGGAGGGATAAGACTCGAGAAATAAGATGCCGTACTGATGCTTTTATCTATTCTTTCTTTCCTCGTGCTATTCGGGATTGGAATGCGCAGAATAAAGATTCGTGCTCAGCATCCTCTGCTACCCACAATGTTTGTGAATTGCAGAGTATGGATGTAGATGTAGATTATTTAAAATTAAACGAGTTTTAGATTTTTGTTGCAAGTGGCAATGAAACAGTTGTTTTCATACTGCTCTATCCACCATGGTTCCGAACAGACCTGAGCTACTAGGGGACACCCATAAATTACGTCACACGTTAAGGGGGAGGGAGGGGGTCAACAAAGTGTAACAAGGGAGTGGGGGAGACGAGTCAGAAGCTTCATGACTTCACATGTATAATTTGTATCGCTTCTCGGCACGTACACCTTAGGACCAATACCGCCTTTGAGGTTTTGACAAAATATGACTTCAGCACACTTATTTAAACGATCGTGTGGCATCCGATGCCTATATCTTTCATCATTCAAAGTCACTAACCGAAACGAACAATCACATAAGAGGCAACAAGAGGGTTTGCGCATCACATAGATTCGTTCGCAAAAAAATTGCAGCTACACGGGACAGAGACGTTCCTTGTTTAATAAACTATGAAAATGCTACATGGTTGGATGAAGAAGATATTGACACATCAAATGTTCTTAACATTATCCAAATCGAGAACTAATTGTCTGCTATGCCAGTCATAAATAATAGAAAAGATTAGGTTCAAAGTCCATGGACACAAGATGATTAAATTTTATATCATTCATTTGATTTGTTAGATTTTTTAAAATTTTCTTAATCGTTTGATTTATTGTTGATTTTATAAAAAAAATATTTTAAATAGAAGTATATAAATACTAGTTGGAAGTGGTGTTTTAATTTAAAAATTTCTAAATTTAGAATTTCAAAAAATGTGACGACATACCAGAGAAGGGGCCACACAAATTTCACAACCTATGACAGGAAGAGAGGAAGGCTTCCAAAAATCATGAAATTCGTGATACGTAATTCATGGAAGGCTCCTAACAGAGCTTCCCTGCTAATTTCAATCACGAATGATGTGCTTTTTATAGTCATTTAAATCTTGAGAACTCTTAAGGTTGTGAAGCTTTAAACATGACGCCTGCTCCAAAAAGAATTGGCCATACTATTCTAATAGGCGCAACTGACTGCGAAACGTTAACTTGTGTCTTGTATCATAAGTGTATTAAATGTGTGTGTTATGAGGCGGAATTGGGAACCTTCCCAGCATTCGCTTAGATAACTGCAGAAAACTACTTGCATGGAGGGGAGGGGGGAGTTGGTTTGGTACCTACTCATTCCACAATGGTGACGCTTTAACGCAAACAGCAACACAGACGGGTTATACACCATTAATTTTGTCAAAAGAAATTGGTACTTTTTTTTAATGATCTTACGCTTCGTCGACGTCATTAGACGCGGGAGAAGACTGGGCGCAAGGAACCATCCCTGCATTTACGAAAGTGATTTCGGGAAATCTTGAAATAAATATCGAAAGTTGGCTGGCTGCACATAGACTCGAACTCGATTTCATTCCATTGCGAGGCCAGAGTGTTACCGCTTACTCGGTAAGCTGAAGTTCACGTGACACCTTTTGAAATTAATCAGAAAATCCTCTCAAGACAAGTTTTCAAGTCACTGGAAAGTGAACATGAAATCAGACCTAAGTCAGCCTGTGTCAATGTCTTCACAAATAAGTGCTGTGTGCAAAACTGGTTCTGTAGTCCAGTGATCTTGTGGCTGTATATGGAAAGCTGAGACTGTTCGGGTAGACGGCTGTAGAACGGAAAAAGAAGGGACAGCTGGAGTCGCAGACAAGAGAAACAAGCAGCGGCGGGAATCCTCGTCCCCATTGTCCCGCGCAGGGAAAACAACCCGGCTGACTTCTTGCGTGGTCCATGCTGTGAAACATCGGTCATCGGTCATTAGTCAAAACGCCAAACCAAGCGGGCGATCTGAACAATCATAATATTATCTGGAACTTTTCATTAGCTTCCATGAAAAGAGAAAACTAAACATTCAGTCACAAATATGATCAAGGTTGGTGAAGGTTGAAAAAATGAAGGTTTGAGTGATAAGGGTGAAAAGAGATATGGTAAATTTTAATCGTGTTCCCATTTCTCTTCATTTTCACTTAGTTAAACTTTCAGCTCCCTGTCGTCTTAAAAAAATAACTGTACACTGTCACGTGACCCCACCACTTTCGTTATTTTTTTTCTGTATGTTAGTGGAATTTCAGAAGTTTACATTTCACTTCCGATGATCACGGACAGACAATATCAAACAAAAAATTAAAATTATCATACATAGAGGCAATAATAATGTGATTTTGAGTAGACACTTTAAAGAAAAATTCCAAAATACAAATAGAAAAGAGACTGCTAGTGTATGAGAACTTCTTATTCTAGTTATTCAGCTATGACTGACTTTGATGATATAAGACTAACAATAAAGACTACATAAAAAGGCCCAGAGATCATTAGACATTTGATTCCTAAAAGACGAAACGTGAAATACAAAATATATACAGTTGTTGCTTATTGATAAAGGTGTGTCACCGACAGAAAAACTAAATTATCACTACCGCTGATTTTGTATTTAATTTTTTAAATATTTTAGTCATCATGGTAGTCAAGATTAGCGTAAAGACGAACAGCAACTCTATGGTGTCCGTAGAGGGGTAAATATTTCTTCGGATGGCCAAACCCTCTACGAACTACACTTTACATTGGTGCTAAATGTTTGTTAAGATGCGTATGTTTAATGTAGCCGCCTGTAAATTGTTGTCATTTACGTGAGATCCGGAAACTGACTAAATCTTCCCAGTGTAGAATGTTTAACTACCGATAGGCAGTATGGACTCATCTTCTGATGACATTGTTACCGAGCAATGCGGATTTGTTGATATTTATCACCTTCTATCACCATACAATGTCAAAAATAGAGACTTGGACAGGAGAGAAATAATTTAGATGTACAATATATCTTAATAATCACTGAAGTAGAAAATGTAAATGATCACAAACATTAAAAAATATATATAAATACTTACAACAGAAGTTGTTAAACTGAGAGGAATATTGTCAGAACCTTTTTGTGAAAGCTGTAGATTGTGTCCAAAATTAGTTCAGCCCACTCCGAACTTAACACAGACTGTATGTTTGGACAAGTATACCACCCGGTTTGATGTTGTAGGCTGCATACAAGAAAGCCCAGGTTACTTTGAAAGTTGATGGTCTGTACCTCTCTTGAAATGAGTGAATGTAGTGTCGCTAAGCCCCTGGCTGGTTGGTTATGGCCGCCTGGAACCGGTTGACGCAGCCTTATCCCGGGGTAACCAGAGACGGCCCACGAGGTCAATGTCGACACGGCGCTCGAATACATACACTGGTATTTTATTATTATTACTTAAATGCTATGTTCCATTCCTCGTATTTCTATACGTAGTGATATGTGTGGTTGCAACTAAGGACTCAGTGGGAAGCATGTGGGAGCATGGTTATAAAGTGCAAACCTTGTTCAAACATTTTATTACAAGAAACATGGTCAACGATTAAATTTATACAGAATATCACAAATAATATAATACAATACAATACATAAGAAAGCTTCGATCTTGCCGATTATGATCTTAAATCCTGTACCAATACAAATATATGTTAATGCGATGACAAGCTTGCTAAGCCATGAGAATATCCCTAATCACAATATCTCCACTTGTATTAAACATCCAAACAGAAAATCCTTACGTGCTTGGAAACGTAATATAACAGGGCAGGCTCTTATCAATTTACCATCATATAACAAATTTACAGCTAGTCCAAAACACAAATTTGTACACAGGAGGCAAAATACAGCAATTATTTTAAACCAACAGGAATCAGTTTACCTTAGCGTCCTTCAGTTTAACCTTAAGAATCAAGTTCTTACCAAAAGGTTCTGACACACTACAGTGTGTACACGCTGGCTCATAAGTCGTTACCACCCACACACACTGATAAGGTGGCGGGAACGATTAGCACCACATATCGGGGAATTTTGTCCATTCCCGTAACAAAATTATTAAGCACAATCAACAAGAATGCAGTAAGCGCGCACTTTGTAGTTGGAATCATCAGGTATTCTACCTCAAATACCCGACAGGGCTAGAAAATGGCAACTTATCACCTCGAAGCCACCGCCAGCCCCGCCCGCTTCCGTGCTCCCAATCGGCGGAAAACCGCTTACAAACAAAGAGCGCAGCGGAGGAAATCCCTCGATTAATGCGAGCGAGGAACGGTCTCGGTCGGGTCACAAATCCACATCATGCGGTACTTCCAGGCCGCCTGGTAAAATTACAAGTCCTCGCTTATACCAGCAGACCTCTAACGTCGCAGTCAATCAGGGAAAATATTAGGCCTAACGAACCAATCCGCTGCTGCCAACCGACTGACTTCCCGGTTTCGTGTCCCCGAAAATCAACTCCATCAGCTGGTAGAGGGCACCACCAGAACCACAGCGCGCTCTCACGGGCGAAACTAGCACGCGGGCTCTGCAGGAACCAGCATCAGAAGACAATCGAGGGGGGGAAAATAAACAATGCGAGCCGAGCACGGCTCACGTAGGTAAGGACTCGTGCTTTTATCTCATTTCACTGACTTGAAATTACTGACACTGCGTAGTCATCATCGTCAAAAGTAGTCACAGCACAAGTCTGGCCTGCATGAATGATGCGAACTATCCAGACATTTAAGCATCTCTGATTTTCTATGCAGCATCTTTCGTTTGACCATTATTTTCCTCTCCAACCTAGCGGCATGTTGCATTTTACCTCCATATTTTCAGTCGGTGTTCTTGCCATCGACTGCTTTTCGAGGGTACATTTAGTCACCATAGTATCCTGTCCCTTCTATACAGTTCTGAAAATTCTAATCATTTGTGTATAGTTATGTCCTCAATGTGTGGAATAAATTTCATTGTAATCGCATGTATCCTTTGCGTTGTAATTTTCAGTAAAGTACTATTTCATTCAATCCATTTCTCGTATTTCTGTACCCGGTGTCTACATTAATACAGTATGGTAAAACTGCAACAATAAATATCATTTTTTAAGCATCTATAACACGCAGAAGACTGTTTGGAATAATTTCTGCAAAGCTAAATTTTCATGTCCACATTGAAGTGATAGTGTAAAGTATACGCGGTGCACATATTTTGCTTTGTGCGTGGAGTAGAGAGAGATGGATAACAGCGGGCGGCACGGAGGCCGCTGCTCCGCTGCTCCTGTGTGCTTCTGCCACCCGCCGAACTGATTTACAGCTTGATTTACTGCGCCTCGTCCCCGCGCCGACCTCTGTTGTTAACACACATTTTGCGCACGAACAGTAAAGCAAAGCCGCCGACCGGCCACTCCACATACAAAACACACACTACATGCTCTGCTGGTACCGACCCCACGAGAATTAACAAATGTCTGGCTATGTTAATGTAATTCTGCATTAACATTTAAGTTCAATGTTTTTGTAGTATCATTCCATTTTTTTAATTACGACGGAATGTATAAGAGGCCTTCTACAAATCACATCACACTGTCACGTTGACAGGGAGTGGGTCCCCAACGAGTTTCATGGCGTGACATGGAGGAAGGGTGTGTAAAATGCTTCGTGACGTCACGTTGGAAATGTAGTTTGCATCAGGTTCTAAATTTAAAACTGCAAGATGTGTTATGTCACAACGGGGGCGGGATTCTACAAACTTTAGCATAATGTTGCAAGTAAAAAAGCGGGGAGAGAATTGATTTTAAAAATATTAAATTTCTGTGACGTAACGGATAAACCCTAAGTAACAACCCTTCAACATGTTCCATGCACTTTTAATTGGTTAGAACCAGCAAAGAACACACATCATGGTTAATCCCTTAAAAACGCTTGAAATACTTTTTTACTGTGTATATAGCTCACAAGTTTCGTGAGTATTATAAAAGCGAAATAGTTGTGTTAATTTCTTAACTTAATCCAGTTTAAATACTTTGTATATATCGTATGCATTAAGATTTACAAATAAGAACAAAATTAACTTTAAGATAGCAGAAGTAACTTACATTAATATTGCAAAAGTCCATTAACTTTCAAACTTATTATGTGCCTTAGTCGAGATTAATTCTGATCACAGATGTTAATTACTAATGAGGTCATACGTGTGCAGAAAAGCACATACTCCACAAGACAAAAATTGTTTTGGCATCCGTGAAGAGAACCAGGCTTACGCTCAAATTATGATCATCAGTGTGACGTATGATTGCCATGCCATATTGCTATACTCTCATTGTAATGTGGGCAAGCTACAACTAAAAAACATATTGGTCCGTGTTGTAAAAAGCGTACCTCCTTGATAGAGTGACAGTGAATTAATACATGTTAACACACTTTGCATTTCATCTGCGCTGGTGCATATTCTATGATGACTACATTAAGAGAAGCCTGAGAGTGCTTTGACCGCTAAATAAAGCGGTCGGGCTGATGCATGCTGATCGATAACTCGTCTATTAGCGTCCGTTTTACGTAGTGACAGTGTGCCTCCTACACACATACGACAGCACATCAAGTAATAAAGCCTGGCATATCAGCTCTAGCGATCGATTCTTGCACTCGGAAGGACGTGGGTTGGTTTCCGGATCCGGCCGGCCAAATTTCAGTCATCCACAAATCACTGCAGGAACCGAAAAGTTTCTTTTATTAAAGTCGATGCCACATACTTTTCTCAATGGTCTCACAGCTCAAAAGACGCGGTTATTTAAATGTCATAAAAACCTAATGAAATATGAGGTACCGTCCGACTATACCGTTTCTGTTTTTGTATTATACCTTCTCTAGAAGAGGCGATGCCCAACTTCCCGGCCATTCCTTTATAACAATAATTTCAGTCGGTTGTTATCAAAACAACAGGTCGCTTACAGTTGCTTGGATTTCAGAAAGTAAACATTGTAATCCTCTTATCTCAGGAGAAGTCGTCGTCGCTATATCCCAGACTGAAATTGGCAAACACTGTTGGGAGACGTGGCTGCATCTGTTGATAAACATGGAATTACCCTTTAATGTTATTTTTCAATGCAACTTGCTTTTCTTTCCTCAAATCTGTACCTGCACTATTCTGTCGTACTTCTCTAGTAATTTCGGCCGTTAGGATATTGTCTATAACTCTTAAATCATGTTATAGCTATGATGATGTCGATGATAATAAGTTAATCATAATATTTAGACAAAAGACGTCGTCCTAGGGAACTAATGAGACTCAATAGGACACTGTTAGCTTAATATAGAACAGGTAGCACTTATTATTCTTATATATATTCCACCTGTATTTGTCTTTTTAGATCCATAACTTTGTAACGATAAAAGAAGCATTTGCGCTTGCTTATTTGCATTAAGAAAACATTTATTAATTTTTATTATATGTACAGTACATAATACGTCGATAATAAACTAAAATAACTTAAATTGTTTTCACAAAATGCGCTTTAATCTAACAAATTTTTTACATGGAACGCATAAACAAGTCACTACTCGACATGTCATCGGTATATGTGGAGCTCGTGACTTATTGAGCGGGTAGCGGTTAATTCAGCGCGGACCTGTTTAGGGATTAGGTTAAAAATAAATGCACAAACTGATATGAAAATGACGACCATATTGCTGTTTCTTATACTTGAGGGTCCGTCAATTTAGAGCCAGAATGGTGCATAAGCTACAGCACGTCCGCTGAGAGTTACAAATGTACCTCAATCATGGTTCGTATTGAGAAAACGAAATGATTTGAGAAAAGCACTGAAAGCTTAGCTACGGTAACCACATATCATTTCAGATCATACCAGTGTAATTACAATCATTCCGCGTTACACCTCACACGTTCTTAAGGTCATGTTTGGACCCAGCGGAAGGAGTGTTGTGGTATTGCTTTCAGAACTGCGGCGCTCGGCGAGGAAGTGGCTACGCTCCAGTCGCTTTATCTCTCCGAAGAAATTTCTCCAAAATACTCATTGTTCAGCAGATTGAGTGGGCTGGAGGGCCGTTTCGTACGCTCGTCTTCAAAGAAAATGCCTTGGGAGTTATAACGCACTGAACACTGCTCTCGAAACCGTAATGAGATGCTCAACTCCGTGATCTAAGCAACCCGCTGCCGAAAGATTTCTTAACGAATAGAAGTTGCCTGGTGTTCATTTATTGCAATTTCTTTTTAAGAAAAAGGGTAAGTCAATTGGTTTTTTGTGTGGCTCCCAGCTCTCAACATGAGGCGTAGAACTTCCGATGCGGGCAATGCAACAGGCTCGTGGATACTGCTAAGCATTTGGGGTTTACTGGCACGTAAATTCCTCTTGATAGCCTAGCGATCATTTGAAGTGGAGGTTCTTGGTGTTTGTCGGAAGACATTCTTCCACAGAAAACACTACCCAGGGCACTGGAAAACGGAGATAATCAGTCAATTTTGGGAATTTTGATTCGCCCCCTGTTTTCATACTGTGTAACCTTTGTATTTATTTGCTTTTGGCTAGTTGTTGATAAGTTTCTTACTGAGGGGAAAGTAAGGGAACATTCCTAGAGTCAGCTACCTAAACAAGGAACATTGTAGTCAGAATTGTAGCTGGCTAGCGGGAGGGGTTTTCGATAGTTTGAAGCTCGAGGCACTACGCTGTTTGGTTCAACTTCCACGCCCTCTTCCGGAACGACAATTTTTATTTATTCTTCAACGGAAGTGAAATACCTCATCAAAAAATCCAAACACTTCTGAAAATGATAGTGAATTACTTAATAACCCTTTACAAGTATTGGAAGTCTAGCTCGTAGTTCGACACGCTGAGGCTCGGCAAGTGTCCGGCTCTGGATCAGAATCGTTGAGGCTCAACACTGTGCTGATATCAGTTTATTGATCTGTATGTCTAGTGAACAGTTTATGTCCCCAGCGGACGAGATTGCATAACTTCAGTTGGTCACTTTAACGAAACAGATCGGCTGCTTTGCTCGTCACTACACATTGACCCCAACATCCACAGGGTGTTAATAAAAAAGTAAAATAATTTAGGAGGTGATAGTATGCAACAAAATAAGACAAAAAATGTTTAATAAACATTGGGTCGCAACCGCATACCTTCTGAGTTATTAACAGGTCCTCAATGTTACGCCCGCCCACTGCAATGCATGTCCCAGCCCTTCGACACTCTTGGAAACTGTCTCGGTTGGTCTTGTACGTCTTCAGTGCATGTCATCACCTACAGGACCTGTTATTAAATCTGAAAGTATATGTTTGCGACCCAATGTTTGTCAGACATTTTTAGTCTTTTTTGATGCATACTATCAACTCCTAAAACATTTTTCAATTTTTAACACCTTGTTTAAAGAAATATCATCTTTCATTTTAGGACCATTAACTATCTTTGTACATGGTTGAAATATTGCAAATATTTTATAAATAAATTGAAATGGTGAATAATTTTTAATGTTTCAGTAGTGTTTTTCTTTTCCTGTAAAGTTTATTAAGGCCGGTAGATTATTATTGGCCAAGATTCAGGGTCCCTCTTCATTCCTTCCTTGCTAGAATGGAGGTTGTGTGGTCAGTATCACGCTGCAGGTCGATATATTTACGAGGAGACGCGGCGTCATCTTTACCTACTTACAGGAGCCTTAGGGTGCCTGGTATACTCTTCTGGACACTAAGCGTTGAGTAAGGATGTCGACATTATCGGCAGTCTACTTGCAGTCGTTCAGGTTGTGTATTGCCTAAGCTACGCGGCCTAGCCTTGAATACCGTTACTAGACTTTTTTTTATCAGATCCAAACAAAAAAAATAATAAACTACTTGCAACGGTCACGTAGTCACTTTTGCCACACGTTTCACGTTTGCTTTTATATTTGTTAGCTTCAGCAAACATCCTTCAATGCTTTCCATGGCCGATAATATTGAGACGGTAACAGCTGTTACGGGTTGCTAGCACCTTGAAGTAAACGCTTGTCTCCTGGCAGCCTACAATTAAGAGGAAAACACTTTGGCCGGTGCCGCAAAGTCCGGTTTTGAAGGCGAACGTGAGCCGCGTCCAGCAGATCAGCGGTCAAGGCCTGTGACCACAAACTCGACCTTAACACACTCCACTGGTCAACACGACACTCAAGCGAAACCTTCAAATTAGGCCGCAAGCAACACTGAGGACGAAACCATTTGGCTAAGAAAGATATTAGAAATCACTTCCATATTTCGTAATCCATATGGCGAGGTGAAGCTGCATCACAATCACAACCCCGCTAGGCTGCAGGGCAGCGGTTCCCAGTTAGAGGTACCCGTGCCCTCTGCGGTACGTGAGCTTGCTTCAAGAGGTACAAGCGACAATCTCTTGGATAAATTAATGACTACGATAACTGAAATAAAAACAAATACGCAAACATTACTAAGTCGAAAATATTTTTTAAGGCAAACTGCGTTTGTGTGTATTATATTAGTGTTAGGCTGTGATTGTGCGAAGCATTCGACTACAGTGAACGCATTTATTTATTTATTATCTCGTCTATAAGAGGTACGCAGGGTAGAGCTCCTTCTAGAAGTAGTACTCCGGAAAAATTAATTGGATACCACTGCTGTAGGAGATTTCTACGCATTTAACAAATGAAAATAGCTGTGCTGGAATTATTACAGTCACTGTCAAATATTTACAAGCGTTTAAAACTCTTAATAAGCTATTATTTCTATCTTTTTCTTTTAAATCGATAAAAGATCCATTAATATATCGCATACAAACAATTAAACGTGCGAAACATTAAAGTTCGCAACAAAGCTCAACTCGTTCTTTACTAAACGTTGAAGGGCCAGAGTTCCAAACACTAAGATTGTCATTACGAACAGTATAGCAAGAAGTCAATGAGATCAAACATTTAACAATAATACAGATTTATCTTCATTCTGTTTGCGTGAATGTATTCGAAAATTTTGTCATACAGCAACAGAAAAATTTCTAATCAAGAGACAGGAACATAAACAGCATTAAAAAGTAAAAGATCTGAATATGGCTGTCTCATTTTAAACAGTTGATTACCTTATCAACGAAAAAATTTGGTGAATTAAACACTGAGTGGTAGTATTAATATTTTGCTTACTGGATTAGGCTTAACACATTTGCCAGTATTTGCTTACAGTACAGGCATTGCAATCACTTTCTTCGATTATATCTCTAGGAAAGAAGTTATTACATGAGAATTGACTTTTACTGCTATTCAATTCCGAAACAGGAAAAAGTACCATTTTCTCGCACTTAACTGACTGTATTTAAACTGTGTTCCAGTAGCATCTCTCAGATCCTCACTCAGTTGTGTTTCAGTGATTCAGCTAAATGGTTAAGCTTTTCACAACTCATTGTTTTCATCTGTTCGTACGAAATATTTAGCTATGTAGACTTAAAAACTGATAAAGTGAAAAATTCCGGAAATATTTTATCGCACAGCCGGCATTCTGGTCACCATGATTACGCTTTACGGCAGTCTTTGGAAATCATTTGTGCTTCTTACAAACTAAAAAATTATCAAACCGCTGACAACCATTCACTTCCTTCTATATTCGTCCTTAGCGGTCTATGTGGTATTGACAGAAGGTACAGCCTCGGTGGAAAAATAAAAGTAGAGCACATTTCACCTTCGCACAAGCGGAAGTACGAAATGTCACGCTAAAGTTTCACTTAAATACATATATGAATCTGTAAGCCCCGGTTTCCCAGAAACTTCTTTGGTAAAAAACCTGCTGGTATCGTTGAGGTTTTCAGTCTGAATGCATAGGATCTAACGTGGATGTCGGACGGAGCAATAACTTATAACCTGTTCCTAACTTCTTGAACAGATTGACACCAAAGATCACAATATATCAGAGATAAACGATTCACTCTTCCGATTCTGTTAATATTGTTGTTGACTGCGTAGGTTTAGTTATTTATTTCTTCAGTTTTCTGAAATTTAGTACGATAAAATACAATAACAATGTAAATCAAATCTTCCAGAGAGCTGTAGAAACTACCGACATGAAAACAGCTAACACCGACGGAATTTCTTACACGATATATAGAATTTCTTACCTGCTCGTAGGAACGGCTGCGATCAGTAGTAATTTCTAATTACACCCTTAACGTGACACTCGTAAAGGAAACTTAAATTGTTAAAAACTAATTGGTCATGTTTTACGCTTAAATACAGAAACAACGTCAGCGGAACAGGTTAGCGGACAGATAGGGACCTACACTTCACAAAATAGTGGCTTCTTATTTTCGTGTGCGAAATTTGAGGCAAATAATTTGGATCCAGACTGAATTTCAACATATCCACAACATCCGCTAATATTACTGCTTGAAACACAAACATTTACAGTGCATTACACCTCTGACAACTCAGACGAAGCTTCCGGGTATTTAGTGAAGCAAAACACTAGACATTGCCTTCCAATTTCAACACAGGTGACTTAGTGTAAATCAATCATGAGGTCGGAGGATACGTGCCCTGCCATATCCTTATAATCTGATTTGTGAGATCCGCAGCAATTAACCAACGTAAGGAATGTTTATACTGCCATCTGTCTGCGAAACGCGTAACTTATGTTCTGTATGACGAGAGTATTTTTGGTTCTTGTTTGTTGTTTATGATACATGTATAGAATGAGACAGAAATTGGGAACCGTCCTCGTATTCGCCGGGGAACCGCCTAAAAGCCACAGGCAGGACGACCTGGACGCGTGGAACAGGACTCGAACCCATCCCATGTTTACCTCCCCAGTCCACTGTGGTGATCGCTCAACGCTCGCAGCCATGCCGGCGGGGTTTTTGATTTAAAAAAAAATATACCGATATGTTGTTTAATGATAATAGTGTCATTGGTAACAAAATCATTTAAGGATGATATTTTAATTTATTAAAATATGATGCGAAGCTGTTCACCCGGATACGAGGCCAGAGCTTTATCGCTCAACCAGCACGGTGTGAATGGTTAGGCTGAAGACTTGGGGCGGGAGCCAAAGAATTACTCTGAGTGTGTTTCTTTTTGTTCTGCTTGTCGCATT
Organism: Vandiemenella viatica; assembly: GCA_031002005.1. Lineage (NCBI taxonomy): Eukaryota > Metazoa > Arthropoda > Insecta > Orthoptera > Morabidae > Vandiemenella > Vandiemenella viatica. The sequence continues at coordinate 108,794,906 of JARYHS010008075.1, read as the reverse complement.
TCCCCTTTACTGAACACCTGAAATAGTTGTTCGTGACATGAATATGGTCCTACCGTAGAAAGATTTTGACAGTTGGAGTCGCAGTTATAATAATAAAATTAATTAACGGTCAGTACGTGTGTTTGCCATCATGACTTTCAGTTACTTAGAATATCAGTTAAAACAAGGACATCCCTGAAATCCTCTTTCTACAATCGTAATTATTTCAAGTTTTGATGTTACTTATTGTGTATACTTAAATAAATTACAAAATGCAATTCTGCTGATTGATTATTCTTCGAACTTCAGCGCATCACAATTTGTAGAATTTAATAATAATAATAATAATAATATTTTCAATGGGGCGCACCCCACCCATTCAATTTGCCTGCTCACTTACATTTGAATTTCACAAAATTTTGTGAAAATCTTTCACTATTACAGATAAATTGTTCAAATCTCTTGATAATTTATTCCAATCATGTCTCTTTAAAAAAGAAAAAATTTCATATTCTTTACGCCTGAAATTGAGTGTTCGTGGTATTCTTCCCTTTCACTTACTAATCCTAATTCTTCTCTCAAGATCTATCGCCAATAAGCCTATATGCTTTTACATTCCAAGTACACCTGCTCTCTTAACCAAAGCAGCTCCTGTATCATATGAATCACTGATTATGTTTTGCTGAAATTTCCACACAAAAAAGAGCTGCTTTAATTTTCTCCCCCTCCTCCGTATTCTCGAGCACTGTCACTTCTGCTGAATGCTTGGTTAAAGTACTTGAAAATTTACCGGCTCTTATTTTACAGGACTACTGTTAACCCAGTGAGAGTGAGTGCGCAGACTTCCGATGATGTCATACCGTTCCTTATGAGACTGGAAGTACCGACAGGCGTTATTGACCTCCATACGCAGGACGCTGACATATGAGCTTAGGCTGGTTGAAAACTATGAGCGTAATAGCAACATCCGGCGCCTTCAGTATAGAGGTGTGCGCTTGTCTTAACGCTAACTCACGAGCCTGGTAGGCGAGTGGCTGGCATTCCAGTCTGGCGCTCAGGAGAGTGCAGGCTCGATTTCTGCCCCGCCGATCCTGAATTCGGTTTTTCACTTTCCATCGTTGTTACCGATAGATGAATCCTGCTTTACTGATGGTACTTATGAATAGGCGTGTTCTTAGGAAAGTGAGTTAGCGGCCCACTGTACAACTCCCTGAACCAGGGTTTCATTTAAGTGGTATCCTTCTTTTAACAGGAGTGTTTTAGTTGTAATGCATCCCCGACTCACTTTCAATACTCTCCCGTTAGTTATGTTTCAAAGGAGAGGAGTTGAAAATAGGTTATAGGACAAATGACAAAAAAGAGGAACAAATGGAGTGATCATCTGTACAGAATCAGTAATGCATGAGTATCGAAAGTATTAACCTCGTAGAGACCAAAAGGTAGAATGGCATAAGTAAACAGAAGAAGAGATGCGAATAATCTCTTAAATGAGAACAATCCAATGTCCCTAATACTTGTATTGAAAGAAGAAGAACATAACAGCAGAGAAATGCTGGCATGATTCCTAGAAAAGGCCGTGGCCAAATTCCTTAGCGCTCATTTCTGCTAATCCTCCTCCTTCGCTTATAAACTCAACGTCCACAAACCGTACAGCCACAGCAAACCTCAAACACATGTCAGAAGTTTAAATGTAGCCGCACAGAGTCTAAGAATTTATTATTTACTAACACTGCGACTGTTTTCTTTTGATTGTATTGACCTAGTAACTGTGCTATAGGAGAGGTAATGCTTCAGTTCGTAATGCTTGCTCGAAATTCGATAGTTCCGTGAGACACCACATTTATAATGTCCTCGGCTACAAGGCTGACAGCCTTATTAAATTACGAACAACATGTTTGTTTCAGCGTTAGTGGTACTCCATGCGCGAATAAATCGACCCAGTCCTCGATTAGGATAGCATTCCACTAAAGACGTTACACTATCCCGCTTGCATTGGGGCAGTGTGACAAAATACGCGTAGGAAGAAACAGCTCTGCTGGCGAACCTGATTTGGACGTGTAGCAATAGCGTACATCTCAGCAACTTAATCAACTTTAACTTGATAATCTTGATTTGTGAATAAACTGAGGCCGGTGTGATTTCCTTCTGATAGTGTACTTCCATATAACACGTACCGGTTTAATTTTGTGATCGTTCCCATTTTACTTGAGCAATCGTTGAAAACTTAAAGGAAATAAAGTTTTCTAATCTTTTTCTGCGATATTTCAAACGGTTTGCTTTCTTTGTTTTTTGTCTTACAGAAACCTTTTACGGGCCCGCTAGGCGATGTTTGGACGAGGGTAAATTTATGAGTTCGCGACATCCCGTCACCGACATGCATTGTCGTGATGCGCGTATAGCATGCGCGTTAGACGCTTTTTGGATGGTTCGCGTCACCAACATGCTAAAGTTAACAGTGTATCTGTAGCTATAAGTATGACGTGTTGCGCTTGGACAGCAGAGAAAGTATAGACTATACTTGTATCTAATACATAAAAATGAATGTTTCTTTGGTTTTGTTTTTTTTTTTTCCTTTTACTTTTTTGCAAATGAATTTCATACAGATACAGTTTTTATCCGCTTTTGATAGGACTTTGCATACGTATACTTTAAATCAAATAGAAAAATACTGTTACTGCCTCTGACACAATAGGTTGTTACATATCCTTCAGGAAGATCCGACGAACCTTCGTGTTGAGGACGAAGTTGGATTTTTAGTTTTCGAAGTGATTACTTCTTTACGCGCTTTGGGTGATTTTTGTATGGGTAAAATCTTATGAGTTAGAGACACCGCCATGCTGACGTTAACAGCATATCTATTGCGGACTGGTGTCTCAGTGGGTAAGGTGTATGACTGGGGGACGATAGGTTAAAACGACTAGTAAAGCGCAGCCAGTAGAAACCTGTCACTAGGTCATTACGACCACACGGAATTTTTATTGTTTAATAAATCTGCAGCTAAGTATGATGTGTTCCACGTATGGTACTCACATTTTAAGCCTTTAGGGAGCGTCCATAAACCACGAAGCTCCATTTTGGCCTCCTGAGAACCCCCCCACGTAGAACGACGTGGCTTTTGCCTCTATCCTCCCCCCCCTCCCCACACGTAGCACGTAGCAATTTTTCCCTTTTGATTCCAGAAGACATTTTGTACTGTTTTTTCTTGTCAGACTATTATTAATTACATACGGAGATAATTAAACGAAAGAAATAAATATTCATATGCTGTTGTGTTTTCTGTACCTCATTTTAACTGTGAAAAATGATGTGAATGGGAAGCTACGTGACCTGGCTCGGAACCCCCCCAAGTAGCGCAGCGTAGCCTTCCAGCCAACCCCTCCTCCCTCTACACCGAGCCACATACTTCGTCTGTCGGCAGTCTCCAATGACTGCTAATTCTTTTTTTGGTTGGACGCCCTGTAACGTAGATATGGTTCATTTATAAATACTGTGACTGGTTTTCTTTCATTCCATCTCCGACTCAACTAACCATAACATAAACGCTATAAAAACAATGCTCGTTTTTCGAATTACGTTTACTTTAACTATGGAGCGTTGAGATATGAAGTGTATGTATAGCTTAAGAGAGACTGGGATTTTTGAATATCACCAGAATCAATGCATTAACAAGAAGTGGCAACTATAATTATTGTATTAAGATACTGCACCAGATATTAAATATTTTAATTGGGGTTTGTATGATTTTCGGCAATGATGTCATTAGAATTGGAAGGAATGTGAATCAAATTGGCCTTAATTACGAAAACATCTCGGAATTCGACTGGAAACAGCGATAAACTGGAGTATGGATGGTCGTTTCATTAACAGGACGCAGATCCTCCAGAAAGCTTGTCCGAATGTTACCGCTCACCAAATACCCTTGCCAGACCAGTTTACAAATATTTCAGAGGGATCAGTAAAATTTTATTGCAGGAATAAGATTCCTGGATAAAACGTTTGTTTCATAGACAATGGGGAGCTAAGCAGATTTTAAGTGCTGGAGAGTAGAAACGAACTTATTGAAGAAGTGGTCGTATCACAACATAAAAATTTCTCACCACTTACTACGTTCTGTTAAACTGATTCCTTTATGTGCGGCGGATATAGTGGTGGAATCAATCAGTCGGTTTGTCGCTTACGTCATAGTACGTGGGGGTGACTTGTTTGCCGGGGCGACCTTGTTGACGCTCGCGAACGCAAATTGGAAGCAACCGAGGTCGACAGACCCACCCCACACACCTATCGACCTGCATTAGCCACGATATGTGAACACAGCTGCCACAGCCACGTCGCAACACGAAGGACAACGGGGGAGGAAGTGTGTTCAGTCCAGCTCTTCACGTGAGTTCTCTGCAAGTCACAGTCTACTTCATGATCCGCAAGTGGAATGAAGCACACTGCACACTAACATCTAGGAACGTACAGAGTAAACCTTTACGTTAGTTGTAACCTGAAATATATAAAGAAGCGTGGGATAGTAGTCTAAGTACACCACGGAGCGATTCTATTACCGAAGATCTGTGAAGGGTTTGCATACACAGTGGTGGGTCAAGCTGCAAAGAGTATCGGCGAATTCTGATACACGTAGACGTAAACGGAGGATATACGCTTCCTGCAAATGTTGGATTACTGTTTCACGACATGCAGAATGAATCTAGTCACTGTGCTCCTGTCTCTTATGACCTTTCAATCCAAGCGAAAGACTTATCTCCGGCAACGTATCCATCACAATTGTCCGTGGAACGGAACGTACTAAATCTGTGTGGTATTAGATTGTATATGCCGCGGGTTGTTTATAAATCATTTAAGAAATAGTTTCCGCGTCCAGATGGAGATGGAGATGGAGAAATATAAAGTAGCGGTCGCAGACAAAATATACCTTATTTATATTTTGTCTCTGAGAAAGTTTTACGCCAGCTATAACCTGAAGCGTGGGATATTAAGTACAATATGAAGCGATTATTAGACGAATTGGAACTTTAACGTATCGAACGGCATGATGCACGCATTTCGACCTGTCAAAAGACTGATAACTTCCCGTTCGATTAAGCAGTTATGCAATAATTGAAGTGTGTTTCACTATGAAGTTACCTGGTGTTATGGCTATTTTAATACCGTTTCTACTCTTTTATAAACTTGGTCATTTCACTACTTATTGAGAGTCTGACTGGTGAAATTATCCCTAGGATTCTTTCCGTAGTCAGTATCTTCGATGGACCGGGTAATGATTTGGGTTTTCACAGAAAATGACTGAGTAATTGTTAGTCGGGTCATTTTTTAATTTGGAAGAGTACAAGGTCTTTATAAAAAAACAATAAGCAAAGTAATCGTGCATGAAAAAATAAGTAAATTGTAGGATAAAAAATAACACTTTCACTGAAATTAACACTTTTCCCAAACTGGCTATTATGAGTCTCTGATCTAGTTGGTTTACCTCAAACGTGGCGTTTCAGTTCAAATGAAAATACAAAAAGATTCAAAGTTTGCAGTGAACATATTAGCTGTCATTAAATGACCGATTCACAATTCAGTAGCTCCAATGGTGAATAACCCTCGAATATTGCTATCCATGAGCACCGTTCAGATGGTTCACTGCGTACAGCACAATTCATCTTAGTTACACGTGAGCTCTGTACTGTTATTTCGGACTCTATGTATGTTAGTGGCAACAAACACACCCAAGTCGTCATTACAGACTTGTATAACCGTCATCAAAGGCCTTCCTCGAGTGCCGGATCCGAGAGTCAAGTGCGATTCACATACATTAAACGTCCGGCCATACCTTTTGGGCCGTAGCTGGCACCCACTCTCCTCCTTCACAAGTTCGGCTGTTTGTAAGACAGCAGACGTAGCAGCCCAAGAGAGCATATTGGATGTCACGAGGACTGCTGCGGAAAAAAACCTGCTGTCGCTATATAATTGACTATTTTATTGTATCAAAAGTGCGCCTCTGGAGCTGCCAAATGGCTGCAACTACACAGAAGAAGCAGAATGTTTGATCGTAATATGCGTAATATTGGTGCTTACAGTATCACTAAAATAAAAGGCTGTAAATCATGTAATAATCGATTCCAAGCCTTCTTACCACTGATTTCAAGACAACTCTAGATACTGAAATATTTGCGTTAAAGAGGGCTATACTGTGCATACAAAGTTTGTGCGAGACTAAATTCCTTTCTAAAGGAACTACCCCGGAATTCACCCAGAGTGATTTCGGGAAATTATGGAAAGCACAAATCCGGGTGGCCCGAAAGGGATTCGAACGGGCGTCCTCTCGAATACAAGACCAGAACGATGCTACTCATCCTCCACGCTGGGTCTCCAAATGAAATACCTACTTGCGTCTAAATACATGCCACCTACGACACCAATTCGTGACGCTTTTGAAGATTAAGGCACTCCTCGTAATGTATTAACACCAGGAGTAGTAAGGGCCTCCTGCAGATTAGTCTGTCCCGTCAAGGCAGCCTTGAAATCGCACGTATGTAATGTTGTCGTTTCCTGTCTGTAGATGATGGCCAGAGATGTCTTAGTGTTGACGCTTTTCGGGTAGTATGTCTGATAGCACTGTTTTCTTGAAGAGAGTAGAACCTCGCTGATGCGATTACATCAACATACGTTCATAATTCGCCTAACAGAGTCTCTGAGTAGAACCAGGAATAATGCCAGGTAACAGCGCGAGACGTACGATGTGATGTTAATAACGGCTGTCAATGTTTTATCTCTAAGGAAGCACTTATTAGTATCTGCTACGTACCACGTCTGGGGTTTCTTGAATTTTCGCATTACCCCTGCAACAGTACTAAAAACTTCCTAGCGACGCTTCTCGGTTTTCCATAGTTTCCCTAAGTAACGCCAAGAAAATTTCTTGATGTTCTTTAAAACTCCATGACCGAATTTCTTCCCGTTTCTTGCCCCCAGTTGTTTCCCGTCTCTAAAGACCTCGACGCCAACGAGGCGTGAAGCCATAAGCAGTGACGCTATTCGGTAAACATTACTGCCCTGGCAACAGTCAGTTATTCCGTTGCATTTGACGTACTGTTCGCAAAATTTTGACTGTTATGATCGCTCGGGCGCTCGTTTCACGTTCGCCGACGTCATCCCTATTTGCGGCCGTAGTATTACACATACCGAGCGTGATGACTGAGTGGTTAACGTTCTGACGTCGCATTCGGGAGGACACCTGTTTCAATCCCCGTCCGGTCATCCAGATTTGGGTTTTCCATGGTTTCCCCAAATCATTCCAGGCGAAGGTCGGGATGCTTCCTTCAAAAATGACATGGCCGAATTCCTTCCGTTCCTTGTCTCCAATCCAATCCTGCCTCTAATGACATCGACGTCGACAAGGCGTAAAGTAGTAAAGAAAAAAAATCACACACAGAACCAAAGTTTTAGAAATGGAGCAGTAGTGCATAGACTAGGGGGAAAAAAAATATGTCAATGGCTCTGAATTTAAAAAAAAAAAGAAACTAGCGGAAACTGGCATCGTCAGTTGATTGGGGTCAGGTATGACTCTCATTGCACGTCCGAACAAAAATCCATTGCTTATCGCTTGATAAGAAAATCCCCACCTAGTATCCAAGCGATAAACGCAATCTTTGGAGACAGAAAAGTAGCGTGATATACTGGTTTACACCTATAGGTGTATCTGAAGGAAGAAGAGAGACCGGACAGATTCACATACAAAGTTTATCAGGGTATCCATCATCACCAAGCAATAAATTCGTAGAAGACATCACCAGGAGATGCAACCGTTGTTATGAACGTGGGATGACTTTTGTAATGGCCGACGAGACAAGTAACAGATCCAAAGGCAAAGAGTTAATTTCATCTCCAAACACCATTTGCTGAGGATTGGTCAATCGTATCCGTTGTGGTGTAACAATACGCAACAGGCATCATTTACGACTGGTAGTTTTCAAAACTGAGTTCATCCTTCTCTCAAAAGGGAAACTAAATATTTCAGTAATGATTTGTAATATCATCGAGGTGTTGTAATTCATTACGTTAATAGTTACGGAGAATTATTATGTGCGGAATATTCACCGAGAGCCATCTTGATTTTCTGCAACTTACGTAAGTGCGTATACTTTTCAATACTGCCTATTTCTTTTTAATTATTGAGATATTAAAAAATTGTGATATATTATAACAGTAAAAAATATGCATTCAGTACAGACTGGTATTAGCAAAATATTTAGTAAATTTCAGTTTCCACTAGACAGCCGGTAACGCACAATGCACCAGCTGTTCATGGAAAAGTTATTGATGGAACGCATATCGGTGTTCATAAATAGAGTAACCACAGACTTACAGGACATTTAACGTAAGATATTCTTTGTTTCTGAATATATTCCAGTCTTGTAACCGAAAGGATTAAATTTTTTATTTTCGTGTATCACACGTTGTGGGTGAGTTGTAACACTCTGTCCTAGCATTCGAGAGGACGTGGTTTCAAATTCCTGTTCAGGCACCCAAATTTGGGTTTTCCATGGTTCCCCCAAACCTCTCCAGGTGAATGCCGAGTTGCTTCCCGTTCCCAGTCCCCAGTCCCTTCCCGCATGTAATAATCTCGACGTCAACGAGGCGTAAACAAAACCACAGCAACAAAAAAATAAAGTAACGTTGGCGGAATTTTTCAAATAGCTTCCGTAATTTATTTAATGCATGAAGTCTTGCTACATTATGAACGCTACAATGTAAAATACGTATTAAATTGAAACGAGTGTCTTATACGAAACACTGAAAAATAACTCAGTAGTGTTTGATCGATACTATTATGTCGCCATCTATTGGCTTCTGTCGGTATCCGGTACTGACTTGTAGAAAAGAACGTGGAGTTAATATAGCGTAAGATGTTAGGAAAACCCAAGACGAGTAAAAAGTTTTACCTCTAGAGAAACTTTATTTCTCATTTTAATTAGAAATTGATTTTTGTAAACTTTGTAACCTCCTCGTTACTTTTAAATTAATACACCAGGTGAATATACTTTGTAGCAATTCTTTTTAATAATATCTAAGGTTCAATTCAATAATAATTATTACAAATTCACACATTAAGTTTTAGTTAACAATCTTTTTTCTTTTTCTCCTTTCTCTTTCTTTCAACCACCAAACAATCAAAGATACTAATACTAATAAAAAACTAAGACATTTATATTATTCCAACGACATACAATATTTAAATCTTCTGTGGAATACTCGTTACTATAAATTTTGCAAAAAATATACACAAATCATTAATTATTTCTTTACCATAATTATTCCAAGTATAGAACATAATAATTTCTTAATTTATATTTTAAAAAATTCTGCATCAGGGAACGACCATATGTCTCAACTTACAACCATTCCCATGGCTGAGTCATCTTATACTACTAAGCTATCGATCACTGTGCATACAGAAACATATTTAAAATATATGTTCACGTAAATGGTGTGAATTGAGTTCACATCAAACTTCTATAGCCACCGGATGGGTATCGGTGAGTAATATTTACAGCGCGAGACGTTATTCCAAAGACAGCGTGGGCTTTCTCCTTCAATCCTTACAGCAAAATACTCATAAGCAACCTTACACATTCACGTTACTCACATACACGAGACATAAACACTTTACAATCGGGGGGTCCTTTAAAGATTTGGTATAACTGAAAATTCAATTATAGCATGACTTACGCGAAAAAATAAAGCAAGGAGCAAGAAAAATAATTGCCCACAGTAAAGTGAAGAGCTATTAGCGAAAACTATCATCCTTGTGTCAACGGAAAGAGTAAAACATTAGACCATGATATTGTTCTTCTCTACGAATTTTTGTTGATTTATAGACCGTGACATTTTCCAAAGCTGTGGGATGAGTAACGTTGACTGGTAATTGCTGTCCTAATCCCAATAATTCTTGGATTCTATCTAGATTTTCGCCCTGTCTCCTTGCTGGCAAAAATATGGTGATTTGCTTCGCGTTCATCAACTGCATCACAGCTGAAGACTCGAGCTTTCAATACATTTGTGCGGTGCAGGTATATTAGTCTAGCGACAGTCATCTTTCTTGCTGTAAATTTGTTGTGATGCCACTTCGCCTTAGGAACTGTCGGATGAACTAGACCATAGCGCTTCTGCGCACAGTGGGAGAAGAAGCAGGGCAGGCATACCATATTATGGTTAAATCTATCTTGACCCAAAACCAAGAAGGCGAACACACTGATATATATTCAGAACCGACAAATTAGAAAGTACAACTACAAAATTTCTCAAAACACCGGTGACACAGGCAGAGCTCGACAACCCCACTCACGACTAGTGCACTGCGACAGAAGTGGTTGGGCTGACACCAGGTACCGGACACGTGACCTCACGAGGACACTCCGGTCCTCATTTAAATGCAGACCGAGTGTGGCTGGAAGGCCGCTCGGGACAGTCTGTTTCAACGAAAACTCGTTAGTTTTTATCGTGACTTGTTCATCAGTCATCTGTTTCATAGTTCCAACAATACAGAATGCCCACATATTACTCTGTTACTTCACTGTCGACTGTGGAGGAATTTAGGCTATTACTGTTATCCGATCGTCTGATTTGTAATGCAGATGAGGAATTTGCTTGTATAAGTAAATGTTAGCTTATAGCAGGAAAATTTCGATGTTCGACATAACGTAAACCAATTCCCTGCCATGTGACGCGGACAAACGTGAATGTGTAATTACGTTCACTTGGGACGTATGACACCTGCTGGGAATCGATCCCCGGTCCCTGCTGCTACTGTAATTATCAAATTGATGGAACTGCATTGGAAAGCCGTTTTCCGTGACGCCAATGGCCGGTGGAGGCTATGTGTGTATTTCTACACGATTTCAATCTATTTTTCCATCGGCGATTTTGTTTCCCGGCCAAAAATACTTTTGTTTTATAACTGAGTGAAACACAAATATTGCCTTTTCCATATTTTTTTCTCAGCTTGTATCTAAGCAACCTTCTGTGATTATACACAGCATGGTTATGTACTTCAACCCTACACGTGAAGTAATTCACATCTAGTGAAATTTGAATCAATGTCGTGAGGGTGGATTGTCTAATTTACAAAGCAGATAATTAAATCTGGTGGCCATACATAAGATTATTATCTCTGGAAAGTTTCATGCAACAGCAACTTATAAATTAATGAGCCATCGGTATTTATACTTTAGCGGGTATTGGATGAGACATAGGTCTCCAGCTTAATAAGCAGATGGAAATCTGCTTTGCTATCTAATAAGATCTGACACAATGTAGGAATTTACAAAACTGTTTCGTCTGAATGTAAGAACAAGTAAGTGTGCAGAAAGAAATGAACAGGGAATAGTTAGATGACTATAACACATTTTTAATGTTTTTTTTCCTTGCAAGTATTGGAAAAAGTCGTCTGTAACGGTCTTTGTCCAAAAGCTTTGCACTGGACTAACAAAAGAACTCATTCGTCTATATTTTAAGTTTTCATATGTATAATAGAAGCATCATTTTACCTAAAAAAAATGATTATCCGATAAAAAGAGGAAAATTTATCATTCGGTAAATGTACTTAAAATATTACTAAATATTACTAAAATAAACCTGATGAGCGGGCAGTTGAAAGTAGAGAGGACGCTGCTTCGATTCCCAATCTATTAATTCATATTACGGTTTCCCAAATAACTCGTCCTAAATGCGGGGACAGTTGCTTCTAAAGGGGATAAACGAATTCTTTCACTTTACCTGACAAAGATCTCCTCCGGCTGTTAAACTTCGACAGCAATGAGCTGAAAAGTGCTAAAAAAAAAAAAGGTTTTCTCAAATATGATTAGATTTGTCGTGTTTATATGTTACATGAAAGCATGCAGCAAGTGATGTGTACCTGAGGATACGATAACAGTCGCCATGTTAGTCTCTTGCTTCTCTTATTTCTTTTTTCTTCCTTGCTTTTTACTCTTCTTGCACGGTATGCATTCTTTTCTGTAATACGGAATCTAGGAACCACATGGGGAAAAGTCAAAGCAATAGATAGTATCCTGTTTCACTGATTGTACTGAACTCCGTTACCCGGTGATCCAGGAGTTACTCCTCCCTGGCAGCTAATTGTTGGCAAACTCGAATGTTAAGATTCTCAATTAATGACTAACTTGAAATTCAGTTCTGTCATCAATTAACGATATTTCATTTATTCACTTCTTCTTCCACAAGTTGCTGTTTTGGTCTCCAGGGGATTTTACCTTTCCCTAAAGGTTACTTATTACTACTCTTCTTAAGTGAATTAAATAGTTCTCCAGATGACAACACACGATTTCAAATAATATTTATTTTTCCGTGATCCCTAAAATAACATCAGACTTCTCCAAAGACACTAAAACACACACACATTAAACACTCTGAAGACTGACAACTAACCACTCGTCTTTGCGCTCGTTTATATAGACGCTACAGAAAGATCCAGAATAACATAAAGAAAGACGATCGAGGTTTCTCGAACGGCGAACCGAGCGGGGCGGTGTAACGGTTAGCGTTCTCGCCTCGCATTCGGGAGGACGGCGGTTCGAATCCCCGTCCGGGCATCCAGATTTGGGTTTTCCATGGTTTCCCCAAATAACTCCAGGCAAATGCCGGGATGCTTCCTTCAAAAAGGCCATGGCCGAATTCCTTCCCATTCCTTGCCCCCATCCTTGCCCCCCATCCTTTCCCGTCTCTAAAGACATCGATGTTAAAAAGAGACGTAAAGCAGTTAAAAAAAAAAAAGGAACGGCGACAGCGCAGCCAACAATCAAAACCACATAAAACAATCAGAATTAAGACGCAGTCATTCACAATCGTCATGAAACACACGGAAATGAAAATTAATGATACTTACAGGTATTTACACATAAAGTAATGAACACAAACCAGTCCAAACCACTCAGAATTGTGTGCAACATCGTGGCTCACCTCAGCACTTAAAATTACGAACTTTTAATTAATGCTTCATGCGTAATACTGTCCTTGAACATATTATATAGCATCTACGTAGTTTCTCTCCATAAAGCAATGTTCATTTACACAAATTCACAATTAATTACACCAAACACATACAAAACCATAATCAATAAATCCCCAGCGTGCTATACACAGTTCTTAAAATAACATTTCATAAAAACGGCTGGATCTGTTATAGTTTCTCCTTCCCATTGCCAGAGACGGACTTGAACGTGGGTGTTAATGTTTTATGTGTATGATTGTAAAGTGTGTATGTTCAGTGAAGTATGTTGTTTGTGTTGTCAATGAATGAATATGAGGGAAAGAAGGGCGGGGATGAAACCCAGTGCCGCCCCATGCACGCTTAATGTTCAAAAGACACGAAGGAGCATCCAAGGTTAGAGTGCCCACTAACAATCAGGTATGCTCTCAATCTACACGCTCAGTTCAGAGGTTTGGTGCGTAATTTGGTTACTAGGAATTGTTCACCACCACCTCACCTACCTTGCTGGCCAAATCCTGATAACTAAAATTTCTCCACCACCAGCAAACAGAGCAGAAAGTAGCGTCGGTGCCGGACTCTATGACTGTGCCGCAACTGTTCATCGTACAAACTATCATATTTTATCGACACCAAACTGGAATGCGATAGGTCACGCTGGAAGTCTTTAGTTTGTACGACCGCGGAAGACGGATGATTTCGCGTTTGCGGGTGTCGAGGAAGATCTGAGCAGCCCCCTGCGGTGTGGTGTGGTGTGTGATGTGGTGTGATGTTCCAGTGGAGGGAGATGCGGTGAGCACGGGGCTCCACACTCGACCAGCTGGTCGTCATGGAAACGGACGACGACGACGACCTGGACGACTGCTTACAGTGAGTACGACCAACAAGTTAACTGTCGAGCTGCAGACCTAAATCTTTCGGTTAAAAATTCACATCATAAGTATAAATCAGTTGAAATGTTCCTAGGTGTGTGAGTGGAGACTTTCCCGGCGTATCGATGCAACAAAATCTTCTTGGGTGTCCAGCCGGATGGTGGTGTAAAAACACGACGTTTCGACAGCTGACTCTACTGTCTTCATCAGGTATCTTGTTGTTGTCATCAGCTGACTGTCTCTGCCTCGACTGATGAAGACAGCAGAGTCAGCTGTCGAAACGTCGTGTTTTTACACCACCATCCGGCTGGACACCCGAGAAGATTTTGTTATATGTTCCTAGGTTTTTTTTAAAAAAAAAAACCTAGTAAAAAATGATTTAATGCTGCGAATTATTCCTCGCGGGTCTTGATCCTGATAAACATTGTTCGAGATAATACAAATTAGAGTTTGGAGATCAATTATTAAATAAATGAAATTTTTGTATGAATTTCAAACATCTGAACTTTTCTAATAGAATGATCGTGTCTGATAGTAACCTTGCGAGTTTTGGGTAAATTAGTACTGTAGATGTTTTCAACATATCACGCTACTTTTAAATGATTGAATACCTGACCTGTAAATGTAAATACCTCGCATTCACATAATGGATACTTTGATCGTTCTCTCCAAACTGTTTCCTTTCATTTTTTTTCCGTACAAAATCATGTCAAGCGGTATTAATCGTATCTCCGGAAGATTCTAAAAAATTCTCTGACATCGTATTTTAAACATATTAATACATTTTGTGCAGTGCAAGTGGTTTCAATTTTTTTTCTTATGGAGCCATGGCGCTGTTGACACGCCCTTAAGCCACAACAACAATCCTTCTGGAGCCCATGCCTCTTAATATTGCGCTAGAAAACGAATTTTCTACCACAGATCAATTTCTGCTCCGTGTTCATGTAAACACTGTTAGTGAAGATATAAATAGTTCATAGTGGTACTGGTCTAAGCACTGATCATTGGTTTCGCAGTGTCAAGAAACCATAAACTTCTGCCTATAGCTGTTTACGAATTAAATTTGTGAGACTGATTCATTTTGCTGACACAGCTCTCTTGCAATGGTCTGCTCCGCAAACCGGTATTAATTAGTTCAGATAGTACGGTGTTAGGTTATAGGACAGGTTTATTTTTAGATTTCATCGGACAGTTAACCACTTCTTCAGCAAGGTCAGAAGCTGACTGCAGGTGCCACTGGTAGTTACGTGTTAACAGAGACAGCGGTCAATAGAGTGAGACGCCGAACTCTCGCTTTAATATTTCGAAAAAGCGTTCTCACCTCCTTGCTAGTATATAAGTCAGTATTGTTTGACTTAGAACACACCCCTGATCACTCGTTCCTGAGACACAATGATTTTTTTTCTTATTTCCCGGTCGCTTCTCACCCCATGCTGTATCAAAAAGTCAAGATTGTCAAATGATAGTATCAAAAGTTTTCTATCTTTTTGACTTTCGTTGCTGCCTGTTGTGGATGTAAAAACAATATTTGTAGGTGCCAGTTCCGCATCTTAGCTTGGTTATTACGTGGTGCAGCAACAATAATTGATTTCCAGGATTAAAACTCATAGGTAATATACCAAATTTGTCAAATAAATAAAAAAAATACTTGCAATGACAGTTGAAGTCCTTACCACTTACATAGTATTTTCTTTAAAGCTACACACGGTTTCCATAGCATTTTCGGAAGGTCTCCCTGTGAATGAATTACTGTTATTCCATTGCGTCTCAACGTGTTTTAAGTTTTTTTTTCTTATTTCCCTGTCGCTTCTCACCCCATGCTGTATCAAAAAGTCAAGATTGTCGAATGATAGTATCAAAAGTTTTCTATCTTTTTGACTTTCGTTGCTGGCTGTTGTGGATGTAAAAACAATATTTGTAGGTTCCAGTTTGTAGTGGATGCCTTAGTGGGCAAACTACGTTACAATTATCTTTCATACCTCTATGATTAATAATTGTGGATTTTTAATTTTAATTTTTATGAAGGAGTGAAAATTTATTAATTTTGCAAGAATCTCGACGTTAGTTGGAATTTAGGAAAAATTGTCACAAGATGACATTTATTTTTTATCACTGGCGATTACAAGTCTGAGCGAATTTACCGTTAACATTAACACAAATTGGCAAAATCATAAAAGCTACGCTCAGAGGTTCAATTAGCCGTCATGAGCAAGCAAACAATTGTATATTTACTTTTAAATATATCTCAGAATCAAAATGCAAGAAATAATGACAACTGGAAACAATGAAAAAATACAAGTTATGACGACCTCAGACAAAGGCATCATAGTACTGTGACTTTACAGTTAAAAAGACAATCATGGGCGCCACGAATGAACAATATATCATTCGAAAATAATTAGTTCTGGCAAATTATGCCGCTAGCTCAGGGGTTTTTACAATTACAAAGTGAGAACATGTACCTATCCTCTCAAAATCGTTTACGGGTTCTGTTTCACGGAATGCACAATCAGATGGCTTGGTCGTAATAAGTTACCATTGTAGTTCTGCGTCTGATGTCTGCGGTGACGGGAGCGGATCCACGATATGTGAGATTATCTCACAAGTCGGCTACAGGCATCTCTGGTCTGATAATGCGCATCATCGCATTACCGGCTGTGTTGCTGTGATAAGCTTGCTCCAGCAAGGCAAGCTGGCAGCCAGAAATCGTACAACGGCAGTTGGCGAGAGAAGCCAACTTTCCAAGTCCACCTCAGACTAGACTCGCATATCTTAGACTCGAAGATCGAAGTGAAGCTCGTCGCTCTTCCCTCTCGCGAGGAAACTTCTCGCTCCGCCCCTTTGTAGTCTCGAAGCTCACATATAACAGAAATTCCCAGGATTTTAAGTTATACGCTCATTTGGATTGGATCTTCAGGTCGGCACCTAATGTCACGTGATATCCCCGATATGTGATTTGGCCAGAGTATCTAACAGAGGTCGGACATATTCGGCTAAGTTCGCCGGGGTGAGAGCCCATTCGGGTGTCGGGCGGCAGGCTTTCCCGCCAGGTGAGTGACCCATCCCCAGGGAGCAGAGTGTGTGGTCCGGCAAACCCCAAATCCGCGACGTCCTGTCGCCAAGGTTCAGGAAGACCAAGATTAGTTTCAAGCCTACATAGCTCAATAATTCTTGAATGTTCGCTTTACTAAGATACACTGTATGTTCACCATTTCATTACAGTCCTCACTTGGAATCTTGCGTACTTTATAAAATTACAACAAAAATCTATTTAGGTGGTTATTACATATATAATAAAAATGCACCTTGTAACGTGGCGACAGCGCGTCATGTTACAAGTTCCGCATCTTAGCTTGGTTATTACGTGGTGCAGCAACAATAATTGATTTCCAGGATTAAAACTCATAGGTAATATACCAACTTTGTTAAGTAATACCAGAACTTTGTCAAATAAATAATAAAAAAAATACCTGCAATTACAGTTGAAGTCCTTACCACTTACATAGTATTTTCTTTAAAGCTACACACGGTTTCCATAGCATTTTCGGAAGGTCTCCCTGTGAATGAATTACTGTTATTCCATTGCGTCTCAACGTGTTTTAAGTTGGATCTCTTTCAGTAGCGCTTCCAGACTGGGTAACAACGAAAGTTTGCAATTGGTTACTTTGGGAGAATACGATTCACAGCAAAGCGTGTGGCGACAAAAAACCATATCGGAAAAGGAAATAGGACAGAACGGTTATTTCGAAACCCTGGAAATAACCTAACTCAAATGATTTATTTTTAAAGATAATTTCACTTACCAGCTATAAAGCATGTGAAGGTCACATTGACTACAGGAATCACGAACTCTGTCATATTTAGCACTAAATGTAAAATGGCTACTGGTGGTTTCAAAAATCACGGGTTGTACGAAGTTTTCTCACAAATCATTTCTTCCAATTTGCTTAACTAAATACAGTTGTCATTAAATAACCCAGATTTTGTAAAGCTGCACATATTTCGATTGTATTTTACACCGCCACAAAGTTGGAACCTCACACATGCGACTGAAATAATGTCAGCAATGCTGAGTCAGTAAAAGCAAAAGGCGTATGGCATTACTGGCAGGGAGACGGCGCTGGTATGACAGAGTTGCTATTTCCCGCGCAAGCGCCTATGTCGCGGCTACCCTTAACCTAACTCCGTAATCCTACAGGGAATAGAGGACCTACAATTTAACGTGGAATCTAAATCACGGAAGCGTTCTGGCGTTCTTCACATTACACAGCAATCTCTGCGAGAGGTGAAGGTTCGGTTAATAGCCTTTCAAAACCCCCGCCGAGACAGGGATTCGAACCGGGGACCTTTCGGTCTCCAGTAAGACGCCTTAACCACTGAGCCACCAGACCACTCATTATTTCAGTCACTGCAAAGTAAAATAAATCTTAACAACTTACGTTATACCACGTAATATTGGTTTCAATACTGGTCCAATTCGCATAGATCGCATATTTGTGGACAAAGAATATAACGACACAATATATGCTGAATGAATACAAATAAAGCAACTAAATAATTAATATGTTAGTATAAACCCAATACATATAATTCTTCCTGTGTTTCCGCAATTCATTTCTTCACGGATGTTTCATTAAATAGAACTGTTATTAAATGACAACACCAATGATCGCGAGTTGGTTGTAGCATCTCTGGCCTAGTGTGTGACGTCGGCGTTAGGGAAACAATGGCACATTAACACAGTGACCAAGCATAGTCTTTTACTAGCAGCTGCCAAGGCCGGATTAAGACAGCGCGGGGCCCGTAGCAAATGTATATGAAGAAGGTGCCTTTGATTTTTGCCGTCCGGGGGAAAATTGTAGATCAAAAAAAAATCGCCCATCTATCCTAGGTGGGGAGCCCCTCTAGGAGGCGCGAGGCCCGTAGCATTTGCTACCTCCTGCTAGTGCTCTGTAGTCACGAAATTTTGAGAACTTATCGAATGGTGACAGAGTGGCGGATGTGTGTGTTAGTCAGTAAATGTTACGTCGCTTACATAAGCTATGCTTCTCGCGCATTATGTTAGTGTATAATTTGTTAGTAAATTTCGTTTAGAGAAAAAACGTATTATTTAGCATAGATGTCGATTTTCTCTGTCCTATTACTGCTTAAATGTTTCTGGCACCAGTTTATTTTGCCTTCTTTTTTGACATGCCTTGCGGGCGTAAACTGGCCTAAGTTGTAGCTCTAGCAGAGCACTAGCAGCTAAAGTTATTAGAACCCAAGAATCGGATGCTCATGCTGAAGAAAGAAGAAAAGACCAAGCTGAAATACAGCAGTTCTTAGTTAACCCCCCCCCCCCCTCATCCCAACACCTTCGTTTTTTTTTTTTTTTTTTTTTTTTTTTTTATATATATATGTTGGGAATTGATTCTCTTCAAGAGATACCTTACCATACTCGATGAATGAATTTCATGGAGTGATTTTATTCCCATAATGGCCTAAAAAACATGAAACTTTAAAGTTTTCGTTGGATTCTACCATGGATATCAACGCACCCGTTTTCAGAATAATAAAAACGGGCATGCAATCGCATAATGAAACACTGTACATGTCAGCAGAAGGACTAATTTTGAATTCATAGATCCCAGACGAGGAATATGCTTAAAATGTAACCTTTAGGTCTCATTTAAGCACTTTAAGACCGGGTGTGAAACTCAAACTAAAGGAGAGTTTGATTTTAATATGCTTTTCGATTTCTGCTGGGCTCTAGAGCAGAGTCAACCTGTGCAGACAGCATTGCGAGTGAATAGACCCTCCATCATGATGGGAGATGGCTGTGTAGAAACAAAGTACTTCAATAATTGTTCTCAAAGCGAGGAAATACTTATTTCTGAAAAAACTGTTTGCACACTTCAAGAATAACAATGAATAATTCAGTTCCTTTACTGTATTTTTTATTTACCAGATGTTGGATTATTTCTCTAAATACCGCCGTTCTTTTATAATGTTCGATTATGGAAAGAAGTTAACGACATCGGAATCCGAACCGCGTAAAAGGAAGTGGTCGACGAACGAGTGGTATGCATTTCCTTCACTACATGTACAATAATTCAACTCAATAACACTTTATCGGATAGATAAGAGCTTCAATGTAATTGTTGGTATGCGGCAATGTGCAGAATGAGATACCAACAAATAACTACATCACTATCGTGACTGGATTCGTCTTTCCACGACAAAATGCGAGTTGCAACGGAGATCATGTATCATGGTATATATGAACGGGTAAGAGTTTCCACCAAATTAGAACATTGGTGTATTTTAGCACAGCAGGAAAATTATAATATAATACAAAATATTTACTCCATATAAAAATATCGACAATTTAAGTATAATTGCAATTACATTTTAAACGACCGAACTTGGTGGGTGAGCGGTACTCTGGTTCCTGCCTGACGCGGATTCAAATCCCCGTCCGGCAGTCCAGATTTCGGTTTTTCTTGGTTTCCCGGAATCACTCCAAGTGACTGCCGGGATGATTTCTTCAACAAACGAGGGCCTAATTCCTTCCCGTCCCTTGCTCTAAGTCCTTTCCAGCTTCTAATGTACTCGACTTAGATGAGACGTAGTACATAATAAGTAGTTTTACGGAAGAAACTTTCGTAAACATGGCGTTGGATCCGCAATTACCTAACCTATTACTCTATAAAGTAGCTCTACGTTTAAGGAAACTTGAGAGATTCTCTCCTATAATTGAGTAACGATTTTTTTTTATGATTTCCAAAATTAAAAGTGAATCGTGATCGCAGCATCTGACCAACAGTTCGTATCATCCAGCTGAGACGCAGTTCGGTCCGTTAAGTTCATTTATTAAATTGGATATATAATCATATTGACAGCATGAAATCTAAAACGGCTACATTACTGAAAATTTTCGTCCCATCCTTCACAAAGCATACGAATTTGGATATGCTACATTTTTCTATCTTTGAAATTTTGCTAGATAATGTCGGATAGAAGATCTTTTTCTCGAGACGTATTTTACAGTCAAGAGAATAACGATGGTATACCTAAAATGATTATTTCAGCATTTATCAAACGTACTACGGATATATTACTTCAAAATTCCTAAGAATCTTTTTTAAATTCCTGTATTCAGTATTTTTCTCAATTTATAGTTCACGGGTCAAAGTATTATATGGTATGGTACATAAGGACACAGCGTTTGTGGTTCATAGATCGGTACTGATGAGAGAAAAATATGGAGTAGAGAAAGTTGTAAAAACATAGAGTCCAATTTCTTAAACACTTTTAACCTTTTACGTATCTATCGCTATTTGTTATCAGTTGCTGGCCCTGTCTTGTCTTGTGCATCTTAAGTGCTCAGAGACATTACTTTGATTTGCACGACTATTGTGCAACTCGGTAAAATCTTCATAACGTTCAGACTTCGCCGCACACTAAGTTTATTTGCTTCTTAATGAGGTATGTTTCAGAGAAATTGTTGCCTAACAGTTTATGATGCCACTAATTTACTACAGTTAGTTTGCTTCAGCGTAATGTCTCTAAATTTCAAAGAAATGACAGGTAATAGAATAATATAACTTCTTTTATTACCGTCACAAATGGTTGTTGACAGTGAGGTAAAAAAAAACAACTAAAAACTAACTTCACGCGTAAAAAGACTTATTTAGTATTTGAAGTATCACTGTTCTTGTTTTGCTGAAGCCACTATTACCAGGAGTATTTTCATGCCGCTTATACACTCCCGCACGATTTTCCACGAGAGAGAGTTCGCGTAGTCTCGCCTCACGTGGTGCTCGCGAGTGCCGCTCGACTCAGTGGCTGTTTTGTGGCACCAGCCAAAGGCGCAAGCACATTGTTTAAACCAGAGGTAGTCAACCCTACCGCCCACTTTTGTATCAACGTTAGTAACAAAATTTACTTACCGTCCACCGCCCTGGTTCCACAGTAAAGGTGATCCTCGTATAAAGGAAGGGAGAAACTTTATAAAACATTTAAAGCAGACGAACAGCAAAGTAAAGCCAATAATAATAATTTCAATACTTTATCTTGGACTTTCGCTACATCTGCCAGACTAAAGTCTCGTTCCCACGGCGCGTCCCTCGGCGCGTGCTAGGGAACGCCTGTCATCTTTGCCGCATATGCTAGCATGGACGGCGCGCCTCGACCCACCGCCAGGCGGTAAAAGATGAAAGGCGCGTCCTGCCTAGCACGCGGCGTGGGAACGAATCTTAAGTCTTTTTAAAACGACTTACTGTAGTTAAATCTGTCTCTTTATTATGCTTTGCATATATATAAATCAAGAAGTTTGGTGAAATTACATTTTGTTATTTAATTTATTAATGAGATTCCTAAGGCTGATACAGCTAAAATAAACAGGATATCTAGGTCAATTTTTGTAAGGAACAAACGAAGGTCTCTTCTTTCGCAAATATTCAGGCGGTTTCTTTCTTTGGTGATAATATGATTATCAGTACTAAAGCCTGATTACATGAGATATGAAGAAGGTAAAGGCTTCGATAAAATGGATATCAGTTGCCATACATTTAGATATGACGGGCTTTTGTTTCATTTTGCCACAGGTTTTCATATCCTTGAATGAATTCTTGCGAGTGTGTAAACGGCAGTTCGTACCAGCGCTCGTACACTAGTCGCGAGGCGAGAGTGTAAATGCGACTTTAAAGTCAGTTCTGTAATCGATTGTTACCGTTGCAGTGCTGTGATTGTCGTTGCGCCCATGTGCTTCAGTCAGTGGCAGCTCTAGACGTAGTGACACTGAGACATGTCACCACCTACGAATCAAGATTAAATAAATTAAAAAATAAATGTAGTGAAACGAAAATAAATTTTTATAAATGCGATATTCTCTAATATACGAGGCGCGTCCAGAAAGTAAGTTCCGTTTCAATTTATCTCCGCTGCAGCGCTGCGATTGCAGTTCCGCACATGCGCTGTAGACGATGCGTATCAAGGGGAAGAACGTGTGCCATTTGGAGATCGCTGTCAGTTACGTACGCTTTGTTGTGCTTGTTTGAAATGTCGGCGTTGATTGAAAATCCCGCCGCCTGTAAAATCAGGTCTGTGATTCGGTTTGTGAATGCGGGGAAAGTGAAACCAAGTGAAATTTATCGGAAAATTTGCGATGTTTACGGACCAAATGCGATGAGTGATTCGATGATGAGAAGATGGGCCCGACAGTTCAATGGCGGGCGTAGTGATGTGCACGATGAAGAACGAAGTGGGCGTCCACTTTTGGTTAAAGAAGAACTGGTTCACGCGATTGATGTTCTTACATCTCAAGTCTTTCCTTGGCGGTCATCACTTCACCAATGACGAGGAGCTGAAAGAAACTGTTTCCAACTGGTTGAAGACACAGGCGGCAGATTTCTATGAAGAAGGTATACAAAACCTGGTGCCACGCTATGAAAAATGCCTGCAAAATTTCTGCAGTTATGTGGAAAAGTAGTTTAAGAGTTGTAGAATTTTGTGCAATAAAAATTTCTTCTGTATCTGTGTACAATTTCATTTTATTACCAAACGGAACTTACTTTCTGGACGCGCCTCGTACTATTACTTATGAAATCTAGGGAAACTATTGAACACCATCTGTTGGCCAGATCAGTGAACTATTTCGCTGTCGTGGAGACAACTCAGCGTTGTCACAAATCGCGCATGCGCTCTGGCGTTTTCGCGGTAATATTCAAGGGAGAGGGGCAGGGGCCGCTTTGCTCTCTGTTTGCTAGTGGCGGTTGGTGACAAGTTTGTTCTGTCTCATGCTGCCCGAGGCAGTGGGCAGACACATGGTCGCTGGAACATTATACAGCTCGAAAAAGTTAGTAACACTGTCGTTAGAGCGTAGCATCGATGATTCAGGTGGCCCGAGGCAGAATATTCTAAATTTTGATACCGTATTTCTACTTTATAAGGTAAAGTCCATTAAAAAAAAATCCTAGAATATTTCAATAGACAGGAAAAAATTTGGCATTTCCAGGATGAGGATAGAACAGCATTGTTTCTACAATAATCTATTCATTCCGAAATGGCATCGAAAAGAGTGCTGTTCGTCTAGGGATTAAGTTAATCACCGTCTGAGTGTCTTGTAATAGGTTTGAGGGACTGCGGTGCATTTTAGGTTTCGCAACATAGGAGTTGTGAAATAAACAAAAGTAAAAGGTGTATGGTCTAGCGTCTTTTACATTATTTTATTTATTTATTTTTGTTCATGTAAGTGGGTGCCGGCCCAGGTACTTCTGACCCGCTTCACCCCCCCCCCACCCCCTAAAGCTGGCCCTGTATATGGTTTGCTAAGTATTGAGAATCTGGTCAACATGTAATTAACTTTTAATAGTTCACTTCCAATTCCATAACTGTGTTTTCGTAGGAATTCAAAACATGGTTTTACATTTATTATGTTATAGTGGTACTATAAAACATATCTATATACATAATATACACATAGATAAAACATTATAATATCACTTAATAGCCCGCAGCATTATTTTCACAGTTTACTTGTACTCGGTTTGAAAAAAATTGAGAAACGCTAGCCTAGAAGCTTTATTAATGCGAGGAGGCGATATTGTTTCTATGTCTTCGTTCCTTTGAAGGAGAATTAGTCAAGTTTATTAATGCACGTACCAGAAAACGACTTTCAAGTGAAATGTGATCCACTGTCGGAAACGGTGCGCCATTGTCGTCGTGGTCATCGAAGGCTGTGCCGAATTAAGAAAGTATGGACTATGAGGCCCTAGCCATTCAAATTTTTTGGGTCCCACAGTTTTTGAAAAAGTTATTTAAATTGTATAAGTACAAAGAAGAGGTTTCGTAAAAGACTAATTGAATTGCTTGTATTTTCCATCCAACTAAACAAATTAATTTTACAATATAAAATATTTGAAAAAATATTTTTATTAATATCATACGCAAAATCCGAAACAAAAAATTAATTTTCATGCTTTTAATATTACTTTGATTGTTTATTTTGTTTATATTTATTTTTTAATATTTTTATTTAATGAAAAAAGTTTACTCACGGAGGGTCTTAAAAAACCGGATGCTCGAGGCTACTGCCTATTGGGTAATCCAGTATTGCCTGTGGATCAACTCGTCTATTTTTCACTAATCAGTTATTGTTTGTTTATTTCCTGATCTATCTTAAAGTATTTATTATTGATTAATTTCTAAATCATTTATTTAATCCGGCAGTGCACGCAGGTAATGACACTTTCACACGTTGCAGATTTTTAAGTTGATTCCTAGCCAACTCTGAGCTGTTCTTCCAAGCACTTTTCACTTCAACTATGAAGAACAGTAAACCATCAAACAGTTGAATGTTGTCACTACCTGAGCAAATTACTTCGCCGCCACTGCATTCAGTTCTCCTGTTGCTAAGCACCTTGTACACGCAATATAAGATTGCTAGTCCTTGTGTGTGGTTTGTGTTGAGTGTTGACATGTTTCAGATAACTGACCGGCCCGCTGATTGTGAAATACGGTCTGGCGTGTTGTTATGGTTTGTTTGAATTTATTTTTCGTTAGCGATTAAGTGTGCTTCCATTCCACGTTGTTACGAGACACAGCAATCCATTTAATGGAGGCACACTTAGTCACTAACGAAAAAGAAATTCAAACAAACCATGAAAACACGCCCGACCGTATTTCACAGTCGCCGGGGCCGGTCAGTTACCTGAAACATGTCAACACTCAACACAAACCACACACAAGGACTAGCAATCTTATATTGCGCGTACAAGTTGCTTAGCAACGGGAGAACTGACGCGCATGCGCACAACGACATCGCAGCGTTGCAACGGCAATAAACAATAACGAAACTAACTTACGCCTTGTACTTACACCTTTACTGTTCTGAACACAGCTATGTTCTTAAAAGAATATAGGTTTGCTCTACAGAACAAATAACACAAGTTTCTTAATTATGCAGTTACCAAATGTTGCTTAATAGATAAAATTTTTAAGCAATATTTAACTTTCCTAAATTCTTGCTGATGAGAGTTTATACAATATGAATTATTACATTGGTCAGGTAGTAGGAAAAGGTTTCAAAATCCTTTACTTGCTGGAGAGAGTGATGAGGGGATGTACTAGAGAAGTAAGGGAATTGGGTTACAACACGTTGGTCAGACCATTGGTTGAATTTGGTAGTGTAGCATGGGACCCAAATTTTGGATGTGGGAGGGTGTGTAAAGAAGGCCTGCTAGATTCGTTTCTGGAAATTAACGCAGAATATAATCCGTAAGTGACATGATAAAGTCGCTGGAATGGGATTCATTGGAAGAAAGGAGGAGGTTGAAGAGAGTCATAGGAGCGTACAAATCGTATATTGGTGGTGAGGCGTGCAAAGATATTGGTGGAAGAATGAGGAAAAATGCATGGAATAGAAAAGATGACCATGACCACAAATTGGTACATGATTTCAGCCATAAGGGGATGGGAAGATTTTCTTTCGTAGGTAAGGAGGTCAAGGGAAATTATGAATAAGTTACCAAAAACATTCAAACATTTTAAAGTTGAAATTAATAGAGGAAAAAGTTAAAAGGAAAGGGTAAAAATGTGTGTATAGGGAAATTGCTAGCGGGGCAAGCGCTCCATCGCAATTAAATTATTATTATTACATGCGGCCTACGCACTGTTAGGTCTGCCCTAAATGCTTCTTAATTACCATTTGCAATTATTATTCTTTATTTGGTTAGCAGCTGGCTTGTAGCCAAGTTGTAACACGAGATCGACAAAGAAAACACTCGCAGCTGGATACTTTAAATGTTCGTTTGAAAGCCAATTAGAAGTTCGCGTAACCCAATTCACAACAAATCGCCCCCTTAAAATAGCTCTCATTCAGCAGCCTGTGCGGATTATCCTTGGGAGCTGCTCACAATGGAGCTTCCTGGAGACTGAATGAAACTACGTGAAAACAACTACAAATCTAAATGCCAGTATTAAGTTGCTACTGGGTATAAGAATTAGTAATCTTTATATATAAAATCCTATGCGTACGTAAACCGCATCATCAGGGACAAACCACTGGGCCGATTCGGGCGGGCCATATTCACACGAAATGTTACTGACGTCGCGCGAAATGTCTTTGTATTATAAATCATTATGTTAGGTAGCGCTGGAGTCTGGCAGGTATTTCAACTTCAAGAATGCTATAGTATCAATAGGTCTGGGTTCATCGTGGATGGTGCGGTTTACTCATGCATAATGGATTTTATCTATATCTATACTCTGCAAATCACAAAACTGTGGGTGGCAGAGGGTGCTCAGCACCAAACCTAATCTCTTTGTTGTGCAATCCAATCCCTAATGGTACGAGGAAAAAAGGAATTAATATAAGAATCAGTGCGGCACCTTATTTCTCTAATTTTATCTTTCCTGTCATGCCGACCCAAATAGGTTGGTGGACGAAGTATTTCACTACACTCGTAAGTGAAAGTGGGAGTACGCATGTTTACCAATAAGTTTATACGAAACGTGCGTCGTCTATCTACCAGAGACTCCCAGCCTAGTTTACTAATCAGTTCCGTAACGCTTTCATAAGGACTGTAGCAAGCGGTCACGAATCGAGCGGCTCTTCTCTGTACTTTCTCTGTACTCTCAATCAGCCCCTTACGAAACGGATCCCAAATGGCACAACAATAGTCCAAATGTGGACGTACAAGAGATTTGTACGCTATCTCCTTTGTTTGTTCATTACAATTTTTCAAAATTCGACCTAGGAACCGCAGCCTAGAATTTGCTCTACCTACCAACGTATTAATATGTAAGTCCCATTTCATGTTCCTTTGTACTGTTACTCCCAAATATTTCATAGAATCGACCACATCAATAACTGAACTGTTTACCTCGTATTTCTGAACAATTGGATTCTTTTTGTTAGTTATGCTCATTGTCTTACACTTTTTACAATTTAGTGTGAGTTGCCACTCAGCGCACCAAGCCAAAATAACATCCAGATCACGCTGAATTGCTAAACAATCGGCCAAATTCCTTACTTCCCTATAAATAACCGCATCATCAGCAAACAATCTAAAAAGGCTTTTCACTTTGTCTCCGAGATCGTTTATAAAAATTAAAAAAAGAAGTGGTCCTATTACACTTCCTTGAGGTACACCCGATGTGACATCTAGATTAGAAGAACTTTCTCCTTCAACAACGACATACTGCGATCGACCAGTTAGAAAATCCTTTATCCATTCGCAAAGCTGATCCGATATACCGTACGCTCGTAGTTTCGCTAAAAGGCGGTTGTGTGGCACAGAGTCAAAGGCTTTCTGAAAATCTAAAAAAATTGCATTTTATATACAAAAAGGCGGAGTTTTCTGGCAGTGGAAATGTATACCACGAGTGTTCTTTTTTTAAATTTTGCGATTCTATTTGGGTTTTTTTATATCATATTTTATATACATATTTAAATAAATAAATCTGTTCTTATTCACGCGAGGCAGCATCACTTCAAATATTGCTTGCAGTGAAGCCGTGTGGACAATATTGAAGGTTACCCGTGGGTCATGAATAAACATAAAAGCTTTACCGATTAATGGTAGTTTCACGGGTGATTAAAGCACTTTTTACAATATAAATTCAGAAAGAGAGGAGAAGATCAAAGAAAACGGCTGCCCCTCTGCCTTAACCTTTACGGCCAATATTTCTTTGATAGTTTATCTGTGAATTAACAGCACAAATATCAAATTCCCCGAGGACGAAGTCACGGTACAGCTAGTTTATCATAAGCAAAAGAGACTGCATTATGCAGAAATGCATTTATCTAAAAGTAATGATGTTTTAGTGATTTCGCTAACGTTTCGTAAAAAGACTTCTGGTTATTGATAATATTGGTTCCTGGTTTGATTCAACAGCAAAACTTGCAAATTATTTAGCTTCACTGAGTCGCACCCTAATACATGGCCTCTTCCACCGAACAACAGCACAAGTCCTGAACAACACAAAACATAACTAATTTACTAAACAAATCCCAATTAATATTGAAACCAACGAGACAAAAGTTGAGGGAAAATTCCGAAAACCTTTCAGAATCGAAATAAATAATACTGTAACAAGGTATACAACAATATTATATTACCGTACTCATTATTGGCCATTCTTCCGCACTTACTGCTTAAATGTTTTTAAATGAAAACACCATCTGTTAACACCCCGTTTTTAATTTACTCTCGGGTGAGTTTCACGCTTGTGGAGTGGGTCATGACCAGTGATTGTAAATAAACATGATGTTAAAAAATTATATTATGTTTACATTTTCGGCGAACTTCAGTGGTTTGTTTTTGAGTTCTGGCTTTTGCATGTCAAAATCCTCATCTGAGAAAAGAGAACATTTTCGGCAAACTTTTCGAGTAATAATAATGAAAATTGTATTATATGTAAAAATATGTTTACATCTGCGACCAACTTCCATTTCGGTGGTTTGTTTTTGAGTTCTGGCTTTTGCATGTCAACATCCTCATCTGAGAAAAGAGAACATTTTCGGTAAACATTTCGAGTGATAATAATTTTTCCGTTGATCGGAAGATTTGGAAGAAATTAAGTGATTATACAACTGTTTTAGAAATTGTTAGAAATCTTCAACAAATTTTCCAAGCTGTCTCGAACTACTTAATAGATTTTGGTTTGTTTGTGTCTTCGGCCTCGTCGACCTCGAGTTTATTGGAGGTGGGAAAGGATTTAAGACAAGGAACGTCCAGAGACTGGACCATGGTCATTTTGTAGGATACGCCCCAGCATTCACCCGGAGTGAATCTGGAAAACTATGGAAAACCAAAAAGTGGAGGGATTTTTCTCTCAGCCAGCATAGCATCTACCTCACCTTGGCTAACGATTACATTTGTAATGGACGCTACTAGAAGATGAGTGGCGTTACAAGTTACCGCGCTTATGTGCCGATTCGGGAATGGAGCAAATCCCGTAACTTGTTAGTATATCTTTCTGCAAGCTTGTAAAGTGACGACCATAGAGCTGGTGAATTGTAAAATCATTTTTGTAAACAGTACTAAAATATCATGGTGAGCGGTTTTCAGCAGAGTATTAAATATGTAAATCAATAAATTTAGCTTGACTAACCTGTGACAATTATCGAAGTAAAACGACTCTCGCTGATTTTTGCAAATGAATGTTATATTTGGTTGTTATGGAAAAATATTGATAAATTGAGTCTGGGGACTGAAGATTTCTTTCTAAATCAATAAAAAGTGTCATTGTAAATGATTGAGTGAAGTGAAGTTAATATTTTTTTTTTTTTAAATTGAAAAGTGTGAGAGTTAATTAAAGTGATACAGATAAAGTATTAACAGCAAGGAAGCTAACGTAAGTCATTTTGGTGTTGTGCCCAAATGCAATACGGGCTGCAGGAAATAAAAGTATCGCCTTGCAGATGGTGGTGATATGATAGTGATGTGTGGTTTATGTCGTGTTAATATAGCGTGGATGGATGTCATCAATTTGAAGAGTGATATGAAAGGAAAGCGCTAGTCTCCGCTACTTGGTGACAATTTGCAGTTCGCAACAATGGCAGCATCCTCGCCTGTCGCCTGCGCCGATTGTGAGCGGTTGACCTGAGGAGTATTATGAACCAATCCAGAGTACGGTATAGAATGCTTAGCATCTTATTTGATCTACAAAACCGTTGAGGCAGGTACTGCCACAACTAAACAATTATGGGCAGCTAACGAGGAAGCAAATTCCTCATGAAGACTTCACAAGAATTCGTTCAGCCGTAGAATTTTGAAGGAATTATGGGAAAACGTGGAAAACCGAAATTTGTAGGGCTGACGGCGATTCATGTCCACGTCTTACTGAATGCGAGGGTTGACCGTTACTGTTCACCCACCACGCTCTGTTGAAGACTTCCGTCAACAAGTTGAGCTGAAGGAGACCCCACACGTTGTTGGAGGGGTATCACATGGCAGTGTATGTTTGCGGTGGTGCTGATTGAGACTGGAGTAAACGGGAGAGGAGTTTATAACTGAACCCGGCACCTCCCAACACACACGTTGCTGTGAAGTACACAAGAATGCTTTAAAAAATAGACTTGACCAAATATATTTTGTTAAGTAATTCGCACTGTAATTATATTAACTGATCGCTCGTGGTAAAACTATGATTAGGAACAGGTAGATTCGTTACTTGTTAACACTATAAATCAAGTAGCAAATATGGTACGCAATATCTTGTTCTGACACTTGTCTTTATATCAACGTATTTACCTGTACCGATCCCGTTGGATGAGCAATGATGCTCGGACTTGGCATTCGGGAGGTTGCGGAATCGAATCCCGGTGCGGCCATCCAGATTTCGGTTTTGTTTAGTTTCCCGAAATCACTCCTGGCGAATGCTGATATGGTTCCTACGAAAGGCTGTTCCAACATAGACAAGGCGTCAAACACTAAAAGATTTTCATTATACATGATAGAAGATGAGTTTCATGTTCATCAAAATGCAAATCACAGTGCTATATTTTGTGGGTTCTTCCTCGCAGGCTTCATAGTGGAAATGTTTTAATTTTTTATTTTGCTGCGTGGGTGTCCAATATAAGCCACAAATTGCATCTCCCGCTTCGTTGGTGGTGAATTGATCGCAACATGATGTTGGTGTAATGAGGTCGAAATCGCATACAGTACGTCAATGGATATGCCAGACTGGTAATTTTTATCTCCGTGTAGGGAAATATGTCTGCTTACGCAATAAAGGTCCCTCAACCATCTCTGCATGGAATAAAAAAAACCTTTTGTCTAAGTAATGTTGTAGTATGCTAAAAACGGTTTTTATCTTTCATACAGACATTACGATGTCTGCAGTAAACAGAAGTTTATTGAAATTTATAGAACCATTCCAGAAGAGCAGTTTCTTTCTTTGTAATAAACTTGCTCTTATCGCGTCTTATATCAATCACCCTTCATCTCTTATTTTCGCAAAAAGTATAAATCTGTTTTTTACTTGAAACCTTTCATGATGCATATCAATCAATTTTCAACCGAAGCAAGATAATCTTTGAAGATGTTATTTATTTTGTTGGTCTAAGGTGGTGAATTATGATACTTCTATAATTACTGAATAGTTAGAGAAATTTCTTCATTGAGCTGAGATTGTAAGATTAAAATTTGTAGGACAGTTATTAACGTAGCCTTCATTTAAATTTATTTCGGACAAGTTTCTGATTAACTTGGAACCAACTAACTTTCTGAAACGGCTGATGGCACACACGCACACAAGCGACTGGCAACAAAATTATTTTGATCTACTTACTGTCTTTTAGTAAAAGATACATTGAGAAGTAAAATGGAAATTATGAACATTTTCAGCCATTGAATAAAAATCTTCTAATATACCCGCCAAAAATTCCAGGATTTCAAATTAACTTGTTCAAAATAATAAATCCTACATAAGCACATATAGGTATAACTATTGTGGACGAGAGAACGAATCGGTCAAGAATATTGCCGCTATTACAGCCACTAACAGTGTTACTTCAGTTGTAACGCGATGTAAAAACAATTCAGAATTTTTATATGTATTTGGACATCTACAGACATTCGAATTTAAGTCTAAACGATACAAATCATGTATAGGTTGTTCCATAAGTTTCATAATGGTGCTTTCTAAATATTCATTCCAGTTAATTGAGGCCAATGTGGGGCTTTTTGAAACGCGGACAGCTCTTCTCTTAACTAACGGAATGACACGAGAGAGGTGAATGGTGCAATTATTGGATTTTGTGACCCGGAACCGGAAGTATCGGCGTAACAGCTGTCCCCTCTCTGTGTACTTTATGAGGCAATTCCGATGGCAGCCACCTCACTGTAATGGAAGCGATCAAGCAATAAAAAGCCTAATAAATTTCGCGACCCCCCAATGCTTAGGAAATTCGGAATATGGAAACTTGGGATGCAACACAGCTTTTATCGCGATATTCACCGTTCCAGTTAGCTCCTGTTTCTGACAGCAACTTCCGGCGCAGCAGATTAAAAATCTGTTGAAATAGCAACAAACTGTTTATTATAGTCGTTTTCAAGCTTGGAATAACATAGCTAATGTCCAGAATCGAATGCCCGTTACGTACGGAACAGTTACAATCAATGTTCTGCCATGCAGACAATGTAACGGAATGACGAAAATGGGTCATTCCGTACATTTTTATATCCACTATAATTATAATAATAATAATGAAAGACATAACTGTGGGAAAATCTCGCCATCCAGCATCCACGGGACCACAGAAAATCAGGTAGTCGTCAGGACGTCGCGACAGTCAGGCTGCAAGGGTACAATGGACAGCCTCCCCTTGTATTTCTGTAACAGGTTCACCCAGGCAGAAGAACACCAGCTTAGGGAATTTCTCTCACCTCAGGTGAACGGACTGCCTTTGACTTATAAGCCACCAGACGTTACTGAAGGTCAAAATGTTCCGAATTTTTCCGACGGACTCCAAGATTGTGCGCGTATTCCGAAGTCGATATGGCCAGTGGTTTGAGATGGATCCTATAGCAGGAACCAATCAACAGCGAATAATTCTCCACATTTTCTAATTATATGTTAAAATTGTGCCCTGGGAAAGATGCGTGGTTACCACGAGCAACGGAGAGGAACGTTTACAGCGGAAACGAGAGAAGTACTGCAAGTCCAAACCTCAGAGTGGGAGGTACCTTAACATTTGACCCCCGTGGTTGGAGCTATTTGAGCCAAATCTTCCAAGGTTGGAGATTGTTCTGCCTTGGCATTGAATTCTCCGAGGGTTCGAAACAAGCGTACTGTGGCAGTGAGGTTGCTTGGCAATCAGTCAGTACGTTCCTTGAAAGACGTACTGCCCTACCCGAAATAGCTGATGTGCTATAACATTTGCGCCGTCGAGGGACGCCTATCGCCATCACGGTACTAATTCTACGAACAGTACAGTGTGGTACTTACATGCAGTCATTGGGTACAACTCTGTAACGACCTTTCAAAGTAAATTTTGAATGATTGGTAGTTCTTGCCTCCGGCAAGTATTGAGCTAGTTGAGACAGACTTAGGGAGCTTTCCTATAATCACACTTACTGGATAATTTAAATTATCCTGGCTCCCGACAGTTGCATCTAATGCAGTTCATGTTAGTATTGTATTTGATTTTTGAAAGTGATTCCCTATTGTTATGAAGGGGACTTTTCATTCAAACCAAGTGTGAAGCTTTTGTTGCCCAAAAGGAATTAATGATGATGAATTTGTTTTATGATTACTTATTAATGTGGTAGTGCTTAAATTTTTTTGTTTGTTTGTTAATGTTGACAATTGTAAGGCGAGGCTTTGCTTGTTACCCTTTTATGATTGAATGTGGTAACGTTAAAAATAAATAAGCCCCAGCCTGTACGCCAGTACCAAATAAATTAGTAGCATAGCGTTTTCATTTGATATTAAAAAGAGGAGTATGAAAGTTTTGACCCTTTGTTCCCTCCCAACCAAGCACCCACTGCAACAGTAACTGCAAATAACGAATCTTGCCGTGATTCGCAGGCAATATGAAACGACTACACAGTATTGTGCCTTGTGTTAAGCATCCATTGATGGATTTTAATCTCCGTATCACTTTTATTGTTTCACCATTGCCAAATAACTTTCACTTATTTTATACATTTGAGTGGTACTGGTACATAACCATCCTCTTTGGCTCAATTGGTTGCGGCACCCTGATGGTGTCGGGCGCTGTCACGGGGTTAGCTGGTTGCCGCAGGGTAGCAGAGGTGGTGGTGCACAATTCTTAATCAACAGATTGTGCGCCAAAGTCCTACACCTCGGCCAGTGCGTATCAAGCACTGTTGACGACGGTCCGTCCGTCGGGTTAGGACGTTAAGTCTGATGGCTCCTAACGTGTTTTTCGGAATAGTAGGCCTGATTGAGCCTACACTGGGTTTTACCTCCTCCATTCTTCATCTATCATTTCATGCAAAATAAAACAAATTTTTTAACACACACACACACACACACACATACTGCCAAAGTCATCCATACGTACAATAAAACTAACAAACACACCGTGGGGAAGGCAGCCCGTCTTCTCGAGAGACCACGGCGGCCGCCTACACTCTGAATTGGGCATGGCGCCATAAAAAGAAGTGGTGAATAAAATAACGATTTCCATTGGTGGCGACTCTTTCAATGACGTTCCACGGTGATTATTGCGACTCAGCAGCATGTTTTGGTTTATCTGTCCTTAATACCTGTAGAGAACATTCAAAATATCTGATAATTACTTATTTAAGTGAGTCGGTTCCCTCAAATGACGCTCCCGAAACTCGTCAATTTTTTATTTATTGTTTTATTTTTTTTTATTTTATTACTTTATAGTCTTAGTCGCTATTTTATGATATTCCTTCCGCATAGCAAATAAAGGAATAGCATGCGAGTCTGTGTATCTCTGCTGTCGACATCCTGACGCCATTGATGACAGTAGACGATTGATCTTACCTGAACGTAACCATTGTTAGGACTGAGCTGTGCCAAGACCTAAGCTTTCTTTAACATAAACAGTTTTGAACAAAAATCCTTAAACTATCGAATTCTGTAGCTATATAGTACTCTCGCAGAATTACACATGATAGGTAGCTGAGATATAAGGAAAACAGTCTAATCAGGTAAAAAATAGAGTCTACAGGGTGTTACAAAAAGGTACGGCCAAACTTTCAGGAAACATTCCTCACACACAAACAAAGAAAATATATTATGTGGACATGTGTCCGGAAACGCTTACTTTCCATGTTAGAGCTCATATTGTGGACGGCTGTGATACAATACGCCATTCTCCAGGGCTGCATCAGCGCATCAGGGATTCCATGCGACGGAGGGTGGATGCATGTATCCTCGCTAACGGAGGACATTTTGAACATTTCCTGTAATAAAGTGTTTGAAGTCATGCTGGTACGTTCTGTTGCTGTGTGTTTCCATTCCATGTTTAATGTGATTTGAAGAGAAGTAATCAAATGAGTTCTAACATGGAAAGTAAGCGTTTCCGGACACATGTCCACATAACATATTTTCTTTTTTTGTGTGTGAGGAATGTTTCCTGAAAGTTTGGTCGTACCTTTTTGTAACACCCTGTATAATGAAAATAACACAAATTTCACAAGTCGGTAGAACAAAAAACCAAAAAAGACTAGCTGAAAATTGTATTGTAACACAAGCAGCATGTGGCCAGTAAATTTGTTTTGAAAACTACAAATAATTCTAATAATATAATACTAAAAATATAATTATAAAAAGAAGATGAAACTCGCTGCCAAATGCACAAAGGCTGCACCTGGTTCTAGTTGGCCTCAACGAATAAATAAAATATAATTATAAAAATAGAGAATGGAGAACTTGAACTTCGCAGTCATGACGCCCTAGCATCGATAACGTCAAATGTGAAACAAATATCTGTCTCTAATGAACATCTCGAGGTTAACATGAATATTATATATGAAGCTAGTAGTGAAATATCATCCTAAAGTACTCAGAAGTCTACTCACATGCAGATTCACCACAATCCTTCAGTGAACATGTTTACTTTTGTGTAAATTGAGAATGGTTGTTAAAGCAACGATCCAAATTATTTTGCTGTCGGTGCATCTTAATTATTTTGAAGTTAGAATGGAACTGGCAGAGTGATGCAAACTGTACTTTGTATGGCGGAGGCATGCGATATTGTTTACTGATACCAGTCGCCCTGCTAATCTTTGAAAACCTGGCTAATTATTCCACCAACTCTACGATAGAAAGATCAGCGGAACGTAAAATTAGCTCAAACCGAAAATAACGCTTAATTAAGTTTGACCAATTACCATCATTGATATTGTGATACTTGCTGTCGTTTTTAATTGGCTTTGTTTTGAAGACTAAAGGGAATTCATTTAACAACAAGAACCAGTAGCTTTATGAACAAACCACAAAAAACTTTTTTCAAAAAAATGTTTTTCTTGGGGATAAAATTGTCTGTGGTGCCTTCGTTTAGTATAATTATCCTTATAGCGTGTCCAAAATGTTATAAACACTAGTGTACAGCTTAACAGCAGGGACTACTATGCCTCGTATCTGCGATGGTTTCCTGGTGTAATAGCTTACAGTGTTGCCGACTTGATTTGTTTTGGGTATCTTTGCTAATAGAGTAGTGGGTGACATTTCAAGATATGCAGGATTGATTATTTTGACAGCGCGGTAAAAGTATTAATTGTAATGATCAAAGAAGATGAATGTTGGCTGGTAAGATTGAGTTGTTTGTCCCAGTTCAGCGTGTAGACTAGTAACAAAAAGAGACAGAACAATAATCTGATATAAATGAAGAAAGTTTCGTATAATAAGGTCAAGTCTGCAATTTGAGCATACCCGAGCTTTCTGAGCTTGTATACGGGTATTTTTTTTTTTTTTAAGACGCCGAGGGATATTTTAGCCGCCACCTCAACAGTAATTTCCAATGTTCTACGATCTATAACAGCAGTAAGCTGTCTTGTAAGTACTGCAATACGTTCTTCACCCATAACACAACTTCGGGTTTGCTTTTTACCTAAAACTAACTTCTGCTCTGTGTTTACAAACCACGAGGGAAGAAGGAATACAAACACGCACCTACGACACCACATTCTCATGCCTGTCCTGTCTCTGCGATCCACACACGCTTTCCGCAGAAGTGCAAAAAAGGCCCAACCTCCCAACGATGCGCATTAATTGGAAGAAAAGCTAAGGCCTGTTATACGTCATAATCCCCTAGGGGCTCCATATGCTTCCTCCGCTGTGGTTAAAATGCACCTATGTCAACTGTATATGAGAGTTTTTCGAGAATGTCACATAATAAAGTGAAAGCTCATATGTTATAATGTAACTTGAAATGAGTGCCAGAAAAACTTTTTAAGATGTAGAGAGCGTGGAAGTTTGAAGGAACCAGAGTAGGAGATTTGAAGTTCCAACTCAAACCCACGATCGTTGCTAAGAGAGGCGTGACTGATTCCACTATCCAGAAAAAAAAAAAAAAAACAAGTTTGTTGACAATTTTCCTATTCTATCTTGCAAAATGTTAGTA
This sequence comes from Vandiemenella viatica, assembly GCA_031002005.1. Taxonomy (NCBI): domain Eukaryota; kingdom Metazoa; phylum Arthropoda; class Insecta; order Orthoptera; family Morabidae; genus Vandiemenella; species Vandiemenella viatica. The sequence goes on along the minus strand of JARYHS010008075.1, from coordinate 108,757,009 downwards.
TAATATATTCCACCATGGCTTCATTCATTTTCCTCTGAACTTCCAGAAGCAATACACCCTCAAAATCCAAATAATACACCATCACTTACCCTGCTCCAGGTACTGCCTTGACATACTTTGCAGAAAACAAAACTTGATCTTCCATCCCATTGACGGTTGCTTAGTTTCTGTAGGAAAGTGATGGCTTCAAGTCTCTTCCATAATCATAAATTGCTCACTAACATCTAAGAGATTGGCGTACAGAACTATACATCTGCCTCTTCAATGCCTTTTGGTCTGCTACAATAAGTTCCAGCACACAGAGAGTGAATAACTTTTTCATTTTGAAATCCTTTTTCAGAATGCTATCTACTGTTCTTCTTCAAATGCCTGATATTAATATTCGGCCTTTCATTATCAGCCATCATCTTAGGTGTTGATTCTCCACTGTTTAAACTCAGATGTACACTTTTAAATTAGGCTGTAGACATTTGATTCCCTGACTAATGTTTTCGACATTATTATTATAATTATTGCTGTAATCAGTGTCTCGACTGGTTGGTGCTATCCTCCATCTCTTCCTATCTTGTGCTAACCTTTTCATCTCAACATACCCCTTACAAACAACGTAATCAGTTATCTGCTATATATATCATAATCTCTGTCTTCTTCTGCAGTTCTTATCTTCGACTGTGCCCTGCACTAACAAGTTAACCAATTCCGCATCCTATCTTCTCTTTCTGTAAGACTGTTCCACAAACTTCTTTGCTCACTCATCATTTCCAAAACTCGTTCGTTTCGTACTTTATCCGTCCACTTAATTTTCAGCATCTTTCTATAGCACCACATTCAAATGCTTCTATTTTCCTTCTTTCTGGTATTCCCAAAGCCCATGCCTCGCTCCCATAAAGTGCTGTGCTCTACACATAGTTTTAAAAAGTTACTTCTGAGTCCGAATTTTCGGCATATCCTTATGAATTCTCAGTGTGACATGTCTTTCGTATGCAGCAAGAATATATTTTTCCCCCTCTTTACATTAAACGTATTTAGCCTTCTGCACTTCTAACAATATAATGGTTGGTGACATGATATAGTAATTTTTTTTAAAGTTTGTCAAGTTTCAAAATACGCGAAGAGCCTCCTATTTCAGCGCAGCTCTAAATGAAAGTGGATGTTTATGTGTTAGCCAGTAAATTCAGTTTGAAACAACGTCGCCCGTTTTCCAGACAATCCCAGCCGCATTTCTGTATATTGCCTGCAATACTTTCGTAATGTATAAATGCGGCCACAAAATGATTGTCCCTTGTTTGTGCTTTTCTGTATTATTAATCAATCATTTGCAATACGTATCCTAAACCACACAGAAGTATTCTCCTTTATGTGTGTATATCTACTACAATATTTCACAATTCGACCTATGGATCGAAGTCTAGAATTTTCTTAGTCTGCGAACGAAAATAAGTCATTCACGGAATGTCTATTTTCTGATTGTATTGGTTTAAAGGTGACCGCAGAAAGCGGTAAAGAAGTTTATTTCTTTAGCGGAATAAACATACGGACTCGTTTCCTTCTGCTGGTTAGTGTTCACTTTGCAAATAGTTGGATACTCGCTAAACAACTTGTTAACGTTGGTAAATAAGACGTTCGGTAAATCAAAGTAATTGTACCACACAGTTACAATATGGTGGTTAACGTGAAAATCAGTTTGTGTCTAGGAAGAACCGGGGCACGGGAGAAGCAATTCTGGATTTAATATTAATACTCAAAGCGAAGACCAAGATAAACAAGGACACCTGCATGGCGTTTGTTGACTAAGAAAAAGATTTTAATAATGTCAGATAGGATAAGATCTTCAAAGTTTTCAAGGAATTAGTTTTAAAACATATTGAAATTAACTATGGCTTATATCTATATAAGAACTGATTTGGTATAATAAAAATGAAGAACCACAAGAGACCTACCACGGTTAAGAGATATGAGAAGAGGCTGTATGTAGTCCATAGCAATTAATATTCAATTGCATTTTTCGTCAGGCTTTGTGTCTTCGATGCCATTAAAGCCGGGAAATGATGGAGAACAGGGAACGGGAAGGAATTTGGCTATGCGCTTTTGATGAAGCTATCCCCGCATTTGCCTGGAGTGATTTCTGGGGAACACAGGAGACCGAAATCTGGATGGCCGGACGGAGATTGAAACCCGCGTCCTGCCGGATTACAGGCTCCAGCGTCAGCAACCTGTATGTTCAGCAATAGAGGAAGTACGAGAAAAGAGAATTCTTAATGTGGCTCAAGTGTTCAGGGAGGAACCATCAGTACGGTGCGATTTACAAACGACATTGTCCTATTCTCAGAACGGAGTAAGCACATCGAGAAGTTACTTAAAAAAATGAAGGAAAAGAATTTGGACTAAATATAAACCACAGTAATACAACTCTATTCAGCGCAAGTTCTCCTACCTACAATAATATATTAAACGTGAAAATAAATCTTTGTGTCTGTTAAGTTTTCACGGCTAAACAGCTAAATCGATCTTAATGAAACTTGACAAGGAAATACTATGCATCATTAGGAAAGATATAGAATATTTTTTCGTGATAACTAAGGTACGAGTATTTCGTCCTGAAATTCTGAAAACTAATGGAAGAGTGAAAGACAGACGGATAGCGTGTATTAAGTCTCTGTAACGTTACATTGGTCGCTCAGGGTCTGTTTCTCTGCCAGTCAGTCTGTGTAATGATCTATTTATAAATTTCATGTACACACACAACTGATTTCGTAGTAGATTTGAGCTGCGGCAGACTATTGTTTTGTGTTTATATGTAACTAGCTCACCGGTTCCAAACTACCAACCACATTGTTAAGCCGGTTGTTGTTAGGGCACTAATGACCCCCCTATCGACGCGCCCTTAAGCCCCAATAACAGCAACATCCAACTCCCAAAGGCAAATGACAGCAAAGCCAAAAAGAGTTGAGTAAAAACCTGTATTGACATAAGACGTCCCCAGAAGGTTACATAATATTAAATCACAAACGAAACCCTGCCGGAACTGTGGCAAATTGTCTCCCACAATTAAACCCTCCCCCTAGTTCGTTGCTGTTTTTAAAAGATGTTGCAAACTGGTTCTCTTCATGAGATACTTCCAGTAGTAGAATGCTATAGTGATGTCTTCCTCGTCACATTATCCAGACTTCAAGCTTCTTGGGACACCTCTTACATCTTTCTATATCCAATTCTAGCAATGAAATTTAAATTCACGTGGGTAACAGCTAGTTGTGTACAGTAACAACATGAAAAAGTTGCTGGAGATGTTGGAAGGAACGTGCGTCGTCTATTCCGGGGATGTTTTCCTCCGAGTGCTTTGGGGACTATCCGCTAACGAGGAGTCGTTTGTGAGAGCCGGTCTCTGGACTGAAGGCCGCAGTTTCGAAACTGCTCGGCCGCTGGGTACATCAAACTAGCTGCGCGGCGTAGTGTCGCAGAAATACTTCCTTCTTCTCGTCAAACTTTAAAGCTAAACAAATGTAGTTAATTACTTTCATTTAACCATTCTCGTCCGACATAGTGTTACTGTGCTCAGTGTGAATCCGTTCCCTGGATACAAGATTCCATCGTGACTATTCAGAAACGAGAATAAAATTAAACCTAATGATTTATTCAAAAATTGGAGCAATCAAAATCATCAGAGACTACTTTAACGTTCCCGTCACATGTTGAAGGTAAGTGAGTGTTTTCATTTTGGAAACAATTCAACCAGTCATGAAATACCATTACATAAACTCGAGTTAATTCTACGATTTCCCAACATTACAGACGTAATTCTTGCCCGATGCTGGATTGGTACCGGCGGCCCAGTGCGCTAACCCCTACCATACCGGGGCCTGCAACTGACTTACGAAGATGCCGAGAGTAAGTTACAATCATTACGCACGCAGGTAGTACATAGTGTTTAATGAGGACTGTTGATACTGGTGCAGTACTATTGTTCACCCCACCCTAAAACGTCGTTCGTACCTAGTCTGGCGGTCCATTCAGTCGTTCATGAGGATTCACAGAAATTAGTTTAGCTGGATGTCGGGATGGTTCCTTCTTAGACGACCTGGCCGATTTACTTCCATTGCATGAATACATTTCTCTACATACATTATTAACCGGTCCATAAATAAAATTTAAAGACAAAAGATATGTGGAGGGTGATAATTTTTGTTGAAGTAAGGAAGCCAATTCTAGATCACTGGATCGCTCATCCACACCAGAGATTCTTGGAACAACTTCATGCCTCTCGTTTTCCAATACCACAAACGTCCAGCGTCTCTTCATATCCCGTAAATTAAATTACGCTCGGGGAACTCGTCGTTCTCAATGCATTGACGCCGCTGATGAAAATTAGCTGTCAGGCAGAGAGAACCGGGAGAGGATAAATTCGAAATCTACAAGGTTCCCTGCTTCAACAGCTTTGATTTAAAACGTTCGAAAAGTTTCTGTGCAACCATCCAGTTAATCTTTTTTTTTCCCCCCCTTATGATTTTAAGCATCGTCGACGTCGAGATTATTAGCGACAGTAAAAGACTGGAGTAAGGAACTGAAAGGAATTCGGCGACGGTATCGTTAACGTACGATCTTTGCATTCGTCTGGTGTTATTTCAGGAGACCATGGAAAACGGAAACTGGATGGACAGGCGGAGATTCGAACCCACGTCATTTCGAATGAGAGGCCAGTGCGTTACCGCTCACTCACCATGCTCTGTTACTGTTAAGCATCAATGAATTCAAATCAAGAAAGTTTCTCACGTAAAAAAAAAGAAGCCTAATTAGACATGTAGTTGAAAATCAAAGAGCATTAAACCAGGAAAGCGATGCTTACAGAATATCTTGCCCTACATACCGTTGATCTTTTTTATGATCTTTCCATGATTTTGCACCAAGTGATCGTGTTAACGCAGATAGGGTTTGATGCTTTGTGTAACGCAGTCTCTTGTCCGAAATGTAATTGACTGATCGGTTTAAATGACTGTAAATGCCGTTGTCTTACCATTCTGCAGCTAGAAACGATATTCTTCCAAACAAGTGTTTGGATTTTTAAGTATCTTTGCTTGTATAAATTCTATGTTACTTGTGTCGTTAACCTGTTTACAGCTAACCAGGAATTCTATTTGTTTATTCTTTCATTTTGTTTCTGCCTGCAGTAAAAACAATCGGTTTGGCCGGCCTCGGTAGCGTAGATGCTAGAGTGCTAGCTCCGCGTACCGAAGGTCGCCGGTTCGAGTCCGGCCGAGGGCAAGGGTGTTTAGTGTTGTGTCTGTGAATGTCTTGTCCGTGTTGTAGTGTCCTTGTGTCAATACTTGATAGCAACAAATCACATTGAACTGGCTGTATGGCCCAGTAGCCGAAAGCCATTAAAAAACAATCGCTTTGCAGTCGGTCTTACAGAAATTAATGTTACTCTTCTTTTGTGTAACATTGCTGCCCCTTTAGTTAATTTTGCTCGGATGGTAATAAACACTTCTCAAAGTCACAACAAAACTACCGACGTACAAAATAAAGAACATTATGTTTAACTAATGACTAAAGAATTTTAAATAACACTGATCCGGTAACCTCGCAAGAAATAAACCGGTGCAATGAGATTTACACAAGAATTTATTTGTTCACACTGAATTGCTTTCTGGAACAATAGTGGAGACTAATGAATATTTTTTCATCAAGATAATAAGAGATGTGGAAATTCGTATTTTACCTGTGGTCTACGAACCTTCGCATGTATATTGGATAGCAAACACGATTCGATGGTTGACACATGCAGAATGAAGAAAAAGTGAAATCTTTAATCAACGAAATCTCTTTGTTGCCCCACCTAGAGTTGAAACATTTTATGGTTCTGAAAGGTATATCAAAGATACAATTTAAGTTTAGGCACATTGAGTCTGGTGCACTATTTTGGACAGTTCCGTGTACTATATGTATATATCTATATTGGTCACCCTCCTGTTGGAATAACTCTTAATCCTAAGTTTTCTAGGGGATGAATCTTGCGTTATTCATTCAACATGTTGAACTTCATTCCCGCACACCAGAAAGAAAATCAAGACTGACAGATCGCATTTTGACCGTAGAAGTTCCATTTTCTGCACTTTCTTAAAAAGATAACTATTACCATATAACTACTACCAGTCACGAATTTTCCCATGTTACGAAACATGTTGTTGCTTCTCTGTGATTCTCGTGTAGAACTTAAACAGTTTAACTTCAGTGACAAAAAAGAGAAAAATTGTAATTGCTTTTCTTTTTGTGTATATGACTTTGGAGGAGTATTGAAAAGGGTTTTAAGTGGGGAGAGGTCCATAGAATTTCTAGTGAAATATGCCACAGACTAATAATCTAGATTTTGGAGTTGTTAAAATGCATATAAACTACGTGTGATGTACGATAAGAAACGACTTCTTCGAAGACCCATTGTAACTGATTGTTAAATGAATTTTTGTGTACTGGCACCACGTTGGTAACTCCGTACAGTTTTTACTCCTGCAGTGATGTTGAGCGAGTGTAATTCCCTTCAACCTGCACCGAGTAGCAGCAGGCGATTGCATGCACAGGAGTTAATTACGAATGCCCCGTCGTTACTCAGCGCAGCCTTGATGTCTCCTGTACTCGCACCCAACACGGCAGGCGACCACCACATGTCGCAGAGTTTTCACTGCTACATGGGTATCTAATCAGAAAAAAATCATATCTTGTGATATGAACAGATGAATGAGAATACCGATGCCTTAAATATGTCGCTAAATCTAGAACAAACAGAACAGATAAAAAAACCGAGAGTAAGCTATTACTTTCTAGGTGAGGTTTTTGAATATAATCAGTTTGTAATTTGAGGTTAAGGACAACTTCCACTGCAAACGTTTCACCTCGGAACGTACTCCATTCAAGGTCGTAAATAGCTAATCGCGACAAAGTCATCAAACACGTTCGGAAACTTAATCGATACAGTCTTGCCCTAAAGACAGTAGACGTATTCTAACAACATCAGATACAAGATAGTTTTTCCGGCAATGTGGTGGCTTTGTCAGTAGCTGATTGAAGGTCTGACTGAAGTACATTAGTTGTGGGCACGACAACAAACGTACTATAGTTTCGATCTCGCCGCAGGAGCATGTGCCAGTCGCACTCTCTTCTCCCATGCCGATATTCTTTCACTGCTCGGTGTTCCGTTCAGAAGCGTTGAGGTCCTTAAGAAGCTCGAACAGGACTTCAGTCTCGATGGCGCTGCTGTATAACCATGTAGACTGTGTCGGGTGTCTTCTTCCACTCTGAGCCTTGCCCTGTTGGTATCAACTTCCCGGTGTATGTATACAGGGGCAATGGCGAGCCAATATCTCCACCTTTGCTACAGGCAAAGATTGCAGTAACTGTATTAACAGCACAAATTGCGCGTTACTGCTCCGCTACCCCGAATCGGGGAGGTGTAAAGGCCTCGGGTTGAAACCCCAAGACCCGCGTACCAGCTGGCTGAAAGTGGTTTTACACATCACCTAATGCAGGCGAATGCTGGGAAGGTCAACAATTTCTGCCTAATAGACTACACATTTCACAAACAAAAATAATATTTTCATACAGAACAAAAAAAAAAAAAAAAGAACAAAAAAAGACGAATAGCATAGATTTTCCCAATAGAGTGCCAGTTCTACAAAATTTTAAGAAGAAATTTCTTCATTTATGAACATTTTTTATTGACTAGTAACTTTTCAATTAGTCGTAGCTTAAAAAAATGTATTACTGAAGATAAAATTCAAATGGTTCTATGAATGGCATATATACTAAGTTCGAAAAGATGACGAAAGCATGGAAAATAGGAAATTTAATGTCAAACTGATTAAAGGGATTATCAAGGACAGATAAGGAACATTAGATTGTCCTTACGTGCAGTTGCAAATAGTAAATCCAAATTTAACAGTTCTTCTGCGTCCGACAGATACACGTTACGCGAAATTCTGCGTACATTCTTTTACATTCTGTTCAGTTATGAAGGTAAAGCTTTACTTCCAAATGACACAAGTTTAGTCTTGAGAGTGGTAGATAATTATATTGATTTGGCAGGTTATTTTAAATTTCAATACTTGTTGTTGAACTCGTGACACTCATAAACACGTATTACTGGAATCCCACAGACTGACGGTGTTTAGTCATGGGGAGATGCTACGATGTTCAAACGCCGGTCCCGTCATACCAGCCGTACAGATTACGGTTTCGTGTAGTCAGCCAACCAAATGATCGTATGATCCCTGCTCTGCACTCAAAAAGCTACACACCACGAATAAAAAACTTGAACACATTGCGACAAGAGCTTACTTCACTCGCAAAGCAGATGCAACACTCCAAGCTAGACAGTCCCTCGTGACATTAAAGAACGTAAAAGTCAGCCCTGATTTATAAGCCCGCAACATGAACTTTACAGCCATCGTAATTGCAATAGATTACTTAGTATTACTCTCCAATGTTGCCAAATCAAACCTATTCATACATAATTTCATTCATTCCTACAGATATAAGCTTTACGTTTTGTAAGAAATTAAGTCAAATTTAAAAACATTTTTCCTGTAATAAAATTTAACAATATAAATAAAAATTCAACAGTAATAGAGGAACATCTAATTTCAGAAACATTGCATCAAAATAACGGACCGTTATGTGTCAGTTGACACAGTGCTTAGCGATTTAACATTACATGAAAATTTACCAATTATGAAATATATAATTAGGCTGTTTCATACTTTTATTTTGTTGCTGGCTGAAGGAATAATTAAGTATGTCGGTAGGTGTATTTTTATGCTGGCGAACTCTTTTAATATTTTATCATCGTTGTATTTAAAGTTCTTGCATGGAAACCGAATTTCATTGATTTTTCGTGAAGCCTGTTCTAAACAATTACCAAGTGTTGACTTTCAGACAAGGGAGAGTCAATTTGGAAGTTCAGATATAGTGGCAATGAAGTGTTTTTCGGCATATCCTTTATAAAGTCATAGCTTTGCTGGGGTAATTGGACACTTCGGTAATGAGAGCCTTTAACAGTTTTAAATAGCCCCATTTTATTTGTCGGAAGTCCGTAGCTCTTCTTTGATACTATGAATAATATCGAAGAGTGGAAGTTTCATATCTTTGCGTCATACTTGGACAGTTTGTTTCGCCAAGCTGTCAACATGTTCGCTGTTTGTGATTCCACAGCACACATAATTCACATCATACATTTCGAAATCTCATAATCCTTATTGCACTAAAGCTTTTTTTATTTATTCCGGCTTTTTTTTAATAGTCTCTTAAGTATACTGAGAGTGTCCGCCAAAATCACGACTTAATTATTGCCTCACTGTCCGAAGTATTTAATTGCTTCGAGTAGAGATTGGTATTTTCTTGTTACATACATAAAAACTAAACATCAAATGTGATTATTGTAATTCAGCATTACAAAGCAAATAATAAAATACTTATATTTCTCTAACATAACGTTCATATTATGATAATGTTCTGGAAAAAACCAGCATTCGGAATCGAATATGGGTCTGTATTGGCAACGACACTCGCTCCATATTACTGTGAAAGTGACGCGTAATTCAACTATACAACGCGAGGCACATAAAAAAAATGATAACTTGGAAACTAGAGGTTTGAACCCCAACATGTATTAGTGAATTGATTCTTGGCTGTCCGGGTGGCGCCGCGTCAAATTTCTTGTAGTCCTGCCCTAGAAGAAGACCGCAGAATGAGGGTCGAAACGTCAGCTACAAGAAATATGACGCGGCGCCACCCGGACAGCCAAGAACCAGCTGACTCTGGCCGCGGAAGCCCACGATTACATCTGTTAGTGAAATTTGATGATTTTGAAAGATATATCAGTACCCCTCGCTCTAAGACAATTCGACGCCATGTTTTGAATTCAATTGTCTAGTAAAAGAGGGGAATTCTAAGCAATCACTGGGACATGTGTCCGTTTATTTTCCATGGAGGTATGTGCCAAAGCGTATAAAAATTGGTGACTTACACATCTGGAGATGTAATTTTTCCTGTGTCAACGAGGAAAGAGTTTGATGGAGTGGATCGAATTGCTCCCTGCAGGGTTTGCAACATGATTGAAGATGTTTAATTTCCGCAACACGTCCTTTCTGGCGCTGTGTTCGAACATATTGTCATAATACAGTGGCGGTCTAATCCTTGGTTTATATAGTAGAAGAAGAACCACACCATGTGCCAGCGACCATTCTTAATATGTCGAGGCCTCACTCAGCTTTGGCGATCACGTGTTCAACGTGGTCGTTACAGTTGAGACTGCTGTCTAGGATAATTCGAAGAAAAAACTTTCCCTTCTTAATGGAACTGTGATCGTTTCACTTAGGAGAGTATGTGGTGTCATCTATGACTTTTCTGCGGTGTATGTGACCAAGTTAAGAAAAAAATCCTGTCGCTAGATTTTTTTCTTTTTATTTATTATTATTATTATTATTTTTTAGCAGGCTTGTAACACTTATATGCTAGATTTTGTACACAACTTTGTTCATGTCCATATCTATTAGTGATCCACTGAAACTAAATACAGGAAAAGAAGAAAGTAAAATCTGTTTGTTTTCCTGGCACTATAGAGAAATTGTAGGTATATTTAAGTCGACAGTTTAGACTCCTACCACGTTCAGAAAATTCAGGCGCAACGGACATATATCGTAACTAGCAACACTCAGACCTGTAATTCATAAGGACACGCATTGAAACCCCGTTCGTTCAAACAGATTTCGGTTTTCTGCGCTAATGTCCTCGTCGTCGACGCGCTCGAAAACACCGCACCAGTTTTCTGTGGTTTTTCGAAATCAGTTCAGGTGAGCGCCATGATGGTTCGCTCAAAAGGCCATACAGATTTTCTTTCCCCCAATAATATCCTGCCTCGAATGACCTCTACGATGACGATGCCTACAGCCATGAGAAAAGAAGTAAATATATTACTACGTAAACTATACATAACACCATCTACTAGTCAACCACTGACCTAACTTGTAAATACAATATGGAGTTTATTTCTGTAATCTTTGTTGAATAACTAAATATTAAATAATTAACGAATACCGGAAGTAACGACAAAGTTAGGTTTTTATTAATGTGAAACACTATTCATTCCTTTCAATGTTGACGGTATCTTTTATCGTGGACAGTTTTTATTTATTTACACTTATTTTTTCTTACTTCAAAATTATTATTTTCCCATATATTTTCTACATTCCTCAATGTAATTGTTGCTTCACTTAATATAAGGTCGAAATGATGTTGAATATCCATTTGGTTTAAACGCCCAGTCCTTATTGAAAGCCTTAGGTTAGTGTCACATGCATTTCTTTATTAATGTTTCGACCAGACTGTACTTACATGCGGCGTCCCCATGAGAGGTAGAATGTAATAGGCCTATGTAATGTTCCTCCGATTTTAAATCGGATTGTAGGTCAATCTGTGGAAACTTCATAAAAGTCAGTAGTTTTTAAGTTATGAGCGCTTACACTTGTCAGATTTGATGTTCACAATAAATCTTGACTTCCTGCCCGTTTATCAAGTGACGTAACTTAATGAGACACACTAAAATTTTAAATCTGAACCTAAGCTCTGAAACCAAATTAGTTCAGTAGGTTTTGTGTGAAGGAAAAAAATAAAAATAAAAGCCGACAACAAGTATTTAAAAAATATTGTTTTGGTTTGAAGGTCCTGTGAGTATTAGACTACAACCTTTTTTTTTTTTAGTACCTTCAATTTATACATACCATACAGTCTACACATAGATTTAAGACAATAGATGCAGAGTAAAACTGAGGGTAAGAGTATTTGACCATTTCTGATGGAATTCTGCGGCGTGTATATATTCCGACACTGGGAGAATAAGCGCCGGGGTAGTTCCGTGGGTGTGTTGTTTGCTTACTAGTGTGTGCCGACGGTACCTGGTCGGCTGCCGTGCCACACGCAAGCCGGGAGTGACGCACCAGTAGCCCCAACAGCAGCAAAACCAACAAGTGCACTGCAGCTAGTGTCATATCTCACTCCCAATGCAGAGTGGGAGCTACAGTAGTTCGTCCGCCTTACGTTGCAGGAGACGAACCGTATCGGGTCAGGACTCGGTTATGAGTGGTTTTTATTATGTATAGAATCAGCCATGTTGTATGCAATTAGAAGATCTAATATACCGTAGAAATCATAATACTGATGTTCTATTAGTGGCTTAGTAGCCAAATGCTCCTTACAAGGGACACCTTTGACCTCGAACGCTCGGAAACGCACGAAAACTTGTTTAGAATAACAAGCGATCATAAACAAAACAGCCGTGTGTGTCATTTCCATGAGGAACTCCGCACTTGTCTGCTAGGGCCTTTAAAGGGTCGTGAAAAGAGCCTATTGTTGTGTGATTCCTGGTCAGGTCTTACAGATCGTACCCTTCTAGATGCAACTTTTCCAAACAAAGATATTATGCTGAAGATATTGCCACCGGAAACAACAAAATATTGCCAACCCCTTGATGTTTACCTCTTTCGGCAATATAAGCTCTTATATCAGAAGGATTATTGATTTTGTATGATTACAATGTGCCAAACCACAAGTGAAGATACATGATCATTATTTCATCATGAAACTTCACTCAGTGATTTACAGTCAATTTACTGCACTTACGTATAAGCCTATATCGCAATATGTTTGGCGAAAGGCAGGTTATGACAGTGACATACCAACATCATCATTTGAAAATGTAATTAGGTGTGGCTTTTGATATTGGGCTGCGCGAATACGAAAGTGATTTGAAATGTGATAACGTGGCTTTAGTGAGGCGTGCACATTGTTCTCTTCCACTTTGTTTTAACCACTTCATCGGAATCCAGCATCTACACTTTGAGTACAAATATAAGCACTATCAGGTACTGCTGTATATGCGTGTTTTGCGCTGTATGAAGAACTTTAAGCAAAGAGTTTTCGGCACTGTTGATTGAAAATGTAATGGTTCACTGGCCTCTTTGAATTACATATAATTTCCTTCATACTGTATTGATATCTTGTTACTTTGTTTCTCTCTATTAAAATGATACTTGAGGTAGAATGCAACGTTTTGCATGAAAATGACACGCCCCAGTGTTTTGTTTAGGATCGCTTGTTATTCTAAGCATATTATCGTGCTGTTCCAAGCATTCGAGGACAAAGGTGTCCCTTGTTAGAGAAATCATTGCATTGGGCTTGAACGTGTTTGTTAACTTGTTAATTAGTGTGAACTGCCTGATCCGGCAGCGAGGTGGCTGTCACTCGCCGAGGACGGCTCGTTGACATGCGGTCAGAGTAGGCGTGGCTTCAATTTGTAGTGGATGGTTGTTTGCATTGAGTGAAAATTTTATAGTACTCTTTGTACTTTAAATATTGCCTTATGTTGCTCTTTATTGGGTACTCTTTATAGTTTAAAGATGGAGACGTATTTAATTTTAATAATAACACAGTCACATATCAAATACAACTCATTGCCTCGTCTGACATTTGCGAATAAACAAATTTAACATTTTGAAATTCTACAATAAATGGCAAACATTCCACATTTGATTTGATTGATTTTCGCTTTAAAAACAACAGATCTTCACGATTCTAATGATCGGATGCAATACTAAAATGGATTGCATTAATATGAATATGTTGGGTGCCAGAGTATTTTTACATTACCCACCAAACGAGGTGATAGAAAGTTCACAAAAGCTTGTCCATTCTTGCAAATATTATAAAAATTATAAAAATTATGAAAATAGCTTGCGGCTTTAAATATACACTAGCGCAGCTTCAGTGGAGGCGAGAACTCTCGACAACTTTTGACAATGTCATTACAGGGCAAATCTCAATGATTTGAAGTACACACTGTGTATTTACCGTAACGGTATGGACTACTCCGTCGACGGCGAAAATGTTTGAGAATATCCTGTATGCTAGCTACAAACACTCAAGTCATTCTTGACCTGAGCAATTCTTCCTACTACAGAATCAACTCATGCTTTCCCCTCAGAATGATAAGAATGGGGAGTACCAGGTCCCTCTAGCCTGTACACACTGTACAGAGCAACTCCAAAGTCGTTCACTCCACGTCGAGTATGGAGAGTACAACCTCGTCCACTCGTGGTCTGGTAGAAGTGTCTTCAAAAAATTCTCTACTGTGGCTCTGGCGTCTACTGCCCCTTGCCACGCCTATCGATGACGTATTTTTAACAGGCGCAGAAATACCCAGAAATTAGAATCGCGCGGAGATTTTAACGTAGGTGATTGGTTCCGCTATGGTACCAACTCTTCAAATAGCTATTCTATTGACTAGAATCATTATCTGACGTGTTCGTGAGAACTCGCTGATTTTCGACAGCAGTGGGGGGGGGGGGATGGGGGGGTGCCTTCCAAAAATCCGAGATTAGCAGAAGACAATGGTCGGTCAGCCACCTTTTTTGGATATTTCCCCGCACCCAGCGTCCCACAAGGATCAACAGCACCGTTACTCTCAAACGAAGGGGCTGTCAACTGTTCCTTCTTCAGACCCACCGATGGTCTGTCGGGCGCTCTGTTACCTGGAATTCCCTCTCCTCTCACGGCCTTCGCAGCCATAGAATCCAACCCCCGCAAAATTCTTCCTATCACTGACTGTATTTAATATTAAATAATTAAAATTGTACGGTATGACGTACTTTCGTCATTCCGTTACAAATTTAGCGTTTACTAGCTGACCCGACAGCTGCCAAAATTGGTTGAATTTACCTACCCAAATTTCAGTAAGTTTCTTGGTGATCATTTGTGAAATTTAAGAAAACTATTGGAAGTGTTTAAACAAAGTTAAAACGAGGGAAAAAAAGAATCTTTAAGTGATCATTGTATTTATTTATTTCAAAATTTTTTAAGCCAAATCTGTCCATAGAAAAAAGTGGTTTTTTCCAGAATATTCCAATTTTCCGGGCAACTTCAATTTTTCTTTCTCCAAAAACCTTATATGGAATATTATGAATATTTTAAAAAAATAGCAAATTCGGTCCATAGAAAAAAATCATTTTGTTTTTCACAAATTTTCCGGATAGTTTTTCGAATTTTTCTTTCTCTAAATCGTTATTCGGACTATTACAAACTAGTTTAAAAAATAGCCAGATTGGTCGATAGAAAAAGGCACTTTCAATTTTTACAGAATTTTCCAAGTGTTCGGACAACTTTTTCTATTTTTCGCACACCAATAGCCTTATTTGCACTATTATTAACCTTTAAAAAAAAATAGGCAAATCGGTCCATAGAAAAAAGCACTTTCAGATTTTCCAATTTTCCGGACAATATTTCCAATTTTTCTTTCCTTATAAACCTTATTCAAGCACTTACAAATATATGTATTTTTTTTTTAATTGGCCAGATTGGTCTAGCCGTTCTCAAGTGATGTGCTTACCAACGAACAGCATTTTATTTTTATTTATAAAGATAAGTCATGCATCTTCCATCCTATACGGTACAATAATAAGGTAGATAAGAGGATGAAAAACTGGGTATACGAAATAGTCGGAGCCACTACTGGAATTGTTAAAGTGGAAACGCCTTTCCTTAGCCAAATAACCAGTGAATTAACAAATATTGTTTATATAACTTAATATTTTATTTTGTGCCAATCGTGACCCTTCCCTGCGTGTACTGGGTGATGTTATAACATTTTCAGAGTATCACATGTTTTCGCTATTTACCTCTTATCCGCAGTAGGGTATTTCATACGGAATCATCCTCTAAGAAAACGCTACAAGCGAGCGACGTGCGTTTTCGTCATTTTTACTTTCTCCTCGACGCCTGGGGCATTTTCGGAAACCGGCATGGCTTTAATCGTACGGATTTCTTGATCAATCAGTAGAGCCGACACCCGGTTTTTCCGAGGGCATTTGCTGCCATTCTATATGCGTTCCACTGGTTCTGCTTTCACTTTATCATTTACCTTGCAGATATCGCTTTCGAAGTATCAATTTCTTTTTTCAACTTTACTTCTTTCCATGGTCTTAAATTGTTCGCCGTAGTGTAATTCATACGAAAATAAATTATTTTGCACAATTCACGGGACAAACGATTGGCTGTCAGCGTGCAGAGAATCGCTGTTTCTTTACCCGACCAATCGCTTCCCTTCCTCTCGTCGTCCGGAGGAGGCGGAGATATCGGCCAGTGGATTTGAGCTTTTCAGCTTTTCTGTCGTACTCTTTGTCTTGCTTTTAGTAGGAGTCGTTTTAAACTGGACGATTTCTATTTCCTTCGTAATTCTAAGATGCTACCTCTTATCGAACCTGCAAGACATATTCGCGTCTTTTGTGTACTCTTAACTACTTGGTCCTTTGCATAGTTTGATCCTCATAAACGTAACAAGCTTTCCATGGGGCAACTGTCGTGCTGAATATGTGTAAAAATCCAAGTCGTACAGATTTCGATCCGGGAACCTTGATTTTGGAAGAAGGCAGCTTCCAACTAGACCGTTCAATCGGACAATGAATATTGGCGGAAGAGACACTGAAGGGAATTTTAACTAGCTGTGTTCCCACAAGGACTCAGTGTAATGTAAAAATACAGTTAAATTCATCTGCATTTCATTCAGAGCTGCCCCAGACGCGAAAACGTTATTTAACCACCATACTGGTCCCTTTCCGCGATGTTCCTGAGGTCGTATCGGCTACCAGGTTCTCCAGATTAATGAGTGACTGGAATCATTCTGTAAACTGAAGCGGGATTCACCTGTGAAGAGCACATTCCTCCATTCATTCATGGTCCAGTTTCGATGCTACCTACTCCACAATAAACGGGTCCTTCTCTGTGCTGGAGTGAGCGGGACGCACACCGCTGGATGTCTGGCAAACAGGTCTGCCATTCTGAGCCTCCTGTACACAGTTTGGCAGGAAACTGCAACCCCTGAGGCAGGTGCAAGATCTGCAGCCAATTGTCGTGCAGGTGCATTTCGGTTTCGCCGAGCAGTTAATGCCAGATATCGGTCCTGCTGTGGGGTGGTTACTCTCGGTCGACCTGGTACTGGCCTACGAAGAATATCTCCTTTATCTCAGAATAGTCTCCAAAGCCTGGAAATGACACTTTGTGGCACATTCAAGGCTGCTGAGACTTCGGTCTGTGTCTGGCCTGCTTCAAGGCGGCCGAGTATTCTACCCTGCAGAACAGGGTGCAAATAGCGTCGCTGTGCCATTATGTTGTCCCGTTCACCTTGAGGCTACACCCCGCGTCACTGTATCAGAACAAAGTAAACACGAGTGATGAATTAGTTACGCCGCTAGTCAAATCATGGAATACTCCTTTCCTATACAGAGAGAACTCTTGTGGTTGGTAGGCAAATACTGAGTGCGATTATCAGCGATCACTCACATTTTCACCTTTCAGTTTCCGGTTTTCCTGATTATGCTTAACTTTTGGACACTAGTGTATATTGTCAGACACTAAAGTGTTGTTTTGACTTAGGGACGGCTGATAGTGATTTTTGATCCTGGAGTTATTTTAACATTTATTATGAGGATCTTTTCCGCTGGTGTTTCAAATTACTTGATGGGAAATGGGGTTATGAATAACAAGTGCTTAAGAAATTCTGTTATTTAGTTCATTTTTATTATTTAGTTCAAACATTCACAGCGACACCCTACAAAATTTACTAAATTACGAACAAATGAGAAATCGACAATTATGTCAATTAAACACATACTTAATCTAAGTATAGCGGAGAAGTGGGAACGGGAGCCTACGGGTATTACGATTCTATCCTGAATAATTTGAATATCGCGTGATAGAAACCTGCGAGTTTCGTTGAAGGCTTCCTAGATAACATCATTCTTCCTTATTGCAAGCGGCGGTGGCTCAGTCACCCTAAGTTTGCGAAATAGACAACACAGTGTGTTTTCGGTTGGCAGACTGTAATTTTTGCTGCTATTATTTTAAGCAGGTGAGTTTCCTATATTGTTTATAAAGTTACTTTAATACATTGTAATGGTTGCGTGATACGGGAAGGGAAAATTATATAATTTTTTACTTTTTATCAAAAGCAGTTAATGTAATGAGAGCCATGAGCAAGGGGAAATTGGAGCTCAGCTCTGGTTACGCGATAATTTCCGCTACGCCAAAATTAGGCCACCAACCCTTCAAAAAATGTTTGTAAAAACAGCATTCCAAGACTTTGATTGCTTCACCCTTAGGAAAATTCTATGAAGAAACGGAGAAATGAAAGAAAGAGAAGACAGAAGGCAATGGCGGTGCGCCTAAGAAAAGATCCGCATTTTCTGCTGTAAAAAAGGAAAGCAACGGTGAATGCAGCGAGGAACAGACAAATTAATTGAAGATCTAGGGCTACAAGCCATTTGTCAAAATCTTGATCGGTTTTAATTAGCAATGAAAGTGATGGTTCCTATGAAAAAATCGTTTGTTTGCTTTGCTTCACGGTAGTAGAATCAAATGTCTTGTGAAGTATGTAAAAATTTAACACATTTGGACTGTGCAGATTGTTATGATTAACTGTCCTTGATTTGTAAATTTTGTGCTAGTAAACAATAATGCATTTCTATTGCACAAAAAGTAAATGATTAATTTGTAGATCCACAAGAGCAGAAAGAATTGCATTACTTTTCAAATTTGTCAAGAAAGTAAAATTATGAATTAATTAGGCTGTGGGACGGATTACCTTATTGGGGGGGGGGGGGGGGTTAGATGACCGATAATGAGAGCCATCGAGTCAATTTAGTGTTTTTTTTTCTTTCTCTCTTCACTGAACTGCTCATTTTCGTTTTGTTTTACGCAGTTTATCGATTAGACACAACAGAATCTAAATTTAAAAAAAGAGCCAAAAAATCGTTTCTATGCCATCTTATTTCAATTTTTCTTTAGTTAGCTCCCATTCCTCCGTTCTCCCCTACACATTGTTTTATAACAGCAAACCCAAAGTATAAAATGTATTTATTATTCTGTGTCGGTATTAACGACTGGGAGATACCGTTCGGACGAAGTGGATACAGTGTGTGACTAGCAGGATGTAGTTTTGAGGAGACCGGGTGTAGTCGTGCAGGCGCACCAGCCTCGCTGAACCGAGAGTACGTCTCTAATCACGCAGGTCGCCCGACCTACATGTTTTAGCAGCCGCCCACCGACTGCCTGCTGAAAGGCAACTCGTCAAATATCCACAGCGCTCCGCGGCTGATCCTGTTCGACACACAGCTGACGCAAGAAGCTTCAAACGCGAGAGTTGCAAAAAGCAACTTCATAAACTCATTACTTGTAATGAGGTAAACGCCACAGAAATTACATTAGTGCTTTGTCTGTAACGACGAGAACACGAGCTTTCAACAATTTCTGCTTACTGCGCCAGCCACACTGAGAGCGTAACGTTTCGGCTCTGGGATTTTTACTGCAATAATCCCCAGCAGCAATGTATCATTATATCTTGCAATGATTGCCATCCATTTACTGGAAAACATCTCAAACACTGCTCTTAATGACGCACAAAAGCTCGAACAGGAAAACAACGTTTCTGGAAGATACAAACGTTTTGAAAGAAAGCGTGAATATTTTGAGATTCAAAACAAAAATGGTTCTATTAGCATATGTGTCATTTTACAACTTATTCCATTTAGCAGTATAAGCAACATCAATATATCACATTTGACAGATTTAAGGTGATGTTGCCGTGGGTTATCGTCCGAAATCGTTTCCTATCTCTTGCTCTTTGGCTGTTTTTTAACTGCTTTACGTCTCTCAACAGCGAGGTCTTTAGAGACGGGAAAGGATGGGGGCAAGGAATGGGAAGGAATTCGGCCATGACCTTTTTAAGGAAGCATCCCGGCATTTGCCTGGAGTGATTTGGGAAACCATGAAAAATCCAAATCTGGATGCCCGGACGGGGATTCGAACCGCCGTCCTCCCGAATGCGAGGCCAGAACGCTATCCGTTACACCACCACGCTCGGTCTTTGGCTGTTGATTCGTGCTCTTCTCACAGGCGTTTTCCTTTCAATTTTCTGGATCCAACACACTGGCCGGTTGTGCCTGTCACCAACTTGATGATACATGAACCTTTTTTTCCTGTCTACCGCATTATTTATGTTTCACGACATATCGACAGATTGTGAACATATCGTTGTAACCATACTTTACTCCCTAAATGCGAATCACATCATATTCCTCTGTGTCATAGTTCTTAAACTGCTTAAAGACTTCGGTTAAATTAACTGTGGTAAGAGCTCTGCTTGAATATGCTGGTGTACTATGAGACCAACATTTAGGATATCAAATACAGGAGTTGGAGGGGATGCAGACAAGGGCAGCTAGACTTGTCTTTGGCAGTTATCGGAGAACGCAATCGGTGACTGATGTGATAAAGGAGCTAGAGTGGGACTCATTGGAAGATAAACGGAGGGTGAAGAGAGTCGTGGGAATGTACAACGTGCATATTGATGATGAGGCATGGAAAGATATTGGTGAGAGAATTGAAAGTAATGCATGGAAGGGGAAAGATGGCCATGACCACAAGCTGGCACTTGATTTCAGGCATAAGTGTGTAGGAAAATTTTGTTTCTTAGAGAAGGGTGCAAGGAATTGGAATTAATTATCAAGACACTCAACGAAATTAAATTTAGGTCGGAAGAGGAAAGTAGACAGATGGGTGTAGGGAGATTGCTACCGAAGCGTGAGCTCTATCGCGATTGTATCAATTATTATTATTAATATACTACTGGTTTCTAATTTATACTGCGACTACGTTAGTGACTGACTTCTCACAAACTTTTGATCGGCTTGTACTTAAGTATTTATGTCTCATGAGGTGCTGGCAAACAGACCCGTTTCCAACAGATTAACGGAACTAGAACGCTGCACACACGGCTCATAAATGTCGCTTGGCGGTATGGTTATAAACTGTCATATCGCTTTCTGCTTGTTAGTATTCTTTGAGGTATCTAGATCACGCGCGTTGTTCAATTCGATACTGTCTCTCTCAGAAGTAAGAAATATGTAAGTATTCTTCTTAGGATCGAGTAAGTACGTGGAGTTGTTTCGGGATTAAATTATCAGTAGCAGACACTAGGCGCGTTGAGAACCGTTTGGCATTGTGGAATACTCCGCCGCCGTAAGAGGGCGCGTGCGTCAGTGCTTATCGCTGTATCACGACGACAGGAGAATGTCAGCACAGCTGACGTCATTTCCGCCCTTTCCGAGCCTTGTAGTCTGGTCGTCAACTCGTCACCCGTTCCGCAGGCCGGAAAGGAGTCGACAAGCGGGACCTGGCTCCTGTTTCACTCCAGCCTTCTGAACATTTATGTCAGTGCGTAAGATGTGTTAGATAACGGCAACGAGCTGATGAGCCCTGTGGGTGAGCGGCAACGATCGGGCCTGGCGTTCAGGATAAACAATTCCCCGTCCGATCATCCAGATTTTTGGAAACCACGGATAACCGAAATCATTATAGGCGAATGCGAGGATGGTTTCTTCACAATGCCATGCCCTTATTATCTCCCGTTATTGTCCACAAACCTTTCCTGTCTATAATAACCTGGACGTTGAGAAGGCAGGTATTATCATTTCGTTTGGAATATTCACACACATCGGGAGGTTTTAAATCAGATAATATCTAACAGCGCCTTAAAGCGTCAGTTTTATATAACACTAACTTACGATGTTTACATTTAAAGCGGATATTTTAAAACAAGAGAACAGAGATATAACGAGCTACAGATAGGGTGGAATTAAAAAAAAAAAAAAACTTCGAATTGTTGAAAAGGATTTTTAATATCCAACTCTTAATACGCTTATATCTACAGGCATCGGAGTTTAAAGTGAGAAATGGTACTATTTTGCCATGACAAACTTCTTTTCATTATATGCAACAACGCAAGAAATTTCTAAGAATGCTGCAAAAAGGACAGGGGATATAAAATAGATATCAAGTAACTGTAACGGAATTATGTTGGACATACTCTTAAGTCTGCTTTTTCTCTTTGAGATTACTGCGGTAAATTTTACTGATAGGATCGAAGTGTGGTTATCACCTACGTGGATAAGGTTGTGTGGATGGAGTAATACAGATCAGTCTATATACAGGAGCTGGACCAAATGCTGTAGAACACTAGTAGTGAAAACCAGACTTCCCTTGAAATAGTATTTACCAAAGAACTTTTGATCTGCAAAAGACATTCCTGAAACTTCATAAGGTGACCTTGGCGAGACAATGCGTGAGTAGCCAACTGGTAAGTACGGTAGTATTAATCTCCGATTAGCCTGTCTACGGAAACAGACCAATGGATTCACAACGTTAATGATTACACTTTGTTGGAACTGACGACAATTTTCGCAACAAAAATATGTTTCAGCATAATATACTTCACGTTAGGGAGCGTCCGTAAACTACGTGGCTCAGTCTAGGGGGAGTGGGGGTGGGTTGGGTAGAAAACTACACTGGGCTACTTGGAAGGAGGGGATGGATCGGGGCCAAACCACATAGCTTTTCATTCATATTATTAATTTGTCACGGTTAAAACAACGTTCAGGACACACGATAGCTTGTGAATATTTATTTCCGTCATTTAATTATCTCCGTTTGTAATTAACGATAGCGTGACGAGAGATAACAGTACAAAATGACTTCTGGAATCACTAATGAAAAAAGCTACGTCTCACGCGGAGGTAAGGGGAGGGATAGAGGCAAAAGCCACGCCAGGTTACTTTTGGGGCGCGGGGGGGGGGGGGGGGGGGGATTCACAGAATGTTCTCTTAGCATGTTTCCCTCACTCAGCCGATCAAAACTGGTGTAATGCACTTGTTTTAAATTTATAAAGTTTAACTGTGTACGTAATGTTTCAGACACCTATAATAATAAAAAGCTGACGACAGTAATGTAAACATGCGAACATTCAGACATCGTCGTTCCAAAATCCAATGTATTTTTACAGCTGCGCAAATAACTGGAAAAGGACACGAGTACAATATGACAGTGGGTATACTTTTGGTGTGATTTGGAATTAGCTGCCAGTATTGCTGTGCGAGTTAAGCGCCGCCGTACGACCTGCCTTGGTTCAAATCACGGGTCTGAGTTACGAGCTGTGAAGATCACGCTTTTTATGTATTTTTCGGGTAAGGGCCTAATATACTTAAATCATTTCGGATAGGGAAAAACCTGTGAAAATTCAAAACGGTGTGTGACAATAAATAGATACAGACTTCTCAAAAATACGTAACTATAGAAACACAAGGTACAAAATTGGAATTGTAAAGGACAGTATGCACAACAATGTCATGCTGTAAAGGCGATTAATGCACACTCACATGGCAAAACAGCCCTTCGACAAAAGTTTCTTAAAAGCAGTTACAGGATATAAAAATAACAAAGTCAAAGAGTTCGCTTTTTTACTATGAACCGTACAACAGAAATTAGACGAATTGTAAAAGCATGTCTTAAAATGAATCGACATGAGAATGAGAAAGATTATAAGGCAGTTAGACAGGATGTTAGAAAAAAAGTGTAAAATACTTTCAAAGGTGACAGAATGCATCAAAATAAGACAAAAATGCCTAATAAACATTTGGTCGCAAACGCATAGTTTCGGAGTTATTGACAGTTCCTCAATGTGACGCCCGTCCACGGCAATGCCTGGCTCAGTTCTTCACCGTAAGGGATCCCGCACTCTTTGAAACTGTCTTGGTTAATCCTGTACTTCTTCAATGTCTGTCATCACGTGCAGGATTAACCAAGATAGTTTCAAAGAGTGCGGGATTCCTTCCGCCGAAGGGCTGAGCCGAGCATTGCCGTGGACGGGCGTCATACTGAGGAACTATTAATAACTCCGAACCTTATGCGTTTGCGACCAAATGTTTATTAGGCATTTTTGTCTTATTTTGATGCATACTATTACCTCCTAAAATATTTTACACGTTTTTAAATTTAACACCCTGTATATCAGCGGAGAAAATCTAGAGAATACTTACAAGGCTCACCGGAAGAGTGATCCACTCACTCCTCTCCTCGCATTTGACCTACTCATCTGGTCAACAACAATACAACACTTTATTTTCGTTAGC